>WOAB01000511.1:2449897-3674846 GCA_027886185.1 Rheum nobile
CATCCTAAGCTCTCTATAGTACTCATTCGGGGTGCGACTTCCATGCCTAAGACTCTCCAACCTAGCGTGCACACGCTCTTGGTAGTCATCCGGAACAATCATATTCCTAAGACTTGTACGGAGCTCTTCCCAAGTGTCAATTGGTGGGATGCCTTCATATATAGTCGCGATCGGCTTGCTCCTCTAGCCACCATTGTTGCGCGAACTCCACAAAACGAATAGTAGCCAAGGCTACCTTTCGTGCCTCCGAGCACTCATAGAAAGAAAAGATATGTTCTACCTTATTTTCCAAATCTATATAAGAGTCAGGGTCACATGTACCTCCAAATTGAGGAATCTCGATCTTGTCAACTTGGGGTCGATCTCTTCCTTGGAATCTCTCTTGGTCTTTCTCGTAGTATCTACGGCCTCTTTGGTACGGCATCCTCGGAGTGTAAGGCCTTCTTTCATGCACGTCCTCTCGGCTGGCCACATTCTTTCGAGGCATCATGTTGAAAGCCGGATTTCTTGGAGGATTCAGCTCATGATGTCGAGGCGGATCGAGCTCTCGTTCCCTAAATGGAAACAACCCTTATCGCCTTGCATGAGCCGCTCGTGAGTCCACACCTGCATGGTTAGTGTGCAACAAAGGCAAACTAGGAGGACGAGATAAAGAAGTGGGAAATTGAAAGTCATAATTCATACCATCCTCTTCTCTCGGGGCGATCAATAATGGGGCTTCGGTAGTAGTAGCTCCGCCCAAGGACAATTGGAAGACCTCTTGCGTAAGACCTCGAGAGTAGATTCCTTCTCCGGGGTAGGCGTAAGATGATGTGTCGGGCTCCTGGGTTTCACTCGACCGACCTCTCAAGGATTGCTCAATCATGGAGTCTATTCTTCTCTTGAAGGCTGCATGTCTCTCTTCAAGAGTGTGGATCAACTAATTCAACCTCTCGTCCATGGCTTCTTGGCTGGTGAGGATAGCCTCCTTAATTACATCCATGGTGATATGAGGTGTAGGAAGTGGCTCAGGAATGGTGATGCCCTTGTCGGCGTTCGGCGTCTTGCTCATGCTTCCAACTTGGTCCGAGAAGTATGACTCACACGAGGCCCTTGCGTTGACAAGCTTGCCAATGGACCTTAGGCCGCGTAAAGAGCTCGTTTTTCCTTGTTTCACGTCAAACTAAGGCAGAAAGCAAGCGATTCCTAGAGCAAGGATAGGTTCCTAGGACGCCTAGTTTTGTTTTGTTTTGTTTTTTGGATGGACTTAAAACACAAGCAAGTGACACTTAGCTACGGTCAAGCACTCAAGTAAATGACAACCTAAGTCACCACATGTTCAAATACTTGAACCCGATTTGTTTTCTCAACAATTCGTCTTCAAGCAAATTCAATGGACGACTAAAATCGAGCTGCGGCGTGATCCTTCGAGATGTCACCTATGGTCTTTGCTTGGCCTTTTTTTTCCAGGTTATGCCAAGTCCGAGTTTTACGATCTCTACAAGGAAAGGGCAAGGTCTTGTGCTTGTGATGGTTTTCGGATTTGCAAGTTTTTTTTTAATAAGATAAGGCACAAGGTCCTAATTTTTGTATATTATATACTAGGGGTTGGCTTTCTAATGTATACACTATATCTTGTCGGATCACCCTTAAGCCGAAGTTATTCGTACCACTCGAATTTGATTGCGTCGGTTTTAAATCAAGCACGCAAACCACATTCAGTATTTAATCATGCAGCACACGAGTCATCAAATGCAAATGTTTGGAATGCAGCAAGTAGCCACACGGTTGCAAGTCACAAGAAATTCCAAGCAAATTAATTTCGGTTGCAGCAAATAGCAAATGGACGGATAACTAATTAAGTTAGTGGTAGCAAAATCAAACTTGGCAAGCTGCAAACTAATTAAGTAAATGGACGGACATCAATTTCAAATCAATTCGGTGGACGTGTCGAAATATGAACAACTGCTACTTAACCTAGGCTGAAGTGTTCGGTTTGGGGTACGTGGAAGGTCACCACATGGTTTGTGGGTCGTCTTCTACCTAGGGAAGGTGGCTGTCAAGCTCAACCAATGCAGCAAATACCCAGAAAAATACAGTCCACAACATGCCAGAAATTGCACAAACTCGACAACGAAAGAAAGGATAGCATCCACCAACGTATAGACGGCTAACTACGTTTGCTGATCCGAACTTAGCATGCCAAGATCAAGGTTTTCGAGAGCTTACCTCACGGGCTCTGATACCACATGACGAGAGCAAGGATCGGGAGTGCCACTGTGCAAGGTAAATCTTCTAAACCTTCCAAGAGTTGCCGGCAATGGACCTAGTTTCTGGCCTGACTTCAATGGGTTCGTTCACTCTCGTCCGTGATCGGAATGGGATGATTCCAACGACCAGATATAGATCCTGAGGTCTAGTTTCACCACTCAAAAGTTGGTAGTCACTGGATCTCTGGTTCGGAATATATGGTGTTTCCACTGTACGGTCGCAGGGAGATGAACGGGTGGAGGCAGCGGATGAATGATCGGTTCGGGGTTGGATCAAGAGGAACTTGTGGGGCGGCGAGTTTTTGATGATGAGAATGGACCAGGAAGGTGAAGGATAAGTAACTGCAAGGTTCGGATGTCACTCACCAATTCAAGAAGAAGAGGGGTAGAGGTTGGGTAAGATGCGACTCACTCGATCCAAGGTCCTGGGACTCGATCTTACTCACGATCTTGTGAAGAGGAAGAACAAGTGTAGCAACCACAGATTTGGGTTTTGATTCAAATTAAGCGTGCCTAAAATATTATCCAAGGGGTGCCTTATATAGGCTACATAGCCACACGGCCAAAACCGAACCCAAAGGCAATAATTGCCATAATATCATGAAAATAAAAACCAATCTAAGGAGAAATAATGACAGAAAAATTACATAAACATTAAGGCATGAGATGATGACCCAAAATATAAGTGTAAAGTCTCTCGGAATTACATGTGCGGCGGCTAGGCATTCGGGGCGGCAACGCTTGTACGTGGCGCTTGATGAGGCGTAGCCACATCAACCAGCTAGGCCATCTATGATCCAGAAGCGACTGATCTAATGGAAGCAATACCAATGGAGTCAATCGATGACGTCATCGAATAAAAGTTGCGTGAAAAGCTCAAGACATTATACGAGAGATTAACTCTAATACCATGGGTACCTAGGCCCATAAAAGAGGAAGGTTGTGACTGTTATGCTGACTCACCCTTCATTGATACCATTGTTCACGTCGAGATACCAAAAAAGTAAGCAATCCCTCATATGTCGTCGTACGATGGAAAAGGTTAGGGACCATGACGAGCATGGTCCCTCAACACTTAAATAAAGTCGTGATGTGATAATGGTATGGATCTCACTTCAAAGGCTTTCGTTCTTACACTTGTCAAATGGGAGCATCTCCTCGTTCAATGGATTGATCAAATTGTTCAAAACTCAGTTTGCTAGCAGTCAATGACTTCAAAAGTAATCAAATGATCCCTATCGTGTCACCAGACGACAAGGAGAGACTCTAAGGAAGTACCTCATCAGGTTTAATGACGATAATGTGTTAATACCCCAGTGTGACACCCCAACGACAATAGAGGCATTCTGGCGGGGGATATTTGAGAAGTCGGAACTATATCGCAATCTAACGAAGTACCCATGTCATATGTTCGAAGAGGTCTAAGCCAAATCCATGGAATACATTAGACTGGAGCATAACAAACTTGCACTAGGGAGACTGTAATACCCCTCATTTCAGTAAAGAGTATTTTGGTAATTTTCCAAACTCTCGTACTGTAGTCGGATTATTTTCAGAGAAGTTCATACATTCTGTAAAATGCTTGATCTTTGTAATAATTCCCTGACTGGAATAAAATACATTCGACGTATTTTTGGGGCTTAGAATATTTGTTCGGATACAAATATATTTAACCCGGGGTTAAATACCCAAGCCCATACTTTTCCCGGACAAAAAGGCACAAAATTGGCCTCCACCGCACCCGCGGTCAGACCCACCGCACCCACGGTCAGAATTGGACTCCACCGCACCCGCGGTCAGACTCACCGTACCCGCGCTGTCATCATACCTTTTCTACTTCACCGGACTTCGGCCGTCGCGCCGCCTGAGCTGCTTGTTCCATCCGGTCGGGGCGAGGCGGTTTGGGGTGCTGCTTGCTTGGCCTATAAAAGGAGGAGACTTGGAGGCTGAGAAAGGCACCCAATCCGAGCTCTCTCTCTGACGCCGGGTCGCGCTGGTCTCACCGCGGGGCGCGACGAAATCTCGCTAGGAGGTACTCCGTCCACCGCGGGGCGGCGGTCATCACCGCGGGGCGGCGGCTGTGAGGAGGGGGCACTGGGTCTTGCCGCCGGGTCGCGGTCAATGTCGCCGCGGGGCGGTAGTCTGTGTTCTTCTTCTCTGGTTTCAGTTTCAACATACCGTCGGGTCGCGGTCAGGGGTGTCGCGGGGTGGTCAGAGCTTATCGCCATCTCAAATTCGTTCTCTTTTTCAGCACTAGGAGGAACGACCAATTGCTTTCTACTCCGGAGGATTACAACACTAACGTTTTCCCTCGGGTTTACTACCGTTTGAGATGGTAGATTCCCCGAAATCCTTGCATCGATCCGTGTAATCAACTCCACCATCTGGTCCACCTGCCTTTATATATTCTTGATGCTTGACTCCCTAGTTTGAACACGAGCGGCGAAGTGCTGAGTCAAGGTCCTGAGCATCTCTTCAGTTGACATGGAGGAACTTGGATTGGACACTGGTGGGCTATGCTCGTATGCTGGATAGTACTGGTGTGTAGTACCCTGCTGATAGAATGAATGTGGCTTTGGGTAAAACTCCTGGCAGTCAAGGCCATATGGAGGGTATTGATGGCCCCCATAACTCGAATTGGGGTGATTCCTCCCCCCTGAGTTGTATGTGTAGGAGTATGGGACGCATCTCGGCCTCTGCGGATCAAAACCTCTTGCAGGGTTTACTGCAGCTGCATGTTCAGGAAATCTTGGGCAATAGTCAGTGGAGTGCAGCGGATCATGACAGAGTCTGCAGGCTCTAACTGGTCTTGCTGTACTGGAAGTTGGGTAGTATCCCCTCTCTGGCGAAAATGAGTAGGGGTATGGGTTATCGCGCGGTTCTCCCCAGAAATCCATATCTGTATCAAAAGCAAAAAGAAAAACACACGGAAATCAGTAGCACTGGTGTGGACCGTAAGATAGGTCCATACCAAAGTAACATGCACACAAACAAACACACGAAAAGATCAAAACTTGCCTCCCCGGAAACGGCGCCAAATTGGACGTGGCTAAAATATGAAATGCAAATATCGTTGAATAGCCTAATCAAAGTAAAAGTCCTAACAAACCTACTAAACAGATGTATAGCAAGCAAGCAAGGGTCGAACCCACAGGGAGGAAGTAATCAATCTATGTGTTTATAAGCATGCAAAGTAACAAGGGGGTTTTGATTATCAAACACAGTAAAGTAAACAGATTTGGTTGATTTGAGAATATGATTGGGGAAAGTAGTTCCACTAGAACGAAATCCACAATACAGAGATATAAGTCAATCACTGAAATCTTATAAATCCAAGTTCTTTTACTATTCTTATGGTTGTTCCCACCCTGGTCGTTATTAACTACCAATTCAGAAAGTTGTTGATAGTACTTACTACAGTATCAATGGAAGAAAACCTTACCACTAATAAAGCAATAGCAATGCATGCAAGGATATAGGATACATGCGAATAGAAGAAAACCTTACTACTCAACATGCAAATAATTCTCACTCACAATTAAACACTCGTATTCCACTATATGTTTAATCATGTATGCTACTAGATATGCACTCGTATTCCACTATATGCAATCCTAGCAATTGATAAATATTACTCAACCTAGTTGGCCAGGCTATGAAGAATAACAATAAATCAATACTCAATATAACCAAGAGAATTAAACCAACACATATAAGAATAAGAACAAGGAATATAAATCTCACAAACGAATCAACTGTATTGCTTCAAACGTCTAGTAGAACAAGGGGAAATTAGTGCTCCATTGAGATGCAAATGAAATCCTAATTGAGAAAAACTACGATGATAAAAGTTGTCTCTACTCAAGACCTGGAAAAGATCTTAAATAGGCTAGGGAAAATAAGCTAAACCTAGAAATAATACTAAAGGAAATAAGAGAATAAAAATAGGAAGTCCGAAAACACAAAATAGGAAATAATATCTCGTTAGCCGCGAGGCGTTAACAAGTCCACCGCGGGGCGGCGAGTTCCAGTTGCCTTCTCTGAGATCGACCGCCACGTCGCGGTGGCTTCTGGCGCAGGGCGTCAGACGGTGTCTTCTTCAGCTTCTGCGATACTTCCGTAAAAACGCCATAACCTTTGATTCCCAACTCGGATTGTGTTCATATTTTGAGGAATTGCAGTAGACTGCAAGATCTAACTCCTCGAATTGGAATCACTTCATTTGGACATCTGAGTAGAGAGAACGAACCATTTGAATTCAGCACATTGTTCTTCTACTCTTGAATACACTTCAAACCTCTATAAATCCCATGATTTCTTCACTTCTCCACTCTAACTCCATAATCCACGATTGTGCTCTAAATCCATCCAAATGGCGCCTTAAACCTGGTAATAACCCCCAGATATGCACTACAAAATAGCACCGATCACTCCTAAAGCAACACAATGAGGAATTGGCTCGCACTACTAGGTAGAGAATGAATGTTGAACCTCCAAAAATCAAATACGTTGCTCCTACACTCAGAAAGCCTAAGCTTGTCTGGGTTCGCAAGAACTAACTCTTTCTGTGCAGGCTGAAGTGAGGAAAGTTCCCGGTATTTCGTTTGTAGGTATTGGTTACCTGACAGGGAACAAAGAAAGTCTCACCTCACTTCTACAAACTTCTTGAGACTCAACAACCTGGTGACTCAAAGGTAAGGGAAACATTTGTGTTCATGAGCTATAATTGTCTGTCTGTTCCCTGATCAACAGTCAGGTACCATACATATCAAGATAAGACATCACTTCTTATGGGAATCTGTGGAGAAAGGGTTAGCGTCCACAAAATTCTGCGGAACCAAGGCTTAAATCGCTAACTTTCTCATTTAGGGACTCAATGGGGAATCCTACATTCAGTTCCATACGGAGCCTGGTTTGTTCCCTCTACTATATGTCTATCTATTATGTTCCCTCGATGACTGGCTAAATTACATGGTAAAGTGTGAAAGTTTAATCGATCATCATGACTTGATCTGCATTCATTCCCTTGGTTATCAAATAAACAATTGGCTTAGATATGTGCTTTCACTTCCATTATGTGTTGAATTTCTTACATGATCATCTATGCTATCATAAAAACACATGAATCAGCTTTCTTTCGGCCCAAAATAGTCAACTTGATGCATTATTCCCTCATTATAAGCCCAAATGATTGTTGACTTTACACCTTACCCTAGCCATCATGCTTGATGCTTCCTATGAGCCTCTCTAATCATCCACATCTAGGAGCCTCTCTTACATGATTAAAAATTATCAAAAATGTCATATGTTTTCCGTGTGCTGTTCTTTTGTACCCTCTCTGGTAACAATCCCCCAGTATCACACATTACTACCTTTTGGTTTGGCGGGAAAGCGAATCATCTCTCTGAGATTTACAGGTGTGAGTTGATTGGTGTGACAAGGAGTTATGGCCTACGCCTACCGTTGGGATGTGTTGAGCAATTAGGGTTGATTTCATGGCTGAGAAACTGAATGGGCCTCGTGTTTGGATTTGGTTGAATTTGGATGAGATTCTGAAGGTTTATTTTGGGAAGTTGAAGATATTGATGATTATCCTTTGGAAATTGAGAAGATATGAATTTATCATTGGCAACTGAAAAGATCTCGTGGTGGATATAAATATTGGCTCTCCAGGTATTCCCCTCTCACTATTCACCTTCATCTTCTTCGATTGCTTCTACCATCCCTTGTCTTCCCAAAATCTCCCACTTCTCACAATGGCCTCCCACTCTAACCTTTCTGCTGCCGTCGCCGAAGACCTCAAAACCCTCCTAACCAAACTCTAGGCTATAGGAACTGACCTATCCCTCCTAGCTGCAATCACCCAGTCCCTGCCATCATCCTCAAACACACCATCGTCCCCTCCGGCTACCACCAAAGTCTCGCCTCCACCATTACCAACACTAGACAAACTCATCATGGTCCCTTACATAGCCCCATCTTCTCCTACCCCTCAACCCGCTCCTCAAAACCCTAGCCCTAAACCATCCCCGGCCGCTCCAACCGCCATCTCCTCAAATGAAAGAGAGGAAGTCCAATCCTCTCCCACCCATCCTACCCAGATTGAAGAGGAGACTGAGGAATTTCTTGGAGAAGCCACACCAACAGCAACAGAGGAGCACACAATGCTCAAGCAGAAAATTCAATGGGTTGTTAGGATCCTAGCAAGGGAACTGACAGAGGAGGCTGATGAGGAGTTGCCTCCAAAGGTCCCACAGACCTCCGGAAGGGTGAAGATGGGCTGCTCCACAAAGAGAAAGACACGCGCTCAGAGACAGGCTGCTAAGGCGATTGCTCTCAACTCTGATGAGAAGTCAGAACCTCTCTCTGGGAACCAAGCCAAAAAGGCTAAGATCTCTGCTACTCCGGTCCGCAAAAGCCAAAGGCATTAGACTGCCAAAACCAAGGCAAATGTGGAGTCTGATGAAGTCAAGGATGTAAGCCACAAGTCGGTGGTTAAGGAGCTGCTGATGAATCTTGAGTTCCTCAAGGAAAATGCTCTAGAGAAGGTCTCTAAGGTGTTGGAAGCCCAGAAGTGGGATCATCTGTTTGTGGAGGAAGAGGAGATTGATGAAGCCGTATTGAGAGAGTTTTATTCTACGTTTGTTATTGAGGTCAGAACCCATGCAGTTCTGGAGAGTTACAAGTTAGGGGGAACTGTGCACATGTTTTCTAGCATCGAGTTGGGTGTTGCTCTGGAAGTTCCACATGAAGGCTATGAGGGGTATCCAAAAGGTCGTTGGCCCAAGGACTTCCCCTACTCTGAGGCAGTGTGGGCGGTGGAGGGGATACAGAATCCTCAAGGCTCTGGAGATTTAGACACTTCAGAAATGTCTGCGATCAACAAGGTGCTCTTTCACTATCTTATATGCAATGTTACTCCTAGGGGACATAAACGCAATAAACTACTTATTCTGGATGTGGTCCTTCTTTCCCTACTACTGAAGAAGGAGCCAATCTGTCTCCCAAGGGTAATGATGCAACATATGGAACATGCCAGGAATACAGACCTACACGCTCTTCCGTTCCCTAGAGTTGTCAAGAAAATTCTGGAGTACCACAAAGTGTACAACTCTTCGGCGGAATCGAGTGTCTTTTCCCGTCCCTTGGATATCAGCAATCTCCACAAGATGCAGTTCGTTCTTCAAGAAGGCGAAGGGTGGGTAAAAGTGGGAAGTGTATTGTAGTCTCTAAAGTTCATGAGGAGTCTGAGGATGCTGGTTCTGAGGGGGAACTGAAGGAAAATTCTGATCTGGGGAAGGAACTGAGGAGCCTATGCCGGGCAGTGAACAGCCTGGTTGAACAGCAAAGGCTTCTCTTGGCGGACGTGCGTGCACTGATCTCTCGTCACTCATCGGCCCCATCGGCTGGTCCCAGTGATGCTTAAATCGCTTTCCCGCCTTCCAACCCTCTATTGTTCCCTAGCTCATCTATCCCCACCAGCTTGAATTTCTTTGTTTCTGACTTTTGTTTGCCCTGAGTGGCATGATGATTATGTTTAGTTATTTTGCATATTTTGTTGTTTATGGTTGCACTTTGTTTAAGTTGTTTGTTTTTATTTAATGAACAAGGGGTTGTTTTGCTTATCTTGTTGTGCTCATTTTTCTTTATCTCTTTACTTATGTTTTTTATGATGCCAAAAGGAGGAAAATGAGTGGTAGCTTTAGTTGAGGGGGAACAAAACATGGTTTCATATGTTGCTGGACTAAGGGGGAACTAATCATGCCTAAGTGTGGAAAACTTTCTCTTCACAATTGTCTCTATCTTATGTGTATGCTTTATTGTCACGGATGATTGTCACCATCAAAAAGGGGGAATTTGTTAAATTCCTTAGGTTTTGATGGTAACAAACATTCAACTAATCATGTAACTAATTGTTTCATGAAACAAGACAGTTGTCACAGGGAACCATTACAGCGAAGGATTACAGAGGGAACAAAGCGCTCTCCACATGCTTTGTTACCTCTCAAGGAACATCAAAGACAAATAACGCTCAAGCTGCGAATGGAAGGAAGATATCCAGCGTGAAGATTACGAAGACAATCATGGAAGATCACGCGGTCAAGGATAGGAGATTTCGGCTAGAAGGATCTCGCCAAAGAGAAGATGTGGAGAGAGAAATCGAAATATCTTATCTTAGGAGGGAAAATGACTGGTAGCTTTAGTTGAGGGGGAACAAAACATGGTTTCATATGTTGTTGGACTTAGGGAGAACTAATCATGCCTAATTGTGGAAAACTTTCTCTTCACAACTGTCTCTATCTTATGTGTATGCTTTATTGTCACGGATATTTGTCACCATAAAAAAGGGGGAATTTGTTGAATTCCTTAGGTTTTGAAGGTAACAAACATTCAACTAATCAGGTAACTAAGTGTTTCAGGAACAAGACAATTATCACAGGGAACCATTGCAGCAAAGGATTGTAGAGGGAACAAAGCGCTCTCCACATGCTTTGTTACCTCTCAAGGAACATCAAAGACGAACAACGCTCAAGCTGCGAATGGAAGGAAGATATCCAACATGAAGATTACGGAGACAATCATGGAAGATCACGCGGTCAAGGATAGGAGATTTCGGCTGCAAGGATCTCGCCGAAGAGAAGATGTGGAGAGAGAAATCCGAATGTTTTATCTTAGGAAATCTTTCCTAAGATAAGATATTTGGAGAGAGAAGATTATTATCTTTAGCCGATTATATTATCTTTGGAATTATTTCCTTAGATAATGTAAGCGGTTAAGATATTATTCTTCCAACAATTTTAGATCTTCTTGTTACCAAGTTTAAAAAAAGATTTTATCTTGCCCGAGTTTTAGTCGAGTTGTATTTATAGAAGTGTGGATTCATTTTCTATGTACGACGAGAGACAATGAACTGTGAGTGATTGATTGAGAAGAAAAGAGAGTGAAGTTGTTTGTGAGTCTTTGAGGGTTGAGTTCGGATTCATTGTTGTAGAAGTGATTCAAACTTAGGTGGGTATTCTAGGGTTTGGAGTCCATGCTACAAGAGTAATCGAACAAGAAATCAATAAGACAAGTAGATACTTCAAAATCCTCTCAAGCGAGAAGCTTGAAGGTAGTGGTTTTTCTTTGATTAGCTAGTTGGCTAATTAGGGTTTCCACTATACATCGTGAGTTCGTTTCTTATCTTTCTTGCTATATTATTCTGATGCACCTTCTATGGGAACAAAGACTTTGTTCCCTCATACCTAACTCTAACGATCCAACAATATCATAAATAAATTGATAAAATTATTTATTTACGACCCAAAAATTTTCTAAGTTAAACTATTGTCTAAATGAATAGTCGTATTTACGCATTCATAATATAAGGTAATATAATAAAAAAATTATTTAATTAAATTTTAATTTTAATAAAAAGAAGTTAATCCTAAAATATGTTTCACTAATCTATTAATTAATTTAATGAAGATTAAGCAAAAACAAATGAAAATAAAAAATCAAAATCACGAATTGGGTATAAATTCCACCTCTCATCGTCGGTCTTAGACACCCGTCGAAAAATGCTCAAATTGCTTGGTGGTGGTAGATCTCCGAAGGCATTTCTTGAGGGCTTTGGAAGAAGACTTATAAGTGCAGCCAGGGTTACACTCAATTGCTCAAACAAAGATCTCAATCTCTCGAATTTGGCAGATGAACAACTCGATACCCTTTTTAGGGTTCTTCGATTTGGATCGTGAAATTGGGTGCTTTAGGAGTCCGATTGGGAAGGTATACAGGGTTTTGGTAGGGGTAAATACCCTAAACATTAATCCTCTCATTAGACCCTCCAATATACAGGGTTTTGGTAGGGGTAAATACCCTCTCATTAAACAGTAATCCTCTCATCAGATCAATTTTGCAACGAAGTGAATCTGACCTAAAAATGTCATGAGGTGCAAAGTGGACAAATCCTGCGATTTTCGTCAATAATCAATCTGATTAATGTTGTGTTGAATGCCCAGTCACTGATTGCATCAATTGGATCTGAATGGATGTTGAAATCCACAATTAAAGGCTTAAGAAGCTCACGCTAGTTGCTTCCTAAGGTTGAAGATGACCTCTTTTGCATATTTACATACGCAGACCATTATTTTGGGTTTGTGGCAAAAATGCCCTTTACAACATTACATAAATTATAAAAGTTGCCCAAGCTTAATATTTTTTATATTTTAAGTTTGTAATATTATTTTAACCCAAAATTAAAGAGCATAAAAAATTAACTTCGGTTAAAATAAGCTTAAATTATTTTTCTCAGAAATTTGACCATACTTAAATCCTAAACAAAAATTTGTTAAACTTGGTTTAAATATTCTAAGTCAAAATTGATAAGTTTTATCTAAAATATAATTAACATAAGATTAATCATAATTTAGTCCATTTTAGCTTAAAAAAATTATATACTTAGGACGCCCTCTTACTAAATCGAATGCTCTGCCGTGACGCCCTCTGGCTACATTGGTGCTTAACCGTGATGCCCTAAATAGCTACATCAACACTACTCCGTGACACCCTCTCAGTTTATATGGGTGCTTTACCGTGATGCCCCCTCAGACAACATCGGTGTTCTGCCATAACACCTCGTCTGGCAACATTGGTGCTCAAACGTGATGCCCTTTAGCTATATCGGCCTCACCACTCGAGTATGCGGTGACGCCCTCTAAACCCGACATTAGCCGGGGCGAGCTGCATCTCCTAGGTGTTTACGCGGTTCCAATAGGGAAAGAAAATATGTCCAGCTAGATTACCCGTATTGCACTTCTTCAAGTAGGTCCTCGAGCTACGGCTAGTTGAGCAACATCGCACCTTTGTCTGGTCGAGCGACATCGCACCCCTGTTATCTTGGTCCTGTCTGTATGACGCCATGTCCCATGATGATCACCTATTTATATTGCGATGCGAATTTTGCAATCTCTCTCGTCTCTACGACCACGACCCTTGACAATCACCTATTTATATCGTGATGCAAACCCCGAAATCTATCTCGTTTCTCCAACGCCACGACCCATGTTGGAGTAAAAAAGAGCAGAACTTATTACTCCCTCAGAAGAGGTACACTTTACTATTCTAGTCTTACAATACAAACAATTTACTACATCTAATACGGCTAGCTACTGCTCCAAACGCCTCCAACTGCGCCTTCAATGACTTCAACATCGTCGACATCTTTAATCGATCTCATCAAAGTTGGTGCAAAGCGACAAGCTTAGACATCATCTCTACATTGTTGCATCTCCTAGGTGTTTATGCGGTTTCAACTGGTGAAAGAAAATATGTCCAGCTGGATCAGCCGTATTGCACTTCTTCAAATAGGTCCTCGAGCTACGCCTGGTTGAGCTACATCATACCCCTTGCCTGATTGAGCGACATCGCACCCCTGTTATCTCGGTCATACCCCTTTGGATACAACGTAACGGTCTCTCGCTCCTGTCTCTATGACGCCATGACCCATGATGATCACCTATTTATATTGTGATGCGAATTCTGTGATCTCTCTCATCTCTACGACTCCACGACGCCTCACAATCACCTATTTATATTGTGATGCAAATCCCTCAATCTATCTCATTTCGACAATGCCAAGACCCATGTTGGAGGTAGAAGGATCAGAACTTATTACTCATTCACAAGAGTGCCTTTAACGTCTTCAACATCGACGTCAACATCTTCGATCGACCTCATCAACATTAGTGCAAAGCGACAAGCTTAGACATCATCTCCACAAAGCGAGCATTTTCTCTTCTACGATTGCTTCAATCCTTGATGTACATGCACGATAAAAAAAATAAAGGCATACCATATAAACAAACAAGCTTGTCATGCAAGGAATGTTATTGCGAAATAAACATGATGGCCCTTCGGATATATGAATGCCTCGGTGCAAGTATTGCTCTTGGTGTAGACGAAATTGGCAAATCTCCAAGGTTGAAGAATTAGGGCAACTTCGGCACTTTTTAGGGATTTTTGTGGAGTCGGTGGGGGGCGATTGAATGGCTGGTGATTGTCGATGGATAAGCACTCCCCAAGGCTTAGATATCACACACTAAACCAAGGAAAAGCGACCAAGAAAGATCAGAGATACTACGCACTCAAATCTCTCAAGGAAATCAACTCGATTTAACTCACAAGTTGAAGAACTAAACTAAAAGCTTGGAAACTGATAACTTCTCATTTCAATCTGATTTTAACGTGTCTAACAAATGCCAAAGAGTTTTTCCTAATAACCCTAGCTTACGGTTACTAAAAACAATAAAGGAAAATCACTAAAATTAACCCACTAAAGCTAAAAACGTGCCCACCTTCTTAACAACTAATGGGCTGATTAGGGAATTAAAAATAATGTTTAATAATGTCTGAAAAACCACTAAACACAGCAATAACATGATCGGGCTTCACTTGGGCTTCAATTGGGCTCCAATTCGGGCGTAGCCGGCGCCGGGTTTTGCGGAAAGGTTGCATTGCTTGGACCCGGGCTGGGCGCAGTTTGGCTCGGCACTCCCTGAGCCAAAGGACCTCCCTTGAGCTGGTGGTGAGGTGGGTCTGGTCGGGCTCGAGGGATTGAGCCAGATGTGGGCCCGTGCCTATACTCATTTTCCATTGCCGCCGCAAATCTAGGGCAAGTCAGGTGGCTCGGCAAAGGCGACAATGGCTCAGCCATGAGGACTCTATTGGTCTTGGGTGACACCAAAGGAGCTGTGGGAGCCTTGGTGGCCGAGAGAAGTGGAGTCGTGCCTGGTGAAGTCTCTATGCCCCTTGTATGACCCGGCGCGGTTTTAGGGTTTGCCCGGGTGGCCTTCGGCTTGATCTCGGCTTGGGGCATGTGCTTCTCTTGCATGTTGGGTACCTCATTGACCTTGAGCATAGTCATATCATCCTCCCTCCCTTGAGAGGGATTCGACCTCGAATCCAGCTCGTCCAAGTCTCTTTCTCCTTCCAAGTAGTAGCTTTCCTTGTGCGGGACACCTCCTTGGCCTACAATAGAGCTACACGACAAACTATGCAACACCACATCCTTCACATTAGTAGGGTTAGTCTCATCAAATGTAATGAAAGAGGAAGGGTATGCAACAAGTGAAGGTATTAAAGGCTTAACCAAGAGCATATGATGCGAAGCACCACCTTTGTTTCCAATTGCCATCTTCTTACCTTGGCTTTGCTCTATGGGTGGGCTGGCCTTTCTTTGCTCTCTAGCCACATGGTCAGCCATGATTTCGTGTGGCATCATAGGGTGAAGAGTGATTCTCTTACCATTCATGATAAAAAAATACTCATTTGTCACCCCTTGATGGATGACACCCCTATCCAATTGCCATGGCCGGCCTAGGAGAAGGTGACATGCGGTCATGGGCAAAACATCACACACAACCTCATACACATATTCTCCTATGGCAAACTGAATGGTGGCTTGGTCCTTGACCTTAAGGGGGGTGTTGGAGTTCAACCAACAAAGTGAGTAGGGTTGCGGGTGAGAAGTGGTCAATAAATTGAATCTATTCACCACTTCTTGATCAATTAAGTTGCAACAAGAGCCACCATCAATGAGGACACTACACACCTTTCCTTTAATGGTACACCTAGTGTGAAAGAGAGTCTCACGTTGACTAGGTGTACTAGGAGTTTCCGAGATGGTGAGTGCTCTTTTGACCAAAAAACACTCACCCTCGGCTGCCACAACATGTAACTCCTCTAAGCCATCCTCATTCTTAACAAGTTCTTCTTCCCATTCATCTTCGGACTCAATGTCCCCAATAGTGTTGAGAAGAACTTGCCTTTTTGAAGGGCAATCCTTGGCAAAATGGCCATGACCGAGACACTTAAAACACTTAAGATCCCTAGCTCGGGGCTCCCCCTCCTTTCGTTGGGTTTGATCCGAATTAGGGGCATCTCTTCTAGGGTGGCTTGGGTTGTCACCTCTAGTGGGTTCTAAGCGTCTTGGCATAGGTGGTGGCCCCTTGGAGCCACTTGGTGCACTTTTCCAAGGCCGTGAGCTTGGAGCTTGGGGACGCTTTGAATGAAGTGCCTTATATATACGATTAGTATAATGAAGCACTTCTTCCATAGGAGTCCCTCTAGAAAAGTGTTGCTTGCTCACTATGGCTCGGAGCTCGGGACTAAGGTTGTTAATGAACTTAGAAATAAGATACCCCTCGGGAACTCTAAGTCTAGACCTAAAGACCAAGGTCTTTAGCTCCATATAGAACTCATCCGGGGTCTTATTCCCTTGCTCTAACAACTCCAACCTCTCATGCACTCTATCCGAAAAATCCTCCGGGACAAACCTATCTCGGAGAGCTTGCTTTAGTGCTTGCCAAGTAGTGATTTGGGGGTTTCCGAGGTACTCTCGTTCCTCCTTGTCCCCAAGCCACCATTGGTAAGCAAACCCCTCAAATTTTATGGTCGCTATAGCTACTCTTTGAGCTTCCGAGTAGTTATAGTACCTAAAAATTTGATCGGTCTTTTGCTCCCAATCAAGATAAATTTCCGGATCACATTGAAGACCAAAGGATTGTACCTCTAACTTGATGCCATGAGGCCGTTGTTGATCATATGCAAACTCCTCACGTTGACCACCATAGTCTTCCTCATAGTCTTCAAAAGCTCTTCGGGGTGCATATGGCATTCTTCCTCCTTGGTATTGACCTCGGCCCATGCATCCTCTTCCGGCCATCCTCCTTCCCGGGTCTTGGTACCCATTGTATGCATTCGGAACTCCCCTTGGCTCCTCTCTATAGATGGCATTCGGCACTCCTCTTGGTTCTCCTCTATGAGTAGTACTTGGTCCTGCCATGTTAGTACACAAGGGAGCCATACTAGTAGTAAGAGGGGCAATGTAAGGAGAAGAGGTATTAGAGATCAAACCAAACTCTTCCCTTGAGGCGGCCACATTCGGTGGGGGGTGATGGAACCCTTCACGTAGAGTCACATGTGCTAGTTCTTGAGCTAGAAGTGGCACAGTCACTTGGACCTCTTGAGTGCCGCTTGAGGGTCCGGCCATTGGGAGGAATTGGGCTCCACTTCCTTGAGGTGCGTTTTGATGTAGGCTCGGAGATGGACTGTGGGACAACCTCCACTTCTCCTCCATGGTCTTCATGAAGGTGACTTGCGCATCCCGCAAGGCTTGCAATTCTTGGCGAGTTCGCTCTTCAGCTTGGCGCTCTCGCTCTTGGGCCTCTTCCTTTGATGTTTGGATAGCCAAGAGGATGGCATCCAATGTCGCTTCCGAGACATCCTTAGGGCCCTCCGCAGCCACATTCTTCTCCTTGGCTTTCACCATGATTTCCTACACACAAGCAATACCACACAACAGCCCACAAGGTCGAAAGACAACAAATGCTACCTAAGCTAGCAAGTAAGCCACAAATCTGATTTTAAATCAAAGAAAAATTCGTGACCTTTACTAGCTCAAAATATAGGTCAAGGTAGGCTGTCTAATATGCTCAATATGACCAAAGACAAGATAAAATTGCACTACAACTTTTAGGCTAATCCTTGTGCTAAATTCCACAACTTTCACAACACAAATGCAAGTACTAAGCCTTTGAAATTTTCTTTACAAAGTTGAGTGACAATTTCCGGCCGAATATCCACAAAAGAACAACTCCACAATGTATCAAAAGAAAGAATAATCCCACACAAGATAACAAACTTTGAACAACCACTTTTCCAAGCCAAGTCTTTTTCTTTTGTTGTTCAATGGCTTGACTCTTCCGGTTTTGTTTTCCTTTTGATCTTTTCGTCTCCTTTTTTTTTTTTTTTTTTTTGAACACTAGAACAACTTGATAAACTGAAATTACAGAATTGAAAGTCGGAATCAACACTTAGGAAAATTCAAGACTTTTCCTACACAAGAATGAAGATCGGTTGCTACACAAGAATGAAGATCGGTTGCTTCGGTTTGCACAAGAATAACCCTAGGTTGATTAAATGCCAAATACAAATATAAAAGACTCAAAATAACCTAAACTAAATGAACTAATGATGGATCGGCTGGTTCATGTAGATTGGAAGTCAAAAATTTGAAATTCAAAGCATGCAACAACCGTAACAAGAAAACCCTAAAATCTAGGAAGAAAATCCTAACCTCTCTCTCTATTGTGCACGGCTGATTTCTCCTAAAACAAACTGCAAATCTCGACCCCTTTCTTCCCTATGCAGACTCAAGACTCAATGCAAACGAACAAGAAGGAAACACAAGACAAACCTACGAACAACTACACATGAATTGATGCAAAGACACGAAAAAGTGAGCAAGTAATTGTCCGATTTTTCTATAGATCTAAAGTCAAATTTGAGAGCAATACTTACGTAGCTCTAATACCAAATGATGGCCCTTCGGATATATGAATGACTCGGTGCAAGTATTGCTCTTGGTGTAGACGAAATTGGCAAATCTCCAAGGTTGAAGAATTAGGGCAACTTCGGCACTTTTTAGGGATTTTTGTGGAGTCGGTGGGGGGCGATTGAATGGATGGTGATTGTCGATGGATAAGAACTCCCCAAGGCTTAGATATCACACACTAAACCAAGGAAAAGCGACCAAGAAAGATCGGAGATACTACGCACTCAAATCTCTCAAGGAAATCAACTCGATTTAACTCACAAGTTGAAGAACTAAACTAAAAGCTTGGAAACTGATAACTTCTCATTTCAATCTGATTTTAACGTGTCTAACAAATGCCAAAGAGTTTTTCCTAATAACCCTAGCTTACGGTTACTAAAAACAATAAAGGAAAATCACTAAAATTAACCCACTAAAGCTAAAAACGTGCCCACCTTCTTAACAACTAATGGGCTGATTAGGGAATTAAAAATAATGTTTAATAATGTCTGAAAAACCACTAAACACAGCAATAACATGACCGGGCTTCACTTGGGCTTCAATTGGGCTCCAATTCGGGCGTAGCCGGCGCCGGGTTTTGCGGAAAGGTTGCATTGCTTGGACCCGGGCTGGGCGCAGTTTGGCTCGGCACTCCCTGAGCCAAAGGACCTCCCTTGAGCTGGTGGTGAGGTGGGTCTGGTCGGGCTCGAGGGATTGAGCCAGATGTGGGCCCGTGCCTATACTCCTTTTCCATTGCCGCCGCAAATCTAGGGCAAGTCAGGTGGCTCGGCAAAGGCGATAATGGATCAGCCATGAGGACTCTATTGGTCTTGGGTGACACCAAAGGAGCTGTGGGAGCCTTGGTGGCCGAGATAAGTGGAGCCGTGCCTGGTGAAGTCTCTATGCCCCTTGTATGACCCGGCGCGGTTTTAGGGTTTGCCCGGGTGGCCTTCGCCTTGATCTCGGCTTGGGGCATGTGCTTCTCTTTCATGTTGGGTACCTCATTGACCTTGAGCATAGTCATATCAAAACACCTCGTCCCTATGGACAAAAGGGGTGAGACCAAATGTTCAAAGAACCAATCCCACTACGGGCGATGGCCAACACTATCAAATTTACTAATAAAGAATCCATTAAGCGACAGTGGGAGCCAACACATCCTCCTCCGGCACCGAGTCTTGGTCATCTCTATGGACCGACTCCTCTCCCTCCTCGGCGTTAGTGAGCTTATTTGGCATCATACTTGGGATGATGGGATCGAAAGAATAAGCATCGTGGAATGCCTTACTTTCAACAACCACGTCCTATTCAATATGCTTCCCAACGACGACATCCTCCATGGCCTCCACCTTGGCCAACCAAGAGTTATACACCACCAACTCATCAATCTCCACCGCAAAATGCTCATTCTCCTCCACTTCCACCAGCTTCTCCTCATAGAGACGAGTATTCTCATTTGTACGCTTTTGCACCTTCTTCTAGAGAACCATCATGCTCTACGACAACTCAGAATTCTTAGAGGTTATGACTTTAATTGTTCCCTTGTCTGTCTTAGCCTGATCCTTGAAAGATTCCATTTTAAAGGATAACCCCTTGAGATGATCCAAGGCACACAGCGTTGCATGCAAGCCCTAATTAAAGAAGACTGTTAGAACTATAGGGACTACAACAACAAAATGACGCGATCAAAATAAAATGGTCTTACCTGCCAGCTACCACTGTATAGCGAGGGACAATCCAAGAACGGTGACCGTGTCCGTTTCCAAGTAATGCTCCTTAGCCATTGACGACCAGACGATTAGCATTATCTACAGAACGCGTCTTACAAGAACCGATACCAAGGTGAGTAACCCTGAGAGCTCTGACATGTTCATAGGTGGCGACACCTTTCTCTGTACAACCTCTTTGTCTGTGACTTGGACAAACTTTGGCACTTTAGAAACATACGGAAAAACCGTGACAAGCTTAGAGACAGAAGCACCTTCATTTCACATCTTCTTCTTCTTTACCTTTATTCTTTCCATCGTGGACTCTACCCATATAGCCCTTGAACCTGCATGCAAGTTCCAAAAAATAATATATGTTAGTGGCGTTTAAAACGTGACATCAGGGAAAGATGTCAAGAATGGGAAACATACACATCTTTGGAGGTGGCGTCATTGAGACAGTCTCTTCGATTGTAGGATCAAGCAACACTACTAATGCGAAAGTCCTTTTCGACGTTGAAAGCTCTAAAATCCTCTCAATAATAGCCTCTAATTCCTCCCTTGTCAATATGATGTCACGATTCACTGCCATCAGAGAGATGTGAGGGAACAGTTAATCGAACATCGAATAATACAAGAGAAATCAGGGTAAAGTTACCCTCTTTCTGCCATGAGTAGTAGAAAAAGCTACATTTTTCTCTTAAAGAAGCCTTTTCATCAAAGAAGAAGCGGTCAAACCATCCTCCACCGTTCTTTGTCGCATCAATCACCAAGGCTGGCTTCTTAGGACGATGCTTAAAAGTGATGTGACCTTGCCCATAAAGGGTGACTGAGTGGGAATGAAGCAGGTCTTGGATGGAGAAAGGGGTGTTGTGTTTGGTGATAATCCAATTAAAAGTAAGGAAAATCCCCCATGTTTGCAGAAGGATTTGACATATCCCAATGTCTAGAAGGTTTAGAGAGGAGCACACTAGGGGTGAGAAGGGGAGACGATGGCCTATTTGAAAGAGGTATTCGAACATGCAAACCTAACCCTTGCAGTAATTGTCATGAAAAATAGAGGCGTAACAGACTAGGACTTTGGTATTTTAAGGGATTTTTGCCACCACGATGAAGGTATCATGATCAACGAAGGATGGACACTTATTTGGATCGTTTTGGATGTATTGGGGGAAGAAGCGCTGGTTTTGTTTATCATCCATTGGAGGGATCTTGAAGAAGAAGAGAAGAGACAATTGGTGAAGACAAAAAATAAAAGAAACTTTACCTGTAGAAGTTGTAGATATGAAGAGAGAAGGCTGTAAAAGAAATGTGAATGGAAAGAGCAAGATTACGTGGCCATAAATAGGAAAGAGAATCGACATTTGAAATTTAAAAAGATTTCATGTGATTATTGATTTGACTAGGCAAGACTTCCAAGATGCGTAATAAAGACATTTCCCATGCACATGACAATTCGCTTTCCAAACGCCTTGGGGTATTGTTTGGGCCCTTAGACCATGTCAATGCAAAGAGGTTTGATGTATTGAGATGAAGAAGCGCTGATCAACCATGAAACTGATCAACGAAAGACGATGTTTCCATGAATGTCATGAAAATTCAATGCTACGTGATGTTGTGAGAAAGATATCATTTCCTAATGTAGTGCACATTAACTCGGGAAAATAGCGACAACTAGCATGACTTGCATGTCAAGATTGACGCTCGCTAAAGATAGATCTTCCTTGTTCGATAAAAGGTAATATTCTCTACCATGAATATTTATCATATCTTATGATCCAATATAAAATATCTTTCTATTCTTATAGTAATATCTTATTCCTTGTATAATTACCCTTGGACTCCTATATAAAAGGGGTGCCAATGCCTTGTAAAATAAACACAATCTTACGTATTCATATACTCTTGCAATAATACAAGTCATACTCTATTCACGATCAATCCATTCTTTATTTCCTCATTGTGTAACCCTTGATCCTATACTCCACAAATAAGCAGGTAGCGTCACAATACGGAATCTACCAAAAACACTATCTTACTCTGAAGTTGCTCTAAATCTCGGTGTACTTGTACAAACAAAGAAATAAAGGCATGCAATGCATACATGCAAGCAAGCAAGTTATGAAGGAAGAACTATTGCTACGTAAAACCTCATCCCCAATGACGAGGGCAAAATATTGTCAAACCACCGTCCGACTATGGGCAACGGTCAGTATTACCACAGTTCTAATAAAACATTCATGAGGTAGTAGGAGGATCCAACACGTCTTCATCTACCACCGGATTTTAACTCTCTCTAGGGGCCCACTCCACCTCTTGGGCTTCGGTTAGCTACCGTTACATCATACTAGGGAAAACAAGCTCAGAAGGATAAGCGTTGTGAAACACCTTCCACTCAGTGATTGTGACCCATTACACATGCTTCTCGGCGGCAACATCCTCCCTGACCTCCACCTTGGTCAATCAAGAGTAGTAAGTTGCCGCCTCATCATGTTCCACCACAAAGCGCTCACACTCGTCTGCTGCCATTAGCTTCTCCTCCTTGAGACGAATCCTACCATGATCAAGTTGTAGAATCTTCTGATGTATGGCCATCATGCTCTATGACAACTCAGAATTTTTTGAAGGCAGGGCATCGATTGAAATCTTGTCGGTCTTGGCTTACTTTTCTAAAGAATCCATCTAGCAAGACAGCCCCATGAGGTGATCCCAGGCACACAACGTCACCTAGAGGCTCTGTTAAGAGAAGACTGTCAAAGATAATAAGGGCAACAACAACGAAGATGATGTAACCAACATGAGACAGTCTTACCTTCCATTGCGTAGCGAGAAAAATCTCAACTTGTGTCCACGCCTTTGTAATGATCCTTGGGTGACAACTACCAAATGGTCTATATCATTTATAGGACACTTCTGGTAGGGATTGATGACGACGCCAGTAACTTCGGGAGTTCTGACACGCTCATGAGCAACAACACCTTCCTTTGGACAATATCCTTCTCTATGACCGGGGTAGCCTTTAGCACCTTTGGAGCATATGAGGAGATCACAATAGGTTTAGAGGTGAAGATACCTTCCCTTGACAGATTCCTCCTCTTTTCCTCTATCCACTCCGCCGCAAAGTCTGCATGTCTAGTCCTTGAAGCTAGACACGAGTTCCAAGCAAGTGGTGCGTATGCAACAAATACAACGCATCATCAAGGAAAGAAGATGAAGATGTAGGACTTACACATTTATTAAGGTTGTACCCATGCGACAGTTTTTTCAACCACATGATTAGGGATTACAACATACGTTAATGTCCTTTCAAAAATTGAGAGCTTGAGGATTATGTCCAAATTCTTCTCCGACTCTCTCATTATAATGTCATCAAGGTTTACTGCCAATAAAGAGAAGTGAGAAAAAAAGTTATCAAACATTATAAAGGCCGAAAATTTAGGGCAAAGTTACCCTATTTTTGCCATCAATCGTTTAGGAGGTTGCACTCTTCTCCCAATGAAGTCTTTTTAATGAAGAAGAAACGGTAAGGCCGGTTTCTTAAGTCAAAGTTTTAGGGTGATTCAACCCCTGACCATAGAGGGCGATGGAGTTGATCCGATCAAGAGTGAGGAAGATACTCGAGGGTTGTTTGGGATTTGACCTATTCATATGTCTAAGAGGGTCAGAACGAAGTGCACAAAGGGTGATAAGAGAAGACGGTGACCTATTTAGAATGGGCACTCAAACATACAAACCAAACCTTAGTAGAAGTGGTACGGAAAAATAGAATCATCAGGCACAATGACCTTTGTGTTTTCAGGAAATCTAGTGGTTGCATTGAAGGCTCTAGGATTGGTGACAAAAGAGGGGTGTTTATAGGGGTCATTTAGAATGCATTGAGAAAGGAGACGCTATATTTGTGAATTGGCAGAGGTGCATGATAGAGTTGTAGAAAAAATATGGAGAATGAAAGCGAGATTATGCTGCCATTAATAGAGAGAGAATTGGCATTTGAAATTTGAAAAGCATTGACATAGCCTTTGATTTGAGTGGGCTCCAAGTTACAAGATGGAATTATGCTACAAATTTCCAATGCGCATGACGATTTGCCTGCCATACGCCTTAGAGGTATTGCTAGGGCCATAGGTTTAGAAGTGTTAAAATGAAGAGCCATGAATTAAGCATGGCCCTGATCAGAGGAAGACAGTTTAGCAATGACCGTCATACGAGATCAAAATGACCAAGCGCTACACGACGCTTTGGGGAAGATCTCATTTCCTAATATAGCACGCCCTTATTCTGGAGAATCGCGACAGTTGTGATTTCTTACGCGTCAAGGTTTATGTCCGTTAGGAAATCGACTTTCCTTATATTACAAAACGAAATAGGGGGGTGTCAATACCTTGTAAGATATAAACTCATATACGCTAAAATTAATAACATTATGCTCTCATATGATTTTTCCACAAACACAATGCTTACTTTTCTCACGATCAACTCGTTCTTTCTTTATTTAGTGTGTAAGCCTTAACCCTATACTCCACAAATCAGCAGACAACATCATGATATGAAACATGCCCAACACACAAAAAACCAACGCGAGTGGAGTAAATCTTGAGCTTTAGTTTCTACTCGTTACAATTCAACATCATCCTCTTCCGTCCCTGGATACATGGCATGAGAGCATTACCATTGACGTATCAATAGACCGTAAATTTCACACCAAGTAGGGAGTGCAATAGATTAAGGGCGAGCAGAGACTGGTGAAGAAGTGTTACTGAATCTCCATGAAGCCGACCATCACCTAGAAGCACATCAAAAGGCATACGACATAGCAATTAATGGACTATAGTACGCTGACGCACTACACCAAGCCTGAGCCTCCTAAACACGATGAGGTAATCTTAGATCCTAATTTACAAATCTAGCCATGTCATAAAGATAGGCGCATATATGTCCGACGAGATCAGAAAACAACTAATCGACTTCCTACGATCCTATTATCAGTGTTTCGCGTGGACACACGAAGACATGACAAATATCAGTTCAATATTATGATTCATAAACTCATTAAGGATCCCCAACATCCACAAGTCAAGCGAAAACAAAGGAAAATTTTGCCAACAAGGTGATAGATGAATAAATACGAGCTTTGTTAGAGACTAGAAAAAATCACAGAAGCCCGTTATCCCGACTTGCTAGCAAACGTGGTGGTAGTACAAAAAAAGAATGGTAAGTGGAGAGTCGACAAACTTTACTAACCTCAATAAGGCCTGTCAAATAGACTATTTTCCACTGCCTGACATCGATGCCATGGTCAAAGCCACCGCTGGTCACGAGATCCTCACTTTTATAGACATATTGAGCTACTATCACCATATTAAGTTGAGTATGACAGACTAGGAGAAGACAACCTTCATCACCAACTAGGGTTTTTATTGTTACAAGGTCATGCCATTTGGTCTCAATAATATTGGAGCTACATACCAAAGATTAGTCCACAAGACATTAGAGAACCAAATCGGTGACACTATAGAAGTCTACATCGACAACCTGTTTGTTAAGTCGAAGAAGGTGTTCTACCACATTCATCACTTGAAGACAACCTTTGAGATCCTGGAGAAGTAATACATGAAGTTGAACCAGCCAAATGCTATTTTGGGGTCTCGTCGGGAAAACTCTTGCGTTATGTGGTGACGCAACGGGGAATCGAAGCTAGTCCTCAAAAAATTAAAGCTATCCTTGACCTCAAATCCCCTTGACCGGTCAAAGATGTCTGGAAGCTAATAGTAAGAGTTATCTCTATACACAAATGCAACTCAAAGGCGTTAGTAAGGAACTATTTATTATATGATGTCATAAGGAAAACTTAATATTTCGAGTGGAGAAGCGAGTACGAAGAAGCCTTCCAGGAACTGAAAAGGTACTTAACCTCTTCACTTTTACTTTCGAAACATAGAGATGGTAAAGCACTATACATATACTTGGCCTTGATCATGGTGTCCATCAAGTTGAACCCTTACTTTAAGGACCTCACTATCAATGTAATTCTAACTATCCCATCAAGAATGTGACAAGCAAACCAGAACTGTTTGGGAGGATGATGAAGTGGGCAATTCAGCTTAGTGGCTATGACATTCAACACAAGATACGGACAATAAACAAGTCGCAAGCTTTAGCTAATTTTGTGGTTGATTTAAGTCCAACTTATGAAGAGCAGATTGCAAAAGAATTTCTACATGTTAATGATCTCGTCCCTTTTAAAGTGGACGCTATAAACCGATAACGCTTATAACCAAAATGTTGTAGGATTATGGGTTTTCCTAAAATAATCATAGAGGGATAGGATAGACCATGTCATGCGATGTGAATTCAAAGAAGTGAACAATGAGGTAGAGTATAAAGAGCTCATGACTGGCATCACAATTTCCAAACAGACAAGTATGAAGAACTTACAAGTAATCTTTGATTTTATGCTAACCGTGAATCAAATTAATGGAGCATACATGGCTTGTGATCCGAAGATGAGAAACTATGTGGAAGGCGTCCGTAAGTTCCCAAAGACACCAATGAAGAGGCCGACGCGTTAGCCAATATCAAGTACATCATCAATTCAAGAGAATATCAGAAGATCCCTTTCCTACAAATGGAAGTGCCTGCCATTAGCAAGCTATCTAATGCGTTAAACCCCATACAAGCCAGTTATTCAAACAAATCTAAATCTTGGATCACACAATTTTATAATTGGCTCAAGCATGGAAAGTAACAACCCGAGAAGAATGAGGTCCTCAAACATGACATGATGCTTAAGTGGTCCACCACTAGATATTATCTAACATGTTTTTGAGAATACAAGATCTAGAACCTGTTACATGAGCTTCATGATGGAGAATGCAACAATCATTCTTGAGGAAGGAACTTTGCATTATGCGTCCATATATCATGTTATTATTGCGCTACAATAAGGAAAGACTTGACCACCTATATAAAGAAGTGTGATGCATGTCAAAGACATGGCCTAGTATCTCATCAACCATCTGAAGCTTTACACCCGATTTCTTCTCCTTGGCCTTTCATGAAGTGCATGATGGATATTGCTGGAAAATTTCCCGCCTTAATTATGTGTCCCCTCGTAACCTTGAACATCGGTGCTTGAAGTGAAGTCAAAATAGTGGCTAGAGAATGGAGGCGCTTGGATGACAACACCTTCTTTGACTTGATTTTGGTTGAATTCTGCAGAGGGAGAGATGAAGCTCCTTGGATTGGTTGAAACACGAACAAGATAAGCAATCCATAATCCAAATGTTACCACACTTGAATTTGGAAAGACTCCCCTAGGCTTGGATATGGCCACCAAGTCGAGAAGAGGTTGAATCTGGTTGATGTTAGATATGGCCACCAACACCAGCTTGGATTCGGTTTGAATGAAGCCCTTGGATATGTCCACCATAGGAATCAAATGAGTTCTTGATATGGCCACAAGAACAACAAATAAAAGACGAGTTCTTGATATGCTGTGAAAAATTGAACGACAATGAAACAAAGATGAGTTTGATCTCAAGTTTAGCCAACCCTTGAACAAGTTGTGTGAAACGGTTTTTATAGGCCGAAAACAACCTAAATGGACCTCACAAAATGGACCAAAGCCCAGCCCAAAATCAGAATTAGGAGCCCACATGCCTAGCCTTGGTTGTCTTGACGTCAAGGTGGGCGGCAACGTTGGAGTCATTGAGCCATTGAGAGATCCGCTCGTGCCTTTCAAGCCCAACATGGTCCAGGTCTTCCTTAGCTCTATATGAGCCTAATGGACCCCTGTGTGTGCACTGGAAACTGGCTCAAGCTAGGAGATGTGAACTAGTGACTTTAGTGTGTTGGGCGCTCTTGGTAAGGCCTTTGATATCTCTAGGCATTCGTGCTTCAAATGACCCAAAATTTGGCAGGCGTTCATCTTTAGGCAGTTATTGAAGAAGGCTTGAGACATAACTTGGATTTTTGGTGGTTGGCTTGGGCAAAGCTGAAAACCCTAATCTAGTGCCTGATGCCGGAGGGAATGCCATGGCCATCACCGAGCCATTCTCCTCCAATTGACATGAAACTTGGCCAGACCTCTTCATTTGGTAATTCGTTAAGTTTGGAACTAGGTGCACCTAGTGGAGATGATGTTGGCGCGCAGAAGTGAAGAAAGCCCCTCTTGAATGTCGTCGGGGTGACACGCGCTAGACTTGGGAGCTAGCTTGGGGCCACATGATGAGTCTCTAGCCTTGATGGGACCAATGGTCACATCTTTCTTCCCCCCTTGGAGAGGATTCGACCTCGAATCCTTAGCCCCTGCTAGAAGAAAGCACAAAAAGTTAGGCACTTCAAACACACCCAACTAAACTTGCTTAGTAGGGCAATTAAGGTCATCTACCCTAGTTATGTGCATGAAGATAAGTTTGAAAGGGCTTCCCTTAGTCAGCCCCTTAGTCAGCCTAATTCTTTCTATCTTGTCAACTCTAGGACAAACTATATGCAAATAGTAGGACAGCACCCCAAGTAGACAAGCAACATGCATTTGATAGTCAACAAAGTACATTCTATGACTGAACTTTAAATTACAAGAAAAGAGTAAGAAAACTCCCTTAGATCTTGTGTTGGCTGAAGCGAGTTCATGAGGCATAAGAGGTGTTCTAGGAAGAGGACTTGATACGGCTACTCCATTGCGAGCCCAACGAGCAGCCCTTCGAGAAGAATCAAGCTGCCCAAGTGTCAATTGTTCTAAGCAAAGTCACCTCCCATCTTTCACAAAGTGCATGACATTCCTTCTCCCTTCATGAATTACATCGAAATCAAATTTCCATGGGCGCCCTAAGACAAGCTCACAAATGTCCAAAGGAAACACATCAAACATCTTCCGATCCTTGTAAAGACCTATTTCAAACTCCACAAACACTCTTTGAGTCACATTCAGCTGACTCTCATTGTTTAGCCACTTGAGAACATAAGGCACAGATTGCTCGTAAGTTTCAATGCCATGTTGCTCAACCACGACTTGGGAAATAAAGTTGTGGTCACTACCACTATCCAGCATAGAAAGGTAGTGGTTGACATGCCCCTATATTCGGCACTTATGGAAAACGATTTAGGAATGTTGAAGCATTGAATCTTGCCATTGATTGGGAGGTGGCGGTGCTAAGGGTCTATCAACGGAATCTTCAACCCTAGAAGCCATGAAGTACTCTCCACTTACGACAAAGGCTTTGACCTCTTCTTCTTGTAATTCATCGGCCAAATTCTCATCATCTTCTTCATTAGCTGATTCATAGTCTCCTTGGGCCGTCATAAGAACTTGCTTCTTAGATGGGCAGTCTCATGTCATGTGTCCTCATCCCATGCACTTGTAGCATCTAATGTCACTTGTCTTTCCATGAGAGCCTTGGGCAACTTGTTCTCTTTTGACAAAAGGCTTTGTTTCCTGGCCCTTAGAAGTTTCGTTTTATTTTAATGTATACACATCCTACCTCTTTGATTGCCTAAAGTCACACATCTTAGGAAGAGAATCATGTAGTTGAGTAGCATAGTGCAAAGCATCATGAATGCTCTCAAAGCATTGGAGATCAACCGGCGTCCTAATTTCTAAATTCAGCCCTACAATGAACTTAGATTCAATGTACTTCTCGGGGAGCCTAAGACCTAAATGCACAAGCAAATGGCATAGCTCCTTATAGTACTCATCCAAAGTCCGGTTTCCTTGACGAAGAAACTCAAGCCTCTGATGCACACGTTGCTCATAGTTGGATGTCACAAATCTCCTTCTCATGGCCCCTTTCAAGGTTGTCCAGGTGGTCGAGGGAAGATCCAAATTCAACTCCCTAGATTATTTCTCATCATTCCACCATAGGAGCGCAAATTCAGAAAAGTGGATAGTGGCAAGGGTCACTCTTTCTTCCTCTTCAAGACCAAGATAATCAAACACTTATTGGGCCTTTAACTCCTATTCAAAGAAAGCTTCTACATCAGATGAACCTCTAAAGGTAGGAACATTCACCTTAGGACCTTGATGGTGTTGGCGAGGGCGTTGTTGTGGAGCTATCGACTCGTCATTGTCCGAAGCTGCATTATCATAGCTATAGCGAAGATGAGCCCTTTCTTGGCACGGCTGCACTTGAGGAAGTCGTAGCCTTGGAACTTCTAATGTCAGCTCACGCCTTGGAAGCATAACTGGCCGCATAAAAGGCATGCTTGGCGGGTGTGTTGGCGCATGTGTGGCCGAATTTGGTGGCACGTTGGATGGGCCGACCATGTATTGGTTATAGGTGGCTTATTGGCTGATCAAGGGCGCACTTGCAGGCCATGGAGACCTAAGAACTGAATTCATCACTTGAAATGGTGTCGTAGCTTCATGTGGCACATATAACGGCAGTGGAGGGTAAGGCATAGGTGACATAGTGGTGTTCACAGTCATGGGCACACTTGGATGCCATGTGGTAGCCAGAGGTTGTGTGTAGAGGCCTTGTTGTGCCATGGTCGTGGCTTCTTCAGATGTTGGAGTGTGAGATTGACTGGACCGGCTACTCCTAAAAGATCTTGAACTATGTTGCCTCTGACGCCTCTCTTTATCAAACCTCTTCTCAATCCTTCACTTCATATCCTCCATAAGAGCTCTTATGGTGGTAAGGTTGATAGGGGGACATTAGATCCGTTGACACTTGCTTGTCTTTCTTTTCAGATCCCTGTGAAGACATGGCATCAAACAAAAGAGAAAAACAAGAACGAAAGAGGAAAATCACAAAAAAACCGAATTTGGTTAAGGTTAGTGATAATCCAAACGTTCTCTCACTCGCCTCCCTCCTGTTCTTTACACTATTTGATTTTTCCTTTGGGGGCGGACTCTCCTCACTTGTGTTTCACTCACTCTCGCCTCACAAACTGATTTCACAAGATTGTAAGCCAAGGCATGCAAATTGAAGTTGATGAATGCAATTGGTGAATCCACAAAGCTTTCCGAACCCTTGAGGTAGTCCAACCTTGCAAGCAAGCCCTTGCACGTTCGCTGCATAATTCACCAAGACAAACACACAAGTGATAGCCAAAACAACTCAAAAAGTAAGTGTTAGAGTGAGTATTTAGACAACTCAAAATGAACACACAAAACTTAATGTTTGGAAGGAAATGAATCAAGGGAAGGCTTAGGCTTTCTGGCCTTGTGATGCTACAAATTTTTGGGGTTGCCTTCATGATGTGATCCCACCTCCCATGATGGCCATAGACGAGGAACAAGCCATGAGCCTTCGCTCAGAGAGCCCAGTGACAAGGTCCAAGGCCATTGTCGACGTCGTGCACTCGCTAGTCACTCGTGTCATCGCTGGCCAAGGCAGCCCAGAGACCGAACCCAGACTCGTCGTCCTCGCCACCATCGGCATCGGAGTATCGAGCCCATCACTACCGGCACCGGGTGTACCCACTGCCGAGCCAGTCGACCCATCGTCGCCGCCGCTCGCAGTGTCTGCATCCATTGCCTCGCCGCCACCAGGTTTAGACATTTAGAGGTTTATTTGCCATATATTTTGGCATTGTTTTGAGACATTACTATATTTAGTATTTTTATTTGTTTTATACACTTTCTATTTATAGTCATTTTTATTTTAGGGTGTGTGCCTATTGCATGTTGCATGGGCTAGCCCGCTAGGCTCGACTCGGCCCATCCGAGTTCTCGCCTCTAGTATTTAAGTTAACTTTGATATTGTATTTACTTACATTCAATTTTAATAAAGGATTTAGTAGAGTGTTTATCCTCCTACCCTTGATCGGACGTCACCCTCTATCTTCGCATCCCTTTCACCCGCCGCCGACGCTACGACCCTTCACCCGCCGCCGATGCTACAACACCGCTTGAGCCTCTCAAGCAAAGTCTTCCTTCGCATCTCCCTTCACTCCGTTGCCGACGCTACGGCCAAAGACTTGTCTTTTCAAGTCATCTATCCCCAGCTTACACACCAACATCATCCATTCAATCTCTTTTGCCTTCGCCATCGCAATCACATCAATCGAGCCCACTATCGAACCCACATCCATCGCTGCCACCATCGCTAGCATTGCTTGTGACACTCACCCTCACCATCGTTATCGCCGTCGCCATCAAGCTCAGACACCCACCCAGTCGATCGCTCGCCACACCCATCGCCCTCGCCATCGACTTCATCATCATTGTCGTCTTTGCTGTCGTGACACTCATCGTCGCCGCCGCCAACACCACCCAGACACTCACCACCTGGTTCGCAATCGGCCACCACAGTGTCCGATAACCTTTAAAGTTACTGTTCACCTTCGCCACATCTTGTCAACCTTTTGTGCAAGACAACAAGGGTTTGCACCCAAGGGTTCCACGGCAGGCTTAACAAGGAAAGCTAGTGACTTCTCGCCTAAGACTAGATCTAAGGTGTCACCTTTGACAAGTGTGCTCGTCATTGGAGGCAAGAACACATCAACGGGCATCAGAGCCCAGCAGTCTTGTAAGTGACGAAATCAAGTTTTCATTTTGTTCACAAATTTTTTCTTGACCCCCATCTTTGCTTTCGCATCATTGAAGTGAAAAACCAAAGTTCCCATATTTGCTAAGTCCAATCGGTTTCTACAAGGTAACTCCTTGGCCAAAAATATTTTCTTGCTCCCTAAGTTTTGGTGTGTTTGGTAACTTTGATATCTTGCATGCTAGAATAGTTGTTTCCTTATTTCCTGCGTTCACAGAGTTTCCTTATTTGCTTGATTTACTTGATAGGTTGTTAGCTGATTTTCCTTATGAGATATCATCAAACCTTATCTTCTTTCTCTCTTCAATCTCTACGATCTTAATTGATCCTTCTTGTTACTTAGGCCATTATTTTGTTTCATTTATCAATCTGATATCTTAAAGTCAAAAAGACAAGATATTTGGATATTAAAAAAAAATCAAATTTGTTTCATTTATCAAGTTAGGGTTGCCTAAATAAGGCAACCCTAACTCAATCGCTACGGTCTAGGCTCACTTCTCAATCCCTCCGCCATCTAAGTCAAACTTCCTAGAAGGTATTTTCTTGCTACTCTGGCTTCTTTGTTTGTGTTTGGTCTTTGGTTTTAACTGTTCTTGTGTGTTTGATTGACGACTTGCTACTCATGCCATCTCTTGTGACTAGACTAGCCGCCCTCACAGCAAGCCCAAACTATCCCTACCTACGTGAACTTTATACTCTTGACTAGTGATTTCTTGGTTGTTGTTCTTTGTGCCATTAATTCGTTTTTACTCCTATGTCTGGACCTATTGTTATAGGTAGTATGACGGTCAACACATCTGGTTAAGACAACGTAGGTGGCGACAACACCAACCTACAACCAATGTCGTTGGGTCCATAACACGACCCACCACCACAACAAGATCCCCTCATAGAGTTGTCCGAAGAGCAACGAGAGATTCAAGCTCTTCGTCAACGAGTGGCTCACTTTGAAGCCATGGAGTCATGCCTTCGACTTCCAACCTTCAACCACGACTCAATAGGATTCAAAGTGTGATTGAGAGTTGCCAAGGCTACGTGTCCCACACGGGTCGCTATATGCCCAGAGCCACACCCGTTGGCTACGACACCAGGTCCGATCACGCTGAAGACTCCCAAGGTGAGTATTCTGATCTCTATGATTTTGATGCTAGGGACGCCTCCAGACGTACCCAACATCATGTCCTGGGCTCAGCGCCATGCGAAGGCCGAGTCCGCGAAGCCCAATTAGCCGTTGTGACGCCAAGAAGACCCAGTCGCCTTCCCAATGGGCACAAGCGACGCAATGAGGACGCTTTGAGGACACCCACTACCCAACCCAGAAACTATGATGTTCGAGACCATCTTTGCCATCAAAGTGCTCGGATGCCACACTATGGGTCCGATGGCTATGGTTCTTCGACACCGACAGTCCAAGACGAATTTGATGAGTTTGACAACGAAGAAATCGAGGACTCAAGTAAGATCAATCCCAACTTTTGCCATCCACCTCTTAGAGATCCTATTGAATTACAGGATCGCCCGTCAAATTGATCCATCCACCGCGTCTTCAAGACCAAGGAGTCCGTGATCGTGACATTTGCGACGAGCGCCGCGATGCCATGCCCAGAGATGTTCACCGAGTTGACTACGACGCCCAGCCGTAACAGCGCCGACGCGACGACGCCTACGTGCCCAGGGACGAGTTTGCTCGCGGCGAAGCACACCCAGCTCGCGAAAGATGCCAACTTTGACGCATTGCCCCCCTTGGTGTTTGTGCTTATGAGAACCCTCTCTATGTCGTTGCGCCACAGAATGCGCCCATGCCAGCACCACAGGCTTGCTACCAGCGACACAAAGTTAGGGTAATAATTGAGCACTCATTTGCTGAATACAATCCCTCTGTTTTTCTCTAATGGGTACAGGCCATTGAGTACACATTAAGATATTGTCGAGTGCCACCCGAGGACCATGTTGATGCCGCGACACTCTACTTCAGAGGAGCCGCCCGTGTGTGGTGGCATAGGTTCGTGGATGACTGTGTCCAACGCCGCCTACCCCAGGTCACAGAATGGCACCAATTGGTGTATCTAATGACGAAGAAGTATATGCCTCTGGATTATCGCAACCAAATGCGCATGGAGATAGCCATGGCTCGCCAAGGCTCCAAGACTCCTCTTGAGTTCTTCTCCACCTTAGAGGACATGTACTACAAGGCCAACATTTGTGTTGCCCTTTCATGTTTGCGAACCAAGTTCTTGAGTGGCTTGAACACTCCAATCTGATATCAACTAGATATCTTGCCAATCAAATACTTGAACACTTTGACACATACGGCAATGCAAATCCATGCCCAACTCAATCATTAAAACTCATACACTTGGAAAAGTGGCCAAACCAGGTATTCTTCTAATCCTAGTACTTTACCATCTACTAATGTGCGTCCTAATACTAGTGCCACAGCCGCGTCAAGCCAAGGTCAAAAGCCGAAGCCCACGACGCCAGCCGCCGGGAGCCGCGCCAATGCGCCCAGACAGCCTCCAATGGGCACAGACCGCGCGCACGATCTCGAGTGGTACAAATGTGATGGCCGGGGATACTATAAGAAGGACTGCCCCAATGCTAGGAAGGTGTTCTTCTCCACTGTCGCCGGCTATGAGTACTTCAAAGACGAAGAGCCCACACTCGAGCCCATTGACGAGGGCCACGAGGAAGAGGACGACGCCTACGATTGCGGGCCTGCTTCACTGCATACGGGAATGCCCCTGAGCTTAGTGATAAGGTGTGTACTCACTGTCAAGGAAGCAAGCCTTAGCAATCAATGAAAGAACTTGTTCCACACAAGGGCACTCATTCAAACGGCTTCCTTAAGTGTCATTATTGATGGAGGTTCATGTGCAAACATTGTGAATGAAAAGGTCGTGAAGCACTTTGCCTTGCCAATGATGCCTCATCCACAACCCTATGCCCTCCAATGGATTTCTTCAAGTCCAGGTAACACAATATATTGTCAGTGCCTTATTTATTTTTCCATAGGTAAATACTGTGATTCCATATTGTGTGATGTCATTGCAATGTACGCCGCCCATATTTTGCTTGGGCGCCCATGGCAATTTGACAAGCGTGTGCTCCACGATGGCTATTTGAACACTTTTCTGTTCAATTACCATGGGAAGTGCGTCACTTTGCATCCAATGTCTCCCCATGAGATCTTGCAGGACCAGGTTGAAAGAGACTGCCAGAAGGCCATTGAGGCCGCCGCTACAAGGCCAAAGAGTCCCCATAGGCATTCCAGAGGCAAAAATCCTCAAAATCTGGCAATTTTTCGTCTTTACTAGGCACTGCGTAGAAGAAGACGAATGCCACAGGTGGGACACCTAGTGCCCATCTAGATCATAAAGGCACCGCTTCTGTTGTCGCTGGAAAGACCAAGAGAAGCACCCTATAGGCTTGGCCAGGCTCTCCACATTCTGGCTCGAGCACAGGTGTCCACACACCCAGTGACTCCCAAAAATCGCCAAGCACCTTGCCTTCAACCCAGTTGGTTGCTTGATCGACGCAAATGCCTCCCTTGCAAGGCCGTTGTGAGCACAGGCTGCTTCTGGCGCGGCCTAGAGAGCTCACTACTTCCTTGACAGGCAGGGACCCTTGCTTTCTTCTTGTGCCCACTCCCTGCATCACTGAGTCATCGAGTTCCGCATTGTTGCCGCCTGCCATCGCTGCCTTTGACGACATCTTTCTAGAGGAGTTGCCCCAGGGCTTACCACCACTGCGAGTCATTGAGCACCAAATCGACTTGGTGCCTGGTGCCTCTTTGCCCAATCGCGCCGCTTACCGTGCCGGCCCTGAGGAGACCTAAGAGTTGTAGCTCCAGGTGAAAGAGTTGTTGGATCGAGGCTATATGAGGGAATCTCTTTCCCCTTACGCTTTGCATGTGATCCTTGTGTCAAAGAAGGATGGTACATGGAGGATGTGTGTTGATTGTCGTGTCATAAACCAGATTATTGTGAAGTGTAGGCATCCTATCCCATGCCTGGACGACATGCTTGATGAGCTCCATGGCGCCACACTTTTCTCGAAGATTGATTTGAAGAGTGGCTACCACCAAATTCGAATGAAAGAAGGTGATGAGTGGAAGACCGCCTTCAAGATGAAGTATGGGCTCTATGAGTGGCTCGTCATGCCATTTGGACTCACCAATGCCCCTAGCACCTTCATGCGCCTGATGAACCATGTCTTGAGAGCAGTTTTGGGCAAGTTTGTTGTCGTTTATTTCGATGACATCCTTGTATACTCATGCAACCTTGAGGAGCACGTCGATCACCTTTGCCTTGTCCTTGATTGCCTTCGACGTGAGAGATTTTTTGCCAACCATGGCAAATGTCATTTCTGCTCAGACACTACAAACTTCCTTGGCTATGTTGTGAGTAAAGATGGCTTGCGCGTTGCCGAAGAGAAGGTCAAGGCCATCAAGGATTGGCCGACGTCAACGACGCCCACCAAGGTGAGGAGCTTCCTTGGCCTCGTCGGGTTCTATAGGCACTTCATGAGAGATTTTAGTCCAATTGTTGCGCCTTTGCACGAGCTCACGATGAAGGGGACCACTGTCACTTGGCTTGGGCCACACGAAAAGGCCTTCTCGGCTTTAAAGCATGCCTTGTGCCACGCGCCTTTACTCCAACTCCCCGACTTCGCCAAGCATTTTGAGGTGGAGTGTGATTCCTCAGACATAGGCATTGGTGGTGTTTTGCACCAAGAGAGGAGGCCCATTGAATTTTTTAGTGAGAAGCTCACCGGGGCCCACTTAACTACCCCACCTAGGACAAGGAATTGTATGCCCTAGTACGTGTGCTAAAGACTTGGCAACATTACCTTTGGCCATGTGAATTTGTCATCCACAGCGACCAGGCAACCTTGAGCTATTTGAAGAGCCAAGCCTACCTCAACCAACTTCATGCTCGTTGGGTGGAGTTCCTTGAGACATTTCCCTATGTCGTGGTCCACAAGAAGGGGAAAGAGAATGTAGTGGCCGACACACTCTCTCGCTGGTACGTTCTCTTGACCCATGTTCAAACTAAAGTTCTTGGTTTTGCTTTAATAAAGGATTTGAATGCCATTGATCCCTTCTTTAGTCCTATATTTGAGCATTGCCTTGTTAGCTGAGAGTTTGATTCGTATTTCCTTAGTGAGGGTTATTTGTACAAGGTTGGCCGCCTATGCATCCATAGGTCCTCCATTATGCTCCTTTTGATCCAGGAAGCACACGACAATCGTGGATTTGGGATTAGCAAAACCTTAGCCGCGCTTAGAGAACATTTTTTCTTGCCTCGTATGACCCACCAGGTGACTCGCTATTGTAGAAGCTGTGTGACATGTCAAAGGGCCAAAGCCAAATCTATCCCACATGGCCTCTACACGCCATTGCCCATACCCACTGCCCCCATGGGAATACCTTTCTATGGATTTCATCACGGGTTTGCCCCTTTCTTGTCGAGGTAAAGACTCTATTTTTGTGATTATAGATAGGTTTTCTAATATGGTACATTTTGTAGCTTGTAAGACCACCCATAGTGCTAGTGAGATAGCCGATTTATTCTTTGAGCATGTGGTGTGTCTTCATGGAGTCCCACGTACCATTGTAAGTGATAGGTATTATAAGTTTGTTGGTCATTTTTAGAGAACACTTTGGGCTAAATTAGGCACTAAACTTCTCTTCTCCACTAGCTATCACCCCCAAACCGATGGTGAAACGTAGGTCACGAATCGAACCCTAGGAGCCCTCCTTCGCACCATGCTAAAGGCCAACCCTAGGCGTTGAGAGGACTTACATTCTCCTGTGGAGTTTTCTTATAATCGATGCAGGCACATGGCGACCAAGTTGACACCATTCAAAGTGGTCGACAGACTCAACCCCTTGACGCCACTGGATTTGTCGCCGCGCCCACTAAGAGACCCAGTGCACATCTCCGCCGCCCATCGCGCCGAGCAAGTGCAAGAACTCCATCGCAGACCAGGGAACAATTGAAGAGACGGGCCTCGCAGTATGGCTCGCAAAAGAACACTGGCCGCTGCCGTGTCATTTTCCCACCCGAAGACCTTGTCTGGGTGCATTTGCGAAAAGAGAGATTGCCCTCGCGGCGCAAGCACAAACTGTCACCTCGCAGAGATAGTCCAATCCGTGTTATCAAGGCCATAGGGGACAATGCCTATCAACTCGAGCTCCCACCAGATTTTGGAGTCCATCCATCCTTCAATGTAGCGGACTTGACACCATATGTTAAGCCTGAGTTTGATGATGGTGAAGCGGGGACGCTTTAGAGCCAAGTGGGGAAGGGTGATGTGATCCCACCTCCCGTGACGGCCATAGACGAGGAGCAAGCCATGAGCCTTCGCTCAGAGGGCCCAGTGACAAGGTCCAGGTCCAAGGCCATCGCCGATGCCGTGCACTCGCTAGTCACTCGCGTCATTGCTGGCCAAGGTAGCCCAGAGACCGAACCCAGACTCGTTGTCCTCGCCACCATTGGCATCAGACTATCGAGCCCATCACAGCCGGCACCGGGTGCACCCACTTCCGAGCCAGTCAGCCCATCGTCACTGCCGCTCGCAGTGTCTGCGTCCATTTCCTCGCCGCCACCAGGTTTAGACATTTAGAGGTTTATGGCCACCAAGTCGAGAAGAGGTTGAATCGGGTTGATGTTTGATATGGCCACCAACACCTCCTTGGATTCGGTTTGAATGAAGCCCTTGGATATGTCCACCAAAGGATTCAAACGAGTTCTTTATATGGCCACAAGAACAACAAAGAAAAGACGAAATGGAATTCTTAAAACGCTTTGAAAAACTGAATGGCAATGAAACAAATATAAGTTTGATCTCAAGTTTAGCCAACCCTTGAACAAGTAGGGTGAAATGGTTTTTATAGGAAGAAAACAACTTAAAAGGGCCACAAAAATTGAACCAAATCCCAGCCTAAAATCAGAAGTAGGAGCCCACATGCCTAGCCTTGGTTGTCTTGACATCAAGGTAGGCGGCAACGGTGGAGTCATTGAGCCATTGAGAGATCCGCTCGTGCCTTTCAATCCCAACTTGGTCCAAGCCTTCCTGAGGTCTATATGAGCCTATTGGACCCCCATGTGTGTGCTAGAAACTGGCTCGAGCCAAGAGATGTGAACTAGTCACCATAGTGTGCTCGACGCTCTTGGTAAGGCCTTTGAGATCTCTAGGCATTCGTGCTTTAAATGACCCAAAATTTGGTAGGCGATCATCTTTAGGCATTTGTTGAGGAAGGCTTGAGACAGAACTTGGATTCTAGGTGGTTGGCCTGGGCAAAGCTGAAAACCCTAATCTGGTGCCCGACGCCAAGGGAATGCCATGGCCATCACTGAGCCATTCTCCTCCAATTGAAATGAAACTTAGCATGACCTATTCATTTGGCAATTCTTGATGTTTGGCACTAGGTGCACCTAGTGGAGATTAAGTTGGCGCACAGAAGTGAATAAACCCCTCTTGAGTGCCGCCGGGTAACGCGCGTTGGACTTGGGAGCTATCTTGGGGCCACATGATGGGTCTCTAGCCTTGATGGGACCCATAGTCACATCGCTTAATGTCTCCTAATGCTCTCCATGCGAACTACTTCTCTAAGTGGATCAAAGTAGAAGTGTGAAAAGTAATCAAGGGGTCACATGTTATATCTTTCATAAGAAGGAACATATTGAGCAGATTTGGTGTGCCTGACATCATTGTCTGCGGCAATGGTTCACGGTTCATAAGCAATCAGATGTATGAGTTTTGTCAGATGTTAGGCATCAAGCTTATCACTTCAACTCTATGCTATCCGTAGGCTAATGGTCAGTCCGAATCGAACAATAAAGTTATCATCAATAATCTGAAGAATAGGCTCAAGAAGGCAAAAGGCTTGTAGGCTGACGAGTTGGCATCCATCCTATGGTCAGATCGCACAACCTTCAAACATGCTATCGGCAGAACACCTTTCTCTTTGGTATTTAGAAGCAAAGCTATTTTTCTTGTCGAAGTTCATATCCATACAGCTCAGTATCACCTCTTCACAGAGGAGAGAAATACGTCATTCATGACGTTCATGTTAGACACCATCAATGAGTTGCGATGATAATTTCAATAGAATGGCGGCATATCAACAAGTGTTCCAAGTTGGCTAATGAGTTTTATGTAAAGTGTTTCACAACACAAGGAAGGAAAATGTTGGGAAACTAGGACCTTTCTAGGAAGCCACTACCAAATCACCAAGGTAGTTGGATAAGGCGTATAAGAATTTGCAACCCCAAGAGGCATGCATGTCATTTGAAGCTGGAACGCCACATATACTAATAAGTAATATTTCTAATCTAGATTACATTTAATGAATGTTACTTATTGAAACTCAATTTGGTCAACAAAAGCAAACAATTATTTTCACTATTCTATTGCTATATTATCACCCCAGGGGCAACGCTTGGTCGAGCTATATTGTACCCCTTGGTTATCGACGTTGTTCCCCTGAAACTTTGTCATTACAACGCTCATGTCCTTGCCAATGTGATCTTTTAGCCATATCGACGTTGTTCCCTTAGAGATTTGTCATGACTCCGTCCACTTTAAAGTTGACACGAACCTTGTTGGTCACCTATTCCCCTGTTGTCATGATAAATGCAATCATATGCGTCTCCACTGATGCGACCCCTGTTGGTCACTTATACCCCCAATGGCGTGATCTCTACGATCACATGCATCTCTGTCGACGCGCACCTACGCCTTGCATGGCATGATCCTTCAAATCATATGCATCACCGTCGATGCGACCCTTGTTGGTCACCTACACCCCCGATGATGTGATCCTTGCGATCATATGAGTCTTCGTCAACGCGAACCCTATTGGTCACTTATGCCCCTGATGGTGTGATACTTGCAATCATATGCGTCTCCAACGACGCGACCCTCATTGATCATATTTTGACATGTATGTCACACATAGACCCGTATTTCATATTTTTACTGTAGGTTAAACTTCGACCTATATGCCACGTATTGAGCCATATGACACATTTCGACTCGTAGGTCATATTTCAACCAGTAGATTACATTTCAAACCGTATGTCATATTATGACCTATAGGTCATATTGCGATCTGTAGGTCACTCTTCTACTTGTTGGTCATCTTTTGTTCTATCAGTAATCTATGAATATTGCGACTCAAATCCAGCGATCAATCGTATCTCTTTGGACATGATGCACGACGATAATCTATAGTATCACAACGCGAATCCCGCGATCAGGATGCGTCTCAAATGACGAGGTAACATGTCATACGTATTATTTTATTAAAGATTGTACTTGTTATTTGTATTATCTCTCAACGCAGTTATTTCATCAAACTAAAGAATCTTATCGAAGGTAGTTTCATTCCGTAACATGTCCATAATAAGGCTTTATGCATATAGACATCATCATTGGTCTTTGATTGATATCAAGTAAGATGCAAAGGACATGATACAAAGCCAATTATTACAATCAAAGGATATTCTTTTATTACTCAACTTTGGGATATACAAATTTGTACTCTATTTCTGGATCGGATGGTGTTGACTTATTCGTCATTTTCGTCATGTTTGACGTTGTCATCATTGACGTGTTGCTGAGTCCTCCATCTTTACCGTCCTCATCGCCTTCAAAAAGCGACCACATCCTATTCCTCACTAGCCAAGCTGCTCCAAGACTTGATGAACTTGTACAAGCACAAAGACACATATACAACACATACATCAAGCAACATATGCAAAGGGCTACACTACATAAACCAGTTGGGAAAAACAATGTCAAACCACCCCGAAGGGTATACCTAAATATTTTACACTGTCCCTCTGTAGGCGACGGTCACCATGTTTTCGCAAAAGTTCATACAACATTTATTAAGATGTGATGAGAGGGTCTTGCTTATCTTACAATGCCACTAGTTCTTGCTCCACCTCGTCCTCTACATTCTTGAGCTTTGTGGGACTCTTGCCTGGGAAGACCGATGAGGATGGGTATGCAGCATGAAATGTGTAACATCCCCGACTTATGTCGGTAGTGTCACACGCTATTGACCTCAGACTTTAAACTCCAAACCACATTAGGCTTTAATCTGAACAATTATACTTAAATACAATCATAATAAATAGTATATAGCGGCACACTTGTATAAAGAAACTCAATATTTTATTAAAATACCTCTAAAAATTGAGAAGGATAGTTTACAAATGATATTGAAATTACGTCAAAAGGCTTTAAATAAATTCTAATTACATGGCTAGGTTACCAAACACTTTTACCTATTACATAAAAAAATCTTATTTTTATAACAAACCCGAAAGTTCTTCAAAATAAACTTAAAACGACTTCGCCGTCTCGTTACTTCAAGACAACCTTAAGCAAGTCGACTGATGTGTCGTATGGAACAGATGACACCAGCCAACCATGCAATGAGAAATAGTGGTTGGTTAGTCCAATGAAAGACTACGCAACGGTATTTTATGTGAGGTTCTATGTGGTCATATATAGTTACTATCGTTGTCTTTCGAGTGAAAGCCAATAGATGATATATAACTAAAATACTCCACTAAAACGAAGGATGGACAAAAGAGATATGCACCAAGAGAATACCCAATGTGGGTATTATGGGAAGAAAATATGATTTGTTTGAGAAATTTATAAATTACACACAATATATATGAACTCCAATGAATAATATGGGCCGACCAATCTCACCGCATAATGCGAATCCAGATTGAAAAGACGACCCGCTTAAGCTAGAGCACCAGCGGTTTCCAAGTTGTACTACATTCTCAAAGTTTATTAATTATGTGCTCGCAGCACTTATCTTATTTATTTAACCACACCACAGTTATTATTTAAGCTTTGAACACAATCTCGAATAAAACGAGAACAACACAAGGCGGTAGGGGTGAGCAAAAGTATCTGATCCGGCCGACCCGATCCGATAACCCGCCAATCCGAACCCTAAAAGTCCGTATCTGAAAACATCCGTTTAATTTTTATCCGAATCCGATCCGGGTGATTTTTCCGAATACTTGAACCGGATACGGATCGGTATATTTTGCTTACCGAATATCCGGGAATCCGGTATTATAAATATGATATATATATATATATGTTTTTATAAATAATATACAATGTTTAATTAGTTTAGATGGTCTCAAAATGGTGCTTGTACATTTTTAAGTAATTAAACCACTTCAATTCTCCAATACAATATTTCTTATTTTATTCCTTTTAATAAAAAAAAAACCTTGATTATTATTCTTATAAAATTAAAACCCTAAATCATGTATTATTGTCGCCTCACTAAACAGAGCAAATATGTTTCTTTTTGTCAAGACTGAGTGTTCATCATTGAATTGAATTTTGATTATATAAGTTAAAGTTACAACTTTATATATACTTGGAAATCTTGTTATATAATATATACGTTTATGGTTCTCAATTTGAAAATGTTGACAAGTTTAATTGTTTGAAAAATTATGGGGACTTGCAAATGATGCTGATGTTTGACATTTAGTTTGCACTTTGCGGATTGTTAGTTTTGATTAAATTATAAAAAAGTAATACTTTAATTTAATGTTTAATAGGTTTTCTAGTAACCGAAAAAATTTGGATATCCGAGTCGATTATCCGATCTGATCCGGATAATATTTATCGGATATCCGGTCCAAAACGGACCGGATACGGATAGGAGTTTTGTGAATATTTTTTACCGGATATCCGACATACCGAACCGGACCGGATCAGATATATCCGTTTGCTCACCCCTACAAGGCGGCATTACGTCCAATCCAATTTCACTAGCAAGGTGCTTAAACACCTCTTATCCTTAATGAGTGGATAAGAAGCAATGGTCATGACCTTAAAAGTATTTGGGAATTATTCCGACTAATACCCAGTTATCAAAAGAGATCATTATGCCTTGCAAGGCCATAATATCCCTGACATACATGACTATTAAAGTCCACACTTACTGACTATAAAGTCTACACATGTTATACAAAGTCCACACACAATGTTGTCATCAAGACGACATAATATTAATAATGCATAACTATATATCTATATATATAGATAGATATATCGATAATAACTATCAACCTAGATGTATACGAAATTCATACAAGAACACAAGTGTTTCTAAGCATTAATTAGGTTTTAGAAATTACCCAAATAATTTAATATTAATTGTCGGTCAAAAGAATAACTAAAACGACAAGAGAGAACCACCACTCGCTTTGAATTGCGTAAAAAATGAAACGGCGTAACGAGAACGATTGCTTGACTAGCACTTAACCTCCTCATTTGATTCTGTTCCAAAGGAAGTTCCGAGACATACCCAAATCACACATAACAATAAATTATAATTTCATAATTTATTCAATATTTAATTTTGAAAGGTATATGTCTCAATTATAAATTGAATTTACTTAATTCCAAATAATTTCATTTCTCAAGGCTTATCGGTTTAACGGTTATTTACACGATTAAAAATCCATTATTCATACATTTTAAATAATCATATAACAAATAAATTAATCCCTTAATTTATTTATAAGTAAAAAAATTCAACTCAAAATATTATCTAAATGAAAAGTTATAAATTAACAATTCATAATATAAGATAATACTCAAAATAATTATAAATAATTTAATTTTAATATTTTTAAAGTCAAATTAATCCCAACTCAAAATCGAACAAATCGATTTCCTCTTGCACGTCACGACAGCAGCTGGCGGTTTCTGACAAAATTTGTGGCCGGTGGCGGAGGAACGATGACGGGGTGTTGGGCCTTTTGAAGAGGACCTCCAGGCGCACACGTTGGTGGCGGAAATTGGGGCGGAAGAGCTCGGTGGCGGATGAACTTGGCCGATAAACAACCGAGATGGGAGGCGGGAGGCTGACAATAGGCACGGTGGCAGGAGGTTGATGATTTATATTTCCAGTAAATACACACGCCGCCTCCCCCTATTTGGCCTATTTACACATTTTGCCCAACTTTCTAAAGTTGTGGCAAAATGCCCTCAAATAACTTTTTCAAAATTACAATAATTACCCAAATAAATTATTTTATTATTCTAAGTTTCTAACATTATTCATAGCCAAAAATTAACAGGTAGAAAAATTATTGTAGGTTAAAATTAAGCTTAAGTTATTTTTCATATAAATTTTAACCATACATAAATCCTTAACAAAATTGTTTTAAACATGATTTAAATATTCTACGTCAAAATTGATAAGCTTTTATAATTAACATAAGGTTAATCGTAATTTAGAGCACCCATGACTTAAATGCATAGCATAATTAGGGTATTTATTATTTTATCCATTCATGGATACACATAATAATTCTTATATCCTTTATTATTAAATTTAAAATTCTAAACTACATTTATTGATATACTTATTTATTTATTTCTACATTAACTATTATATCCCATTTGATAATTTGTATTAAATTATCTTAAACTATCTTTTGACCTTAAGTTAATGAAAGTTTAAATTATTCATCTAAAAGAAATAAAATAAATTTCATATTTCTATCAAAGTATGATTACAATTTTACCATTCTAATTAAAGTGTTAAATTATAAAATGTCTTCCTCTTGGTGACGTCATCCCAGTCACTGTTTTTACTAGCAGTAACATCCTCCATATCCTCCATCCTCGCTAACCAGTATTAGAAGGATTCAACTTCATCCAGCTCTGCCGCCAACCTTTCGCTCTTCTCTGTAGCAGCCCCCCTCTAATCCTTATGTTGGAATGTTTCATATGCAAGTGGTCTGATCTTGCCTTGTTAAGCCTTGATGGAATAAGACAACTCGAAGTTCTTGGAAGTGGAGGCATCAGTCAAGTTTTCACCAATCGTGACCTGTTTCTCCAATACGACATATTTCTCCAAGAATTTGCCAAACAAGACTGTTAGATACATACGACAATAAGGGAAAAAAGCAGGACATTGACAAATGTGTCTTACTTGTCATTGCATTGCAATGATTTCTCCCAACACACCAACCGTGTTGATCCCCGCATAATGCTCCATGACCAACAACAACCAGACATTTTGCATGACTTCCAAAGCCCATCTTGTTTAGATCGTCGTTGATGCAAGCAGCCTAGGTAGCTTATACACGTTCGAGGGGGTGACACCTTGTCCTTCACTATCTTTTCCTTCTCTACAACAGGGGTGGCCTTGGGAACCTTAGGGACATTGATAACAGCAATTTGTCGTGCTAATTACTGCTATGCAAGTAATCCAAACAAACCTTAAACCGTAGTCCTAAGTAAGTAAGGGTCGAGTCCTCAGGGAGACAGATTCTATCTTTATGTATAATTTCTATGTCAATCCAAAGTAACCAAAAGGGGGGTTTTGTATGTTTTAGTAAATCTAAGCATGCAAAGGCAAACAAACTAAAAGTTGTGAAATCAGTGATGGGGAAATAGCTCAGTCAAACAACATCCACTATTCGTATGACAAGTTGATCTTAGAAAATCATTCAATATCTCATGCAATGGAAATTCCTATTCCTTCTCTAAAGTAACTACAAACACAACCAGATACTTATAGCACTAACTAATTAAACAACCATGAAACCATCAAGATTCAGTTTAACAACAACATTAAGGATAGGAATATAGATAGGATACAATCTAGCATAAAACAACCAGCTTTTATACTAGAATGTAAATCAGTTTTCTTCTACATAAGACTAGCACAACCAGTTACTAGTACGATGTAGTTGCTACTCCGATAAAGATATGCTCAACCAGTAACAATCTAAATCTAGCAATCAATCAATAGAGACAAACCCTAGTTGCACAGGCTAGAGATTATCAATATTAATCATAAGCAATCAAGCAAGAGAATAGATAAAATCCATGCAATAGATAAGGAACGAGAATCTCACAACTGAATCAAAACGAAAGCTTCAGCGTCTGACTAAGCAAGAGTGGCTTAGTTCTTCATAGCAAAGTACGTAGAAAGGGAAAAGATGAAATTAGGGTTCGAGAGAAAACAAGCCTTCCCTCTACCCTTAAATACTAAATATAAAAGATCTCTAAACATAAATTAAAACGAAATAATAAAAATACTTAATAATAATAAAATAAGCAAATAAGGAAAAAGAGTTCGGATCCACTTCCGACGGGGGCGGCGGTCGCCGCAAGCCTGGCGGCGGTCGCCGCAAGCCTGGCGGCGGTCGCCGCTGAGATTTCTTCGGTTCAGATCCTGCGACACTTCCGTAAAAATGCCATAACTTTTGATTCCCAACTCGGATTGCGCTCATATTTTGAGGACTTGTATTAGACTTCAAGATCTAACTCCTCGAATTGGAATCACTCCATTTGGACATCTGATTAGAGATAACGAACCAATTGAATTCAGCACATTGTTCTTCTACTCTCGTGTGGACTCTCTCCTTGGTTCTTCTTCGTCTCCTCAGTGGTCAACTCCTCTTCCTCTGGATATCTTCAATTTGCTTCTCCAGACCACCAAATCCACACTTCTCCTCTCTAACTCCATAATCCATAGTTGTGCACTAAATCCATCCAAATGGCACCTCAAACCTGGTAACAACCCCTAGAAATGCACTACAAAATAGTGCCGATCAGACATCCTGGGGAATCATGACATGCTTAGAAGTAGAATAATCCTCTCCAAGCAATTTCCTCTTTTTTGTCGTAATCTTGTCTACAGTCGATTCAACCTGTCTAGCCTTGGAAGTTGTGAACAGATCAAGACAGTCACATAGCAAACACATTGTAAACACGTCACAATAATCAAACTGAAGATAAAAAGACTTACACATCTTGGGGATGGTGTCACGCCAACTTCTTCGATGACATGCTCTGTGAACGAAACCTCCATGAATGTCCTCTCTGACGCCGGTAAGGCCAAGATCCTCTTGGTATTCTCCTCCGATTATGCTCTTGGCTGGATACCTTTTTGATCCACTGCCAACAAAAAGAAGTAAGAATTAAGGTAAATCCACATCATATAATTAAGGAAAAGTTCGAAATAACCCTATTTGCGCTACGAGTGGTGCATGAAATCACATTCTTCTCGCAGAGATGCCTTCTGGAGGAAGAAGAAGCGGTCTGACCAACCTCTATCATTCTTCTTCGCATCAATTATGTGACGCCTCGTTTTTTTTGGGTTATTCGGCCAAGTTTTGGGGTCGAAACTTCTTTTAAACGGGAGGTGATGTAATACCCCTCATTTTTTGAAAGGGTATTTGGGTAATTTACCCAACCCTCATTCTGTAATCATGTCGTTTTCAGAGAAGTTCGGATTTTCTGTATCATGTTTGAGCTCTGTAATATTTTCCTAAGTGGAACAAAATACATTCGACTTATTTTCGGAGCTTAGAATATTCGTTCGGGTATAAATATATTTAACCCGGGGTTTGAAAACCCATGCCCAGCCTTTTCCCGGGCATTTGGGCGCGAAAAGGGAAATTTTGCGACCGCGGCAGAGCCACCGCGACCGCGGAATATTCGGCTGTAACACCCCCAAATATTTCCTTGAAAGTATTACCGCCAGTGACCTCAGATTCCATATCCGAAGCCACCCAAGGCTTAACCATTTATACAAAGCATAAAACACACTGATAAAATGAAATATCATAATCTTTATTTAAACCAAAGTCTCGGAATTACATCCGTAAATTCCAAATACAACAAAAATAAAGAACATGTTTAATACAATAGAAGTCTTTAAATAAACAACATAAGGGCCTTGATCAAAGCGATCACCCGCCTAGAATCTTCAACCTGGATAAAAACTCTTAAAACTGCATGTGCCTTCGTCGTCAGATTCTAGCCTTCACGGAACTGAAGTTTACCTGATGTGCCGTATGAGACGGATGACACCAGCCAACCATGCAAGGGAAAATAACCGGTTGGTTAGTCTAATGAAAGACTATGCAAGGGTAAAACAGAAAGGTTCTAAAGTAGTCGTATTAGGTTAGACCCATCGCTTCTCGAATGAAAGCCGATGACGATAGTAAACCTCAATACTGCTACCGGAATATACGAAACAGAATGATCGAGAGAAGACTCTGAAAGATTGAGTCTTAAGGAAACATATGAAGAGAAGACTCCAAAGAATTGAGTCTTATCGGAAAGTATGACAAGTGTTCGGGAACATTATATTTTCACACAAGAGTTTTAAAAATGACTTGACTATTTGGGTCCACGACCAACCTCACCGCTCAGTACGAATCCAGATTGGAAAGAGGACTTACTCTAACCGAAGTCTCGGGCGAGGTTCCAAGTTGTACTTCTCGCCCAAAGGTTCATTAATTATGTGCATAACGGCACTCATCTTATTTAGTCTCAAAAGTATATTTATGTTATAACCTTTTATCATATAAATATATCATCTCGATACGAGAGATATCTTAGGAGCGTATCCCGAAAGAATTGGCACCAGTTGTGTGCACCTCCCTTATACTCGGATAGGGGATAGTCATGACCAGGGAAATGGTGTTAGGGCTTGGTCATCCTATCCACCATGGTTATAAAGAAACGGCTAGACCTCGCAAGGTACATAGCATTCCTACGAATACTCGTTCTAACTAAACAGTTAAAATCACACAATAGTCCACATCAATGCCATTCTGGCAATATATATATATAATAGCGTTGTTTCTAACAGTATATACAACCTATTATAATATCACTTTTTAATTGTATCATTTATAAAATATGTTCCAAACGAAAACAGTAGTTCATCCCAATTTAATTAACAATTAAACAATTGATCATTAATGGAAACACGGAATGATAAGCAAGAGCGAACTGCCACTTGCCTTAGATTAGATGAACGATTGATCAACGACGGGTTTCTGGGTCCGGAACGGGGACGGAAATCGGATTACAGATTCCTACAGAAATGACCCACAACGAAACCCTAGGTTAGATTCGACAATAAAACATTATATTTTCACACAAGAGTTTTAAAAATGACTTGACTATTTGGGTCCACGACCAACCTCACCGCTCAGTGCGAATCCAGATTGGAAAGAGGAGTTACTCTAACCGAAGTCCCGGGCGAGGTTCGAAGTTGTACTTCTCGCCCTAAGGTTCATTAATTATGTGCATAACGGCACTCATCTTATTTAGTCACAAAACGTACATTAATGTTATAACCTTTTATCATATAAATATATCATCTCGATACGAGAGATATCTTAGGAGCGTATCCCGAAAGAATTGGCACCAGCTGTGTGCACCTCCCATATACTCGGATAGGGGATAGTCATGACCAGGGAAATGGTGTTAGGGCTTGGTCATCCTATCCACCATGGTTATAAAGAAACGGCTAGACCTCGCAAGGTACATAGCGTTCCTACGAATACTCGTTCTAACTAAACAATTAAAATCACACAATAGTCCACATCAATGCCATTCTGGCAATATATATATATATATATAATAGCGTTGTTTCTAGCAGTATATATAACCTATTATAATATCACTTTTTAATTGTATCATTTATAAAATCTGTTCCCAACGAAAACAGTAGTTCATCCCAATTTAATTAACAATTAAACAATTGATAATTAATGGAAATACGGAATGATAAGCAAGAGCGAACTGCCACTTGCCTTAGATTAGACGAACGATTGATCAACGACGGGTTTCTGGGTCTAGAACGGGGACGGAAATTGGATTACAGATTCCTACAGAAATGACCCACAACGAAACCCTAGGTTAGATTCGACAATAAAATATACGAATCTAAGGAAGAACGAACCAAATCAAAAGGACAAAAGCCCCCCTCCCCCCCGAGACCGGCATGCCCAAAGCCACGATTGCGATTGCCCAGGCAATCCGCGGTCGCGGTGGCACTGCCGCGGTCGCGGTGGCACTGCCGCGGTCGCGGGCGTCGAGGACGAATGTCCGCGAGTGTCAAAGGCAGCGGCCGCAGATGCGGCCGGCCTTGTCACTGCCGCGGTCGCGGCAGTTCATGTCCGCGATCGCAGACATGAACTCTGGAGACCTCCGATTGGCGAAAACTCACCGGTGACTTCTCCGTGGGCTCGAATTGCGGTGGCTTCTCCTCTGGCGCCTCCAATGCAACCAACTACGAGCACAACCACCTCCTTCGAAAGCTCTGGCGACTCCACAAGAAAATCCGGTGAGAGCTTGAAGATTCCGGCGACAAGAAAAAGAGAGGGAGAGAGTGTGAGATTATCAGAATTCGGTACCCTTCAACCCTCCAGATCGTCCTCCTTTTATAGGCCAAGGAGAGAGAGAGCAGCCGACAAGATCAACGATGAGCAGGGAGATCGACGGCGAGGGTGGAGAAGATGAAGCGTCACGCGTGCCTATGCCATTCCGCGGTCGCGGAATATTCGAATTCCCAGCTCTTTTGTGCCCGATTATTCCGCGGTCGCGGTGGCTCTGCCGCGGTCGCGAAATTTCCATTTTTGCGCCCAAATGCCCGGGAAAAGTTTGGGCATGTGTTTTCAAACCCCGGGTTAAATATATTTGTACCCGAACGAATATTCTAAGCTCCGAAAATACGTCGAATGTATTTTATTCCACTCAGGAAAATATTACAGAGCTCAAACATGATACAGAAAATCCGAACTTCTCTGAAAACGACATGATTACAGAACGAGGGTTGGGTAAATTACCCAAATACCCTTTCAAAAAATGAGGGGTATTACATCACCTCCCCCTTAAAAGAAGTTTCGACCCCAAAACTTGGCCGAATAACCCAAAAAAAATGAGGCGTCACAACACTACCCCCATAAAAAGGTTTCGACCCCAAAACTAGGCCGAAAATAGATCGGGAAAGCGACTAAGCATATCCTCTTCAGTCTCCCAGGTTTCCCAAGTAACCTCTTCAGATCCAGCCTTGGACCACAGAATCCGTACTAATGGTACTACCTTGTTCAGCAACTGCTTCTCACGGCGTTCGAGAATACGCACAGGTATCTCCTCGTAGGTACCATTTGCCTGAATCTCGATGTCTTCATAACTCAGCACATGAGACTCATATGACACGTACTTCCTCAACAAGGATACGTGGAACACGTTATGCACTGGATGCGCCAACGGCGGCAATGCCAAATGATACGCTAGAGACCTTACCCTGTCAAGGATCTCAAACGGTCTCACGTAGCGAGGGTTAAGCTTCCCATGCTTGCCGAACCTGAACACACCCTTGGATGGCGACACCCTGACAAACACCTTGTCACCAACCTCAAACTCGACATTCCTTCTCTTCAGATCCGCGTAAGACTTCTGTCGACTCTGAGCTGTCAACATCCTTTGTCTAATCAATGCAATGTCTGAGGCAGTCCTTTCGACTACCTCCGGTCCGAGCAGAACCTTGTCGGCATTCTCATCCCAACAAATCGGAGGTCTGCACCTTCGACCGTACAAAGCCTCGAATGGGGCCATCTTAATGGTAGCATGCCAACTGTTGTTGTATGTGAACTCAATCAGACTCAAGTTGTTCTCCCAGCTAGTCGGACAATCGAGTACACAAGCTCTCAGCATATCTTCCAAGGTTTGGATGGTCCTCTCAGACTGTCCATCCGTCTGAGGATGAAACGCGGTACTGAACCTCAACTCGGTTCCCATGGCCTTGTGGAGTTTCTTCCAGAACCTCGACATGAATCGGCCATCACGATCCGATGCAATGGTCTTTGAAGTACCATGCAAACGGGCAATCTCGTGTAGGAACACTTCTGATAGCTTCTGGGTTCCCCATGTTGACTTGATAGCCACGAAGTGAGCACTCTTCGTGAGCCTGTCAATGATTACCCATATTGCATCCTTTTGACTTTGAGTCTTTGGCAACCCTGTGACAAAATCCATAGCGATATCCTCCCATTTCCACTCTGGCACTGGGAGAGGTAGCAATTCACCACCTGGTCTACGGTGTTCTATCTTGACTTTCTGACAAGTCAAGCATTTTGCCACAAACTCTGCTACATCCCACTTCATGTTGGGCTACCAGAATTTCTTCATGAGGTCTTTGTACATCTTGCTAGAGCCTGGATGTACAGAATAAGCTGACGAATGGGCTTCCTTCATCACCAACTGGCGAAGACCATCAACGTCAGGCATACAAATCCGATCTTGAAACCAGAGTGATCCATCCTCCTGAATCACGAATCCGAGAGCCTTCCCATCCATCACTTCACTGCTTAACTTTACCAAGACCACATCATCAACCTGCTTCTCTCTGATTTGATCAAGTAACGTAGCCTGAATCTCCAGCATACTCAGGTATCCTCGACGTTGATCGTACAAGACTTCGATCTCGCACAACCCTTGGTTCAGCTTGGTCTAAGCAGTAAGTAGAGCCACTACAGTCTCGTGCGGTTCTTCCGGCTCAATGCATCAGCTACTACATTAGCCTTGCCCGGATGATACAGCAACTCGATGTCGTAGTCTTTGAGTAGCTCTAACCAGCGACGTTGTCTCATATTCAGCTCCTTCTGAGTGAACACGTAATTGAGACTCTTATGATCGGTGAAGACTTGGCACCTTACACCATAGAGATAGTGCCTCCAAATCTTCAACGCGAATACTACAGCTGCTAACTCCAGATCATGCGTCGGATAGTTTGCCTCATAGGTTTTCAATTGTTGAGATGCGTACGCAATAACTTTTCCTTTCTGTATCAGTACACATCCTAACCCATGCTTTGAAGCATCACTATAGACTACATAACCATCATTCCCTTCTGATAGCTCTAACACTGGTACGGAGGTCAGACACTCCTTCAACTTTTGAAAATTGGCCTCGCACTTGTCATCCCAAACAAATTTCTTATGGACTTTGCAGAGCAAACCGGTCATAGGTAGAGCGATCTTAGAAAATCCCTCCACGAACCGTCTATAATATCCAGCGAGTCCTAAGAAACTGCGCACCTCCTTCACATTCTGAGGCCGCTTCCAGTTGGCTACCGCTTCAATCTTCTGGGGATCAACCATAACCCCATTCTCATTGATCACATGGACTAAGAAAGCCACTTCTTTGATCCAGAAGTCACATTTACACAACTTTGCGTACAACTCATTATGTCTAAGGACTAACAAGGTGATCCGAAGATGTTCCTCGTGAGCCTCGTCACTCGGGGAATAGATCAAAATATCGTCAATGAAGACCACCACGAACTTATCCAGATATTGGTGGAAACATCGATGCATCAGATCCATGAAGACTGTCGGAGCATTGGTAAGTCCAAATGGCATGACTACGAACTCATAGTGATCATATCTCGTCCGGAACGCTGTCCTCGGAATATCTTCCTCACGAATCCTGAGCTGATGGTATCCAGATCTCAGATCGATCTTGGAAAAGAGTTTTGCTCCCTGCAGTTGATCCGACAGATCATCAATCCTCGGCAACGGATACTTGGTCTTGATCGTGATTTTATTCAATTCTCGATAGTCGATACAAAGTCGGAACGATCCATCCTTCTTCTTGACGAACAAGACCGGAGCGCCCCAAGGTGATGCACTCGGCCTTATATATCATTTCTCAAGCTTGGCCAGACTTGGCAAAGTTTGACGGTGGCACGGGTCGCTTGAACCCACTTGCCTGAGGCTGGCTCTGTGCCGATCTCTGGCGATTTCGATTTTTAGCTGACTCTTCCAGAGTCACCTCCAACTTATAGGTAGCGTCCACGTACTGCTCCAGAGTAGAGCATCCGTGACGTACCATCAGTGGCTTGATGTCTAGATTCATCCACTCGTGGAAATGCCAGATTTTCTGCTCATCACTGGACACTTCCGGCCCAGCGTACTGCAACAGGTGATTGAACTTGGCTGCAAGCTCAGTCACTTTCAATCCATCCGTCCTCGGATAGAGAAACTCTTTATGCTTCTCTTCCCTCATAACTCGGGAAAAGAATCGATCAGTCATTTTTGCCTTAAACATTCCCCAGTTCAGTCCAGGGTGATCAGCTAGACCGGTGCTTTCCCACCACTCGCTAGCCACCTCCTTCAGTTGAAGGGAAGCAATGTGCACCTTCTCAGCTTCAGTGCACTCGACATTTAGAATAGACCAAACTTGGTAAACTTTCATTGATGAACTGAAACTGAGTTTGAAAGGGTTACATAGGAAAATTCTTCCAAGCGACAAGGCAAAATTTCTTGGAGAATACAATTCTAACAAAACGAAACAACCGAAATACTAGGAAAGAAAACTGCTAAAGTTAACACCGGCCCCCATTATGGTGCCCTGAAAAACTTCAAATAATCGGGAACTCTCATGCACTGCTTCTGCGCACGGGGTTCATCATCGGGGTCTGGTGTCGGACTTCTTGACCTACTCGGCCCTGGAGCACACGGCTCATCTCTCGGCCTTGGTGCCCTCGGCCTTTCCCTAGGCACGGGAACACTTGTTCCGGCCTCATCAGATCCCGGTGAATAGCCAAACTCCTCCAGAAATCCTGGTTGGAAGTCTGCCCGGTTCACCACATATTGCGGATCAAGTAGCAACCTTGCTTGGTGGATATACTCCTGGAGTTCGTGGACGTTTCCACGCATCAGAGAGAGACTGAGTTCTGTCTCGTATGTCTTCTCCTCAATGTCATATAGGGTGTTAGACCAACCCTCCAGAAGTTCCTCCAGCCCTTGGGGCCTTGGCCTAGCCTGCTGAGTCGAGACCACCCTCGGTGTACCCATTGACTCCCCCGGCCTTGCCCTTCTACAAGCATGCTCAACCGCCACATCCACCAGACGACGCACCTCAGCGGAAGTCATCTGACTCTGGCGGAACGCCTGTCGCGAGTTAGTACTCGACATCAGCCTCCACTGGGTGGGAGTAGACTGTGAGTCCTCTGATGTATCACGTGGCCCACTCCTTCTTTTGGCGATACCTGCTTCGCAAAGCGCCTTCCAAGCGGCAGGAGACAATGGTGAATACTCTCGCTCAAGTGGCAACTCCGGACTCGAGAAAATGAACTGCATCCCCGGGTCCTCACAGTCCACCAGCAAGTGTTCTAAGCCATCGGACTCGTAGCCTTGCTCCTCGAGGTCCTCCTCAGGGTCCTCCTCCTCCGGGTCCTCCTCTGAATCCTCCTCTGGGTCATCCTCAGGGTCCTCCTCCTCCGGATCCTCCTCGGGATCCTCCATGGGAACCGACTCGACCACGAAGTCTTCGTCGAAGTACCCTCTTGTGTACTCCGTCGGGTATCTTCAGGCTCTGCCTCGGGAACCTCGGCCCTGACGGACACTAACACCACCAACTCCTCGAGTACGGTCTTTACCTCCTTGGGTGGACTACTGGGCTCCCCGACCTCAAAGCACGGCGGGGGAACCGGGAATGCAAGCCTAACTGGAGATGGCGGGGCCACCTCGGCTTCCTTCTGGTTCCTCTGGTGAGAGATAAATGCACCCATAACCTGCGGGGCGACGAGAAGAGAGTTAGTCTTTCTAAATATAGAAGCGAACTTACTATATCAGACTAGAGAAAAGCCACGACTAGAACGGCAGAGATTTCAAAACAATACATTTTCTAGTCAAGTAAGGTTTATTCAGAAATTCAAAAAAATTCGAACAATAATAAAAATTTCTTAGTTCGAAACGAGTAAATGGTTTATAAAATTTTGTTTCTAGTAAAACGTTTTAAAACCCAACTCGTTTTAAAAAAAAATCGGCTCTAATACCATAACTGTAACACCCCCAAATTTTTCCTTGAAAGTATTACCGCCAGTGACCTCATATTCCACATCCGAAGCCACCCAAGGCTTAACCATTTATACAAAGCATAAAACACACTGATAATATGAAATATCATAATCTTTATTTAAACCAAAGTCTCGGAATTACATCCGTAAATTCCAAATACAATAGAAATACAGAACATGTTTAATACAGTGGAAGTCTTTAAATAAACAACATAAGGGCCTTGATTGAAGCGATCACCCGCCTAGGATCTTCAACCTGGATAAAAACTCTTAAAACTTCATCTGCCTTCATCGTCAGATTCTAGCCTTCACGGAACGGAAGTTTACCTGATGTGTCGTATGAGACGGATGACACCAGCCAACCATGCAAGGGAAAATAACCGGTTGGTTAGTCTAATGAAAGACTATACAAGGGTAAAACAGAAAGGTTCTAAAGTAGTGTAAAAGGTTAGACCCATCGCTTCTCGAATGAAAGCCGATGACGATAGTAAACCTCAATACTTCTACCGGAATATACGAAACAGAATGATCGAGAGAAGATTCTGAAAGATTGAGTCTTAAGGAAACATATGAAGAGAAGACTTTTCACACAAGAGTTTTAAAAATGACTTGACTATTTGGGTCCACGACCAACCTCACCGCTCAGTGCGAATCCAGATTGGAAAGAGGACTTACTCTAATCGAAGTCCCGGGCGAGGTTCCAAGTTGTACTTCTCGCCCTAAGGTTCATAAATTATGTGCATAACGGCACTCATCTTATTTAGTGACAAAACGTACATTTACGTTATAAGCTTTTATCATATAAATATATCATCTCAATACGAGAGATATCTTGGGAGCGTATCCCGAAAGAATTGGCACCAGTTGTGTGCACCTCCCCTATACTCAGATAGGGGATAGTCATGACTAGGGAAATGGTGTTAGGGCTTGGTCATCCTATCCACCATGGTTATAAAGAAACGGCTAGTTAAAATCACACAATAGTCCACCATAGTGTTCCTATGAATACTCGTTCTAACTAAATAGTTAAAATCAAACAATAGTCCACATCAATGCCATTCTGGCAATATATATATAATAGCGTTGTTTCTAGTAGTATATACAACCTATTATAATATCACTTTTTAATTATATCATTTATAAAATCTGTTCCCAACGAAAACAGTAGTTCATCCCAATTTAATTAACAATTAAACAATTGATAAATAATGGAAATACAGAATGATAAGCAAGAGCGAACAGCCACTTGCCTTAGATTAGACGAATGATTGATCAACGACGGGTTTCTGGTTCCGGAACGGGGACGGAAATCGGATTACAAATTCCTACAGAAATGACCCACAATGAAACCCTAGGTTAGATTCGACAATAAAATATATGAATATAAGGAAGAACGAACCAAATCGAAAGGACGAAAACCCCGCCCGAGACCGGCATGCCCAAAGCCACGATCGCGATTGCCCAGGCAATCCGCGGTCGCGGTGGCACTGCCGCGGTCGCGGGCATCGAGGACGAATGTCCGCGAGTGTCAAAGGCAGCGGCCACGGACGCGGCAGTTCATGTCCGCGATCGCGGACATGAACTCTGGCGACCTCTGATTGGCAAAAACTCACCGGCGACTTCTCCATGGGCTCGAATTGCGGTGGATTCACTTCTGGCCTCCTTTGCGCCTCCAATGCAACCCACTACAAGCACCACCACCTCCTTCGAAAGCTCCGGCGACTCCACAAGAAAATCCGGCGAGAGCTTGAAGATTTCGGCGACAAGAAAAAGAGAGGGAGAGAGTGTGAGATTATCAGAATTCGGTACCCTTCAACCCTCCAGATCGTCCTCCTTTTATAGGCCAAGGAGAGAGAGAGCAGCCGACAAGATCAACGACGAGGGTGGAGAAGACGAAGCGTCGCGCGTGCCTGCGCCATTCCGCGGTCGCGGTGACTATTCCGCGGTCACGGAATATTCGAATTCCCAACTCTTTTGTGCCCGATTATTCCGTGGTCGCGGTGGCTCTGTCGCGGTCGCGAAATTTCCTTTTCGCGCCCAAATGCCCGGGAAAAGGTTGGGCATGGGTTTTCAAACCCCGGGGTAAATATATTTATACCCGAACAAATATTCTAAGCTCCGAAAATACATCGAATGTATTTTATTCCACTCAGGAAAACATTACAGAGCTCAAACATGATACAGAAAATCCGAACTTCTCTAAAAATGACATGATTACAGAACGAGGGTTGGGTAAATTACCCAAATACCCTTTCAAAAAATGAGGGGTATTACAAATTACCAAACAAGGCCTCCTAGATCTGGATTTACAGGTGACACACCCTTGGCCACAAGGAGCCAGAGAGTATAAGTAGAGAAGATACTAGACTGTAAAGGGGATATTGTGGGTTTTGATTATACGGTCCAGGGTTAGGAAAATCCTCAAGGATTATGGGAGGATTTGACCGATTCAAATCTGTAGAGAGGTTAAGAAGGAGCGCACCACAGGAAAGAAGAGGAGTCTATGCCTGATTCTGAAGGTATAATTAAACAGTAAGCATAGCCACTATAGTCTTGTGCGGCGTCTTCCGGCTCAATGCATTGGCTACTACATTAGCCTTGCCCGGATGATACAGCAATTCGATGTCGTAGTCATTGAGTAGCTCTAACCAGCGACATTGTCTCATATTCAGCTCCTTCTGAGTGAACACGTACTTTAGACTCTTATGATCGGTGAAGACTTGGCACCTCACACCATAGAGATAGTGTCTCCAAATCTTTAGCGCAAAAACTACCGCTGCTAATTCCAGATCATGCGTCGGATAGTTTGCCTCATAAGTATTCAACTGTCGGGATGCGTATGCAATAACTTTGCCTCTTTGCATCAACACACATCCCAAACCACTCTTCGAAGCATCACTATAGACCACATAACCATCAATCCCTTCCGGTAGCGCTAATACTGGTGCAGAGGTCAGACACTGCTTCAACTTCTGAAAATTGGCCTCGCACTTGTCATCCCAGACAAACTTCTTATGGACTTTGCGGAGCAGACCGGTCATGGGTAGAGCGATCTTAGAAAATCCCTCCATGAACCGTCTGTAATACCCAGCGAGTCCTAGAAAACTGCGCACCTCCTTCACATTCTGAGGCCGCTTCCAATTGGCTACCGCTTCAATCTTCTGGGGATCAACCATAACCCCATTCTCATTAATCACATGGCCTAAGAAAGCCACTTCTTTTATCCAAAAGTCACACTTAGACAACTTTGCGTACAGCTGATTTTGTCTAAGGACTGACAAAGTAATCTGAAGATGTTCCTCGTGAACCTCCTCACTCAGGGAATAGATCAGCATATCGTCGATGAAGACCACTACGAACTTATCCAAGTATTGGTGGAAACATCGATGCAGTAGATCTATGAAGACTGCTGGAGCATTTGTAAGTCCAAATGGCATGACTACGAACTCGTAGTGACCATATCTCGTTCGGAACGCAGTCCTCGGAATATCTTCCTCACGAATCCTGAGCTGATGATAACCAGACCTCAGATCGATTTTGGAAAAGACATTTGCTCCCTGCAGTTGATCCAACAGATCATCAATCCTCGGCAACGGATACTTATTCTTGATCGTGACTTTATTCAACTCTCGATAGTCGATACAAAGTCGAAACGATCCATCCTTCTTCTTGACGAACAAGACCGGAGCGCCCCAAGGTGATGCACTCGGTCTTATATATCCTTTCTCAAGAAGATCCTCGAGTTGCTTCTTCAACTCTTTCATCTCAAGAGAAGCCATCCGGTACGGTGCCTTAGAGATTGGCGCGGTACCAGGCTCGAGATCAATGGTAAATTCTACGTCACGATACGGGGGTAAACCAGGAATCTCCTCCGGAAAGACATTCGGAAACTCACGGATGACCGGAATATCAGGAATTGAAGGTTCATCTTTCTTGGGCTTGTCCAGATAGCACAAGTACCCAACACATCCTTGTCGAAGTAGCTTAAACGCAGCCATCGCATTGATAAGCCTGCCGTTATCAGCGTCATTCCGACCCTTGAACTTGCATACATACTGGCCCCCAGATGACACCATCACAGTCCTTGAGCTAAAATTGATTACCGCCCCATGACGCGTCAGCCAATCCATATCGATAATAATATCGTATGGAGCCATGGCTATACAAATTAAATCTGCTTCGAATTTCTTACCCTGGATGGTAATCGGAAATTCTGATAGACGCTTAGTTCCAACCAAATGTTCACCATTAGGAAGATTTACAATGAAAGGTTCACAAACCTCGTTGTATACTAAGTCTAACTTACTGACACAACTCTCCAAAATAAAGGAATGGGTAGCACCCGAATCAAACAGCATACATACAGAAGTAGAATGAAGGTATAGAGTACCTTGAGCAATTGGAGCATTGGGTCCATCCGCCTCACGCATCTCGTAAAGGTGTTGACCTTGACCTCCAGAAGCAGCTGGGGCTTTCCCCTTGTTTTGTGCAGTCGCATGTGCTGAAGGACTAGGAGCCTCCACTGGTCTAAACCTGGGTCGATTGTTCTGACTAATAGACCCTTGTTGTGATTCAGCCCCTTTCTGCCTTCTATGCGGACAGAACGTTTGTACATGGCCCTCCTTTCCACAACCATAGCACGTCTTCTTCTCCTTCGGACACGCATTACTCTTGTGCCCGGGTGTACCACAATTGTAGCACTGGATCAGATTCTTGCCTTGACCCGACTGTTGCATAGACCCTCCATGCGTCATATCCGTTTTTGCTTTGCCAGACTTGGCAAAGTTAGACGGTGGCGCGGGACGCTTGAATCCACTCGCCTGAGACTGGTTCTGCACTTGCCTCTGGCGATTATGCTTCTTTGTCGACTCCTCCAGAGTCACTTCCAACTTGTAAGCAGCATCCACGTACTGCTCCAAAGTAGAGCATCCGTGACGTACCATTAGTGGCTTAATATCTGGGTTCATCCACTCGTGGAAATGCCAGATTTTTTGCTCTTCGTTGGACACCTCCGGCCTAACATACGGCAATAGATGATTGAACTTGGTCGCAAGCTCGGTCACTTTTAATCCATCCGTCTTCGGATAGAGGAATTCCTTGTGCTTCTCTTCCCTCATAGCTCGGGAGAAGAAACGATCTGTCATCTTTGTCTTGAACATCCCCCAGTTCAAACCAGGGTGATCAGCAAGACCTGTACCTTCCCACCATTCACTGGCTACTTCCTTCAGCTGAAGGGAAGCAATGTGCACCTTTTCAGCTTCAGTGCACTCAACATTTCTGAATAATCTTTCCATGTGTGAGAACCAATATGCCACCCTAACTGGCTCTCCTTTCCCGTCATAGCTATCAGGCCTCATAGAGCTTATGGCCTTCAGTGCTCGGCCATAGTCGCCTCTATTCCTGACCGCTTCCTCTTGGGGTACATGGATATTAGGCTCCTCAAATCTAGGAACCGCTGGGGGAATTGGCACAGCTGGTGCCTGAGGCACGATTGGTCGCATAATGTATGTGAATGCTTGCATCACAATTCCCCGAATAGCCTCTATTGCTACTGCATCAAATACCATTGGAGCGTTGACCGGAGCTTGGTCATTGCCCCCTGGATTGTTATTAGAACCAGTCTCGTGTTCATCCACAGGGTTCGCAGTGTTCCTCACATTTCGTATGGGGTCATTGCTTGGCCCAGCACCAGCACGAATGGTGTTTCTTGTGTTCACCATCTGTTTACCGATCAAATTCCAAGTATTTTATAACATTAATATCATTCCAATGTACTCAATGTAATAAAATCACTTAGAATAGATCAAACTTGGTAATTTTCATTGATAAGCTCAAACTGAGCTAATAGGTTCTACAAAAGGGATCTCCCGAGCGTCAAGACAAAATTGCTTGGAGAATTAGGTTCTTAACAAAACGAACACTGAAATACAAGAAAAGAAACTGCTAATCAGTACTGGCCCAATCATGGCGCCCTGAAACATTTCCTATAATCACAGCTCCTCATACATGGCTTCTTCGGACGGGGTTTACCATCGGAATATGGTGATGGAATTCTCACCCTGCTCGGTCCTGGAGCACATGGCCCATTCCTTGGCCTTGCCCTTCTTCGAGCATGCTCAACCGCCTCATCCATCTGACGGCGCTCTTCAGGGGAAATCATCTGACTCAGGCGAAGTGCCTCTCGCGAGTCAGGGCTCAACCTCATCCTCCTCTGAGCAAGAATAGGTTGTGAGTCCTCAGATGCATTTTATGGATCACTCCTTCTTCTGATGCCAAACTCAGCATAGAGTGTCTCCCAATCGGCCGGAGTCAATGGCGAGTACTCTCGCTCAGGCGGCAACTCCGGACATGGATAGATAAACTTCATCCCCGGGTCCTCACTGCCTACCAATAAGCGCTCTAAGCCATCAGACTCATGGCCCTGATCCTCGAGGTCCTCTTCGGGGTCCTTCTCTGGATCTTCTTCAGGATCCTCTTCCTCTGGATCCTCCTCGGGAATCGACTCGATCATAAAGTCATCGTCGTAGTACCCTCTTGCGTACTCTGACGGATAACCCTCATCCTCAGTGTCCTCCCTTGGCTCCTCTTCGGGCTCTACCACAAGAACCTCGGTTTTATTGGACACTAGCACTACTGACTCAGGGAGTACGGTCTTCACCTCCTCGGGTGGACTACGAGATTCTCCGAACTCGAAGCATCGCAGGGGAACTGGAAACTCAAGCCTTTTTGGAGATGGCAGAGCCACCTCGGCTTCTTCCGAGTCCCACCGAAGAGAAAAGCATGCACTCATAATCTGCGGGTGACGAGAAGAGAGTTTAGTCTTTCTAAATATAGAAGTTTGCTTCCATATCAGACTAAAGAAGGCACGACTTGAACAGCAGACACGTTTTAGTCAAGAAAATTTTATTTGGAAATTCCAATCCTTTGAAAACATTTTTCAGTCCAAAGCAAGTAAACAGTTTATAAAAGTTTTTGAAATCCCTACCCAAAAATTTTTTTGGCTCTGATACCAGATCTATAACACCCCCAAATATATCCTTGAAAGGTATCACCACCAGTGACCTCAGATTCCACATCTAAATCCACCCAAGGCTTAACCAGTTTATATAAATCATAAAACAACATTTATAATACGAAATGTCATAGTATTGGATTAAATCAAAGTTTCGGAATTACATCCATAACCCAAATACAACCAAAATATATTACAGCGTAAGTCTTAATACAGCGGAAGTCTTTTTAAAATAAATGACACAAGGGTCTTGATCTAGCGATCACACGCCTAGGATCTTAACCTTGATAAAAACTCTTCAAAATTGCATTTGCCTCCATCGTCGTTTCTAGCCTTCATGGAACGGACGTTTATCTGATGTGCCGTATGAGACGGATGACACCAGCCAACCATGCAAGGGAATATAACCGGTTGGTTAGTCTAATGAAAGACTATACAAGGGTAAAACAGAAAGGTTCTAAGTAGTCGTATTAGGTTAGACCCATCGCCTCTCGAATGAAAGCCGATGACGATAATAAACCTCAATACTTCTACAGAAAATACGAAAATGTATGATCAAGAGAAGACTCTGAAAGATTGAGTCTTAAGGACACATATGAAGAGAAGACTCCAATGAATTGAGTCTTATCGAAAAGTATGACAATGTTTGGGAACATTATAATTCACACAAGCGTTTTAAAACTGACTTGACTATTTGGGTCCACGACCAACCTCACCGCACAATGCGAATTCAGATTTGGAAGGTGGACTTACTCTAATCGAAGTCCCGGACGAGTTTCCAAGTTGTACTTCTCGCCCTAAGGTTCATTAATTATGTGCATAACGGCACTTATCTTATTTAATTCCAAAACGTATATTCACGTTATAAGCTTTTATCATAATCATCTCATCCCTCAGGATATAGAGATATATAGTCGGGAATAAATCCCTAAATGTTTAACGTCGGCTAAGCACACCTCCCCTTTATTCGGATAGGGGATAGTCATGACTAGAGAAACGGTGTTAGGGCTTGAACATCCTATCCACCGGGTTATAAAGAAACAGCTACCTCTCAAGGTAATAGCAGCGTTCCTACGAATACTCGTGCTAACTATATCTCAAGTTTGCATAAAAATCCACAACAATACCATCACGGTAATAACAGATATAATAGCGTTGTTTCTAGCAATATATACAACCTATTATAATATTCATTTTAATCGTATCATTTTAAGAAAATTATTCCAATGAAAACAGTAATTCATCCCAATTTAATTAACAATTAAACAATTGATAATTAATAGAAATATGGAATGATAAGCAAGAGCGAACCGCCACTTGCCTTAGATTAGACGAAGCTCAAAGACAACGGGTTTCCGGGTCCAAAACAAGGACAAAACTCAGATTATGGATTCCTACGAAACGACCCATAACGAAACCCTAAGTTAGATTCGATAATAAAATATACGAATCTATAGAAAGACGAACGAAATCGAAGGAACGGAAGTCCTAATCGAGATCACAAAGCCCAAGCCACAACCACGAGTGCCCAGGCACACCGCGGGTGAGGCGGCTCTGCCGCGGGTGCGGTCGAGCTACAGCGGTGACCAACGGAGAAGAAACTCACCGAAATCGACACGACGGGGTTCGATCTGGATGGGCTTCGACTTCCAAACTCCTTGGGTCACCAAACACCACCTTGAGAGTACCTCCTCCTATGGTAGCTCTGGCGACAACTCCGGCGAAAGCTTGCAAATCCGGCGACAATGGAACGAGAGAGAGATTTGAGAGAGAGAGAGAGATTGGGATGGCTTCCTCCTCCAAGTCCCCTCCTTATATAGGCCAAGCAAGGAGCTCAAGAAACCAGCTCCCCCACCGCCTCAGCTCCGACAGGGGCGAAGCAGCTCAGGCGCACGACGGTCAAAGTTCGGCAAAGCAGAAAAGTAATGATGACGGCGCGGGTGCGGTGGGTCTCACCGCGGGGTACGGTGAAGGCCATTTCTGACCGCGGGTGCGGTGGGTATGACCGCGGGCGCTGTGGAGGCCAAATTCTGCCTCTTTCACCCTCTTTCGTCCGGGAAGAATTATGGGTATGGGTCTTAACCCCGGATTAAATATATTCGTATCCGAACAAATATTCTAAACACCAAAAATACGTCGAATGTATTTTATTCCACTCAGGGAATTATTACAGAGATCAAGCATTTAACAAAATGTCTGAACTTCTCTGAAATTAATTCGACTTCAGTACGAGTGTTTGGAAAATTACAAAAATGCCCTTACTAAAAATGAGGGGTATTACAGTTGTCACTAGAATGGAAACATATCAATGAGGGGTAGCAAGAAGCTATAATCACAACGTAACGATGAAAACATTCTAAGTTGGCGACTGGTTTAAAGAAATAGTTTTCTGAACGCAAAAGAAAAAAACGCTAGGCAACTAGGACCTTCTTGGGAAGACCCCAACCAAATCACCACGGTAGTTGGACAAGGAGCAATTGAATTAGCAACCCTAAAGGGTGTGCCCGTCATCCGGTCCTGGAACGCGAAACATATTAAAAAGTACTTCTAATCAGTTTACATCCAATGCATGTTACTTATTCATACTCAATTTGTTTAATAAAAGAAAATGATTACTTTCACTTTTCTATTGCTATATTCTTGCCCCTAAGGCAACGCACGGTTGAGCTACATCGTACCTCTTGGTTATCGATGTTGTTCCCCTATAGCTTGGTTGCGATACCATTTAGGTCCATGTCAATGTGATATTTTGGCTATATCGATGTTTTTCCCTTGGAGTTTTGTCATGACGCCGAGCTTTTTCAACAACGTCACATACTCCCCCTATGGCGTGATCCATATGATCATATGCGTCTTCGTGCACGTGACACCTACATGTCACCTACGCCCTTGATGGCATGATCCATGCGATCATATGCGTCTTTGTCAATGCGACCCCTGCTGGTCACCTACACCCCTGACGACGTGATCCCTGACGACGTGATCCTTGTGATCATATGCGTCTCCGTCGACGTGACCCCTGTTCGTCACCTACGCCCTCGATGTCGTGATCCATGCTATCATATGCATCTCTATCGATGCAATGCATGCTGGTCACATATCCCAACAATCATATGCGTCTCCGTCGACGCCACCACTACTGGTCACCAACGCCCCTAATGGCGTGATCCATGCAATTGCGTATTTGTCAACGCGACCCCCGTTGGTCATCTATGAATATTGTGGTGCATATCCCACGATCAATTGTACCTCTATCAACATGATCCACGACGATCATCTACGAATATCGTGATCTGAATCCCGCGAACAGTCATACCTCTATCGACGTGATCCACGACAATATCGCAACACAAATGCCGCGATTATGCGTCTCAAACGATGAGGTAATATGTCTAATGTATTAATTTATTCGAGATAGTACTTGTTATTTATACTATCTCTCGAAGTAGTTATTTCGTCAAACTGAAGAGCCTCGCCGAAGGCATGTTTATTCTCGCAACATGTCTATAGTAAGGCTATAAGCATATAGACATTGTGATTGATCTTTGATTTATATTAAGTAAGATGCAAAGACAATATTTACGATCAAAGGAGATGCTTTTCTTACTCATCTTTGGGAAATACAAATTCCTACTCTACTATGTACATATTTTACATAAAATCGCAATTCAGATACATCTGTTTCCTCCTCGGATGGCGTCGACATCTTCGTCCCGATTGACCTTGTCATTGTTGACGCGTTTCTTAGTATTCAATCGTCATCGTCACCTTCATAATGCGACCGTATCCTGCTCTTCGCCGGTAAAACTGGTCAAAATCATCATGTACATATACAAGCATAGAGACCTACATGCAACACATATAGTAAGCATGATATGAAAAAGAGTTATAATACTTAAATCTATTTCCTTCAACGGGGTAAAACAATGTGAAACCACCCCGGATGGTGGGCTGAAGTATTCTATGTAGTCCCACTGTGGGAGACGGTCACCAATGTTCACAAAAGTTCATATAGAAAACACTTCTAAGAAGTGGCGGGAAGGTCATGCATTTCCTCAGACGTCGTTGTTTCCGGCTCCACCACGTCCTCTGCACTCTTGATCTTCCTATGAGTCATGCTCGCGAAGACCAGAGGGGATGGGTACATAGCATGAAACGCCTTCCTCTCGGCGACGGCATCCCAACCAAAATCTAGACCCTTTGGGCACTTAGAATCTAAGGTCAAACTGAATTAACATCCACTCTCGTGACTTGCTAAATACAATTTAATCTTAGGGTTTCTATGATAGTTATTAATCCACAACAAAAATTAAGATGTTCTCGCAATAATAAAATCTCAGGTTCAATTCCTAGGATTCCAATAGAAGTTATTACCTCTCGGTCTCAAACCCTATCTGACTACCTATTAACGTTTTTACCTGTCGGTTGCAAACCCTAATAGGATCCAATTTGCATAGGCTAATATGGACATAAAGCATCTAGGATTGAATCAAATATTATTTCAATTTAGGCAAAGAAATAATTCTAAATACATACGCATCGTCGGGATCACTCCAACCTTAGAACTAGGAATTTAGCCAAGCATGATTGAAGACATACTCAATTGATTTAAACTAGCCAACAAAATATATGAATTAATCAATAAATACGGGAGATAAGAAATCCAAATCTCAGTAATAAAATAATTTAAGTTGATAAAGTCTAGAACAATAATACCAAATCTCCAATTGTGCCAAACGCCAAAAATCCCTTCTTGAATAATTGTCCCTATACGGCAGCCTTCAAAACTAAAACCCAACTAAAAGCAAAACTAAACTAAAGTCTCCCCTCAAAAAAAACTAAAGCTACGTAAAACCCCCTTTTTAAAAGTCAAACCCCTCTCTCGATATTTCCCTCCGTCTTTTGCCCAAGCAGTTGTATTGTTTGGGCTGTGGCCCAATTTGCTTGCAAATTTTAGGTCATGGTCCACTTTGAAGTTTACTTGTATTTTGGGCCATAGACCATCTTGTACTCCACTGGCTTGGCATCCTCAGTAATAAAATTCTTGTATCGTCTTTAAATTGAATTTAAAATGTCTGAAATATATAACAATACGAGTGTAGATGTAATACCCCTCAATTTCAGTAAGGGTATTTGAGTAATTTCTCAACCCTCGTTCTATAATCGTGACACATTTGGCAAAATTCGGAATTTCTGTAACTCATATAATCTCTGTAATAATCCTTTGAGCGTTATAATATACATTCGATGTATTATCGAGGCTTGAAATATTTTTATGGATGCGAGTATTCAATGTTGGCGATGAACCCACGTGTTTAACCGCGACCAGAGGGCAAGCGGATGCAAACGCGGCATTTCCGCGACCGCGGAAGAACTTCCGCGATCGCGGAAACTGACTTAGCGTCGTCTTCCCTTCGCGTTACACCAGTTGAGGTTTCGCCGAGGGAGGGAGCCCGACCGCTTCAGTTGCTCGGCGTTGAGCTGTCGTGGGGCTATATAAGGGAGGGTGGTGGCCTCGAATCTCTCATCCACAGCTTCAAATCATCTCTCCCTCTCTCGTTCTTCTTTGCCGGAGTTTTGGCCGTCGTCGGAGCTGCTCGTCGGCGTGTTCAGGTGTTGGTGGTGGTGCTTTGGAGGCCTTGTGGTGGTAGAAGTTGAAGCAAGCCTTGCCCGATCCAGTTTTCATCACCGGTGAGCCTCATTTATCCTTTCGGAGTCGTGTCTGGGAAGGATCCGCGATCGCGGCTATGAACACCGCGACCGCGGAAGATGCCCAGAAATCCGCGACCACGGAATCCTAACCGCGACCGCGGCTTGCCTGAGCAAGCGCGATCATGGCTTGGACGAGGCCGGTCACGGATGGGACCCTCGTTCCTTTCGTTTCCCTAAGATTCGTAGCATTATTCGTATCAAATTTAACTTAGTGTTCCTCACATTTCGTATGGGGTCATTGCTTGGCCCAGCACCAGCACGAATGGTGTTTCTTGTGTTCACCATCTGTTTACCGATCAAATTCCAAGTATTTTATAACATTATTATCATTCCAATGTACTCAATGTAATAAAATCACTTAGAATAGATCAAACTTGGTAATTTTCATTGATAAGCTCAAACTGAGCTAATAGGTTCTACAAAAGGGATCTCCCGAGCGTCAAGACAAAATTGCTTGGAGAATTAGGTTCTTAACAAAACGAACACTGAAATACAAGAAAAGAAACTGCTAATCAGTACTGGCCCAATCATGGCACCCTGAAACATTTCCTATAATCACAGCTCCTCATACATGGCTTCTTCGGACGGGGTTTACCATCGGAATATGGTGATGGAATTCTCACCCTGCTCGGTCCTGGAGCACATGGCCCATTCCTTGGCCTTGCCCTTCTTCGAGCATGCTCAACCGCCTCATCCATCTGACGGCGCTCTTCAGGGGAAATCATCTGACTCAGGCGAAGTGCCTCTCGCGAGTCAGGGCTCAACCTCATCCTCCTCTGAGCAAGAATAGGTTGTGAGTCCTCAGATGCATTTTATGGATCACTCCTTCTTCTGATGCCAAACTCAGCATAGAGTGTCTCCCAATCGGCCGGAGTCAATGGCGAGTACTCTCGCTCAGGCGGCAACTCCTGACATGGATAGATAAACTTCATCCCCGGGTCCTCACTGCCTACCAATAAGCGCTCTAAGCCATCAGACTCATGGCCCTGATCCTCGAGGTCCTCTTCGGGGTCCTTCTCTGGATCCTCCTCTAGATCTTCTTCAGGATCCTCTTCCTCTGGATCCTCCTCGGGAATCGACTCGATCATAAAGTCATCGTCGTAGTACCCTCATCCTCAGTGTCCTCCCTTGGCTCCTCTTCGGGCTCTACCACAAGAACCTCGGTTTTATTGGACACTAGCACTACTGACTCAGGGAGTACGGTCTTCACCTCCTCGGGTGGACTACTAGATTCTCCGAACTCGAAGCATCGCAGGGGAACTGGAAACTCAAGCCTTTTTGGAGATGGCAGAGCCACCTCGGCTTCTTCCGAGTCCCACCGAAGAGAAAAGCATGCACTCATAATCTGCGGGTGACGAGAAGAGAGTTTAGTCTTTCTAAATATAGAAGTTTGCTTCCATATCAGACTAAAGAAGGCACGACTTGAACAGCAGACACGTTTTAGTCAAGAAAATTTTATTTGGAAATTCCAATCCTTTGAAAACATTTTTCAGTCCAAAGCAAGTAAACAGTTTATAAAAGTTTTTGAAATCCCTACCCAAAAAAAATTCTGGCTCTGATACCAGATCTATAACACCCCCAAATATATCCTTGAAAGGTATCACCACCAGTGACCTCAGATTCCACATCTAAAGCCACCCAAGGCTTAACCAGTTTATATAAATCATAAAACAACATTTATAATACGAAATGTCATAGTATTGGATTAAATCAAAGTTTCGGAATTACATCCATAACCCAAATACAACCAAAATATATTACAGCGTAAGTCTTAATACAGCGGAAGTCTTTTTAAAATAAATGACACAAGGGTCTTGATCTAGCGATCACACGCCTAGGATCTTAACCTTGATAAAAACTCTTCAAAATTGCATTTGCCTCCATCGTCGTTTCTAGCCTTCATGGAACGGACGTTTATCTGATGTGCCGTATGAGACGGATGACACCAGCCAACCATGCAAGGGAATATAACCGGTTGGTTAGTCTAATGAAAGACTATACAAGGGTAAAACAGAAAGGTTCTAAGTAGTCGTATTAGGTTAGACCCATCGCCTCTCGAATGAAAGCCGATGACGATAATAAACCTCAATACTTCTACAGAAAATACGAAAATGTATGATCAAGAGAAGACTCTGAAAGATTGAGTCTTAAGGACACATATGAAGAGAAGACTCCAACGAATTGAGTCTTATCGAAAAGTATGACAATGTTTGGGAACATTATAATTCACACAAGCGTTTTAAAACTGACTTGACTATTTGGGTCCACGACCAACCTCACCGCACAATGCGAATTCAGATTTGGAAGGTGGACTTACTCTAATCGAAGTCCCGGACGAGTTTCCAAGTTGTACTTCTCGCCCTAAGGTTCATTAATTATGTGCATAACGGCACTTATCTTATTTAATTCCAAAACGTATATTCACGTTATAAGCTTTTATCATAATCATCTCATCCCTCAGGATATAGAGATATATAGTCGGGAATAAATCCCTAAATGTTTAACGTCGGCTAAGCACACCTCCCCTTTATTCGGATAGGGGATAGTCATGACTAGAGAAACGGTGTTAGGGCTTGAACATCCTATCCACCGGGTTATAAAGAAACAGCTACCTCTCAAGGTAATAGCAGCGTTCCTACGAATACTCGTGCTAACTATATCTCAAGTTTGCATAAAAATCCACAACAATACCATCACGGTAATAACAGATATAATAGCGTTGTTTCTAGCAATATATACAACCTATTATAATATTCATTTTAATCGTATCATTTTAAGAAAATTATTCCAATGAAAACAGTAATTCATCCCAATTTAATTAACAATTAAACAATTGATAATTAATAGAAATATGGAATGATAAGCAAGAGCGAACCGCCACTTGCCTTAGATTAGACGAAGCTCAAAGACAACGGGTTTCCGGGTCCAAAACAAGGACAAAACTCAGATTATGGATTCCTACGAAACGACCCATAACGAAACCCTAAGTTAGATTCGATAATAAAATATACGAATCTATAGAAAGACGAACGAAATCGAAGGAACGGAAGTCCTAATCGAGATCACAAAGCCCAAGCCACAACCACGAGTGCCCAGGCACACCGCGGGTGAGGCGGCTCTGCCGCGGGTGCGGTCGAGCTACAGCGGTGACCAACGGAGAAGAAACTCACCGGAATCGACACGACGGGGTTCGATCTGGATGGGCTTCGACTTCCAAACTCCTTGGGTCACCAAACACCACCTTGAGAGTACCTCCTCCTATGGTAGCTCTGGCGACAACTCCGGCGAAAGCTTGCAAATCCGGCGACAATGGAACGAGAGAGAGATTTGAGAGAGAGAGAGATTGGGATGGCTTCCTCCTCCAAGTCCCCTCCTTATATAGGCCAAGCAAGGAGCTCAAGAAACCAGCTCCCCCACCGCCTCAGCTCCGACAGGGGCGAAGCAGCTCAGGCGCACGACGGTCAAAGTTCGGCAAAGCAGAAAAGTAATGATGACGGCGCGGGTGCGGTGGGTCTCACCGCGGGGTACGGTGAAGGCCATTTCTGACCGCGGGTGCGGTGGGTATGACCGCGGGCGCTGTGGAGGCCAAATTCTGCCTCTTTCACCCTCTTTCGTCCGGGAAGAATTATGGGTATGGGTCTTAACCCCGGATTAAATATATTCGTATCCGAACAAATATTCTAAACACCAAAAATACGTCGAATGTATTTTATTCCACTCAGGGAATTATTACAGAGATCAAGCATTTAACAGAATGTCTGAACTTCTCTAAAATTAATTCGACTTCAGTACGAGTGTTTGGAAAATTACAAAAATGCCCTTACTAAAAATGAGGGGTATTACAGTTGTCACTAGAATGGAAACATATCAATGAGGGGTAGCAAGAAGCTATAATCACAACGTAACGATGAAAACATTCTAAGTTGGCGACTGGTTTAAAGAAATAGTTTTCTGAACGCAAAAGAAAAAAACGCTAGGCAACTAGGACCTTCTTGGGAAGACCCCAACCAAATCACCACGGTAGTTGGACAAGGAGCAATTGAATTAGCAACCCTAAAGGGTGTGCCCGTCATCCGGTCCTGGAACGCGAAACATATTAAAAAGTACTTCTAATCAGTTTACATCCAATGCATGTTACTTATTCATACTCAATTTGTTTAATAAAAGAAAATGATTACTTTCACTTTTCTATTGCTATATTCTTGCCCCTAAGGCAACGCACGGTTGAGCTACATCGTACCTCTTGGTTATCGATGTTGTTCCCCTATAGCTTGGTTGCGATACCATTTAGGTCCATGTCAATGTGATATTTTGGCTATATCGATGTTTTTCCCTTGGAGTTTTGTCATGACGTCGAGCTTTTTCAACAACGTCACATACTCCCCCTATGGCGTGATCCATACGATCATATGCGTCTTCGTGCACGTGACACCTACATGTCACCTACGCCCTTGATGGCATGATCCATGCGATCATATGCGTCTTTGTCAATGCGACCCCTGCTGGTCACCTATACCCCTGACGACGTGATCCCTGACGACGTGATCCTTGTGATCATATGCGTCTCCGTCGACGTGACCCCTGTTCGTCACCTACGCCCTCGATGTCGTGATCCATGCTATCATATGCATCTCTATCGATGCAATGCATGCTGGTCACATATCCCAACAATCATATGCGTCTCCGTCGACGCCACCACTACTGGTCACCAACGCCCCTAATGGCGTGATCCATGCAATTGCGTATTTGTCAACGCGACCCCCGTTGGTCATCTATGAATATTGTGGTGCATATCCCACGATCAATTGTACCTCTATCAACATGATCCACGACGATCATCTACGAATATCGTGATCTGAATCCCGCGAACAGTCATACCTCTATCGACGTGATCCACGACAATATCGCAACACAAATGCCGCGATTATGCGTCTCAAACGATGAGGTAATATGTCTAATGTATTAATTTATTCGAGATAGTACTTGTTATTTATACTATCTCTCGAAGTAGTTATTTCGTCAAACTGAAGAGCCTCGCCGAAGGCATGTTTATTCTCGCAACATGTCTATAGTAAGGCTATAAGCATATAGACATTGTGATTGATCTTTGATTTATATTAAGTAAGATGCAAAGACAATATTTACAATCAAAGGAGATGCTTTTCTTACTCATCTTTGGGAAATACAAATTCCTACTCTACTATGTACATATTTTACATAAAATCGCAATTCAGATACATCTGTTTCCTCCTCGGATGGGGTCGACATCTTCGTCCCGATTGACCTTGTCATTGTTGACGCGTTTCTTAGTATTCAATCGTCATCGTCACCTTCATAATGCGACCGTATCCTGCTCTTCGCCGGTAAAACTGGTCAAAATCATCATGTACATATACAAGCATAGAGACCTACATGCAACACATATAGTAAGCATGATATGCAAAAGAGTTACAATACTTAAACCTATTTCCTTCAACGGGGTAAAACAATGTGAAACCACCCCGGATGGTGGGCTGAAGTATTCTATGTAGTCCCACTGTGGGAGACGGTCACCAATGTTCACAAAAGTTCATATAGAAAACACTTCTAAGAAGTGGCGGGAAGGTCATGCATTTCCTCAGACGTCGTTGTTTCCGGCTCCACCACGTCCTCTGCACTCTTGATCTTCCTATGAGTCATGCTCGCGAAGACCAGAGGGGATGGGTACATAGCATGAAACGCCTTCCTCTCGGCGACGGCATCCCAACCAAAATCTAGACCCTTTGGGCACTTAGAATCTAAGGTCAAACTGAATTAACATCCACTCTCGTAACTTGCTAATACAATTTAATCTTAGGGATTCTATGATAGTTATTAATCCACAACAAAAATTAAGATGTTCTCGCAATAATAAAATCTCAGGTTCAATTCCTAGGATTCCAATAGAAGTTATTACCTCTCGGTCTCAAACCCTATCTGACTACCTATTAACGTTTTTACCTGTCGGTTGCAAACCCTAATAGGATCCAATTTGCATAGGCTAATATGGACATAAAGCATCTAGGATTGAATCAAATATTATTTCAATTTAGGCAAAGAAATAATTCTAAATACATACGCATCGTCGGGATCACTCCAACCTTAGAACTAGGAATTTAGCCAAGCATGATTGAAGACATACTCAATTGATTTAAACTAGCCAACAAAATATATGAATTAATCAATAAATACGGGAGATAAGAAATCCAAATCTCAGTAATAAAATAATTTAAGTTGATAAAGTCTAGAACAATAATACCAAATCTCCAATTGTGCCAAACGCCAAAAATCCCTTCTTGAATAATTGTCCCTATACGGCAGCCTTCAAAACTAAAACCCAATTAAAAGCAAAACTAAACTAAAGTCTCCCCTCAAAAAAAACTAAAGCTACGTAAAACCCCCTTTTTAAAAGTCAAACCCCTCTCTCGATATTTCCCTCCGTCTTTTGCCCAAGCAGTTGTATTGTTTGGGCTGTGGCCCAATTTGCTTGCAAATTTTAGGTCATGGTCCACTTTGAAGTTTACTTGTATTTTCGGCCATAGACCATCTTGTACTCCACTGGCTTGGCATCCTCAGTAATAAAATTCTTGTATCGTCTTTAAATTGAATTTAAAATGCCTGAAATATATAACAATACGAGTGTAGATGTAATACCCCTCAATTTCAGTAAGGGTATTTGGGTAATTTCTCAACCCTCGTTCTATAATCGTGACACATTTGGCAAAATTCGGAATTTCTGTAACTCATATAATCTCTGTAATAATCCTTTGAGCGTTATAATATACATTCGATGTATTATCGAGGCTTGAAATATTTTTATGGATGCGAGTATTCAATGTTGGCGATGAACCCACGTGTTTAACCGCGACCAGAGGGCAAGCGGATGCAAACGCGGCATTTCCGCGACCGCGGAAGAACTTCCGCGATCGCGGAAACTGACTTAGCGTCGTCTTCCCTTCGCGTTACACCAGTTGAGGTTTCGCCGAGGGAGGGAGCCCGACCGCTTCAGTTGCTCGGCGTTGAGCTGTCGTGGGGCTATATAAGGGAGGGTGGTGGCCTCGGATCTCTCATCCACAGCTTCAAATCATCTCTCCCTCTCTCGTTCTTCTTTGCCGGAGTTTTGGCCGTCGTCGGAGCTGCTCGTCGGCGTGTTCAGGTGTTGGTGGTGGTGCTTTGGAGGCCTTGTGGTGGTAGAAGTTGAAGCAAGCCTTGCCCGATCCAGTTTTCATCACCGGTGAGCCTCATTTATCCTTTCGGAGTCGTGTCTGGGAAGGATCCGCGATCGCGGCTATGAACACCGCGACCGCGGAAGATGCCCAGAAATCCGCGACCACGGAATCCTAACCGCGACCGCGGCTTGCCTGAGCAAGCGCGATCATGGCTTGGACGAGGCCGGTCACGGATGGGACCCTCGTTCCTTTCGTTTCCCTAAGATTCGTATCATTATTCGTATCAAATTTAACTTAGGGTTTCGTCGTGGGTTCGTTGTCGTCTTAGGAATCCGTAACCAGATTCCGTTTCCAGATCCCAGATACCCGAAACCCGACAACCTACGTTCGTCTCGATTAAGGCAAGTGGCGGTTCGCTCTTGCTTATCATTCCATGTTTCCGTTAATTATCAATTGTTTAATTGTTAATTAAATTGGGATGAAATGTTGTCTTCGTTTGGGAACAGTTTTCTTTATAAATGTATGATTAAAATTTGATATTATAATAGGTTGTATATACTGCTAGAAACAACGCTATTATATCTGTTATTACCATGATGGTATTGGTGTGGATTATTGTGTGGTTTTAACTGTATAGTTAGAACGAGTATTCGTAGGAACGCTATGTACCTCGCGAGGTCTAGTCATTTCTTGATAATTGGTATTAGGAGGATTTTTTCCCTAGTACTTTCCTTGGTCATGACTGTACCCTTACTCAGGGTAGGTGCACACAGCTGGTGCCGACAATCGGGATTTATTCCCCAAGTTATCTCTCAGGATGAGATGATATGTCTTAAAAGCTTGAAACGTAAATGTACGCTTTGTCACTAAATAAGATAAGTGCGGATATGCACCTAATTAATGAACCTTCGGGCGAGAAGTACAACTTGGAACCCCGCCCGGACTTAGGTTAGAGTAAGTCCTCTTTCCAATCTGAATTCGCTCTGTGCGGTGAGGTTGGTCGTGGACCCAAATGATCAAGTCGTTTTAAACGCTTGTGTGAAACTATAACGTTACCAAACACTTGTCATACTTTTCGATAAGACTCAATCTTTTGGAGTCTTCTCTTCATACGTTTCCCATAAGACTCGATCTTTTGGAGTCTTCTCTTGATCATACTGTTTGTACCTTTTCGTAGAAGTATTGAGGTTTACTATCGTCATCGGTTTTCATTTGAAAAGCGATGGGTTTAACCTAACACGAATACTTAGAACCTTTTTATGTTTAAACTCTTGCATAGTCTTTCATTAGACTAACCAACCGGTTATTTTCCGTTGCATGGTTGGTTGGTGTCATCCGTCTCATAAGGCACATCAGGTAAACTTCCCTTCCGTGAAGGCTAGTACGCGACGATGAAGGCAGATGGTGTTTTTATGAGTTTTCTCAAGGTTGAAGATCCTAGGCGTGACATCGCTTTGATCAAGACCCTTAGTGAATTTTATCTAATTTAAAGACTTTCGTTGTATTGTAATAATTTTGTATTTTGGATGTATTTGGGATTCACAGATGTAATCCGTGACTTTGGTTTGAATAAATTTTATGGTATTCAATATAATTGGTGTTCCTTTATGGTTATTATGAAATGGTTAAGCCTTGGGTGACTTCGGATGTGTAATCTGAGGTCACTGGCGGTAATACTTTCAAGGGAATATTTGGGGGTGTTACAGATTTGGTATCAGAGCCAAATGTTTTTAAAACGGGTTGGGTTTCAAATCGTGTTACCGTAAACAAAGTTTTCTAATCCGTTTAACCGTTCGTGTTGAGAAAGTTGTTTAAATCCGAAAGTTGGAAATTTTTGAACAAAGCCATACTTGATTAAATGTGTTGTTTTGAAATCTCTGCCATTCAATTCGTGTCTTCTTTCCAGTCTGATATAGTAAGTTCGCTTCTATATTTAGAAAGACTAATCCCTTTTCTCGTCGCTTCGCAGGATATGGGCGCATTCGTCTCACAACTGAGGAACAAGAAGGAAGCCGAGGTGGTTCCACCATCTCCAATCAGGCTTGAGTTCTCGGTTCCCCCTCTGTGCTTTGAGGTTGGGGAGCCAAGTTGCCCACACGAGGAGGTGAAGACTGTACTCCCAGAGTCGGTAGTGTTGGTGTCCGACGGGGCGAAGGTTCCTGAAGTGGAGCCTGAAGCAGACCCGAGGGAGGACACCGAAGAAGAGGAGGAGCCGGCGGAGTACCTTGGAGGGTACTTTGACAACAACTTCGAGGTGCAGGAGGATCCTGAGGAAGATCCCGAGGAGGATCCAGAGGAAGACCCGGAGGAAGAAGAGGATCCGGAGGAGGAGGACCTCGAGGTGTACGGCTATGAGTCAGATGGCTTGAAGCACTTGTTGGAGGACAGCGAGGACCCGGGAATGCAGTTCATTTTCCCGAGTCCGGTGCCGCCACCTGAGGAGTACACGCCATTGTCCCCTGCCGCTTGGGAGGCGCTTGGTATTTCAGGTACCATCGGGAGGAGAAGTGGGCCGCTGGATGCACTAGAGGACCCGCAGATGATTCCTACTCCGAGGAGGCCGATGGTGAGTCTTGCTTTACGGCATGTGCTACGCTAGAGTGAGATGGCTTCCTCTGAAGCGCTTCGCCAGGTGGACGAGGTGGTTGAGCGTGCTCGAGCGAGGGCAAGGTCGTGGGAGTCGATGGGTACACCGAGGGTGGTCCCGACCCAACAGGCTAGGCCTAGGCCCCGAGTGCTCATTGAGCGTATGGAGGAGTGGACAAATGCCTTGTATGACATGGAGGAGATGACATACGAGACGGAACTCGGTCTCTCTCGAATGCTTGGGGACGTCCACGAGCTCCAGGAGTACATCCGGCAGGCGAAGTTGCTACTCAACCCTCAGTACGAGGTGAACAGGGCAGACTTCCAACCTGGGTTTCTTGAGAAGTTTTGCTACCCACCAGGACCTGACGGGGCAAGACCAAGTGTTCCCGTGTCTAGAGAAAGACCGAGGGTACCGAGGCCTAGGGATGAGCCGTGTGCTCCGGGCCCAAGTAGGTCGAGGAGTCCTACACCAGACCCTGAGGATAGACCCCTTCCGAAGAGGATATGTCTGAGGGCCCCTGAGTATAAGAAACACTTCAGGGCACCATGATGGGAGCCAGTGTTGAGTCTTAGTGCTTTCTTTTCTAGCTACTTTGTTTCGTTTTATTATAGTTGTAGCCTCTTGGCAATTTTGTCTTTTTTGCTTAAGAGGGCTCTTCTTTGTAAAACTTAGTAACTCAGTTTCCGTTCTAACATCAATGAAAGTTTACCAGTTTGATATATTCCGAGTCAATTTTATACGTTGTGCATGTTAAACTGTTATTAATGTTGTGAAATACTTGGAAAATTGATCGGTAAACAGATGGTGAACACAAGAAACACCCTTCATGCTGGTGCTGGGCCAAGCTACCACAGGCTGAACTTGAGGAATGCCGAAAATTCAGGGGATGAGAACGAGTCGGTTTCTCACAACAACCCCGTGGGTAGTGAGCAAGTACCTGTCAACCCGCAAGTGGTATTTGACGCCGCGGATATTGAAGCTATTCGGGGGATCGTGATGCAAGCGGTCACCGATATTATGTGGCCAATCGCACCACAGGCACAAGGTGTGCCAATTCCTCAGGTGGTTCCTAGATTCGAGGAGCCAGTTGTCCATGTGCCTCATGAAGATGCAGCCAGGAACAGAGACAACTATGGTCGAGCATTGAAGGCCATTAGCTCTATGAGGCTTGACAGCTATGACGGAAAGGGAGAACCAATCAAGGTGGCATATTGGTTCTCACACATGGAGAGGTTATTTAGAAACGTCGAGTGCACTGAAGCTGAGAAAGTGCACATTGCTTCCCTTTAACTGAAGGAGATGGCTAGCGAATGGTGGGAAAGCACCAGTCTAGCTGATCATCCTGGTTTGAACTGGGGAATGTTTAAGACGAAAATGACCGATCGTTTCTTTTCCCGGGCTATAAGGGAAGAAAAGCATAAGGAGTTTCTATATCCGAAGATGGATGGATTGAAAGTGACTGAGCTTGCGGCCAAATTCAATCACCTATTGCAGTACGCTAGGCCGGAAGTGTCCAGTGAAGAGCAAAAAATCTGGCATTTCCACTAGTGGATGAATCCAGATATCAAGCCACTGATGGTGCACCACGGATGCTCTACCTTGGAGCAGTACGTAGATGCTGCCTATAAGTTGGAGGTGACTCTGGAGGAGTCGGCGAAGAAGCGAAATCTCCAGAGACCGGCGCAGAGCCAGCCTCAGGCAAGTGGGTTCAAGCGACTCACACCACCGTCAAATTTTGCTAAGTCTGGCCGGGCGAGATCAGAGGCGATTCAGGCAGGGTTCGCTCAGCGCTCGGGTCAGGGCAAGAATCCGATCCAGTGTTACAATTGTGGCACACCGGGGCACAAGCGTAATGAGTGTCCGAAGGATAGGAATACATGTTTTGCCTGTGGGAAGGAGGGGCACTTGCAGACGTTTTGTCCGCAAAGGAGACATAAGGGAGCTGAGTCACAGCAAGGGTCTCTTAGTCATAACAACCGACCCCGATTCAAACTAGTGGAGGCTCCTAGCCCTTCGACGCAGACAACTGCTCAGAACAAGGGGAAAGCCCCAGCTACTTCAGGAGGTCAAGGTCAGCGACTCTACGAGATGCGTGAGGTTGACGGACCTAATGCTCCAATTCCTCAAGGTACTATATACCTTCATTCTAACTCTGTGTGTATATTGTTTGATTCGGGTGCTACTCATTCTTTCATCTCGGAGAATTGTGTAAGTAAGCTAGGCTTAGTATGCAGTGAGGCTTGTGAGCCTTTTGTAGTGAATCTTCCCAATGGTAAACAGTTGGTTGGAATCAAGCGTCTGTCAGAATTTCTGATTTCTATTCATGGTCGGAAGTTCAAAGCAGATTTGATCTGTATAGCCATGGCTCCATACGACATCATTCTCGGGATGGATTGGCTGACGCGTCATGGGGCGGTGATCGATTTCAGCTCAAGGACTGTGACAGTTTCATCTGGGGGCCAGTTTGTATGCAAGTTTAAGGGTCGTAATGACGCTGATAACGACAAGCTCATCAATGTGATGGTTGCGTGTAAGCTACTTCGACAAGGTTGTGTTGGGTACCTGTGCTATCTGGATAAGCCCAAAAGAGATGAGGCCTCAGTTCTTGATATTCATGTAATTCGTGAGTTTCCGGATGTCTTTTCGGAGGAGATTCCCGGTTTACCCCCAAAATCGTGACGTGGAGTTCACCATTGATCTCGAGCCTGGTACCGCGCCGATTTCTAAGGCACCATATTGGATGGCTCTAGCAGAGATGCAAGAGTTGAAGAAGCAACTCGAGGACCTTCTTGAGAAAGGGTATATAAGGCCGAGTGCATCGCCTTGGGGCGCTCCGGTCTTGTTTGTCAAGAAGGATGGGTCGTTCTGACTTTGTATCGATTATCGAGAGTTGAATATGGTCACGATCAAGAATAAGTATATGTTGCCTAGGATTGATGATCTGTTGGATCAACTGCAGGGAGCAAAAGTCTTTTCCAAGATCGATCTGATATCTGGTTACCATCAGCTCAAGATTTGTGAGGAAGATATTCCGAGGACTGCTTTTCAGACGAGGTATGGGCACTACGAGTTCGTAGTCATTCCATTTGGGCTTACTAATGCTCCAGCAGTTTTCATGGATCTGATGCATAGATGTTTCCACCAATATCTGGATAAGTTTGTGGTGGTCTTCATCGACGATATTCTTATCTTTTCCTCGAGTGAGGAAGCTCACGAGGAACATCTTCAGATCACCTTGTCAGTCTTTAGACAAAATCAGATGTATGCGAAGTTGTCTAAGTGTGACTTCTGGATCAAGGAAGTGGCTTTCTTAGGCCATGTGATCAATGAGGATGGGGTTATGGTCGATCCCCAGAAGATTGAAGCGGTAGCCAACTGGAAGCGACCTCAGAATGTGAAGGAGGTGCGCAGTTTCTTGGGACTTGCTGGTTATTACAGACGGTTTGTGGAGGGATTTTCTAAGATCGCTTTATCCATGACCGGCTCCGCAAGGTCCATAAGAAGTTTGTCTGGGACGACAAGTGCGAGGCCAGTTTTCAGAAGCTGAAGAAGTGTCTGACCTCCGCACCAGTTTTGGCGCTGTCGGAAGGAACTAAAGGTTATGTGGTCTATAGTGATACTTCAAAGCATGGGTTAGGATGTGTACTGATGCAAAAGGGAAAGGTTATTGTGTACGCATCTCGGAAGTTGAAAACCTATGAGGCAAACTATTCGACGCATGATCTGGAGTTAGCGGCTGTGGTTTTCGCGTTGAAGATTTGGAGGCACTATCTCTATGGTGTTAGGTGTCAAGTCTTCACCGATCATAAGAGTCTCAAGTATGTGTTCACTCAGAAGGAGTTGAATATAAGACAACGTCGCTGGTTAGAGCTACTCAAGGACTACGACATTGAGTTGTTGTATCATCCGGGCAAGGCTAACGTGGTGGCCGATGCATTGAGCCGGAAGACGTCGTACAAGACCGTAGTGGCTCTACTCACTGCTCAGACCAAACTGAACCAACGATTATGCGAGATTGATGTCTTGTACGATCAGCGTCGAGGATGCTTGAGTATGCTAGAGATTCAGGCTACGCTACTTGATCAGATCAGGGAGAAGCAGGTTGATGATGTGGTCTTGGTGAAGTTAAGAAGTGAAGTGATGGATGAGAAAGCTCCTGGATTCGTGGTTCAGGAGGATGGATCACTCTGGTTTCAGGACCGGATTTGTGTGCCTGACGTGGATGGCCTTCGCTAGTTGGTGATGAAGGAGGCCCATTCGTCATCTTATTCTGTACATCTAGGATCCAGTAAGATGTACAAAGACCTCAAAAAGAAATTCTAGTGGCCCAATATGAAGTGGGACGTAGTAGAATTTGTGACGAAATGCTTGACTTGCCAGAAGGTCAAGATAGAACACCGTAGACCAGGTGGTGAATTGCTACCTCTCCTAGTGCCAGAGTAGAAGTGGGAGGATATTGCTATGGACTTCGTCACGGGGTTGCCGAAGACTCAGAGTCAAAAGGATGCCATATGGGTAATCATTGACAGGCTCACGAAGAGTGCTCACTGCGTGGCTTATAAGTCAACATGGGGAACCCAGAAGCTATCAGAAGTTTTCCTACACGAGATTGTCCGTTTGCATGGTACACTGAAGACCATTGTATCGGATCGTGACGGCCGATTCATGTCGAGATTCTGGAAAGAACTCCACAAGGCCATGGGAACTGAGTTGAGGTTCAGTACTATGTTTCATCCTCAGACGGATGGACAGTCTGAGAGGACCATCCAGACACTGGAAGATATGCTAAGAGCTTGCGTACTTGATCGTCCGACCAGTTGGAAGAATAACCTAAGTCTGATTGAGTTCACGTACAACAATAGTTGGCATGCTACCATTAAGATGACTCCATTTGAGGATTTGTACGGTCGGAAGTGCAGATCTCCAATTTGTTGGGACGAGAATGCCGATAAGGTTCTGCTCAGACAAGAGTTAGTCGAAAGGACTGCCTCGGAGATCGCTTTGATCAGACAGAGAATGTTGATAGCTCAGAGTCGACAGAAGTCTTACGCGGATCTGAAGCGCAGGAATGTCGAGTTTGAGGTTGGTGACAAAGTGTTTGTCAGGGTGTCGCCATCCAAGGGTGTGTTCAGGTTCGGCAAGCGTGGGAAGCTTAACCCTCGATACATGGGACCATTTGAGATCCTTGACAGGATGGGGTCTCTAGCGTATCGTTTAGCATTGTCGTCGACGCATCCAGTGCATAACGTGTTCCACGTGTCATTGTTGAGAAAGTACGTGCCAGATGTGTCTCATGTGCTGAGTTATGAGGACATCGTGATTCAGGCAAATGGTACCTACGAAGAGATATATGTGCGTATTCTCGAACGCCGTGAGAAGTACTTGCAGAACAAGGTGGTACCATTAGTGCGGATTCTTTGGTCTAAGTCTGGATCCAAAGAGGTTACTTGAGAAACCTGGGAGATTGAGGCGGATATGCTTAGTCGTTTTCCCGATCTGTTTTCGGCCTAGTTTCGGGGTCGAAACTTTTTTTTAGGGGGAAGTGATGTAATACCCCTCAATTTCAGTAAGGGTATTTGGTTAATTTCTCAACCCTCATTTTGTAATCGTGACGCGTTTTGCGAAATTCAGAATTTTTGTAACTCATATAATCCCTGTAATAATCCTTTGAGCGTTATAATATACATTCGATGTATTATCGAGGCTTGAAATATTTTTATGGATGCGAGTATTCAATGTTGGGGATGAACCCACGTGTTAAACCGCGACCAGAGGGCAAGCGGATGCAAACGCGGCATTTCCGCGACCGCGAAAGAACTTCCGCGATCGCGGAAACTGACTCAGCGTCGTCTTCGTCTTCCCTTCGCGTTACGCCGATTGAGGTTTCACCGTTTCATCGAGGGAGGGAGCCCGACCGCTTCAGTTGCTCGGCGTTGAGCTATCGTGGGGCTATATAAGGGAGGGTGGTGGCCTCGGATCTCTCATCCACAACTGCAAATCATCTCTCCCTCTCTCGTTCTTCTTCGCCGGAGTTTTAGGCGTCATCAGAGCTGCTCGCCGGTGTGCTCAGGTGTTGGTGGTGGTTCTTTGGAGGCCTTGTGGTGGTAGATGTCAAAGCAAGCCTTGCCCGATCTAGTTGTCTTCACCAGTGAGCCCCGTTTCGCCTTTTCGAGTCGTGTCTGGGAAGGATCCGCAATCGCGGCTATGAACACCGCGACCGCGGAAGATGCCCAGAAATCCGCGACCGCGGAATCCTAACCGCGACCGCGGCTTTCCTGAGCAAGCGCGATCGTGGCTTAGATGAGGCCGGTCATGGATGGGACCCTCGTTCCTTTCGTTTCCCTAAGATTCGTATAAGTATTCGTATCAAATCTAACCTAGGGTTTCGTCGTGGGCTCGTTGTCGTCTTAGGAATCCATAACCAGATTCCGTTTCCAGATCTCAGATACCCGACAACCTACGTTTGTCTCGATTAAGGAAAGTGGTGGTTCGCTCTTGCTTATCATTCCATGTTTTCGTTAATTATCAATTGTTTATTTGTTAATTAAATTGGGATGAAATGTTGTCTTCGTTTGGGAACAGTTTTCTATATAAATGTATGATTAAAATGTGATATTATAATAGGTTGTATATACTGCTAGAAACAACGCTATTATATCTGTTATTACCATGATGGTATTGGTGTGGATTATTGTGTGGTTTTAACTGTATAGTTAGAACGAGTATTCGTAGGAACCCTATGTATCTCGCGAGGTCTAGTCGTTTCTTGATAACTGGTATTAGGAAGATTTTTGCCCTAGTACTTTCCCGGGACATGACGGTACCCTTACTCAGGGTAGGTGTACACAGCTGGTGCCGACAATCGAGATTTATTCCCCAAGATATCTCTCGGGATGAGATGATATGTCTTAAAAGCTTGAAACGTAAATGTACGCTTTGTCACTAAATAAGATAAGTGTTGATATGCACCTAATTAATGAACCTTCGGGCGAGAAGTACAACTTGGAACCCCACCCGGACTTCGGTTAGAGTAAGTCCTCTTTCCAATCTGAATTCTCTCTATGCGGTGAGGTTGGTCGTGGATAGGGGTGAGCACGGGCCAGAACCCGACCCGAACCAAACCGAACCCGAAAAGCCCAAAAACATGGGACCGAAGACCGAACCCGAACACTTCGGTTCGGTTCGGGTTCGGGTCGGGTTCGGGTTCGGGTTCGGGTTAAACAACACTCGAAGGGGGAAAAGGGGCAAAAATGCACTAAAACCCGAAACCCGAACCGAACCCGAACCGACCTGAAACCCGAAATGGTAAAAAGTGTGGCCCGAAACCCGAACCGAAGGAGTATGGGTTCGGGTTCGGTTCGGGTTTTTCGGGCCGGGTTCGGTTCGGGATTCGGTTTCGTCGGCCCGTGCTCACCCCTAGTCGTGGACCCAAATGATCAAGTCGTTTTAAACGCTTGTGTGAAACTATAACGTTCCCAAACACTTGTCATACTTTTCGATAAGACTCAATCTTTTGGAGTCTTCTCTTCATACGTTTCCCATAAGACTCGATCTTTTGGAGTCTTCTCTTGATCATACCGTTCGTACCTTTTCGTAGAAGTATTGAGGTTTACTATCGTCATCGGCTTTCATTCGAGAAGCGATGGGTTTAACCTAATACGACTACTTAGAACCTTTTTTGTTTAAACCCTTGCATAGTCTTTCATTAGACTAACCAACCGGTTATTTTACTTTGCATAGTTGGCTGGTGTCATCCGTCTCATACGGCACATCAAGTAAACTTCCCTTCCGTGAAGGCTAGTACGCGACGATGAGTAGACCACTGGAGCTAATTGAAGACATCCAGAAGACGAGGAGTAGACCACTGGAGGAGACCGAGGAAGATAGAAGGAAGAATCCACACGAAGGAGCAAAGAAGCCCAGCTGCGACCAGCCGTGACCAAGGGGATGTCACGAAGCGTCCGCGGCGAGAGGCGAAGCGCGGAGCAGAAGAGTGTCACGGCCGCGACTGCAGAAGTTATGCCGCGCCCGCGGAAAAATCAAGAGTTGTTCACTTTGAGAGCTCGAACCTATTTTCCGCGATCGCGGAATTGGTGTCGCGGCCGCGGAAGAGCACGAGAGGCGTTCCAACTTTGATTTTCCGAGTTTTGTTATTTTTATTATTTTCCAATTATTTTCTTTATTATTTTCGATACTTTAGTTTTATTTCCTTTTAGATGAGGTTTGTGATCTTGGGCTTTAGGTTAAGTCTATTTAACCTAAATTCCATAGCCTCCATTCAGATATCATCTAGATCATCGACATTCGCTATTATCGTTGTTTCCATTGAGTATTGTTTTTCCTTTGAACTATGAAGAACTAAGCACTTTTGCTTAGTCCGACAATTGAAGCCTTCGTTTGAATAATGGTTGTGAGATTCTAATTCTATTTATTTTCCTTTGAATGTATTGATTCTCTTGTGCTTCATCCCATTGATTCTTACTGATTTCGCTTGTTGGACGCAACTAGTTGTTATTAGTAATTGTCTATTGCTAGGGTTTGGTAATTACTGTTTGAGTTACCTAATTCATGTGTAGCAACTGCAATACTCTAAGAACTGTTTGGGACTAGTTTATTGTAGGGAGAATTAATTGTATGTAATAGTATGACTGTTTGCTACTCTTGCATGTATCTATCGAAATTCCTATGCTCATTGCTGCTATTGAATTGACGCGTGAGGTTTTCATAGTTATTTAATAGTTAGTATTCTCAGGGTCTGTTTGTCCTGCTTATAACTTATGAAAAGGAATAGGAACATTCATAGGAAGGAATTAGAGAGAATCTAGGATCAACCAATCTCATGAATGGTGGATATTTGTCTGGCTAAGTACTTTTCCCAAATTAATTACATCTTTGCTTTGTTTTACTTTACTTTGTTATTTACTTTGCAAACAAATCAACCAAAACCCCCCTTGTTACCTTTGACATACACTTGTGCACTTAGAAAGATTACTGCCTCCCTGTGGGATTCGACCCTTGCTTGCCTTTGCTACTTGTTTAGGTTTGTTTAGGATTATTTTGTTTAGGCGCCTCGACAACGTCTATAAGTAATCAAAGTGAGAATCACACACATGAAAAGAAATAAGAGGACTTAATTATGTGCAGTCCTAAGGCTCAAAAGTTCACGGGTTATTTGTCTAGAATTTCAGTCATAACTAGTCTCAATAAATTACTAAATACATATTCTAACTCAAACATTGAAAAATATAAAAATTCTCATCAACATGCTTAAAATCATATAGAATATCAATAACCAAAATATTTCAAGAGGAAATTCGGCAAGACAAACAAACAAAGTAAAGTATGGAAGTCATGTCAAACACCTAAATTCAATGCATGATGCATGAAATGTTATAAAAGACGAAGAAAAATGACACAAAAATCATTAAAATGCAAACGAAACTACACCATAGAATTATCCATCCCCCAAGTTTAAATCATACATTGTCCCCAATGTAAAAATAAAAGAAAGCGAAAAGAAAACTCACTAAATTATTAGACATTTAGGCGTCTTCATATAGAATCGGGATTAAGAAAATTGAGTACAAGTGCACGACTTCTTTGTAGCAACATATCTCCTTAAATGGCACTGTACACAACAAATACAAAGCAAACCCCAATGACAAGACTATACATACTAATAGGTAATAGGCTTTCTCAAAAAAAAAAGGTAATAGGCATAAAAAATTAACAACATGCTCAGACAAATATCGAACACATGTTCAACACAAAAGAAATATATAAGTCCAAGTCTAAGCACGAAATTAGCACAAAATAACGAATGCCATAAAAGTGATCGACGTATAATTTCACCGTGGCATTATCTATTAACAAATTGAGTTAAAGCTGCCAAGGCCCAAATTTTCATTGTTAATTCACCAAAATAATGGTACTTAGTCCAAGCATAGCCAAAATGCAAATATAAAGCCAAGAAAAAGCACAAATTCAACACAATCCCCATCCATAAAAATTCACATTCTGTTGAGTCCACCACCATAACCAATCAAGTCCATTAAAAAAATGTGAAACTGAGCAAAAGCAAAACAAGGGAATGTGGAAACCGAACCTATTCCAATTGGACACCAGACGTGAAGAGCTGCAGCAGTGGTGAGCAGGCTGCGAGGTGTCACGGCAGCGGTGCGGTGGCGGCACAGGCAGGTCACGGCGGTGCATAGCCACGGGGGAGAGGTGGAGTGGGCGCGAGCAGGTCTGGCTTGGTGGTCTGGTGGTCACCGGAGTTGGTTGGCAGGGCACTCGCGAGCTGGTGCGGCTTGGGGTGGGTAGTGCGACGAGTCTGGTGGTGAAGTGTGACAGTAGCGGTGCGTGGCTGGGGCGCGGAGCGGTGTGGTGGGAAGATCCGGTGGATCAGGTGGGAGGGGGAGATGGCGAGATGGGTTCGGTGTTGGCGGGATGTACGGTGGAGGTTTGGGTCGATGCTGGGCGCGAGCGGCTGGCTGGTGGTCAGAGCAGGGGCGAGGCCGGGTTAGTGGGTCGGTGAGGTGTCGCGAGCAGCAGTGGTGGCGTGGTGAGGAGGTGGTGGCTCACGGCGGGTTGAGGTGGTTGGACATGCTGGGGACGGGCTCTTGGTACGGTAGGTGTGGTTCGGTGGTAAGGAAGAGGGAGGTGAGAGGAGAAGGTAAGGAGTGGTTGGGTAGAGGGAGCAGCAGCATAGGAAAAGAACAGGGGAAGATAAAAGAAAAGAGGGAAAGAAAAGAAAGAAAAAGGGAAAGATTAAGATTTTTTTTTTTTGATAAGCTAAAAACGCACGGCCTGTGCACTTGGCTGTGAGTTGCTCTCGAAGTGGAAAAAAAATTAAAATTCGAACAGCTGACCAAAAACGCACGGCCCGGAATAACGCACAGGCCGTGCGGTGTTTTTGAATTGGCAAAATATGTTTTTTTTTATATTTAAGGTGAGAAAAATATACCTTGGATTGTCTTCCAAACAACTCTTATTTAAGGCCGTGAGCTAGACCTTCACATGGGTTAAGTACTCGGATCGGGCGGCTCGGTGACTCCCAACTCAATCGGATTAGGCTCTATGTAAGGTTTAAGTCGAATCTTGCGCACTTTGAAATACCCCGAGTTCTTATGTCATAGCTCAATAGAATCATTTTGAAGAACTTGGTTCAAGTAGTATGGACCAGACCATCTTGTGCTCTTACTTCCCGGAAACATGCTCGATTTATGATGATAGAGAATCACTTGATCTCCTTCCTTAAACTTAATTTGATCCCGTTCAATAGAGCTTTTTTTTCTTTTTTTCCGTCTACTCTGACATTTTCTCTCTCAGTTAGCCTCCACCCTGGGTTCTTGGATTTCCAATGCAACTTGTGGTAACATAGCTACATCGAGCAATATATTAGGAAGCTTTTCCTACACTTCACATCAGGTATTGGTGCTAGTGGTCGGGGTAGCGTTCGGTGATAGCTCAACCTCATCAAGCATAGGGTCCTTCTTGGTCAGCTGGGTAGGCTCTCTTCTATCAAATTCTGGCACTTTCCATTCTTTTACAACCCGTTGTAAAATAGCAGTGCACTGTTCAATATAATGCACTTCAGGTGGCTCTACAGGCAACTTTGGATTAACCAACTCAACAATTTGATCTTCCAGCTTTTGATTTTGAGTGGTTAACGTATCTACTTGAATCTTCAAAGAGTCCACTGTACCTAAAAGAGTTGAAAATTGGGTTGTTAGGGGTTTAATCACATTAAAAACAATTTCTTCGAGACATTGACCAATCTTCTTAACTTCCCTATCATGTCTTAAGATGAAGTCATCAAGCGTACGATCTTGAATAGACTTATTGGGCTCAGGCTGGAGCGGTATGTGTGGTGGTGTCATCCAACTAGGATTGCAGGAATTTGAATATCTCTCAATTATCTCTCCCAAAGTTAAATGACAACCTGTACGATCATGATCTGCAGCTCCACAAGACTCACAAAAGAGGTTAAAAGTATTTTGGTTTGGATAACCCAAATTAGAATTTTCAAAATCATACCTCTGAGTGCTTGTATTAAACCTAGACGAAGAAAAGGGGTAAGAATTTACTTCATACATACATGAATCCATTTGTTCGACTCTTTCTGAATAGCCTGGAAAAAAAAAGCAAAAAAAATCAAAGCAAAAATAATGACCTAGACTCACCAATAGAGGTGACAACTAATATTAACATATTGTGTCCCCAGCAACGGTGCTAAAAACTTGATGTGGCTAAAACGTACCCGTAAGTGTACGGGATCAGTTGTAGTAGTCATGTGTCGATCCCACAGAGACCAATGTAACATTAATTGAAACGCTACCAGTGAACTAGGCCGGAAAGGTATGAAATTGGGGGAAAACTATAACTAAGATAACAAATAATAACAAATAAAACAAGATAAAATCAATGGGATAAATGTGTCTAAGGTTAAGGATCACTGCTACGATGCAACAGTAAATAAAATCATACTTCACCCAAATCTAGTCCAAATTATTTGAAGGTACCTATCTAAGGTAATTATTAATTCCTCTCGGATGATAGTAAATGTGCCTAAATCTAATTAACATCACTCTCGCGACTTGCCAATCAAAATCTAGACCCTTTGGGCACTTAGAATCTAAGGTCAAACTGAATTAACATCCACTCTCGTGACTTGCTAAATCCATTTTAATCTTAGGATTTCTATGATAGTTATTAATCCACAGGAGAAATTAAGATGCTTTCGCAATAATAAAATCTCAGGTTTAATTCCTAGGATTCCAATTGAAGTTATTATCTCTCGGTTTCAAACCCTGTCTGACTACTTATTAACGTTTTTACCTCTTGGTTGCAAACCCTAATAGGATCCAATTCGCATAGGCTAATATGGGCATAAAGCATCTAGGAATGAATCAAATATTATTTCAATTCAGGCAAAGAAATAATTCTAAATACATATGCATCGTCGGGATCACCCCAACCTTAGAACTATGAATTTAGCCAAACATGATTGAAGACATATTCAATTGATTTAAACTAGCCAACAACATATATGAATTAATCAATAAATACGGGAGATAAGAAATCCAAATCTCAGTAATAAAATCATTCAAGTTGATAAAGTCTAGAACAATAATACCAAATCTCCAATTGTGCCAAATACCAAAAATCCCTTCTTGAATAATTGTCCCTGTACGGCAACGTTCAAAACTAAAACCCAACTAAAAGCAAAACTAAACTAAGCTCTCCCCCCAAAAAAAACTAAAGCTACGTAAAACCCCCTTTTTAAAAGTCAAACCCCTCTCTCGATATTTCCCTCCTTCACAACCTCCACCCTAGCTGTTGGGCTTCGACTTTTGGTGATCCATCAAATCGGCCATTCTGTGGAAAAATGATATTTCCCAAGAAAGTCAGTGCAGTTCGCCAACAACCGTAGATTGGAAAATCAATCGAGCGATCTATATAGGATTGTGCAAAGGTATGGTAAACCTCTAAGAGACTATTTTAACAAGTACAACAACAAGAAGGTCGCGATCTCACATTGCGACATCCCAACGTCCGTCGAAGCTTTCTGCCATGGGTTGATCAGGGGCAACGAACTCTATCATGAACTGACCAAATACCCGTGCTGAAGCTTTGAGGACATCCATTCCAAGACCATGGCCCAAGTCAGGTTAGAGGAAGACGAAGAACCCTAAAAGGTAAGCAAGAGCCCCGATCAAGTCAATTGAAGGAGATCTTCGGATCATTGACGCGATCGACGACACCAACCTTACCCCAAGGGGCAAGGCGACCCCAGTCAGGTAAGCAACTCTTATGACAAGAACCAAGACTAGAAGAACGATCCTGCTTTCCGAAGCTCCACTCTTACAACTTCAACATCTCTGTGTCGGAATTCGTCAAAAGTTTTGATAGGTATAGTAAAGAAGAAAGGTGGCCTCGGAAGAGTGACAAGCCATAAGCCAAGAAAGACATGAGCCGATGGTGCGAGTTTCATGGAGACCATGGTCACTCCATAGATGAGTGTATAGCCCTCCGCAAGGAAGTTACAAGACTCCTCGCACAGGGGCTACTACGCGATATCATATCCGATAAAGCGAAAGCGACCATTGATCGAAGGGACTAGGAAATATCTAATAAACCATCCTCTCTAATTCACACTAAAGTCGTTATCACCATTTCAGAAGGGTTGGACGTATGTGGAAACACATTCTTGGCCGCCAAAAGAAACGCCAAAGAAAGCAAAGGCAACAGGCCAATCCGATCGGAAGCAAGCCTATCCCAAACCCCTAATGCACCTGCCATCACTTTCGACGATTCTGATGCCGAAGGGTTGGGCGACCATCACGACGGTCTGGTAATCTCTCTATCAATTGGTAATTGTCTCATTCATCGAGTATTAATCGACACATGTAGGTCAACCAACTTGTTGACACTTGACGCCTTAAAGGGTGTGGTTTTAAGTGAGGATGATTTAACCCGAAAATCCACTCCGCTAGTCGGATTCAATGGAGAGGTCAAACATACCTAAGGGAAAATAGTGTTGACAACATACGCCGGTGGAGTCAACCAACAGGTAAAATTCTTAATACTCGCTTGCCCGTCCCCATGCAACGCGATCCTCGGCAGACCCCGGATCCACACCATGAAAGTTGTACCTTTCACTTATCATCAAACCCTAAAGTTCTCGACTAAGTGGGGGTACAGGAAATAAAATGCGACCAGTGGGCTGCCAAGGAATGCTATGTCATTTCGATGAAGGGGGCAGTCCACTGAGAATCAGCATAGCAACCACAGTGCGGCGAAGGGACCGCGCGATACATCAAACCAGAAATGGAATAACTAGACGAGATTGCGTTGGACCCTTCAATGCCAACACAAACGGTAACAGTTGGATCGGATTTAAACGATTTTACCAGGTCAGATCTAGTAGTTTTTTTACGGTCTAATTCTGATTGCTTTGCCTGGTCGCATGAGGATATGGTAGAGATTTCCCCTGATATTATTACTCACAAATTGAATGTATATCCAACCTATCTTCCGGTCAAGCAAAAAGGGGGAAATTCACGCCGGAGCGCAATATGATCGTAGACAACGAAGTCAGAAATCTACTTGAAACAAGTAAAATTAGAGAAGTTAAATATCCCGACTGTTGGAAAACGTCGTCGTGGTCCAAAAGAAGAATGGGAAGTGGAGACTCTGCATCGACTTCACAAATCTAAACAAAGACTATCCAAGAGACTCATTTACATTACCACACATCGATGCAATGGTCGATGCAACCGCAAGACACGAGGTGCTAACATTCATGAACGCGTTCAACGAGTATAAGTAAATCCCAATGGACCCCGGCGACCAATAAAAAATGGCCTTTATGACCAGTCAAGGTACATACTACTACAAAGTTATGCATTTTGGACTAAACAATACAAGGGCCACATATCAAAGGCTAGTGAACAAGATGTTCAAAGATGAAATCGGAGATACCATGGAGGTCTACATCGATGACATGCTCGTCATGTCAAAAGCAGCGAGAGACCACATTGAGCACCTAAAAAACGCATTCGAGATACTAAAAAGGTATAACATGAAATTGAAACTGACTAAATGCTCTTTTGGAGTGTATTCAGGAAAATTCTTGGGATACATGGTGACGCAAAGGGGGATTATAGCTAGTCTAGACCAAATTAGAGCTATACTCAACCTGAGATCTCCCCGATGCGTCAAAGATGTACAAATACTGACAAGACGGATAGCAGCATTAAACAGATTCATATCCAAATCATTGGACAAATGCAAACTTTTCTATAAAGCTTTGAAGAAAAACAAATCGTTCGACTGGACAGCGGCACACGAGCAGGCTTTCAAGGACCTGAAATAATACATGGCGAGCCCCTTCCTACTAGCCAAACCAAAAGACGACGAGCCACTACCACAACACCTAGTTGTATCAAAGTCGTAAGTCAGCGCAGTCCTGATAAGGAAAGAGGACGGAAAGCACTCCCTAGTCTACTCTGTAAGATGATCCTTACTCCCTGCTAACACAAGGTACACGTCGCTCAAAAAGTTAGTCCTAGCTGTAATAATGGCCTCAAACAAGCTTAGACCTTACTTTGAGTCACATGCTATTACTGTAAGAACTAACCATCCCATGAAGGCCATCATTAGGAAACCAGAATTCACATGACGAATGGCAAAATGGGCGATACACCTGAGTGAATTCGACATCGAATACAAGCCAAGAAAAGTGATCAAATCTCAAGCCTTGGCTGACTTTGTGGCTGATTTCAATCCTACACTAGAACAGGAAGCCATGAAAGAAGCCGAACAATTGAAAACCGAATAGGACAAGGACACATAGCAACTCCACACAGACGGAGTGTCAAATGTAAGAGGAGTCGGGCTAGGTGTCGTTCTAAAATCACCACAAGGGGACCATATAGCCCAAGCTATAAGATGTGAGTAGGATGCGACCAATAACGAAGCAGAGTATGAAGCCCTCGTATTCGGGCTGACACAAGCACAGGATCTCGCAATCTAGAACATCGAAGTAACGTGCGATTCTCTCATGATCGTCAACCAAGTACAAGGATCGTATGCCGCCAAAGATGACAAGATGATGGCCTACCTAAACGTCGTCAAAAAATTGGTCGGCAAATTCCAAAACTTAACTATCCGATAAGTCCCACGCGACCTCAACACACAAGCCGATGCGCTAGTGATAAGCACTACTTTATAGGGCTTAACTAAGAGTTATTAGAGGGTTTTATTGGTTCCATTCGGGTAGATTTAGACACATTCATGTGTATGGCGTTTGGGGGCGAAGTTTGGTGTTTTTGGAAGTGTTTGAGCTATCTTGGATATCATAGGAGACACTGAGGAAGGAAGCCACCAAGAGAAGACGCCAAGGAAGTGAAGAGGAGAGGTTAAGAGGCAAAGCCAAGGAGTAAAGGCCGAGCATTAACCGCGACCGCGGGCAAGGGTGCCGCGATCGCGGTTCCTCGGGGCAAGTCGAGAATTATCTGCAGGCGCGGAGAAGTGTGAAGAGCGCGGAGCCACAAGGGGCCGCGATCGCGGTCCATGGGCTGCGATCGCGGGTTATCAACGCAGGAAGTTCGGACTTTTCCCGAATCTATCTTTTCTGTTTTCTTTTCTTATTTTCTCATTTTATTCCGTTTCTTTTCTTATTGGGCTATGTCATTTGTTAGAAGCCCTATATATACTCTCTTTAGCATTAGGTTTGAGAGGTCGTCATTCTAGAGTTTCATTTCATCGTTGCCACTTTTCATACTTTTGAAGTTCATCATGTTTATGAGGAGCTAAGCCTCTTTTTCTTAGTCCGATAATGGAAGCATAAGTTTATTCATCTGGTTGTGAGGTTTTGTTCCTATCTATCTTATACTATTGAGTTATATCTTTTCTCTTGCGCAAATTCTTATTTGGATGTTTGTTGGTTTATCTAGATTGATCACCTAGGTTTATTACTTTCATTCATATTGCTAATACTAGGGAACTATTGGGCTAACGCTCTAGTTCGAGTAGCGACCATAGATTATATCTGCCACTGTGGAATTTATCTATGTAGAGAATTGATTACATGTTGAATGCTTCTGGTTGAGGTGTTATGTGTATCCTGGTTAATTCTTATATGCATTGCTGCCTTTGGATTGAATCACTAGTGGTGCTAGGGTTATTCATTGGTAAGGGTTCTTAGGTTTGGTTGATCTTTGAATCTACCCAAGATCAGGACAGGAATAACCGAATAGGAAGATAGGACATAATCAAGGAATAACCGTTGGATGACTTATGTGGACATTACTTGGCTAAGTGTTTTCTCTCTTTGATATTTCATTCATCTACTTTGTTGTGTTTGATTTGATTGTGACCAACCAACTTACAACCCCCCCCCCCCCTTTAGTGACTTGCATGTAACCACCATTAGTTTCACTCCTTCCCTGTGGGATCGACCCATACTTGTTGACTATACTAGTTTATTTATGAGGTTTTATATTTGACAGCTACGAACGACAGCACGTCAAAATTTGGCGCCGTTGTCGGGGAAGGCAAGTTTTGAGCTTTTGGTGTTTTTGTGTGCTTTGTGTGTGTTTCGAAATTTTTGTGTGATTTTTGTGTGTTTGCTTGTGTGTGTGGACCTATCTTATGGTCCACACCCGTACTGCTGACTCTCCACCTTTAGCTATTGATTCAGAGATTGAGCGGACATTGAGGGAGAATCGGAGGGCAGCAGCGATTTTGGCCGATCCACCTAGAGCGATACTACAGGAAGAGATCGACGAAGAAGAAGTGATGGCTGACAATTCACCCACGTTGAGGCAGTTGACTGCTCCTAACTTGGAGCAGCAGCCACTGGCCGTAGAGTTCCCTGAGCTCCCAGCGGGAGTGAACTTTGAGCTCAAGTCTGGGCTTATCCATCTTTTGCCCCAGTTCCATGGGCTAAGTGGAGAGGACCCAAACAAGCATCTCTCGGAGTTTCACGCCGTGTGTACCTCCATGAAGCCACGCAACGTAACGGAGGACCAAATCAAGTTGAGGGCTTTTCATTTCTCGCTTAAGGATTCAGCCAACGAATGGTTTTACTCCCTCACCCCAGGTAGCATCAATACCTGGGGAAAGATGAAGAAGGCGTTTCTGGAGAAGTACTTTCCAGCAACAAAGCTGAACAGTCTCAAGCGCAACCTGAGCAACATAGAGCAGCATGGGACGGAGACGCTCTACGAGTACTATGAGCGTTTCAAGAGGTTGTGCTCCAGTTGTCCTTACCACGGGTATTCTGACCAAGATTTGGTCTTATACCTATATGGGGGATTGCTGGATGAAGAGCGACGAATGGTGAATGCGGCATGTGGAGGCAACATACTGAACAAGACACCTGCCGGAGCATTTGAGATATTCAGCGAGTTGTCGGAAGGCTCAAGGCAATTCAGTAAGAGGGCGAGCGCCCAGGCAGTGAAAGCCACTACAAGTGATCATGCTCCCCCATCTATGGTGAAAGACATGAGCGAAATGAAGGAGATGATCAAGGTTTTGATGAGGAAGGAAGGACCGTAGAGGGTCAAGGAGTGCGAATTTTGCTATGCTACTTCGCATGCAACTGACGCATGTCCTACACTCCACGAGGAGTCCACTGAGCAAGTCAACGATGTTGGGGGGTACCAACAAAGACCACGGTACGACCCCTATTCCAGTACCTATAATCCCGGGTGGAGAGATCACCGAATTTAAGGTACGGGAACACGCAGAACGTGGAGAACCCCCCTGAGTTTCGACCAAGACCCCCTCAGCAATACCAGCAGCAGCAGTACCCCTAGAGGCAGTTTCAAGGAGGCCATCAGTTAAGAGGTAAAACAGATCAAAGACAGCAAGGGCAGGGAGCTCCCCGCCCCACCAATCTTGAGGACCAGGTCAACACACTGGCGCAGCATATGACTACGCTGACGCAGACCGTGGGAACCATACAGCAAAACATGGTTCAATTTCAACACGAGACCAAGTCCAGCATACAGAACTTAGAGAAGCAGGTGGGGCAGATCTCCCAATCGGTTAGCAAGCTTGAAGCTAGAGAGTCACGAGCACTCCCATCTCAAACTGAGATAAATCCAAGGCAAAACGTCAACTCCATGACGTCAAGGCCCAGATGGGAGCATGAAGAAGAAAAACCGCCAACCGAGAAGTACGAGGATGAACCGCGACCGCGGGCAATTTTCCACGATCGCGGGTCTGTTGAGCAAAAGAATGGGCAAGATGCGCCGATTAAGCGCGATCGCGGGAAGGATAGCCGTGACCGCGGGGCCCCAGTGCAAGAACCGCGATCACGGGGTGAAAACCGCGATCAAACTTCAGAAAACGGGCCGTCTTCACTTACATTTATGACGCGGTATGTCTACCCGGAGGGATATTTTGGCATCCCAGTGTCATTCCCTACTGCGCTAGAAGATGACGAACCCATTGAGGGACTGAAGGGAATGTACGAGACATTCAGGAACTACAAGATGACTCCCCAATTGAGCAAAACGATGCCTCGCTTTGCAAACTTCTTGAGGGAGCTATGCAAGCTCAAGAAGGAGCAAAAGGAGCGGTCGAAGAAAAAGGAGAAAGTCAAGAAGGATGTCTCGGCTGTGATGCAAAAGAAGATCCCGAAAAAGTGTGAAGATCCCGGGATGTTTAGCGTACCCTGCAAGATTGGGGAAACCGAGTTCAGCGAGACATTGCTGGATTTGGGGGCCTCAATAAATGTCCTACCGTTGTTCGTCTACAACACCCTCAATGTCGGACCACTACAAAGCACGGAAATTGTCATCCAACTGGCTGACAACTCCATCATCATTCCAGAGGGCGTTGTGAAGGACGTTTTGGTGAGCGTCGACACCCTCGTCTTCCCTGCAGACTTCTTCGTCATTAACACAGGGAAACAAGGAGGACGAGTAATGCTAGGGAGGCCTTTCATGAAGACCTCCAACACAAAGATCGACGTGGGCATAGGTACGATAAGCATGGAATTTGACCGGAGGAATGTAGAGCATAGGCTGGAGTCCATTCAGGAGCATCCCCCAGATTCAAGAGTGCAGAGTACGGTTGCAGGAGGCAACCCAGGTTGAGAAGGTACAGCAGGACGTCGTGCCGCGACGATAACTATGGCGCTGCTCGGGAGGCAACCCGAGGTATGAGTTGCTGAACTCATCTTTGTCTTTTGTTTTCGTTAGGATTTGTTACTATTTTTAATTTTGTTGCATTAGCTGTTATTTTCTTTTTCTTTCTTTTGTGGGCCACTAGAACTAACTTTGCAACGGAGCCCCGACCCCAGCAACCCGCGATCGCGGTTCTACCACGGTGTTCCACGGAGTTTAGTTCTACAAAAAAAAAAAAAAAATGGCCCACAACATTTATTTTCGGCGTGTTTTCCGAGGCAGTCAAACCCTCGTAACTCGCGCCGACTGTTACGCTGCAGGGCATTAACCCCGCGATTGCGGTATCTCGTCGCCGAGCCTATAAGAGTGAGGCGTGGTGGAGGCATTTTACAACACCTCCACCGCACGCTCTCACTCTCCAAACACTCGGATCTCTGGCTCCGACCACCGCGACGACACCCTACAGCCCCGCGACCATCGTCTCGCCACCGCGACGTCGTTTGGGTGAGATCTCCATTTTTCCCTCGGATTTCTCATTGCCTCACGATCCGCGATCACCGGACCATCGCCTGCAGCCCCCGCGACCACCGTAGCGCCACCGAGGACCACCAGAGCCATTTTTATTTGAAGTTTTCTGCAGCCCAGAAACTGCGATCGCGGTCCTTCTTCTCCAGAGGACTTCATTCGAGCATAAACCGCGACCGCGGCCCATACCCCGCGATCGCGGGCCCCTCCGGTATTCCTTTCGTGCTTCTAGCTCCTTATTCCCACCATGTCTGCTTTCGTAGCCAATATGAGGAGCCCGCGGCATCGGCGCTATTTCGAGACGTTCAGCCAGCGGAAGATCGTCCAGAAGAAATTCTACGATCGACCGACGCTGACACAACTCGGTTTGGAGGACTGCACTCATCAGTTGCTGAGCCACGGAGGGCTCGGTAACTTCATTGACTTGTCTGCCCCGACATCCGACGAATTGACCCTGGAGTTCCTGGCCACGCTGGAACGCCACGACGATGGGATCACGTTCAACCTGTTAGGGCGGCAAAGAAGGATGTCATACCAAGGTCTGCAGGTCCTTTTTGGTGTTATTGAGGAGCCCACCGAGGATTGGGAAGCTGTAGGCGCCTTGCCAGAGTTCTTCTGGCAAGGTGCGACCCGGGATGTGATCAACCCCAGCGCCGGCGAGTACAACTACAAGCTGACGCACCCCTGTTTGAGGCTGGCGCACAAGGTGCTAGCCATGACCTTCCTGGGACAGGGGGAGGTGAACAAGGTCTCTAGGCAGGACCTTACAGTTCTCTGGTGTTTGACACCAGAGAGCCATACCATCCCCGACTGGGTCGAGCTGTTTCTCTCCATCTGCCTACGACTGAGAGAGAAGAAGGGCGGCAAGATCTCCATGGGAGGCATGGTGACGCTTATCACCCGACAGTACGAGATCCTCGCGGACCATTGGGAATTCCCCGACGAGAGCTACACATACAATATCAGGCTCATGCGGAGGTCCCATCTGTTGGAGGCCCGCGATGGAGAGTACACCTGGCTCTCCCTGGCCGGCAACATACACCGTATGAGGTTGCCTCGTCCGATGCCTTTTGGGCCCCGGGCGAGGGATTTCTACCTTTATGCCGACGGGGAGCAGGGATCGTCGTCCGATGAGGAAGGGGACGACGACGATGACGAGGAAGAGACTGCGGCGGAGGACATGGAGAGAGATGTGCCATCACCGCCGGGTTCCAGGGGCCCTCCTGTATATCCTGACTACACTCACCAGGCATCTGGATCTGGTAGTGCTTCTAGAGGGGCTCCCTGGGACCAGCTCTTGGACAGAATGACGAACCTGTAGCTGAGGCAGGATGAGCAGATACGGAGAAGCGCCGAGTGGGAACGCGGCATCTCCCAGAGGCTAGAGGAGCATGCGAGGAGAAGCGCTGAGTGGGAGCGCCAAATCTCCACCCGCCTGGAGGAGCACGAGAGGCGGAGCGCTGAGTGGCAGCGCAACATGGAGGTCAACCTTGCCTACCACGCCAACCGCCTGGACAACCACCTCACTACCGTTGAGGACCAGGTGGTTCATCTGTAGAGGAGAGCTAATGCTTTCTTCAACGCCTATGGATATTGGCCTCCACCCCAGTGAGTACTTCTATTTTTCCCCTTATCTTTTTATTTGTCCTTCATACATTGAGGACAATGCATGATTTAAGCATGGGGGAGTAGAAGTATTCACTACCTATCTTGTACATATTTCTCTTCCAGCATTGTATATTGAATTTCAACATTTTCAATTTAAAAAAAGAAAAAAAGAAAAAAAAATAATAAAAACAAAAATCCTGGGACAAGTCGAAAACCCGAAAGGGCGGCTTGGGTAAAAAGCAGGTGGCCCGGACCAGCGCTAGGCTAGGGTAAGAAGGTGTCTGAGTGACATAAGCTTATGTGAGCACATCTATGAAAAAAAATATGAGTGGCTAGGATGAAAACCCGAAAGGGCTCCTAGGCAAAATGAGTGAAAAGAAGAGGAGAGTTTTCTAGGATCTCATTTTACCGACGGGGCAGCATAAGAAGAGGAGTCGAAGAAGGATTGTCGGGTAGGTCACTCTGGGAGGCATAAGGAGTCATAGATGGAGGCTAGGATTAGAGGTTACTCACACCATTGGATGTCCGGGTTAAGCTTGGGGGAAGTACTCTGCTTGCCCTTTAAGCTGGTTGAGTTGTGGATGTGTTGTGAATGAGATTGGTTCCAGGAGCTTGGCATGGGTTAGGTGACTCTTAGTTGGAGGACATGCTTCCTGAGACCTTGGGTGCTGCATTGGAGAAGTAGACTCTTTATTAGTTTACTCAAGGACGAGCAAAGGTCTAAGCATGGGGGAGTTTGATAAGCACTACTTTGTAGGGATTAACTAAGAGTTATTAGAGGGTTTTATTGGTGCCATTCGGGTAGATTTAGACACATTCATGTGTATGGCGTTTGGGGGCGAAGTTTGGTGTTTTTGGAAGTGTTTGAGCTATCTTGGATATCATAGGAGACACTGAGGAAGGAAGCCACCAAGAGAAGACGCCAAAGAAGTGAAGAGGAGAGGTTAGGAGGCGAAGCCAAGGAGTAAAGGCCGAGCATTAACCGCGACCGCGGGCAAGGGTGCCGCGATCGCGGTTCCTCGGGGCAAGTCGAGAATTATCTGCAGGCGCGGAGAAGTGTGAAGAGCGCGGAGCCACAAAGGGCCGCGATCGCGGTCCATGGGCCGCGATCGCGGGTCATCAACGCAGGAAGTTCGGACTTTTCCCGAATCTATCTTTTCTGTTTTCTTTTCTTATTTTCTCATTTTATTCCGTTTCTTTTCTTATTGGGCTAGGTCATTTGTTAGAAGCCCTATATATACTCTCTTTAGCATTAGGTTTGAGAGGTCGCCATTCTAGAGTTTCATTTCATCGTTGCCACTTTTCATACTTTTGAAGTTCATCATGTTTATGAGGAGCTAAGCCTCTTTTGCTTAGTCCGGTAATGGAAGCATAAGTTTATTCATCTGGTTGTGAGGTTTTGTTCCTATCTATCTTATCCTATTGAGTTATATCTTTTCTCTTGCGCAAATTCTTATTTGGATGTTTGTTGGTTTATCTAGATTGATCACCTAGGTTTATTGCTTTCATTCATATTGCTAATACTAGGGAACTGTTGGGCTAACGCTCTAGTTTGAGTAGCGAGCATAGATTATATCTGCCACTGTGGAATTTATCTATGTAGAGAATTGATTACATGTTGAATGCTTCTGGTTGAGGTATTATGTGTATCCTGGTTAATTCTTATATGCATTGCTGCCTTTGGATTGAATCACTAGTGGTGCTAGGGTTATTCATTGGTAAGGGTTCTTAGGTTTGGTTGATCTTTGAATCCACCCAAGATCAGGACAGGAATAACCGAATAGGAAGATAGGACATAATCAAGGAACAACCGTTGGATGACTTATGTGGACATTACTTGGCTAAGTGTTTTCTCTCTTTGATATTTCATTCATCTACTTTGCTGTGTTTGATTTGATTGTGACCAACCAACTTACAACCCCCCCCCCCCCCCCCTTTAGTGACTTGCATGCAACCACCATTAGTTTCGCTCCTTCCCTGTGGGATCGACCCTTACTTATTGACTATACTAGTTTATTTGTGAGGTTTTATATTTGACAGCTACGAACGACAGCACGTCAGCTTGCAAACCTCGGCTCCGCCTTACGTCCCTACGACTTTCGCAGCATCCCGTTAGGACACATCAAAACCACAGCAGTCCCCAAATCTTTCAAGACGACCAGTCGTGACAACACTGAGACAACGAACGAGTGACCTTTAGAAGAAGTCATCTCCGCCGAGGTAGGTGATAACACAGAAGACGACCATATAAGCGACCAAGATGATTGGACCATACCCTATATCATGTGGCTGAAGGACAGCATACTCCCAGTAGACAAAGGAGAAGCCAAAAGACTCAAGGTATAGGCCATAACCTTTGACATAAAAGATAATGTTTTATTCAAACGATCCATCACAGGCCTATACCTATGCTACCTCAAAACATCTGAGGTAAGACGCGTCCTGTAATATATACATGAAGGAGAATATGGAAACCATACTGGGGGATGCAGCCTATCCGACAAAGCCCTCAGGACACATTACTACTGACCAACAATGAATAAGGATGTGACCGACTACGTTAGAAAATGTGATGTCTTCCAACGGCATGCACTTATCACACACCAGCCATTAGAATTTCTTTATCCAACTCTAGCACCTTGGCCCTTCATGCAATGGGAAATGGACATCGTGGGAAAATTGTCACCAGCATCAAGACAACGCGTCTTCTTCCTTACTATGACTGACTATTTTTCTAAATGGATCAAAGTTGAAGCATATCGAGAGGTAAAAGAAAAACATTTCATCTCATTTATAAAACATAACATTCAATACCGATTTGGCATCCCCTCGAAAATCGTATGCGACAATGGCTCCCAATTCATCAGTAGTAAGACGTGATCCTTTCGCAAACAATAGAACATCATGTTGGTCACGTCTACACCGCGATATCCACAATCCAACGGCCAAGCTGAGTCCAACAACAAGATAATCATAAACAATCTCAAGAAATGCCTCATAGGGGCAAAAGGAAGATGGGACGACAAACTCCCCTTAATATTGTGGTCCGACAGAACCACCATAAAGAACGCAACTGGATAGATTCCCTTCTCTCTAGTCTACGGGAGTGAGGCAATCATCCCCGCTGAGTTTCTCATCCCAATTGGCAGATACGAGCTACAGACCCCAAAATAAAACGATGTCGAGTTAGCCCACAATATCGACACTACAAACGAGATTAGAGAAAGGGCCAGGATCCGAATGGTCTAGTTTCAACAACAAGTCGCCAGGAGTTAGAACAAGAATGTCTGTGTCAAAGTCTTCAAGTTATGAGATTGGGTCTTGAGAAAGACATTCCAAAATACCTGAGATCTAGCCGACGGGAAGCTAGCACCCCAATGGGAAGGACCTTACCTCATCAAGGAGATTGTCGGACAAGGCGCATATCAATTGGAAACAAAAGATGGATAACCACTTCCGCGAAGTTAGAATGCGACCATCTAAAGTTGTATCATTTTTAATTTTTTATGTCAACATGTTTTCTTCACGTTCAATCAATTACGTTTGTTTCATTCATTTTACTAACTTAAGCATTGGTTGGCCATTGGGCTCACACCCAACGGTTGTCCTTTGACCTTTCTTTTATGTGTTCTAAGACAATGCAAACATGAACAAGAGGCCTTGAGATGGAAGAAACATTTAAGCAAAGTAACACATGTCTATAGACAACAAGCACTTACAAATACACGATCGATTGGTACACAAGGAATAGAGGAACAAACGCTAAACATCCTTCTTACAAGACCAGTCCTATAAGAGGTGCTAGTCTTTAGTTAACATTACAACTACTCTTCCATGGAAACACAAAGCATGCTACATTAACACACAAAATTACAGGTCTCTTTGACAAGTCACTACACATCTCGGCCAAGGCGCAGACAGCAAATCCACTTGCAAAATCAAACAGACACAAGGTATGCGAAATACAAAACATTCATAAAATATGCGACCAGAGATGGTGGACGGGTCGCCAAAACATTATCCATCACATCTCTGCGATGAGGTACAATACTTCATTTAAATGTCAAAGTCAAAATGTTCACAAACACCACACACACGACATTGTCATCACATTACCTAAGAATCTCCTAACTTCTCATTGATGTCTATAGGGACGACTTCCTTACCCTTGGTCACCTCAAGAGGAGCCTTCGATGCATCCTCAATAGCTTCTTCATTCGCTTCAGGATCGGCTTCTCCTCTTTGCTCGTCCTCACCCAGGCCGGCAAGCTTGAACAAATCATCACCGGGATTCCTATTAGGATACAAGAGGTCCATTCTATCCCTTTCATCATCGATATTCCAATCCACGTGCGCTCATGTGCAAAACTCCTCCATCATCTCAATGCGCGACTTAAGCAAAAGTACATCCCTACATCGCTAGCAATTCGAGTGTCCTTTACGCGAAGCTCCTCGATGCTGCCCTCCAGCTCATCAAGACGAGCATGAACCTTCACCAACTTCTTCTCGGACGACGCCATCTTGTTCTCAGCGGTCTTTACGTGATTGTTAGTAGCCTTTAATTTTCCCTCAACTTGAGCAACCCGCTTGTCAGCCATGTCACACAAAGCTTGAACACTCGAGAACGCAGTTATTGAATATTGCAAGGCTTGTACATGATAAGTTATGTAATCGATAAAAAAATTAAAAACAATATACACACAGTTCACAAACATTTTTACCTTCCAAGCGGCGGCTCCAGCTTTATCAATGCAGTTGATTGGATGTAAATCGCCAATCTCCTTCTTTGCCTCGGGATCTAAGGTATGAAGGAAATCATTCAAGGACATTTCCTTTAACTCACCCATCAGCAGTTCTACAGCGACTATGGCCTCCCTCTTCTCCCCTGAGGTCTTGGACGAAGGCGAATCCATGACAATAATTTTCGTTGGCATAGACGCTTTAGCAGGTTAAGAGCTTATGGTCCAAAAGGCGGGCACTTGAACTTTCCCCGAGAGATGTTGTCAGATAAGCATAACAAAGTAAGCACACAGAGAAACCAAAAAACCACCCACACGCCTACCTGGAAGAACGAACAAGTGCATTTCGAAATGAACTCTCTTCCTGAGAGAACGACAACAGAATCTTGGTCACCCCGGCAAAATCAGAGTCTTCCTTTTCCTCCAGATTTGGCACTAAAAAGAAACACATGTGAGCACGAGTTAAAGAGACATCTACTAAAAATCTGAAAAGACAAATACAATATCTGATGTCCTCCAGACGTCCCGCGAGAAGGAACAGTCGAAACCCCCCTCAAGCGATTTCTTTTCCACAAAGAAGAACCGCGATATCAGCCCACGGTCGTTAGCATTAAGGTTCAGAGCAATTGGTTTTCTATCTTGCCTAAGACACAATTTGAGAAGAAAAGACCCTCCAGTACTCAAGTAATAAGAATGCCAAAGCGCATCGAAATCAAAGTCGATGTCGACACTAGAAATCAAAAGATCAATCACCCTAAGAAGTCGCCATGCGTGAGGCATGACCTGGCATGGGGCAAGATTCAAGACGGCCAAGAAAGTTTGAACCAAGTTTGAGAATGGAAAGGTATGACCAACCTTAAAAGGGTACTCAAAGAAACAAATCCACCCATCTTGGCGCAAATTTGGCACGTTCGTGAGGACGAGGGAGAAGAGCGACTGTCTCAGGGGGAAATTGACCTACCTCCAGGATGGTATCTAACTCTGATTGGGTTAGGGTTCCAGCCAGAGAATCCTCGGAGTTGAGAAGCTTCGACGGGGAGAAACCACTGTCCTCCTCGTCGGGGCCGAAAGATGATGCCTTGGTCTTCTTTGATCGAGAAAACGCCATCATAAGCAAGCAGTAAGAAATTTGAAACTTTACCTGTGAAAGATGATGCCTTTTGCAGTAAAAACGAGATTGTGAAAAGAAGCGAGTTAATCGAGCAATGGTCCAGTAACATGCAGCCACGTCATCGATCCTTTACAACAAAATCGGTCGGAAAAGATTGCGTAGGAAGGCCAAGGTTCTGAAAACACAACTGTTCCATCAACTGCAAGGATCCTTTCCTGCCCAATTATGTTTTGGGGCAATTGTTGAGCTCCGATTTTTGGTGATTCATCAAGTCGGCCCATTCGGTGAAAAAATGATATTCCCCAAGAAAATCGGAGCAGACGCATAGTGGACATTGGCTATTAGTAAATGTTGGAGAAGATCTCGGCCCCACGACGTTTGTAACAACCACCCTGAAATCTAGGACGAGTAGGTTCGGATAGACTAGTTTAAATATGTATCATACAATCATTGTAAGGGGCATCACTACCATCAAATACAATTGGCAATTCTTAGCTCTCAATCTTATTCTCGTTAAAATCTCTCTAGTCTAAACTCCCATTTGTAATATCAAAGTGACTGACAATTGAATTCTTAAGTTGATTTGGATTATCTAGACTCCTTCAGTTTAATCATTGTCTAGTTTCCCTTTATAAGCCGATTCAGATCAGTTTGATCTTTTTTTCCCCAAAACACAAACCATGAGTAAAATGCTTCACCTTCATCCAGCTCTATTGTGAACCTCTCGCTCTCCTCCACAGCAACCCTCCACTCGTCCATAAACCGGAACGTCTCTTCCTTTAGTTGAATGATCTTGCCCTGTTGAGCCTTAATGCTCTGAGACATCTCAAAGTTTTAAAAAGTGAGGGCATCAATCGAGTTTCGATCTATCGTGGCATGCTTCTCCAAGATGTTTGTCATCGATGAGAGCCCTCTAATGTTTTCCTCAACACAAAACGTGTCTTCAAGAATATGCCAAACAAGAACATCAGAGACAAGTGAAACAAAGGAAAACAAAGTACATGACTTTCATGAATGTGTCTTACCCACCATCGCATAGAAAGGGTTTGTCCAAACACATCAGTCGTGTTGATCCCCACATAATGCTCTTTTACTAGCGAAAACCAGATAGTCTGTATGACGTGCAAAGCCAGTCTTGTGTAGATCATCGTTAATGCAAGCAACCCAGGTAGCTTAGACACGTTAGAGGGGGTAATACCTTCTCCTTGACCATCTCCTATTTCTCTATAATATGGGTGGTCTTAGGCACCTTAGGGTCATCTTTGGGAATCATGATCGACTCAAAAGCAGAAGAACCCTCTCCGAGCAATTTCCTCTTCTTCGCCATAATCTTGTCGACAGTCGATTCAGCACGTCTAGCCTTGGATGTTGTGAAAAAATCAAGACAGTCACACTTCAGATGCATTGTAAATGTGTCACAAGAAAGAAATTGAAAACTAGGAGACTTCACAACTCGAGGGGTGGGTCACGTCGACATCCTAGATAACAGGCTTTATGAATGGAACCTCCATGAACATGATCTCCGATGCCTACAAAGCCAGTATGCTCTCGGTGATCTCCTCCGACTCCGCTCTTGGCTGGATAAATTCTCGATCTATTGCCAACAAAAAGAAGTGAGAATCAAAGTAAACCTACATAGAAAAAATCAAGGAAAAGTTTGAAGCTACCTTCTTTGTTCCACGAGTGGCGTAGCAAATCACTTTATTCTCCTAGAGATGCCTTCTTGACAAAGAAGAAGCGGTCACACTGATATGACAAAAACCTACCCACAAGCGTATGGGTTCAGTTGTAGCTTTTCAAGTATCGTTCTGACGAGGACTATTTAGTATCGATTGTATCTTAAACCAGTAAGCTAAGACAAAAGATTGGGAATTTTGTTGAACTAATAACTAAAATTAAGAAACAAATGCAAGTGATGATTGTAATCAATAAAGGGAAAGTTTCCAAGGCAAAGGATCCCCGCAACTATGCATCATTAGACTTAACTAGATAAATGTCTGAATTTAGTCTGTCTTTCTTGAAGGTAACTATCTTAGGTAATTACTAATTCCTCTTGGATGATAGTAAATATGCCTAGATTCAATTAACAGACTTACTAATCAAGATCTAGACCCTCTGGGCACCTCAAATCTAAGGTCAAACTGAATTAACATCTACTCTTGTGACTTGGAAAATCCAACCTAATCTTAGGGTTTCTATGATAGTTATTAATCCACAAGAGAAATTAAGATACTCTCGCAATAATAAAATCTCATGTTCAATTCCAAGGATTCCAATAGAAGTTATTACCTCTCGGTCTCAAACCCTATTTGACTACCTATTCACATTTTTTCCTCTTGGTTGCAAACCCTAATAAAATCCAATTCACATAAGCTAATATGGGCATTAAGCATCTAGGAATGAATCAACAAAGTTTCAGATTTCCATTCAGGCAAATATCAAACAAGTCTACCTAAGCATAGTTGGGATCACCCTAACCCTAGAAATATGGAAATTAGCTAGACATAATTGCAATATCAACCAATGAAAACATAATAACAATAGAAATCATAAACAAGATTAAAAAGAAAGATGAACTTAGTCTCGAATCCAGTAGAATAATCTCCAAAGTTGTAATCTTTCAAAAGGAGGCAAACAACTAGGTCTAGAGAGTTAGGAAAAATGGTAAAACATCCATCCAAAAACCTAAAACGAAGCATTTATACATATTCTAAAAATAAAGTCATCCGGGTATAACGCACAGTCCTTGCCTTGACTGTGCGGAAAACACACGGCCAAAATCCTATAGGTATGAAACCGCACAGCTTGTGTGAAAAACTCACAGTCGTACGAACAACGTATAGGCAAGCGCACAACCTAATAGCGAGAAATCACCGTATGCACGGCATGCGGTGGAACGCATAACCTATTGTTTTAGTTTGCCTCTGGCCCAAATTCTTCCAGATGACATCCTAGGTTCCAGTGGCATCCTTAGACAGCTCCAAAAATCCATCCAAGTACCTAAAAACACAAATTTCCTAGTGTAGACCTCCATTACAAAGAAAACAATGCAACTAGCTATAAATGCAACACAAAATGCATAAAACCACCTAGATTAAGCACAAATGCATGTCCTAAACGTGTAACAAGTTGGATGTCATCAAATTCCCCTAAGCTTAACCCTTGCTTGTCCTCAAGCAAGTACATAATAAATTTATCCACAAAATATGTTAAGGTTGTTTCCTTCCAAAAGATAAATGAGCAATGATCATGAGAGTTCCTCAACTCTCATGATCATTGACAAAAAAAACGTAGATAGTTCCTTAACTCCAAACCTCACCAGGATAAAGAAATAAGTCACTTCACTCATGTGTCTAGGTTAGTGTTTTGCTCAATTCTCCACTTAAAATGCTAAACTACCATAGGCTTGCATCAGTGTTCTTAATCTCCACTACTAGTGATCATGCACACAACAAAAATCATGAGGTTTTTTCTTTATTTATTTTTTGGGATTTTTTTAAAGAGAAAGATTGAGGAAAAGAAAGGAGACAATATAAATATCACATCCAACCACTTACATATGCATCCTCCTCCAAGCTTGGCTCAAACCTACTCTAGCAAAACAAATCTACTATCTAATCCATGGATGGGTAGGATGAACAATTAGCCTCGATATGCTTTTGTGGAGCTTCTAAAGAAATGGAAATTAAGGCACAAATGGGCTTCAAGCAGAGGAAAACACATATAGGGTGGTCAAGGATGAAGGTCTAATATGAAATAATGCCTTAATCATATTAACGTCATGTACATAAATCATAAACGTAGCCTCAAAAATTATTTTAATGCAAGTTCTAGAGTTAGCAAGCAAGTAGAGATTCACACACAAGAGAAATAAGAGGACTCATGAAATTATAGTTCATAAAAGGCTCAAAAGCTCACTAGGATGCTTGTCTAGAGTATTGGTCCGAACACATCTCAATCAAAGGTCACATGCTCTAGCCAAATGTCAAACATTCAAGCGCTCATAATCATGCACATAATGCAATTACGATAATAACAACCAAAACAAGTTAAGGGGACTCATAAAGCATGTGTTGCAAGGAAAACAACCAGAGGAAAATAAGCAAAGGGAGTCAAATCCAACATCCAATAATGCAATGCATGCAAACATAACAAAAGACATAGAAAACTAACACTAAATGCAAATGCAAAAGGAAACATGTCAATCTACTAATGAGTCAACCCCCAAGCTAAAATCTACATTGTCCCCAATGTAAAGATAAATGAAAGAGGAATGGAAACTGACCAAACAATTAGACATTCAGGCATCACCATAATATGCTCGAGAGGTAATTAGGAACAACATAAGCTCTTTAAAGACCAAAGGAATGTTCAGAAAATTTGGCAACATATCTCATAATTTAAACATGTCTCAAATAAACCAATGAAAAACAACAAAGAGCAACAAACAAACACCCAGAACTGTTAGTGTTGACACCGACTACGCAGGACAAAAATATGACATTTGAGAATCAAGTCCGAACACTAGTGACACTTCCTAATGAGCAATAGCTAAAATCTATCTATATAATATATAAGAGGTACAAGAGTTATCAATATCAATTTGGCACAGACAACCTCTCAATTTCTACTTGCAGTCACTAATTATCCCACTACCCACAAATTAAATTATACAAGTCTTCTGAAATACAAATTTGATCAACCTATATAAAAATTCCAACACGGGCTAATATCAAAATGACGGCACAAAGTTGACTCCGACGAGGTCATGGCTGGTGTGGTGGTCAGAAAGGACGATGAGCAGGTGGGGCTAGGTTGGGGATTGTGAGGAGAGAATGAGATTTGGGGAGGGGCGGGGTTTGGATGGGCTCCAGGTGGTGGTGGTCGCTGGTGCTGATGTGGTGGTGCAAAGGAGAGAGGGAGGTCGAGATGAGAGAGCTCGATGGAGGTTTGGGTGGGGCGGCAGAGACAAAGGGAAAAGAACAGGGGAGGAAGAAAAAGAGAGGGAAAAGAAAAAGAAAGTAAAAGCAAAAAAAATAATTGGCATTTTTTTTAATAGCTAAAAAACGCACGGCCTGTGCACTCAAGTGAACAGGCTGTGCGGTGCTCTCAAAGTGGAAAAAGAAAGTAAAATTCGAACATCTACTAAAAACGCATGGTTGTGCACTTAAGTACACATGTCGTGCGGTGCTCTCGAATTGTGAAAAAAATATGTTTTTTGAACGAAAACCGCACGGCCGTGCACTTGAGTGCACAGGTCGTGCGTCGTTCTTGAAGTGAGCAACGAATTCGAGAATAAGAGTGCACGGCCGTGCGTTGCTCTAAACTACGTTTTTTCGGCTTTTTTTTAATTATTATTAGAAGAAGGAAGAAATACATACCTTGGGTTACCTCCCAAGAAGCACTTGTTTAAGGTCCTTAGCATGACCTTCCATCAACTTTGAGTACTCGGATCAGGAGGGCCGGTGGTGCCCTGCTTGATCAGATCAAATGTGACAACATGCTTCAATCGACGACTCTGCACCTTGAACTTTCCAGAGTTCTTATTCCATAACTCAACTGTCTCACCATTCAGAACTCAAGTCACCCTATATGGTCCTGACCATCTTGTCCCCTTAGGACCTAGAAATATGTTGGATTTTTCATGGGATAACATCACCATATTTCTACTCTTGAACTCAGCCTTTGTCTTGGCCTTCTTCCTTTTCTTTGCCTTAGCATTCTCACCATCATATAGGTTTGGATCTCCCAAAGACATATCCAGCAGATGAGCAATGTCAGATATGATCTCATCTTGCTCGGGATCAACCTCAATCTTACAGCAGGTACTTGTGATAGGAGTTAGTGGAGTGTCTTTGTATATCTCAAGGAAGTAGTCTTCGAAAAAAAAATACTCAATCTTCTCTTCCCCTATTGTGAATGAAAGTTTCCCATTCTTGACATCAATATTAGCCTTAGCAGTGGCTAAAAATGGTCTCCCAAGGATGATGGGAGTCTTATCACTAACGTCCATGTCAAGTATCATAAAATCTCCTGGTATGAAAAACATTCCCACTTTCACAAGAACATTTTCTATTATGCCCACATGATGAGTAACAGACCTATTCGCCATAAGGAGACGCATCTTGGATGGAATAGGCTCACCCAATTTCAGTTCTTTGCAGATTGACAAAGGCATAACATTGACACTAGATCCGAGATCGCAAAGACAATTATAAGTCAGATTGCCAAAATATGCAGGGATAAAGAATTCACTCGGATCTTGTAGTTTTTTTTTGCATCTTCTCAGCAAAGTCCATTGTCAGGGCCACATTCTCATAGTCCTCCAGCCTTCTCTTTTTTATCAGAATCTCTTTCAGGAACTTAGCATACGCAGGCATTTGCGTGAGGACATCTGTGAAAGGTATGTCAACATACAATTTCTTTATCATCTCCTTAAACTTCACAAATTGGTGCTCTAGCTGTATATGAATCCTTCTCTGAGGAAAAGGAAGAGGTGGCTTGTATGGTGGGGGAACAACATACTTGGGTTCTTCTTCTTGTTGCCTCTCCACAGGCTCCTTTATCGCTTCTTTTTCTCTTGGTCTGTTCTCCTCCAACTATTTTTCTTCACTCAGAGAGATAACCTTGCAATGCTCCCTAGGGCTGACATCAGATTGACCAGGAAATTGACCAGTAGGCCTAGGAATTTTCATAGCAATTTGGGCCAACTGACTCTCCAATTGTTCCATCCTCTTAGGCAAGCTCTCGAAGTTGTCAGCCTTCTTGGATAGGGCTTCCAACTGAGAAGCCATGGTCCCTTGATTTTTTAGCCATTTCTTTCAACACAGATTGAAGTGCGGAATTCTCAAAAGTCTGAGTGGGTGCTTGATTTTGCGGATGAGAGACTCTCGGTTGGAACCTAGAGGTGGTATTTGCGGTACATCGTCATTCTTGTAGGAGAAGTTTGGATGATTTCTCCACCCAGGATTATAGGTATTGGAATACGGATCATTCTTAGGGCCTCTATTGAATTCATGCATGTAGTTCACTTCTCCCTAAGACTCATTCTGGGAAGCGAAGAGTTGACAAGATAATATAGTATGGTCACCCTCTCCACAAAACTGATAGGCTACACCAGAAACAGCCTGTGTGGATTGCCCTGCACCCTGCGCTTGAGACTTTTGCACTAACAGATTCAGCCTGTTGATCTCTTGTGCCATAGTATCTATCTGAGCTTGTTGGTGTGTCTCGGAATTAACCTCATACATCTCCACATGTTTCTTAGAACTTGAAGTACATTACGGATCATTGTAATAATGAGAGTATTGATCAGTATTCTCGATCAAGTCCCAAGCATCATCAACCTCCATACTAATGATTCTTACACCTGTTGAAGCATCAATGATTAGCCTGGTAGAACTATCAATAGCATTGTAAAAGACATGCAGTAGGGTCCACTTTTGTTGCCCATGATGGGGACACAAGTTCAGTAATTCCTTGAATCTTTCTCACCCTTCATAAGAGACTCTTCATCTTTCAACTTGAAAGCAAGAATCTGATTCCTCATCTCAGCAGTCTTCTTTGGTGGATAGTATTTGTTGAGGAATGCCTTTTTTAACTCATCCCAAGTTATTATTGAGCCAAAAGGTAGGGCCTTGAACTAAGCTTTGGCCCTATCTCGCAGAGAGAATGAGAAGGCTCGCGGGAAAAGTGCATCTTGGGACACTTCATGGATCTTCATTGTATCCATCAGCTCAATAAAGGTAGCCAAATGTTGGTGTGAGTTCTCATAAGGTAGACCTCCAAACTAATTTTGCTTAACCATGTTGAGCAAGAAAGCTTTCAGCTCGAAGTTACGAGCTTGCACAGGAGGTCGGACCACACCAGAAATAAGACCAAGGTGTTTTGGCATCACATAATCACCAAGCGTCATACGTGGCTCTTGAACTTCCATGACAGGATCTTGTTCCACTCTGTTGTCACCCATGGCTTGTTCTCTGGCTTTGCGTTGTTGTCTTCTTCTTGTGCGAAAAGTACACTCAGGTTCGGGATCGTAGTCGTTGAGATTACCAATGCTCAGGTGTCTTCGCATTTAAAGAAAACAAGTCTGAAAGCAAAGCAACAAAAAACAAGATCAAAAATAAAACAAAGACTTAGTCGAACCAGTTGTAGGAAAACAGTTGATACTATCAATAATTCCCGGCAACGGCGCCAAAAACTTAATAGGACAAAACCTACCCACAAGCGTATAGGTTCAGTTGTAGCTTTTCAAGTATTGTTCCTACGAGGACTATGTAGTATCGATTGTATCTTAAACTAGTAAGCTAAGCCAAATGATTGGGAATTTTTTTGAACTAATAACTAAAATCAAGAAACAAATGCAAGTGATGATTTTAATCAATGAAGGGAAAGTTTCCAAGATAAGGGATTCCCGCAACTATGCTTCAGTATACCTAACTAGATAAATGTCTGAATTTAGTCTGTCTTTGTTGAAGGTAACTATCTTAGGTAATTACTAATTCCTCTCGGATGATAGTAAATGCGCCTAGATTCAATTAACAGACTTGATAATCAAGATCTAGACCCTCTGGGCACTTAGAATCTAAGGTCAAATATAATTAACATCCACTCTTGTGACTTGCTAAATTCAAACTAATCTTAGGATTTCTATGATAGTTATTAATCCATAAGAGAAATTAAGACGCTCTCGCAATAATAAATCTCAGGTTCAATTCCTAGGATTCCAAAAGAAGTTATTACCTCTCGGTCTCAAACCCTATTTGACTACCTATTAACGTTTTACCTCTCGGTTGCAAACCCTAATAGGATCCAATTAGCATAAGCTAATATGGGCATTAAGCATCTAGGAATGAATCAACAAAGTTTCAAATTTCCATTCAGGCTAATATCAAACAAAGTTTCAAATTTCTATGCATAGTTAGGATTACCCCAACCCTAGAAATATGGAAATTAGCTAGACATAATTGCAATATCAACTAAAGAAAACGTAATAACAATAGAAATCATAAACAAGATTAAAGAGAAAGATGAACTTAGTCTCGAATTCAATAGAATAATCTCCAAAGTTGCAATCTTTCAAATGGAGGCAAACAACTAGGTCTAGAGAGTTAAAAAAAGTGGCAAAAGATCCATCCAAAACCTAAAACGGAGTATTTATACATATTCTAAAAATTAAGTCATCCAGGTAAAATGCACGGCCAGTGCCTTGACTGTGCGAAAAACGCACGGTCAAACGCACGGCCAAAATCCTACAGGTATGAAACCGCACAGTCAAAATGAAAAATGAACAGGCAAGCGCACAACCTAATAGCGAGAAATCACCGCCTGTACGGCCGTGCGGTGGAACACACGGCCTCTTGTTTTAGTTCGCCTCCGGCCCAAATTCTTCATGGTCCATCCTGTTAGCCTCCAGATGACATCCTAGGTTCCAGCGGCATCCTTAGACAACTCCAGAAATCCATCCAAGTACCTGAAAACACATAGTTCCTAGTGTAGACCTCCATAACAAAGAAAACAATGCAATTAGCTATAAATGCAACACAAAATGCATAAAACCACCTAGATTAAGCACAAATTCATGTCCTAAACGTGTAATAAATTGGATGTCATCATACACCGACCCCAATCATTCTTTGTTGCATCGATTACCTGATAAAGCCTCCTATATCTGGATTTGCAGGTGACCAGCTCTTGGCCACAAAGGGAAAAAGAGTATGAATAGAGAAAAATTAGGGACTGTGAAAGGGTTGTTGTTGGTTTCGATTATATGGTCCAGGGAAGGTTTGGAGGAAGATTTGACTGATTCCTATTTAGAGTGAGGTTAATAAAGAACGCACAAGAGGAGAGAATGGGATCTTATTCCCGAATCATAAGGCATACATAAACATACATATCCACTCGTTGTAATAGTAGTCCAAATAGATAGTTTCATCCAACGCCATCACATTGGTGTCTTCTGGAAAGCCAACGGCCGTGACAAAGGGCTTAGGGTTTGTGACAGAAGAAGCCCTTTGGTAGGGTTTAGAGAGAATGTGTTAAGGGGAGAAATTAGAGGTTTGAAGTTTGATAATATCTTGACAAAACTTTTGATGTGATCGATGGAAATCCAAATTCTAAGGCATCGAAGGTGTTTCCCGTGTTCAGACGGTTCGCTTGCCAAATTCCTTAGGGGTATATTTATGGCCATTGGATCCCGTCCACATGTAAAGCCCAAAGGCGTTCAGACGCAAAGGCGTTGTTCGTCGAGATCGTTGTTGAAGAATGACATTGTAAGAATGATTGTCGTTATGAGGGGCTGTGAAGAGTAGCCGCCAAACGACGTGTCCAGGAAGATCTTGTTTCCATATTTGTGACGTTGTTATCTTAGAAAAAGAAGAAACCCATCAAGGCCGACGCGCTAGGAGATATATTATTTTTTGGGTTATAATATTCCTTGACTCATATAAGGAAATATTTTTACCTTGTTTGTTTATCTTATATTTGGCTCCAAGCGATGATATTATCTTATTATTATTGTAAGTACTGTATCTGCTAGGATTATCATTGGACGTCTATATAAAGAAGGTGTCAACCTCTTGTAAACAAGACAAGTATATGTTACAATCATACTCTATACATCAATATGATTTCGATTTACACTCTTGCAAGCTTGTTTTATTCCTACAATGTGTAATCCTTGACCCCATATTCCACAATCAAAGTGGATTGCGTTATGATACGAAATCTTCTCAAAACAATCATCATGAGTGAGTGACAAACATATATAAAATCTTGAAATGCATATATAGAATTGAAGCATGATACACATGTTCTTCATGCAATATCTAGACTTATTTTATTAAAAAATTTACGAATAAAATGCATGCATGACACATATTTGTTGGTTATGTACATTATGAAGTCTCTACCATTCAAATGCCAAAAACTTTCTTAGTATATATATACTACCTTTTTTTCTAAGTACATTGTCTTTAGATTATATTTGAGCTATCTGGGTATTTGAAATAAATGATATAAATTTTTCAATATTTTCTAACAAATAAATGCTCTACATATCATTTTATGGCATACATTATTAAACTGTTTTTCTGTCGACTTACTTCAAATCCCAAAAAAATGGGAGTAGTTATGATTGTTATCAATAAGAAAACATGACTATGTATAATTTGAAGCCTATAGAACAAATTGTTGTATATGCTAGTAACAAAACAAATTAAAGCATGAGATAATAGACACGCAATTAGCGAAATCGATAAATTACTCATGCATAAATCGAACACTTTTTCTTCCTTGATTCTTATTATCCTCGATGAAGACACCGACTATAAGGTGAACCATGCATCTCAAGCAACTGCATTTGTATATTGGTATTTAAAGTTGAAAATTTATCTATTCAATTGCTATGCGACTTATATGAGAAGCAAGTTTAGAGCCAATAGAAAGTAATATACAAACACTGGTACCTCAAGTACTTGCGATGCATATGTACTTAAAACACCTGTTAATGTTGAAGGTAAGCTAATCAAATTTAGCATGCAATGCTCTTGGATAAATCCTTGTAATATTGGGATATGTTATTTTACAAACGAAATTCGATCTCCAAATATGACTCGAATCCCTGACGTAACTTCCTTGGATGGTAATTCATCTGTATATCCATTGAAACATATTGATATGCAAAAATGCATAAAATTGTGTTAGAACAAAATGTTATCCATTTCAAAATAGACAACCATCAATATGACTGAGCTTTTCCCAAGGTAGACAACTATCTATATGACCCACCAAAGAGCCATATAAGTCTATCATTAAAACACTTAATAGATACACTAATGTAATATAAAACAAATAAGATGCCAATATAAAGGCATAAGATTTTTTAGATCTTACACCCAATTAGAGTAATACACGATCCATTGGTATTGTATCAATTTTGAGTACCAATGCAGGGAATATATATTTAATGACCTTAGCTAAATAAAAATAGGTAAATGAAAAGAACACAGTGAATATTTAAAGAATGTCGGTCATGCATTCTCATTAATTAACTACCCTCATATTCTTCTTTCATTGAAATCTCATTTGTTCTATTAAAAATAGGATCTCCATAAATTTATATGATCCCAAAATTATCGATCGGTGTATGTTTATACCAATGTGTATTATACAGAGGCCAAATGCATGTTCCTCCTTCACTATTTCCAAGTATGCTTCATATTCTAAGCATATTTTAATTTTTTATGTTATGATTATTTGACGGGGACGTTTATTTCGTCCCTTTCGGCTTGCCGTCTATGAGAGGCATAAAGCACTAGCACTTCCTTGCCCAATCACGCTGCTTATCACGCCAGCCTTGAGAAGACCAAGGAGTTGCAGCGCCAGGTCCAGTAGTTGATGGACAAGGGCTACGTCCATGAGAGCCATAGTCCTTGCGCCATTCCAATCATTCTCGTTCCCAAAAAGATGGCTTGTGGCACATATGTGTTGATTGTCAAGCGATCAACCAAAACACGATGAATTATCGACATCCCATTCCTAGGCAAAATGATATGCTAGATGAGCTTTATGGCGCCACTTTATTTTCTAAGATAGACTTGAAAAGTGGCTATCACCAAATCAGGATGAAGGAAGGTGATGAGTAAAAAATGGTATTTAAGACCAAGTATGGCCTCACTAATGCGCCCAGCACATTCATGAGGATCATGAACCATGTCTTGAGAGTGTATTTGGGAAAGTTTGTCGTTGTCTACTATATTCTTGTATACAGCGAGACCTTAGAGGATCATTTGACACACCTTAGAGTCGTGTTAGAGTGTCTGAGGAAGGAAAGTCTTTATGATAGCCTATGTAACTGCTCTTTTTGCTCGGACTCTACTATTTTCCTTGGTTTTGTTGTTAGCAAGGATGGGCTCTGCGTGGATCAGGAAAAGATTCGCACCATAGAAAAATGGTCACGCCCCGCCACGACGACCATGGTGCATTCCTTATTAGGGCTCGCAAGCTTCTATCACCTCGTCGTGAAGGAATTTTCCACGATTGCCCCACTGCTGCATGATCTCACGAAGAAGAATGCCACCATTGACTGTAGTGAGGCCCATGAGGCCGCATTCACCGCGCTAAAAGAGCGCTTGTTTTGCGCATCACTGCTGCAGTTGCCCAACATTGCCAAGACCTCTGAGGTCAAATGCGATTGATCAGCGCTACTTTGTAGTGTTTAACTAAGAGTTGTTACCGAAGTTTTAGGTACCATTTGGATGGGTTTAGAGCACAATTGTGGAGAACGGAGTTGAGGAGTAAAAGTGTGGATTGGTGGTTTTGAAGAGCTAAAATGAAGACTTAAAGAAGACGGAGAAGAAAGCCACTAGAGAAGACGAAGAAGGAGCTGAAAGAAGCTACAGGAGCTTTTCCACGGTCGCGGAATTCACCACCGCGGTCGCAGAACGAAGTCGAGGCGAAGAGAGCAATAGAGAGAAATTCACGGTCGCGGAAGTCATTGCCGCAGGCGCGGAAAACTACGAAGACACGAGGCTTTACAGTAAGTTTTCCGCGGTCGCGGAAATTCCTTTGCGATCGCGGAAAACCCATTCATCAGACGCGCGAGAGTTTTGTCCGAAGATTTGCTTTTTATTTTATGTCCTTTTCTTTTATTTCTTTTATTCTGTTTTATTTCTTTTTGGAAAGATATTATTTCCTATCTGGAGTTTTAGGTTTTGCTAGAGGTTTATAACCTAGTTTCCTAGCAACCTCTTTTCATTATCGTTTAGAATCTAGCGTTTACATTCAGTTTTTCCCTTTGAGTTTTTGTGTTTCAAGACTATGAAGAACTAAGCAACCTTTGCTTAGTCCAACGATTAAAGCCTTCGTTTGATTTGATTGTGAGATTATAACTCTATTTCTTTTCCTGTTGATTATATCTCTTCTCTTTGTGCTTATTCCTATTGATTCTTTCTGATTTGACTGGCCTGATCATCTAGTTGAATTTAGTAATTGTCTATTGCTAGGGTTTGGAAATTTCGAGTTGAAATCCCTTATCTTGTGTAGCAAACATGATATTCTAGGACTAGTTGGACTAGTTTATTGTGAAGATAATTGATTATGTGTTAAATACTGCGGGTTGTGGTATTGCATGTATCCTGGTTAATTCATATGCTTTATGCTGCTATTATTCTAAATCTTGATCCATAAGAAAGGTAAGGAGAATGTGGTAGCTGATGTCCTTTCTCGGAGGTATTTGCTTCTTACTCACCTTTAGGCTAAAGTTCTTGGTTTTTATCTTATTAAGGATTCGTATTTGGTTGACACCTATGTAGTATCGATTGTATCTTAAACCAGTAAGCTAAGCCAAAAGATTGAGAATTTTGTTCAACTAATAACTAACATTAAGAAACAAATGCAAGTGATGATTGTAATCAATGAAGGGGAAGTTTCCAAGGCAAGGGATACTACATACTCTAAATATATACATGCCCTACTATTATACATAGTCCAGGGAAAAGAATTTCACCGAAAGGACACCAAGCATAAAAAATAATGAGTGCACAAATAGAATGAGAATAATGTGATGTGGGTCAACTATTGAGCTTAATGTGGGATTATTTTTTATGCTTGGTGTCCTTTCGATGAAATTCTTTTCCCTGGATTTTGCACCACATAGCCTAAATATATCCATGTCCTACTATTATACCTTGGCCCCGTTATAACCCTATTCAATGTCTCATGATTGTGTTATGTACATAGTCCTTAGCAGTGGAGATCTAGATATTGTTGCAAGCTTATGGTAGTTAACATTCATAGTAGAGAACTGAGTGAAACACATATCCTAAACACATGAGTGAGAGTGACTTTATTTATCATCTGGTGAGGTCTAGAGTGGAGGAATTGATTATATTATTGTCATTGATTGAGAAGCATGTCATGATGGAACTTGTCATTTGTTTGGGCTTTCATGGTCATCGCTCACTTGTCCCTTGAATAAAAACAACTGTTTTATATTTTGTGGACTCATTAGTTGTGTACTTGCTTGGGACAAGCAAGAATTAAGCTTGGGGGAGTTTGATAACATCCATTTCATACATGTTTAGGACATGCATTTAGGCATTAACTTAGGTCATTATCATGTGTTTATATCTCATTTTTAGCTAGTTGCATCGTTTATTGGTGATGGATGTCTACACGAGTAAATTTGCATATTTCAGGTAGTTTGGTGGAATTTTGGAACGTTCTGTAGAGTATGACAAGACTCATGAGACAGTGTGGAAATTCTAATGGAAGTACTCAAAGGACTCAAGTAAGAGTGGAGTTGGTACGAGTAGCGGACGAGGATCGAATGGGACAAGATGAGCTTTCTACGATTGAAGACTCGGCCCGTGCATTCTGATACGTGTAGCGGACGGGGTTGGAGGAGAATATACGGGCATCGTTAGCTGGGATGCAATCTATACTTGAACTTGGTAGTATTGTTGCTGGTAAAACAAGGGATGTTGTAGAGGAGAAGAATCGTGAGGTGAAAAGCTTGAATGAAGTTGTGGGCCTGTGGCACAATTAGTTAGAGAGAAAGAGCACGTTGGGGTGTTACTTAGAAGTACCCTATCAAAGAGGATAACATCAGAGCCAACATGGAAAGCAAACAAGTTGTTTCGGTTGCTGAGAATGGCCTAAGAGATGCTAAAATTTACTTCAAAATTGCCAATCCTTTCCTGGATAGAAACCTTTCAAGTTCACCTGATAAAGTGGAGGGCTTACCGGAAACAGAAGAAGATGAAATATATGCCTTGGTAAAATTTTGCTACTGAAGATTTTTGTTTTCACTTTCATAAACCATCAACTGATGTGAGCAGTCTCTTGCATTTCTCGTCGCAGGCTGGTGATTTGGAGATCATTATTAAGGCGTCACAAGTTGATATAAGTGAGCTGCAGCATTCTGTGGATGAGCTAAGCTATTTTCCGGTTATGAAGTCTAGAAAATATTTATGTTGAAATTCCGTTTCTAACAATAAAAGTATGTAGTGATGATTGGTAAAAGAATTTTGCACCATAAATCAAGAATGTAAACAAGTCTCTAAATTAAGAATGACAAGAGTGATGCACGGTCTTCCTTGCATAGATGTGCTTGATGGTATGCCAGGATTATTATTTGATCTGGACAAATAACCCAGGCGTTAGGTAAATAACCCGGACTTGATCCGGGTTAAAGGTCAGCGCTATATTTGATCTGGACCAAATAACCCGGACCTACATCCGGGTTATTTCCACTGCACAGTTTACCCGCCAAAAGATGATATCCGGATTATTTGGAAACTATATAACCCGGAAATATTTACATCCGGGTTATTTGGCATGAAAATACAGCGAGTTTTATAGATCCAGGTTATTTGCCTATGCAAATACACCGGTTAACCTAAAATGATATCCGGGTTATTTTCGTATGCAAATACACCGGTTAGTTATATATCCGGGTTATTTGACCTAATAAAAAATACAAATACCACTGGAAAAAGAAAGTATTTAGTTTTTTGTTGATATATTATAAAATAATAATGATAATTTGGAGAAAATTAGCAAGTTAGGTAAATTAGTCTCAAACAGGACGACACAACACCAAAAATCACCAAGCATTGAGTTTCAGGTAGTGAGCAACCAACGCAAGGAAACAGATTGTGTTACCAAGTACGACAAAAGGAATCAATAGATAGACAAGATAAATCTCAATTCCAATACTATTTCTACAAAGTTCAGGTCATCAAAACTGAGAGCAAAAAGTCTAACAGATAGGAGTATGGCTTCTTTTGATTCTCCTCCTCAGTGGTCAGGCATGTTCTTCATAACACCAGAATCACCTGGATTAAAATTTTGACGCTGAGGCAGCAAACCTGAAGTATTTCCCACAGACAGTGCCCAAATCAACGTTATCTGAACGACAGAGAAAACGCTAGTAAGAACAAAGTCAATCTACATGCAAATATAAGAACATATCCCTTCTCTTTGCATGAAAGAGACAATTCTGTAAAATTCTGCCTACTTTTATATGCATGACACATAAAAATGCAAATATCATGGATCTATTCTACAGTAGCATATTACTTCCTAATAGGCAAAGGAATGTCATGGACTGAATGGTTATGCTCACTGTATCAAATCAATAGATGTTAAGCCATACTTGTGTTCACTGCAAAATTTTGCCTACTGAAGCCCCGTAACCAGGACCAAACAATTGATGCTTTCATCCAAAACTCAAGAATCTAAACCACAAAGGTGGGTGGAAAATTCGAATATCGAGTTCCTTGCTCTAACAGCACATATTCCACTTTTGGCCAACATTTGAATCTATGATGCAATCCATACTTCATTTTATTCTACATCTGCAAACATATTAATGGAACAAAAGAGAGGCCATACCAAGGACAAAGAGCTGAGGAAATTCTCCAGGTGTTAAATGAGCAAGTGCAAACACAGCAGTGGTGGTTGCTACGCATCATGTAGAAGGCCGTCGTGGTTGCTATGCCCATAACGTTTGCCTTCTTCATCACCTTATTCTCTGCTGGTGGTGACTTTATTGTGTCCTGATCAGACATACACCTAGCTACAATCAAAACCCTTGCTCTTCTAGCTAGCTAACTATATCTTATATATATTCTAATCACTCCATAATCACCAAACATACATGTTTTACTAATTAGACTAAGTACCTGGATTTCGATGAGAGCTTGGGAGTTAAGTGTACGCAAAAGCAATGTCTCCGAGAGCACTGAACATCCTCCATGTCTTCTCTGCGGCTGTTACACCTACTCCCACTTCCACTCCAGTTAGGGTGCTCCTCCCAACATTACCTGCATAATTAATTTATACAGCAGTTTTATTAGTAAAAACCGAAGCCAAAATTATGGGTCCGGGGCAGGGTAAAAACATTACCCAAAGCGATCTGAGAGATTGCGAGGCCAATCCCGATGGAAGAGTATCCAAAGGACATGACCGCTGCCACCGTCGACAGCCCCCAAACCTATCATGTACGGATTGGTTGAAAATTTACATGAAGCTTTGTGGCCTCTCTTATGAAAGCAATTTGATTTATGCACTGCCCTGAAGACAGGAACAAACCGTTACTACAAAAAACGACGGTCTATTAATGAGGTCTGTTGCAATTAAGACGATTAACTGTAGGTAGCCAGATAAATTGACTTACACCATGCTTGTGGAAGCTGTGATGGTGTAGCCAATTATCATCCCGCTGAGGTTGGAATACTGAACAAATGCACAGGCCACATACATCATTCCGCCTACAAATTGAATACACAAGGAGATGTTTGAGATAAGGCAAGTTGAGGAGGGATAAAATGAATAAATACAGTAGGTAGTACCTAAGTTGGAGCGTACAACGTCCGTGTAGGTGTAGTTTCTTTTGCCAGAGACAGCGTCAGGTGAGCGGTAGCAGTCAGCGAGGAGGTTGGAGGTGTAGAGGGTGATGGCCGAGAAGATAACGAGGGTGGAGACGCCCGCAACCCAGCCCAACTGGGCCATGCCCCATGAAAGGGAAAGTACGCCTGACCCTATGATCGCCGTTACTATATGTGCACTCGCCGTCCATACACTTCCTACATACATATATTTGATATTCATGCATAATAATTAATAAGCATTAATTTGACAAAATAATATTGAGTTATTAACGGAGTAGAATGACCAAGAAGAAAAGTTAGTAGTGATCGACCAGTTCTTCTTGGTCTGCCGTCGTCATCGTACTCGCCATGGGCTAACGCTGAAGCCTTAAGGGGATCCACGCCTGTCTCCCACACTTACTGTTGTTCAGCCAGCTGCAGCTCTGTTATTCCCATTCTCGCGCCCTGCCTTTTTTTACTTCTTCTCTTTCCTCTTTCTTTCCACGTGCAGCTTGTTATATGAACACCTCCAAAGAGCTATAGGGGAAACAAGTACTGAAATTCAGTGAAAGATATCTAGAAAGGATCAATTTGCATCTCTAATCAATAAGATACTGTAATAAGTAAGCAAATGTAAGGAATCACGAAACACAAAAGTTAAAACAATACCATATCGGAATGCATTATCTTTTTGAGATTAATGCATTTTCTCCACTCTACTGAATAGATGTTTGAAATTTCATATAGTGAAAGAGAATGGTGTAGCAAGAAAGATAAAAGAAGATGAAACACTGAAATTCAAGCCTTGGGGCAGCTGATACTTGAAGAAAAGACAAAGCAAAACCTTACCTGCTGGTATGCATGGAAGCAGAGTGAAGCCAGAAGAGTCCAGTTGCCAGGGAAGTATTAACAAGAGAAAGCTGGAGAAAATTAGACGGTTTCCACTGGGAGAGAAATAATTCAGAAGGACCACTCTATTTTTCTCAGATGAAAGTGACCTTAGGAATTTACGACTTCATTATATTCGTAACAACAATCAGCAGAGCATTGAAAATCTTATTCAGAAGCAAGATTTAATTCAAACAGCTCAGTATAGCAAGTAATAAAATTGATTTGAGCTTTGAATCGCTCCAGTAATCCACCGAATCTGAGCCTCTGCGAGCAAGCAGACATAAGAAAGGGCAAACACGGAGAATTCATCTAAGTAATTGAAATCGAGATTATGATTAAGGAGGAAGGACGAATTTTATAACGCATTTACGACAAATTAATAGTACAGCTCAAATGAAATACAGGACAGAATCAAAGCTCAAAAATCCGCCATCGAAGAGAGGGAATTAGATTTTACAAAACTCACTTGGAGGTTATCCCGAGTGAGGAGGCCATGAAAATCCAGCAAGATCTGAACTGGCGAGAGCGAGGGGCCGAAAACGATGGCGTTTTGCGAGATTGGAAGGTAATCTGGTGGAGCTTCAAAGCCATTGTTTTTCTGCGTATGGGAGTTGAAAACATATAAACCCTAATACTAGAACGCCTAACTACACATTCATCAAAGTAACTAATTCGCAGCAATAGAAAGGATGTCAGCGCAGAAATCCAACACAATCGAAACAAATCTAACCACTGGTGAACTTGGTGACGGCCTTGGTACCTTCAGATCAGCGTGCTTGGCGAGCTCGACAAGAAGAACGAGTCTGGATCTCGCGAGAAGTACTGGTGGGCTTCTTGTTGTAGCGAGCGAGCCTGGAAGATGGGAAGGAGTCGCCGCCTCCAAGCCGGAAGGTTTCGTCGGGCGACGAGTCGGCAAAAGGCTGAGAAGCCATTCTAGCTGCTTGGTGTTTGAAAGACGGAGAAGTGAAGAAGGATGTGATTTGGGGGGCTAGGTCGAAGGAGAAGGACGGACTTAAGATATAACCCGGGCTTTTAATATGAAAATTTAATTACGACCCACTAATTACCCGGAACTGATATATTAGAATATTAAATATAACCCGGATTATTGCACATCCGGATTATTTGATGGTTCATTCGTTATATATAAGCCGGACTAGTGCACGCCCGGGTTATAATATACCACACCCATTTTTATACATGTTTCATACCTCGTATTTTGCACGCCCGGGTTATTTTGTACGGGTTATTAGCACATTTTTATAGTAGTGTTGGGAATGGTGTAGGCATTAAATCTTGACCATCTGGTTTAAGTTGTTCCATTAGGGGAACATTGCTAACATTAGGGGTATTTAATTTTATTAGACATCGTCAGAATGATAAAAAAATAATCATTTGTTTGAGGTGTTACTGGAAGTTTCATGTGCTGCTGCTGATTTGTTGTGTTGGGAATTTCTTTTCTTCGCAACCGCACTTTGATTTATTGGCTGAAGGGAAGAGTCAACAATGCTTAAAGAACGTCTGGAAGCTCAGGCCAAAGAACTAAGTCAAAAGAAGATTTTGATAGAGGAACTTGAACAGAAGGAAAGTACGGCAAATGAAAGTGTAAGTTTGTTTCTGCATGTCCATGCTTCATTGTGTTACCCAGGAACTCTTATAACATAAAATTGGAATTACAATATCTCCATCTGTAGAATAATCAACTTGGATGCACATTAGCTGAGGATATGAATTGATTTGTTCATGTATTCACAGGTTGAAGGACTCATGATGGATATTGCAGCAGCTGAAGAAGAAATTACCAGATGGAAAGTGGCAGGAGAGCAAGAAGCTGCATCTGGAAGAGATATTAAACAAGACTATACGGATCAGGTTTGTTCTGGCAGTTCACTGTGATTATGAATGAGCTCATATGGTGTCTACTATTTGACATATTTGTTGGACATCGGGCTCGGGGATTGATTGTGATGTGTTACATTTCTCCGTATCATGATAAAATATGTCCAGGCATCCTTTCGTAAGAAGTCGCATAGTCATATGTCTCTTTCCTTTTCCCTTCGTAGTCCCTACTGCCTGATTGCACTGGAATTGTCCTCTCTTGTGCACCAAGTCACAATAGATGATAGGTCTGAACTTTAAATGTTCGCCTATGCATCTTTTGTTCAATTACAATGCCAGACACTTCGTTTAGGTTACATGCTGAAAATCTTTTTTTTATTTGAATCCTTGATCTCATATTATTTGCATACAGGTTCAAGGCTTGATTTGTTTATCAGTGTTGGATATACTCCCTCCTAAGCCCAACTTTGATGAGGCTAAATGGGCCTAATCCTAGACCAAATAAAAGACCCAAAAAAAAAAGATAATTCTAGAATCAAATTAGAGATAAGCCATGGGAATTCTCTAGATTAATCCTAGTTAATATCTACTTTGGAAGTAGTAAATGTCGGTTGGCTCTTGTGCCAATTCCACACACTTTCTCCTAGTATAAATAGGGATGTATGTTGGAGATTTGTAATCAAGCAAGGAAGCAAATTAAGAGATTAAGCAAGCAAGGTTAGTCCCTTCTTCTTCATCTTGCCCACAAAATTAATTAGCCTTGTTCCTAGTCTTTTTCTTAGTATACAAATTTTAGCTTGCAATCCTAGTTGTCCTACATTTCCATCTTATTACACGAAAGTGGGAAAGACGGTATTTTTTCCCAACAAGTGGTATCAGAGCTAGGCTCGTTTTCGATCACCGATAGCTTGTGCGACTCAAGATGGAGGGTACCGTTACCTTTGAGGGTGACATGTTCAAGCTCACGGCGGACAACTACTCCTATTGGAAGCCGATGATGGAAGATCATTTGATCTGCAAGGACTTTCACGAACCTATCACCACCATGGAAAAATCGGGAGGAAAGAGCGACAAGGCATGGGAGCTCCTAAACCGGAAGACGGTCTCCATAATCCGTAAGTACATTGACCGATCTCTCTTTGAGCATGTCTCTACTTATACAAATGCTTTTGAATTATGGACAAAACTCGAGTCCTTGATTCAAAAGAAAACGCCTCGGAATAAAGCTCTCCTTTTCCGACGGTTGGTAAAGATGGAGTATAAGGATGGAGAGAGCATGATGGAGCACCTGAATAATTTCAAGGGGCTCGTGAATCAGCTCAATAAAACCGACATGAAGGTTGAAGATGAGATGCAAGCCCTTTTACTCCTCAGTTCTCTACCAGAGAGTTGGGACACGCTAGTTGTCACTCTCAACAACGCAGCACCCAAGGGAAAGATTACCATGGATATCGTCACTGATAGCCTTCTCAATGAAGAAGCCAGGAGGAAGGAACGAGGCATGAGTACTCACTCGAACGCAAATGTCGTCGACAACCGGGGTAGAGATGAGACACATGGGCGTAACAGATACGGAGGTTGAGATCAATCTCGAGGGCGATCCAAGTCACGCATAAGGGTTACCTGCTACTACTATGGCAAGGCGGGTCACAAGAAATCAGAGTGTCGGACTCTGAAGAAGGATCAGCAAACGGGTAACGTCAAGCCAGATAGGTACAACCCAACGAAGAGGCGGGATGACAAGACCACCACTGCCGTGGCAGACGTAGAAAATGATTTGTACCTCGTCAGAGAAGGTAATCTTCTGAATCTTGCCTCTGATGATAACTCTTGGATCGTGGACTCTGGTGCTTCCTTCCACGTCACCCCTCATAGAAGCTTATTCACATCATACCAAAGCGGTGACTTTGGACACGTTCTAATGGGGAATGAAGAAAGAAGCAAGATTGTCGGAAAGGGTGATGTCACCCTTACATCAAACACAGGATGTAAGCTCATTCTCAAGGATGTAAGGCATTTTCCTGACATGCGCCTCAACCCCTTATCAATTGGAAAGCTTGATGATGCTGGTCTAGGAAACCACTTTGTCGATCTCAAGTGGAAGCTCACCAAAGGAAGCCTGGTCATGGCTTGAGGAAGAAAAGAAGGATCATTGTATGTGATGAAAGCTAAGCTCTGCAAGGAGGAGGTGAATTGATAAGCACTACTTTGTAGGGCTTAAGTAAGAGTTATTAGAGGTTTTATTGGTATCATTCAGGTAGATTTAGACACATTCATGTGTATGGTGTTTGGGGGCGGAGTTGGTGTTTTTGGAGGTGTTTGAGCAGTTTTGGAGATCATATGAGACACTGAGGAGGAAGCCACCAGTAGTAGGCGCCAAGGGAGTGCAATGAAGAGTAGAAAAACAATGTGCTGAATTCAATTGGTTCGTTCTCTCTGCTCCGATGTCCAAATGGAGTGATTCCAATTCGAGGAGTTAGATCTTGAAGTCTATTGCAAGTCCTCAAAATATGAGCGCAATCCGAGTTGGGAATCAAAAGTTATGGCATTTTTACGGAAGTGTCGCAGAAGCTGAACCGAAGAACAGCGACCGCCGTACAAAGACGGCGACCGCCGTAATTACGGCGCCCGCCGTGAACCTTACGGCGCCCGCCGCAATTGGCTTTCCACCGACCTTGGCTACGAAGTGATTACGGCGATCACCGTTTAATTGCGGCGCCCGCCGCATTTACGGCGATCGTCGTGGGAGATGCGGCGACCGCCGCCGCTGTCAGAAGCCCGCCGAACGTGTTTTCCATATTTGTTTTATTTGGATTATTTTTATTACGGTTTTAATATTTCGTATTAGTTTAACTTAGCTTTATTTCCTTTAGTATTTAAGGGTTGAGAAAAGGCTTTTTGCCGGGGGATGATCTTTTTCTTTGAACCCTAATTTCCCGTTCTACGTTATGAAGAACTAAGCCTCCTTGGCTTAGTCAGACGCTGAAGCTTTCGTTTCGATAAAGTTGTGAGATTCTTGTTCTTAATCTATTGCATGGTTTTTATCTTTCTCTTGCTTAAGTTGCTTATGATTGATATTGATAATCTCTATTTGGACGCAACTAGGGTTTATTGTTATTGATTAATTGCTAGATCTAGATTGTTACTGGTTGAGCATATCTATTTCAGAGTAGCAACTGCATCGTATTAGTAACTGATTGTGCTAGTCTTATGCAGAAGAGAACTGATTTACATTCTAGGATAATATCTGGTTGTTTTATGCTAGAATTGTATCCAACTATATTCCTATCCGTAAGGCTGCTGTTAAACTGAATCTTGATAGTTTCAGGGTTGTTTAATTAGTTAGTGCTAATAGTATCTGGTTGTGCTATTAGTTATATTTGAAAAGGAATTGGAATTACCATTGCATGAGATTTTGAATGAGTATCTATGATCAACTTGTCATACGAATAGTGGATGTTGTTTGACTAAGTGTTGTTTCCCATTACTGAATTCATTCATCTTTAGTTTATTCTTGCCTTTGCATGCTTAGATTAATTAAACAAACAAAAACCCCCCTTTGGTTACTTTAGTTTGACATACGAATTGCATAATTAGATAGAATTCACCTCCCTGTGGATTCGACCTTTACTTACCTAGGACTACGGTTTAAGGTTTGTTTGGATATTTTGCATAGCAGTTTTTCACACGACAAAAAATTGTTATCAAATTGGCGCCGTTGCCGGGGAGGCAATAATCTATTTTGTGTGCGATTTGTGTGTCAACTATTGTGTAGACCTATCTTACGGTCCACACCCGTGCTATTGATTTTTGTTTTTCCTTTTTGATTTTGCTACAGAGATGGATAGATTTCCCCACTTTCATCAGGAGCCGCAATATGACCCATACTCATACGCATACACTCCAGGGTGGAGAGATCACCCCAATTCGAGTTATGGGCACCAACATTATCCCCCTTATGGTCATGATTACCAGGAGTTTTACCCAGAACCACATTCGTTCTATCAGCAGGGTACTCCACCGCAGTACTACCCAGCCTACGAGCATAGCCCACCAGTGTCCAATCCATATTATTATGTCTCACAGTCTACTGCGGATTTATTCCGGACCTTGGAGAACCAGATGGGGCACAATCCAAGTCCCTCCATGTCATTGGAGGACATGTTTCAATCTTTCAAACAGAACACGATCCAACTTGAACAACAAATAAAGTCCAATATCCAGATCATTGAGAGGCAGACGGAGCAAATGGTGCAAGCAGTGAGCAGAATGGAGACCATGACGTCGGCAGAACCACTATCTCACCCAGTGGTGCACCGGGAAGAGAATGTCTTCTCGATGACCCTACAAAGTACTGAGCAGCTGCATGTCGCCCCCTTAGCTGACAGGGAGGAACAAATTTGTGAAACGGGTGCAGAATACAGCGAGATATCTGCAGAAGAAGAGAACCCAAGACCGCGGGAGGTATACCTCGGTTCACCCACTGAGGAGATGGGTATTCCAGACGATATTTTGGACCGCGTTGTGCTTTCTGAAGAAGTGTATTTTTTGGGACTGGAGGAATTCAGCGATCAAGAGGAGGAGAGCCACGATCGCGAAAACGATCCTGCGATGCCCGTTCCTCTCGAAAATGCCCCGGCAGCCCCCGACCCTCTCGAGGCTGCCTATGATGAGTATGTGCGTCTAAACTCCTCCCCGCTCATTGCGCTGCACCCCGTCACGCCCCTCCCTGAGGCAGTACAAGATACTCGAAGGCTGAAGAACGACAAAGAGCTATATGAAACCTTCAGTATCTGCGAGGCAACCATTCCCTTGATCGAACTGGCAAATTGCATCCCTCGCTGCACAGAGTTTTTAAGAGCGTTGTGCAATATAAAGAAGAAACCAAAGGGGAAGCACAAGAAGGAGGCCTTAATTCAGGTGGTGAATTTTTACATGCTGGATGCGGGGCAGAACAAACATGCAGGCCCTGAGATGCTGGGTAGACCGTTTCTGAAGATGTCAAGTGCATTCATAGATATGAACAGCGGTCCAACCATTATGAAGTACACAAGCATGGGGGAAAGGCTCAACATGGAGCACACAAAACGGCATCCCCCTGACATAGACCTCAGGAGTTCAAGTGATAGGAGCAACCCGAGTTGAAGAGGTTGAGCACTATGTCGAGCCACGACATTAACTAAGGCGCTGTTCGGGAGGCAACCCGATGTTAGGTAGTCTATTTTCTTTCCCTTAGTCTTTATTTAGTTGTTTTTCTTTTTGTTTTTCTTTTCTGTGTTTAACTAACCTGCAAGAAGCGCGAAAAAATGAAAATGGTGTTCACGGCGACCGCTGCGAAGTTTACGGCGACCGCCGCAATTGCCTCGCCAAGAAAGTTGGCCACGACCTAAAAACGGCGACCGCCGCATTTTCGCAGGTAAAAAAGAAGAAAACAAATTTTTTTAAAAAATCGAAAAAAATGGGCCCCGAAAAAACCTTAAACGGGGAGCAAAAGACGAAAATAAGATACCCCGAAAAGACCTTAAACGGGGAGAAAAAGTCAAAAAAAAAAAAAATTTACCCAGCTGTCCAGAGTTCCTCACGGAGTGGTGCGCATCATGTTGTCAAGGAGGAGACATTAGCCCAACTTTGTAATTGACAACGATGATGGCCCTGCAGTCGACAGCTGGAGAGGAGGTATACCAGGGCCCAACCACGACGATATCTGGGCCCATTTTTGAAGGCCATGCAACCCCATTCCCTTGATTGACCACTACTCCCCACAGTGGTTCCTTTTGGTTGCATGGTACAAGTTGATGGAGTTGAAGGCCGTGCCGCCCTGAGTTCCTGTATAACCACCGCACTTCACAGTGGTTTCTTATGGTTGCACGGCATTTGAAGATAATGGCGTTGATGCCAGACATCCAGGACATGAACTTTTATGAGTACACCGCCAGCGACAAGGAAGTGTCCAAGCCAACTCGGCAACGTTGTGAGTTATTTTTTGTTTTTCCCTGTGCTTTATTCTTTTGTCTTTTATTACATTGAGGACAATGCAATGTTTAAGCATGGGGTGGGGTTTTATACTTGCTACGTTGCTGAGGAGAAAAATGAATATAAAGAAAAAGCCAAAAATTTGAAAAAAGGCATACATAAAAAATCCTAGGATAGGTCGAAAACCCGAAAGGGCGGCCTAGGCAATAAGCAGGTGGCTTGGACCAGCATTAGGCTAGAGTAATATGAGGTCAAGAGTGACGTGAGCTTATGTGAGCACATCTATTGAAAAATGAAATGAGTGGCTTGGTGAAAACCCGAAAGGGCGCCTTGGCAAAACGAGTGAAAAAGAAGAAGAGTGATTTTAGGATTTCTCATTGTTCTTGGCGAGGCATCATAAGAAGAGGAGACAAAGAAGGATTGTCGGGTAAGTCACTCTGGGAGACATAAGGAGTAATAGATGGAGGCTAGGATTAGAGGTTACTCACCCTTACATCAAACACAGGATGTAAGCTCATTCTCAAGGATGTAAGGCATTTTCCTGACATGCGCCTCAACCCCTTATCAACTGGAAAGCTTGATGATGCTGGTCTAGGAAACCACTTTGTCGATCTCAAGTGGAAGCTCACCAAAGGAAGCCTGGTCATGGCTTGAGGAAGAAAAGAAGGATCATTGTATGTGATGAAAGCTAAGCTCTGCAAGGAGGAGGTGAATTGATAAGCACTACTTTATAGGGCTTAAGTAAGAGTTATTAGAGGTTTTATTGGTATCATTCGGGTAGATTTAGACACATTCATGTGTATGGTGTTTGGGGGCGGAGTTGGTGTTTTTGGAGGTGTTTGAGCGATTTTGGAGATCATATGAGACACTGAGGAGGAAGCCACCAGTAGTAGGCGCCAAGGGAGTGCAATGAAGAGTAGAAGAACAATGTGCTGAATTCAATTGGTTCGTTCTCTCTGCTCCGATGTCCAAATGGAGTGATTCCAATTCGAGGAGTTAGATCTTGAAGTCTATTGCAAGTCCTCAAAATATGGAGAGAGGATGATGGAGCACCTGAATAATTTCAAGGGGCTCGTGAATCAGCTCAATAAAACCGACATGAAGGTTGAAGATGAGATGCAAGCCCTTTTACTCCTCAGTTCTCTACCAGAGAGTTGGGACACGCTAGTTGTCACTCTCAACAACGCAGCACCCAAGGGAAAGATTACCATGGATATCGTCACTGATAGCCTTCTCAATGAAGAAGCCGGGAGGAAGGAATGAGGGATGAGTACTCACTCGAACGCAAATGTCATCGACAACCGGGGTAGAGATGAGACACATGGGCGTAACAGATACGGAGGTTGAGATCAATCTCGAGGGCGATCCAAGTCACGCATAAGGGTTACCTGCTACTACTATGGCAAGGCGGGTCACAAGAAATCAGAGTGTCGGACTCTGAAGAAGGATCAGCAAACGGGTAACGTCAAGCCAGATAGGTACAACCCAACGAAGAGGCGGGATGACAAGACCACCACTGCCGTGGCAGACGTAGAAAATGATTTGTACCTTGTCAGAGAAGGTAATCTTTTGAATCTTGCCTCTGATGATAACTCTTGGATCGTGGACTCTGGTGCTTCCTTCCACGTCACCCCTCATAGAAGCTTCTTCACATCATACCAAAGCGGTGACTTTGGACACGTTCTAATGGGGAATGAAGAAAGAAGCAAGATTGTCGGAAAGGGTGATGTCACCCTTACATCAAACACAGGATGTAAGCTCATTCTCAAGGATGTAAGGCATTTTCCTGACATGCGCCTCAACCCCTTATCAACTAGAAAGCTTGATGATGCTGGTCTAGGAAACCACTTTGTCGATCTCAAGTGGAAGCTCACCAAAGGAAGCCTGGTCATGGCTTGAGGAAGAAAAGAAGGATCATTGTATGTGATGAAAGCTAAGCTCTGCAAGAAGGAGGTGAATTGATAAGCACTACTTTGTAGGGCTTAAGTAAGAGTTATTAGAGGTTTTATTGGTATCATTCGGGTAGATTTAGACACATTCATGTGTATGGTGTTTGGGGGCGGAGTTGGTGTTTTTGGAGGTGTTTGAGCGGTTTTGGAGATCATATGAGACACTGAGGAGGAAGCCACCAGTAGTAGGCGCCAAGGGAGTGCAATGAAGAGTAGAAAAACAATGTGCTGAATTCAATTGGTTCGTTCTCTCTGCTCCGATGTCCAAATGGAGTGATTCCAATTCGAGGAGTTAGATCTTGAAGTCTATTGCAAGTCCTCAAAATATGAGCGCAATCCAAGTTGGGAATCAAAAGTTATGGCGTTTTTACGGAAGTGTCGCAGGAGCTGAACCGAAGAACGGCGACCGCCGTACAAAGACGGCGACCGCCGTAATTACGGCGCCCGCTGTGAACCTTACGGCGCCCGCCGCAATTGGCTTTCCACCGACCTTGGCTACGAAGTGATTACGGCGACCGCCGTTTAATTGAGCCGCCCGCCGCATTTACGGCGATCGCCGTGGGAGATGCGGCGACCGCCGCCGCTGTCAGAAGCCCGCCGAACGTGTTTTCCATATTTTTTTTATTTGGATTATTTTTATTACGGTTTTAATATTTCGTATTAGGTTAACTTAGCTTTATTTCCTTTAGTATTTAAGGGTTGAGAAAAGGCTTTTTGCCGGGGGATGATCTTTTTCTTTGAACCCTAATTTCCCGTTCTACGTTATGAAGAACTAAGCCTCCTTGGCTTAGTCAGACGCTGAAGCTTTCGTTTCGATAAAGTTGTGAGATTCTTGTTCTTAATCTATTGTATGGTTTTTATCTTTCTCTTGCTTAAGTTGCTTATGATTGATATTGATAATCTCTATTTGGACGCAACTATGGTTTATTGTTATTGATTAATTGCTAGATCTAGATTGTTACTGGTTGAGCATATCTATTTCAGAGTAGCAACTGCATCGTATTAGTAACTGGTTGTGCTAGTCTTATGCAGAAGAGAACTGATTTACATTCTAGGATAATATCTGGTTGTTTTATGCTAGAATTGTATCAAACTATATTCCTATCCGTAAGGCTGCTGTTAAACTGAATCTTGATAGTTTCAGGGTTGTTTAATTAGTTAGTGCTAATAGTATCTGGTTGTGCTATTAGTTATATTTGAAAAGGAATTGGAATTACCATTGCATGAGATTTTGAATGAGTATCTATGATCAACTTGTCATACGAATAGTGGATGTTGTTTGACTAAGTGTTGTTCCCCATTACTGAATTCATTCATCTTTAGTTTATTCTTGCCTTTGCATGCTTAGATTAATTAAACAAACAAAACCCCCCCTTTGGTTACTTTAGTTTGACATACGAATTGCATAATTAGATAGAATTCGCCTCCCTGTGGATTCGACCTTTACTTACCTAGGACTACGGTTTAAGGTTTGTTTGGATATTTTGCATAGCAGTTTTTCACACGACAAAAAATTGTTATCATGAATCTTGCAAGCAATAAGATGGAGATATTGGCACAAAAGGCTCGGGCACATGAGCGAGAAGGCTCTCCATATCCTCTCTCAAAAGCAACTCCTTCTTGATATAAAAGGTATGTCCCTCGAACCATGCTCGGATTGTTTAACTGGTAAACAACATAGAGTCGCTTTCCAGAGACCTTCAGAACCTAGAAGAAGAAAGCGCATCCTTGAACTCGTGCACACCGACATATGCTCTATGTCCGAGAGATCCAATGGAGGTGCACAGTATTTTGTCACCTTCATTGATGACTACTCAAGGAAGGTTTGGGTGCACCTGTTGAAATCCAAGGACCAAGTCCTTGACGCTTTCAAGGAGTTTGTAGCACGAGTGGAACGAGAGACGGGTCTAAACCTCAAGTGTGTTCGATCTGACAACGGTGGTGAGTACTGAGGTCCATTCGAGGCATTCTGCAAATCACATGGGATCAGAATGGAGAAGACACCACCTAAGATGCCATAACTAAATGGGCTTGCTGAGAGGATGAATCGAACCATAGAAGAACGAGTTCGATGGATGCTCTCTCACGCAAAATTACCCAAGTCATTCTGGGGAGAAGCTGTGATAACCGCAGTAGACATCATCAACCTTTCACCATTAGTTCCCTTGGAGGGTGATGTCCCAGAGAGGGTATGGTTAGGTAAGAATGTCTCCTATAACCATCTGAAGGTGTTCGGGTGTAGGGCGTTCGTTCACATCTCCAAGGACGAACGGGCCAAGCTAGATTCCAAGACCAAGGAGTGCATCTACCTTGGTTCACCCAGAGACGAGTTTGGCTATCGACTTTGGGATCCGATCAACAGAAAGGTCGTCAGAACCAGAGATGTTGTGTTCTTCGAGGACCAGACCATCGAAGACATCCAAAGATCGGAGAAGCCAAAGATAAGAGCTAGTAGGAGCACAGATCCTAAGTCCTCTCAAGAACCATGTGATGACTCAGAAGGAGAGACAGGGAATGATGATGCTGATACTGAAGAAGATGAGCCTATTTCCGATCAGAGTGATTCAGAAATTGAAGAAGAAGTGCAGTTGGAGCCAGAGCTAGAGCCAAAGCGGTCATCTAGAAAGAAGACACCGTCCACTCGATACAGTCGAGACAAATATGTGACCCTTAACGAGGAGGGGGAGCCCCAGAGTTATAAAGAGGCCATGGTCGACACTCATAAGGCCGAGTGGGTTAAAGCCATGCAAGATGAGATGCAATCCTTGCATGAGAACCACACCTATGAGTTAGTAGAGCTGCCGAAAGGGAGGAGAGCCTTGAAGAACAAATGGGTGTACCGAATCAAGTCCGAGGAGAACAACTCGAAGCCTCGATTCAAGGCCCGACTGGTTGTGAAAGGATTCAACCAAAAGAAAGGCATCGATTTTGAAGAGATATTCTCACCGGTGTTAAAGATGTCTTCCATACGAGTCGTACTAGGTCCAGCAGTTACCCTAGACCTAGAGATTGAGCAGCTCGATGTCAAGACGGCCTTCCTTCACGGTGATCTCGAGGAGGAAATCTATATGGAGCAACCTGAAGGATTCAAAGTCTCGTGCAAGGAGAACCTGGTATGCCGACTAAAGAAGAGTCTTTATGGCTTGAAGCAAGCATCAAGGCAGTGGTACAAGAAGTTCGACTCCTTCATGGCGGAACATGACTTCAAGAAAACCATGAATGACCATTGTGTCTTCATGAAGAGGTACGCTAGCGGTGACTTCCTCATACTCTTGCTCTACGTTGATGATATGTTGATTGTAGGTCATGACCGTAACAAGATAGCCGCCCTTAAGAAAGACATGAGCAAGAGCTTTGCCATGAAAGATTTGGGACCAGCAAGACAGATTCTTGGGATGAAGATCACCTGTGATAGACCGAAGAAGCTGCTATGGATATCCCAAGATCGATACATCAAAAAGGTGTTAGAAAGATTCAACATGCACAAGGCCAAGCCGGTGAGCACCCCACTTGCTGGACATTTCAAGTTGAGTTCGAAGCAGAGTCCAACAAGTGAGAAGGAGAAGGAGGAAATGAGGAGTACTCCTTATGCATCAGCAGTAGGCAGTCTCATGTATGCCATGGTGTGTACCAGACCTGATATCGCCTACGCAGTTGGAGTTGTGAGCTGCTTCCTAGCCAATCCGGGGAAGGAGCACTGGGGAGCAGTCAAATGGATCCTCCGGTATCTACGAGGCACGACTAAATGATACCTATGCTTTGGAAATGGGAAGCTTGAGCTAAAGGGATACACAGATGCAAACTGGGCCGGCGATAGTGATTCCAGGAAATCAACGTCCGGCTATGTAACGACCTTCGCAGGGGGAGCTGTTTCCTGTCAATCAAAGCTACAAAAGAGTGTTGCCTTGTCTACTACTGAAGCAGAGTACATCGCAGCTACTGAAGCTTGTAAGGAGATGTTGTGGATGAAGAACTTCTTGCGTGAGTTGGGAGTAGAGCAAGATAAGTATGTCCTGCTGTGTGATAACCAGAGCACTATTCACTTAGCAAAGAATTCAACCTTGCACTCTCGCTCGAAGCACATCGATATACGACACCACTGGATACGAGAAGTTCTTGAAGAGAAACTCCTATGTCTCGACAAGGTACACACAGACGAGAACTGGTCAGACATTATGACCAAGGTACTTCCGACTAAAAAGTTCAAAGAATGTTGTCAAGGCACCAGCATTGTGACACTTTTGGGCTACGTCGGGAAAGGGGAGATTTGTTGGATATACTCCCTCCTAAGCCCAACTTTGATGGGGCTAAATGGGCCTAATCCTAGACCAAATAAAAGACCCAAAAACAAAAGATAATTCTAGAATCAAAATAGAGATAAGCCATGGGAATTCTCTAGATTAATCCTAGTTAATATCTACTTTGGAAGTAGTAAATGTCGGTTGGCTCTTGTGCCAATTCCACACACTTTCTCCTAGTATAAACAGGGATGCATGTTGGAGATTTGTAATCAAGCAAGGAAGCAAATTAAGAGATTAAGCAAGCAAGGTTAGTCCCTTCTTCTTCATCTTGCCCACAAAATTAATTAGCCTTGTTCCTAGTCTTTTTCTTAGTATAAAATATTAGCTTGCAATCCTAGTTGTCCAACATTTCCATCTTATTACACGAAAGTGGGAAAGACTGTATTTTTTCCCAACAATCAGTTGCGTAGAGTTTCCATCATGTATTAACAGTTTATCATATGCCGATCTTTGATCAAATCTCCCTCATTTTTTTCAGTTGAAGATCTCAGCTCTAAAACAGGAGATTGAGGAGGCAAAGCAAACCATGATAGAGCTGGAAAGAAAGCTCAAATTCAAGGAGGAAACAGCAGTGGCAGCATTGGCAGTACAGGACGCAGCTGAGAAGTCGCTTACACTGGCAGACATGAGAGCTTCTCGGCTGAGGGATCGAGTAGAAGAGTTGTTACCCACCAGCTGGAAGAGGTTGACACCCGTGATGACACGCGTCAGAGCAGAAGCAGACCGAGGTACGTCTGCTGGCCTTGGGAGTGGTTTGGGCTCGACTTTGCAGGGCTCAGGCGAATTGAACAACCATTGCAACAAAATGGTTCAAATGAGATGGAGCTTTCCGAACCCCTCATTTGACCCATGCACAGTGCATTTCTTGGATTGCTTTCTTCCCCACCCTCTAATTCTATGAATACCTCTTTTTTTTTTGTATAAAATTGTAAGAAGTTCAGCTTTAGTTTAATATCCAACCACGAAAATTCGTTTTTCTGCTTCATGATTTATAGATTGAGGAACATGAAGTTTTTTATTTCGTCGTATATCTACATTAACTTTGATCGTATGTTGAAAAGTTTCACATATACCAGGCTTGTCTATGCAGTATGCTTGTCTGCAGTTTTCTAGTGGACCCTCGTGGTGCCCAATTTACAATTCCGTTGGGCACTATTTTTTACTCCTATTCACAAATAACTGTCATTTTAATCTTCAATATGACTATTAAAAGATAAATTATTACTATTTTTTTAATTTATAATTTATTAATCATTTATCTCATTTTTTTGTCAAACGAATAAAGAAAATTTACTACATTCAACTTGAATGAGACAACCTTACCATTGTGAATTTTCTTAATCAAATCTGGCACTGTCCATGGGATATTGAAATGTTAATTTCTGATATCCTGTGTATTTTACAACTGTTTTCTTCAGTGCAGATTTGTCACGTCTTTCGAGAGAAAAAACGTCGTGGTCGATTTCATCGCGAAGAAGGTCCATCAGTTTTCCTTGGAAGATTTTCGAGATAGTCTAGAATTTGTAATTCTCATCCGTAAAGATGCTATAGATTGAGAAATCGGCTCTTCTCTGGTTTCCAGTCTAATTTTTACCTAATAAAAAAAAATGCAATCCTTAATATCAAACCAATAAATCATTATCAAAAATTATAAAATGTCAAACATTCTTTAACAAACTTTAAAGTTTAAAATGGCATCCTTTTCTTAATGGTAGGAGTAATAATAATCAGTTTATTGTTATTTTTTGTAATAAGGAAAACACATTTTTCGTCTAATAACTCTATGTTATTTCCGAATTCGTGAGCAAGGTTGTAACGCCTCGCTTTTTTTTAGGTTATTCGGCCAAGTTTTGGGTCGAAACTTCTTTTAAGGGGGAGGTGATGTAGTATCCCTCATTTTAATAAAGAGTATTTTGATAATTTTCCTAACTCCCGTATCACAAACCGGATTAATTTCAGAGAAGTTCAGACACTCTGTAATTTGTTTGATCTCTGTAATATTTTCCTGAGTGGTATAAAATACATTCGATGTATTTTCGGGGCTTAGAATACTCATTCGGGTGCAAAGATGTTAACCGAGTACGAATATATTTAACCCGGGTTAAAAACTCGTACCCGTACTTAACCCGGACAAAAGAGGACAAAAGGGCCCAGATTTGGCCTTGACCGCACCCGCGGTCAAGTGGCCGCACCCCGCGGTGAAGGCCAATTTTGTAAGGCGGTCTGGGGAGGCTCGCCGCACCCGCGGTGAGGCCATCGCACCCCGCGGTGTCATCATTTCTTCTCTGCAGCGCCGGACTTCAGACGTCGCATCGTCTTCGCCTCTGCAACTGTCCCATCCGGTCGTTGTAGGCGCATACCATGAGTCACATGGTTGCTTGACCTCCTTGCTTGGGCTATAAAAGAAAAGGAGCTGGAGTAGAGTTGAATCACAACTCTCAAACTCTCTCTCCCAAATCTCTCATTTCCATTGTTACCGGAAAGCTCAAGCTTTCGCCGGAGTGTCGCCGGAGCTACCATAGGAGGAGAAGGTACTCTCCAAGTGGTGTTTGGAAGTGCAAGGAGTTGGGAAGTCGAAGCCCATCCTAATCGAATCCAAACGCGTCGATCACAGTGAGTTCTCGTCGTCGTCGTCTCGCCACTGTCACGCTGTAACACCCCCAAATCTTAACCCATTTGGAAAGGTATTACCGCCAGTGACCTCAGTGTTCCTTACCGAGATCACCCAAGGCTTTACCGTTTTAAATACAATATATGGAATACAATTGATACATAATGATCAAAGTATTCAAATCAAAACATCAATCAAATGAAACATGAGTTACGGGATTACATCCCAATCCCGAATAGGACAAGTACAGAGTTTAAACAAAGTACAACGGAAGTCTTAAACAAAGATATTACAAAAAGGGTTATGATCGTAATGATCACCTGCCCAAGGATCTCAACCTGATTAAAAGATAATTATTAAAACATCCAAAAACAACCGTCGTCTTCATAGTCACTCTAGTCTTCGAAACTACACACTATCTGATGTGCCGAAACGGGCGGACGGCACCAACCATGACGATGCAGATAACAAAAATACCGTGGGTTAGTCTACTGAATAGACTAGCAAGTGACCAAAGCAGAAGGTTCGAAGTAGTCGTGCTAGGTTTAAACTCATCATCCCTCGAATAATAACCGAGTACGATAGTCAACCTTCACACTCCTACTGGAATACAACAAGAGATATGCAGAAGAGACGACTCTGGAAGACTGAATCTCCACAGAGACCGACCCGAAAGAGACTCCAAGAGATTGAGTCTTAAGGAAATATGACAAGTATGGAACATTTAAAGAATCACTCAACAATGATTTAAAAGCTGACTGAGATGCTTCAGTTCACGACCAACCTCACCGCTTACAGCGAATCCAGGTTGGAAAGAGAACGTACTACATTCAAGTCAGGACGAGTTTCCTAGCTGCACTATCACTTAGTTGCACTACTCGCCAGGGTACATTAATTATGTGCACTCGGGCACTTATCTTATTTAATTCCAAAATGAGCATTACGTTATAAGCTTTTAAATCTCCATGCAAGAGATATCGGATCTCCACACAAGAGATATCAGATCTCCCCACAAGAGATATAGAAGGATGAACCTTGAAAGATTTGGCACTAGCGAGGTGCGCACACCCTGAATAAGGGTATGGTCATGACCAGAGAGAAAGTACTGGGGAAGAATCCGCCAAGTACGAGTTATAAAGAAACAGCTAAACCCCCACAAGGTATATAGCGTTCCTAACGTTCAGTGCTAACTAACAGTATAAGCACAATAATAGTCCAGGATAAATCCACATAAATGCCCGTAAGGCGATCATAAATAATAGCGTTGTTCTAGCAGATATACAACCTATTATATGATTTTCCAAAATAGTTTATAAAACCTTTTTCAGACATGAACAATAATCAATCCAAATTAATTAACAATTAAGCAATTGATAATTAATGGAAATATGGAATGATAAGCAAGAGCGAACTGCCACTTGCCTTAGATCTGACGAAAGCTAACGAGCTCTAAAGACGACGATTCCCGGGTTTGATCAGGGACAGATCTCGGATCTCCAATCCTTCCAAATCGATCCCTTAGGCTTTGATTCATTCTTGGTTGAGTTTCCCACCTTCTTAAGCTTTAAACCACCTCTAGGAATCACTCTTCTCTTGCTCGAAACAAGGCCCGAAGTTGCTCTCAAACCGAGCTCAAAACCAGCCCAACAATGGTGTTTTGACAGAGGAAGAACATGGTGAGGAAGCTACCTTTGAGCTCAATTTTCGTCCACCTCTCCTCTATAGAAAGCTCCTCCAAGGCTTCCACCTTCTTAAGCTACAAACAAGCTCTAGGAACCTCCTGAAAACGGATCAAAACAAGGTCGAGATGACCACACAAATCGGGTTCAAAGTTCAGCAAAAGTCATGAAATTCAGAGGTGAAAACATTGAGCTTCCAGGGTTTTCTTACCAACTTTCGATCGATTTAAACTTCGAATCGGGCTTGGCTAATCTTCTCACCCTTTTAAGCTACACCTCACCTTCAAGATGCAACTTCTATCTGCTCGAACGAATGACAGAATCGTTCTTAAACGAAGCTCAAAGTTCAGCTCAGAAGCTGATTTCTGGGTTTTTTACAGCAAAAGATGGTGAGGAGCTAACTTTTGGCTTCTCCCATGGCTTCGTCTCTCCTTTTATAGGCAAACCACGAAGAGCACTTGCAAGACAGGTACCCCATGAGGTGTCCAAGCTAGGCCTCGTAGCCCCAAGGAGTCATCCAAGCTAGTTGTCAGCTGCCTCAAGTTGGCTTGCAAGTTGTTGAAATGTTTGCTGATTTTTTGCTAAGGCATGGGCCGAATTCCCACTTTGCCCTTATTTACCTTAAGTGGTAAATTTTACTTAACCCCGGGTTAAATATATTTGTACACGAACGATCATTTAACCCAAAAATACGTTAACTGTATTTTATATTGCTCAGAAAAATATTACAGAGACCAAACATTACACCGAATGTTCGTACTTCCCTGAATTTAATCCAACTCGCAATATGGGCTTAAGAAAATTCGAAATTTATCCGTACAAAAATGAGGGATCTTACATTACCTCCCCCTTAAAAAAAGTTTCGACCCCGAAACTTGGCCGAAAACAACTCGGGAAAGCATCTAAGCATATCCTCCTCAATTTCTCAGATTTCCCAAGTAACCTCAGTTTCCAATGCAAACACTATTGCTGCTAGCTCATTGGTAAGTCCAGATGGCATGACTATAAACTCGTAGTGACCATCTCTTGTCCAAGACGCAATCCTCAGAATATCTCCCTCACGAATCCGATGCACTCAGCTTTATAACTCTTGTCAAGAAGACCTTCGAGTTTCTTCCTCAACTCTTGCCTTATGACGTTTCCGTCAATCCATACCGAGAATAATTTATATCGTATGGAACCATGGTTATTTAGGTCAAATCGCTTTGAATTTCTTACCCTTGATGGTAATTGACAATTCCGACAGACGATTTGTTCTAACCAATTATTTTATCATTAAGAATATTTACAACAAAAGGTTCATAAACCTTGTCGCAAACATAACTTAACTTACAACCATCCAAAATGAAAGGCTGGGTAGCACCCACATCAACAACAAACCAACAAAAGCAGAATGCAGATACAAAGTAATCTAAACATTTGGAGCATAGGGTCCCTCCGCCTCACGCATCTCGTAAAGGAGTTGACCCTGACTTCCAGAAGCCACTGGGGCTTTCCCCTTATTCTGTGTAGTTGTCTGCATTGAAGGGCTAGGAGCTCCCACTGGATTGAACCTGGGTCGGTTGTTTTGATAAACAGACCCTTGCTGTGACTCAACTCCTTTCCTTTGCTGACAGAACGCCTGCATATGGCCCTCTTTTCCGTAGCCAAAGCACGTCTTCTTGTCCTTCAGATATTCATTGCTTTTGTGCCCGTGCGTACCGCAGTTGTAGCATTGAATCGGATTTTTGCCCTGACCCGAACGTTGCATAGACCTATCCTGAGTCTTATCTGTCCTTGCTCGGCCAGACTTGGCAAAATCAGATGGTGGTGCGGGACGTTTAAATCCACTTGCCTGAGGCTAGTTCTGCGCTTGCCTCTGGCTATCATGCTTCTTGGCTGACTCCTCCAGAGTTGCCTCCAACTTGTAGGCTGCATCCACGTACTACTCTAGAGTAGAGCATGTGTGGTGCACCATCCATGGCTTAATATCCGGGTTCATCCATTCATGGAAGTATCAGATCTTTTGTGCCTCACTGGATATCTGCGGTTCAGCATACTGCAGCAAATGATTGAACTTGGTGGCGAGCTCTGTCACCTTCAACCCTTCCGTCTTAGGATACAAGAACTCCTTGTGCTTCTCCTCCCTCATAGCTCGAGAGAAGAAACGATCCGTCATCTTGGTCTTAAACATTGACCAGGTCAACACCGGGCTATCAGCTAAGCCGATACTCTCCCACCATTCACTGGCTTCTTCCTTCAACTGTAGAGAAGTTATGTGCACTTTCTCCGCTTCAGTGCACTTAACATTACGAAACAACCGTTCCATATGTGAGAACCAATGAGCCACTCTGACTGGCTCTCCTTTTCCATCATAACTGTCAGGTCTCATAGAGTTAATGGCCTTCAGAGCTCGGCCATACTCCTCTCTATTCCTGATCACGCCTCCCTGTAGTACCTGGTTCTCTTGTTCCTCAAACCTCGGAACTTCTGGAGGTACTGGCACTCCTTGTGCCTGAGGTGCGATTGGCCTCATTATCTCGGTGATTGCTTGCAGAATAATCCCCCGAATTGCTGTGATTGTCGCTGCATCGAGCACTACTAGAGCGTCGGCCTGAGCTTGGCCATTGCCTCCTGGATTATTGTTGAAGACAGACTCACGCTCTCCTGACGGGTCTGCATCAATTCTCGGGTTTGGTCTAGGGTCATTACACGGCCCAGCACCAGCACGGATAACGTTCCTCGTGTTCACCATCTGTTTACCGATCAAATTCCAAGGATTTTATCACATTAATATCATTCTGATATATTTATCGTAATAAAATCAACTTAGAATAGATCAACTTGGTAATTTCTATTGATGGACTCAAACCGAGTTACTAGGTTCTACAACCTCAACTCACAACGAGCGAACTGGGAATCAAGCCTAACTGGAGATGGCAAAACCACCTCGGCTTCTCCCGGGTTCCTCTGAAGAGAACAGAATGTACCCATATCTAACAGGGCAACGGGAAAGGAATTAGTCTTTCTAGACATAGAAGCAAGCTTACTATATCAGACTGTACAGAAGACATGACTATGAACGGTGTTTTGAAAATCTTTTCACTTTGAAAATTCAGAACCCTTTTTAAAGCATTTTCAAAAACGGATAAATGATTTATAAAATCCCAAACCCGTTTTAAAACCTTTGGCTCTGATACCAAATCTGTTTTAAAAATAGAACTTTAGTTCTGATACCAAATCTGTAATACCATTTGGAAAGGTATTACCGCCAGTGACCTCAGTGTTCCTTACCGAGATCACCCAAGGCTTTACCGTTTTAAATACAATACATGGAATACAATTGATACATAATGATCAAAGTATTCAAATCAAAACATCAATCAAATGAAACATGAGTTACGGGATTACATCCCAATCCCGAATAGGACAAATACAGAGTTTAAACAAAGTACCGCGGAAGTCTTAAACAAAGATATTACAAAAAGGGTTGTGATCGTAATGATCACCTGCCCAAGGATCTCAACCTGATTAAAAGATAATTATTAAAACATCCAAAAACAACCGTCGTCTTCATAGTCACTCTAGTCTTCGAAACTACACACTATCTGATGTGCCGAAACGGGCGGACGGCACCAACCATGACGATGCAGATAACAAAAATACCGTGGGTTAGTCTACTGAATAGACTAGCAAGTGACCAAAGCAGAAGGTTCGAAGTAGTCGTGCTAGGTTTAAACTCATCATCCCTCGAATAATAACCGAGTACGATAGTCAACCTTCACACTCCTACTGGAATACAACAAGAGATATGCAGAAGAGACGACTCTGGAAGACTGAATCTCCACAGAGACCGACCCAAAAGAGACTCCAAGAGATTGAGTCTTAAGGAAATATGACAAGTCTGGAACATTTAAAGAATCACTCAACAATGATTTAAAAGCTGACTGAGATGCTTCAGTTCATGACCAACCTCACCGCTTACAGTGAATCCATATTGGAAAGAGAACGTACTACATTCAAGTCAGGACGAGTTTCCTAGCTGCACTATCACTTAGTTGCACTACTCGCCAGGGTACATTAATTATGTGCACTCGGGCACTTATCTTATTTAATTCCAAAACGAGCATTACGTTATAAGCTTTTAAATCTCCACGCAAGAGATATCGGATCTCCACACAAGAGATATCAGATCTACCCACAAGAGATATAGAAGGATGAACCTTGAAAGATTTGGCACTAGCGAGGTGTGCCCACCCTGAATAAGGATATGGTCATGACCAGAGAGAAAGTACTGGGGAAGAATCCGCCAAGTACGAGTTATAAAGAAACAGCTAAACCCCCACAAGGTATATAGCGTTCCTAACGTTCAGTGCTAACTAACAGTATAAGCACAATAATAGTCTAGGATAAATCCACATAAATGCCCGCAAGGCGATCATAAATAATAGCGTTGTTCTAGCATATATACAACCTATTATATGATTTTCCAAAATAGTTTATAAAACATTTTCCAGACATGAACAATAATCAATCCAAATTAATTAACAATTAAGCAATTGATAATTAATGGAAATATGGAATGATAAGCAAGAGAGAACCGCCACTTGCCTTAGATCTGACGAAAGCTAACGAGCTCTAAAGACGACGATTCCCGGGTCTGATCAGGGACAGATCTCGGATCTCCAATCCTTCCAAATCGATCCCTTAGGCTTTGATTCGTTCTTAGTTGAGTTTCCCACCTTCTTAAGCTTCAAACCACCTCTAGGAATCACTCTTCTCTTGCTCGAAACAAGGCCCGAAGTTGCTCTCAAACCGAGCTCAAAACTAGCCCAACAATGGTGTTTTGACAGAGGAAGAACATGGTAAGGAAGCTACCTTTGAGCTCAATTTTCGTCCACCTCTCCTCTATAGAAAGCTCCTCCAAGGCTTCCACCTTCTTAAGCTACAAACAAGCTCTAAGAACCTCCTGAAAACGGATCGAAACAAGGTCGATATGACCACACAAATCGGGTTCAAAGTTCAGCAAAAGTCATGAAATTCAGAGGTGAAAACAGTGAGCTTCAAGGGTTTTCTTACCAACTTTCGATCGATTTAAACTTCGAATCGGGCTTGGCTAATCTTCTCACCCTTTTAAGCTACACCTCACCTTCAAGATGCAACTTCTATCTGCTCGAACGAATGACAGAATCGTTCTTAAACGAAGCTCAAAGTTCAGCTCAGAAGCTGATTTCTGGGTTTTTTACAGCAAAAGATGGTGAGGAGCTAACTTTTGGCTTCTGCCATGGCTTCGTCTCTCCTTTTATAGGCAAACCACGAAGAGCACTTGCAAGACAGGTACCCCATGAGGTGTCCAAGCTAGGCCTCGTAGCCCCAAGGAGTCATCCAAGCTAGTTGCCAGCTGCCTCAAGTTGGCTTGCAAGTTGCTGAAATGTTTGCTGATTTTTGGCTAAGGCATGGGCCGAATTCCCACTTTCCCTTATTTACCTTAAGTGGTAAATTTTACTTAACCCCGGGTTAAATATATTTGTACACGAACGATCATTTAACCCAAAATACGTTAACTGTATTTTATATTGCTCAGAAAAATATTACAGAGACCAAACATTACACCGAATGTTCGTACTTCCCTGAATTTAATCCAACTCGCAATATGGGCTTAAGAAAATTCGAAATTTATCCGGACAAAAATGAGGGATATTACACACGCCACCGCACTCGCGGTCAAGGTCGATGCACCCGCGGTGGGCTGGGCTCGTGGTGTGGCTTTGGGTCTTGTGGTCTCGAGCGAAGCTTTGTTCCTTCGATTCCTTTCGTCTCTTCTTAGATTCGTATATTTTATTATCGAATCTAACTTAGGGTTTCGTTATGGGTCGTTCCGTAGGGATCTGAAATCCGAGTTTTGTCCTCGTTCCGGACCCGAAAACTCGTTGTCTTTGAGCTTTGTTGAGCTTCGTCTATCTAAAGGTCCCGGGATCGAACCCGGGACCTTTAGATATAAGGGCATTACCTTGCCACTTATATCACCAATTGTGCTGCAGCGCAATTGGTGATATAAGTGGCAAGGTAATGCCCTTATATCTAAAGGTCTCGGGTTCGATCCCCGTGGGCAACAACCTACCCATTTAAATGGGGGAAGGGTTGGGTGTGTGGGCTGCAGGCCCTTGGACAACCAGGCGGCACCAGTACCGGCGCCGGCACCGTTGGGTGGCTGGGCGGCTTGGTGGATGGGGTAGCTTGGCCTGGGATGTTACATGAGGTGCCAAGTCTTCACCGATCATAAGAGTCTAAAGTACGTGTTCACTCAGAAGGAGCTGAATATGAGACAACGTCGCTGGTTAGAGCTACTCAAAGACTACGACATCGAATTGTTGTATGATCCGGGCAAGGCTAATGTAGTAGCCGATGCATTGAGTCGGAAGACACCACACGAGACTGTAGTGGCTCTACTTACTGCTCAGATCAAGCTGAACCAAGGGTTGTGCGAGATTGAAGTTTTGTATGATCAGCGTAGAGGATATCTGAGCATGCTTGAGATTCAGGCGACGCTACTTGATCAAATCAGGGAGAAACAGGTTGATGATGTAGTCATGGTGAAGCTAAGCAGTGAAGTGATGGACGGGAAAGCTCCCGGTTTCATGATTCAGGAAGATGGATCGCTCTGGTTTCAGGACCGGATCTGTGTGTCTGACGTTGATGGCCTTCGCCAGTTGGTGATGAAGGAGGCCCATTCGTCAGCTTATGCTGTACATCCAGGCTCTAGCAAGATGTACAAAGACCTCAGAAAGAAATTATGGTGGCCCAACATGAAGTGGGATGTAGCAGAGTTTGTGGCGAAATGCTTGACTTGTCAGAAGGTCAAGATAGAACACCGCAGACCAGGTGGTGAGTTGTTACCTCTTCCAGTGCCAGAATGGAAATGGGAGGATATTGCTATGGATTTCGTCACGGGGCTGCCAAAGACTCAAAGTCAAAAGGATGCTATATGGGTAATCATTGACATGCTCACGAAGAGTGCTCACTTCGTGGCTATCAAGTCAACATGGGGAACCCAGAAGCTATCTGAAGTGTTTCTACAAGAGATTGTCCGTTTGCATGGTACTCCAAAGACCATTGTATCGGATCGAGATGGCCGATTCATGTCAAGATTCTGGAAAGAATTACACAAGGCCATGGGAACCGAGTTGCGATTCAGTACTGCGTTTCATCCTCAGACGGATGGACAGTCTGAGAGGACCATCCAGACCTTAGAAGATATGCTAAGAGCTTGTACACTCGATCGTCCGACTAGCTGGGAGAACAGCCTGAGTCTGATTGAGTTCACGTACAACAACAGTTGGCATGCTACCATAAAGATGGATTCATTCGAGGCTTTGTACGGTCGAAGGTGTAGATGTCCAATTTGTTAGGATGAGAATGCCGACAAGGTTCTACTCGGACCGGAATTAGTCGAAAGGACTGCCTCGAACATTGCTTTGATAAGACAAAGGATGTTGACAGCTCAGAGTCGACAAAAGTCTTATGCAGATCTGAAGCGCAGGAATGTCGAGTTTGAGGTTGGTGACAAAGTGTTTGTCAGAGTATTGTCATCAAAGGGTGTGTTTAGATTCGGTAAGCGTGGGAAGCTTAACCCTCGCTACGTGGGACCATTTGAGATCCTTGACAGAGTGGGATCTCTAGCATATCGTTTGGCATTGCCGCCATCGGCGCATCCAGTACATAACGTGTTCCACATATCCTTGTTGAGGAAGTACGTGCCAGATGAGTCTCATGTATTGAGTTATGACAACATCGAGATTCAGACAAATGGTACCTACGAGGAGATATCAGTGCGTATTCTCGAACGCCGTGAGAAGCAGTTACGGAACAAGGTAGTACCATTGGTACGGATTTTGTGGTCTAAGTCAGGAACTGAAGATGTTACTTGGGAAACCTGGGAGACTGAGGAGGATATGCCTAGACGCTTTTCCGAGCTATTTTCGGCCTAGTTTCGCGGTCGAAACCTTTTTAAGGGGGTAGTGTTGTAACGCCTCGCTTTTTTTTAGGTTATTCGGCCAAGTTTCGGGTCAAAACTTCTTTTAAGGGGGAGGTGATGTAATACCCCTCATTTTAATAAAGAGTATTTTGATAATTTTCCTAACTCCCGTATCACAAATCGAATTAATTTCAGAGAAGTTCAGACACTCTGTAATTTGTTTGATCTCTGTAATATTTTCCTGAGTGGTATAAAATACATTCGATGTATTTTCGGGGCTTAGAATACTCATTCGGGTGCAAAGATGTTAACCGAGTACGAATATATTTAACCTGGGGTTAAAAACTCATACCCGTACTTAACCCGGACAAAAGGGCCCATATTTGGCCTTGACCACACCCGTGGTCAAGTGGCCGCACCCCGCGGTGAAGGCCAATTTTGTAAGGCGGTCTGGGGAGGCTCGCCGCACCCACGGTGAGGCCACCGCACCCCGCGGTGTCAGCATTTCTTCTCTACAGCGCCGGACTTCAGACGTCGCGTCGTCTTCACCTCTGCAACTGTCCCATCCGGTCGTTGTAGGCGCCTACCATGAGTCACCTGGTTGCTTGACCTCCTTGCTTGGGCTATAAAAGGAAAGGAGCTGGAGTGGAGTTGAATCACAGCTCTCAAACTCTCTCTCTCTTAAATCTCTCATTTCCATTGTTACCGGAAAGCTCAAGCTTTCGCCGGAGTGTCGCCGGAGCTACCATAGGAGGAGAAGGTACTCTCCAAGTGGTGTTTGGAAGTGCAAGGAGTTGGGAAGTCGAAGCCCATCCTAATCGAATCCAAACGCGTCGATCACGGTGAGTTCTCGTCGTCGTCGTCTCGCCACTGTCACGCCACCGCACCCGCGGTCAAGGCCGGCGCACCCACGGTGGGCTGGGCTCGTGGTGTAGCTTTGGGTCTTGTGGTCTCGAGCGAGGCTTTGTTCCTTCGATTCCTTTCGTCTCTTCTTAGATTCGTATATTTTATTATCGAATCTAACTTAGGGTTTCGTTATGGGTCGTTCCGTAGGGATCTGAAATCCGAGTTTTTTCCTCGTTCCGGACCCGGAAACCCGTTGTCTTTGAGCTTCGTCTAATCTAAGGCAAGTGGCGGTTCGCTCTTGCTTATCATTCCATATTTCTATTAGTTATCAATTGTTTAATTGTTAATTAAATTGGGATGAATTACTGGTTTCGTTGGGAACAGTTTTCTTAAAATAATACGATTAAAAATGAATATTATAATAGGTTGTATATATTGCTAGAAACAACGCTATTATATCTGTTATTACCGTGATGGTATAATTGTGGATTTTTATGCAAACTTGAAATATAGTTAGCAGTGGATTTTATGTGCACTTGAGATATAGTTAGCACGAGTATTCGTAGGAGCGTTGCTTACCTTGAGAGGTAGCCGTTTCTTTATAACCCGGTGGATAGGATGTCCAAGCCCTAACACCGTTTCTCTAGTCATGACTATCCCCTATCCGAGTATAGGGGAGGTGCGCTTAGCCGGCGTCAAACCAATAGGGATTTATTCCCGACTATATATCTCTATATCCTGAGGGATGAGATAATTATGATAAAAGTTTATAACGTGAATATACATTTTTGGAATTAAATAAGATAAGTGTCGTTATGCACATAATTAATGAACCTTAGGGCGAGAAGTACAACTTGGAAACTCGTCCGGGATTTCGATTAGAGTAAGTCCACCTTCTGAATCTGAATTCGCATTATGCGGTGAGGTTGGTCGTGAACCCAAATAGTCAAGTCGTTTTTAAACGTTTGTGTGAAACTTTAATGTTCCCAAACACTTGTCATACTTTCCGATAAGACTCAATTCGTTGGAGTCTTCTCTTCATATGTTTCCGTAAGACTCATTCTTTCAGAGTCTTTTCTCTTGATCATACCTTTTCATATTTTTTTCAGTAGGAGTATGGTGGTTGACTATCGTCATCGACTTTTATTCGAGAAGCGATGAGTCTAACCTAATACGGCTACTTAGAACCTTTCTATTTTACCCTTGCATAGTCTTTCATTAGACTAACCAACCGGTTATATTCCCTTGCATGGTTGGCTGGTGTCATCCGTCTCATACGGCACATCAGATAAACGTCCGTTCCATGAAGGCTAGAAACGACGATGGAGGCAAATGGAATTTTGAAGAGTTTTTATCAAGGTTAAGATCCTTGGCTGGTGATTGTTTCGATCAAGACCCTTGTGTCATTTATTTCTAAAGAATTCCGCTGTATTAAACATGTCTTATGTTAAGACTACTATGTATTTCTGTTGTTTTTGGATTATGGATGTAACTCCAAGACTTTGATTTAATACGAAATGTTATGATATTTCATATTATAAATGTTGTTTTATGTTTTGTATAAACTGGTTAAGCCTTGGGTGGCTTCAGATGTGGAATCTTAGGTCACTAGCGGTAATGCTTTCAAGGAGATATTTGGGGGTGTTACAAAGGTGAGTAAAACACTACCAAGAAGCAGCGCTTGACTAATACAACTCAGTCTACACTCTGAATCAACACTACAAAAACAAAAAAAAAAGTGTTTAAACTACTTACCTGACACCAGAATTTTAGGCTTTTAATATTGCATATGTTTACAAAAATATATTATTATTTACAAAGATAAAGTTTGGATCATATGGGGAAAATTTTTGGGTAGTAAATGGGGAGCTTCCACAACCATTGGATCAAGCTAATCAAATGGATGATATTTAATCTTTGTTTTAATATGGGAAGGTGACATGCTTATAATTTCCTCCACAAATTATTTCTTTTTCCACTATTGCCCTCTCATTCTCCACACGTCACTATCATCTTCTCCCTCTCAAGTCCGCCATTGTTGATTTGTTTTTTTCCTTGTTGCTTCACTCTCATCGTCATGGATCAAGGTATTAAATTGTTCTCTCGATTCGTTTTTTTCTAATTTGTTGCTTTTGATTTGTGTACGAACCTCGTTCTTTTGATTCCTCCCGAATTTTTTCATGTTCGTGAATTTGTTTTTTTTCATTCAGATTTGCTTTTCTTTTCCAGTGTAATTATTTCACATATTATCTCTCCCTACTTCATCAATTCGATTTGGATCCCTTGTTCGTTCAATCCATGATTGGCACAAATTATCAATGTCACTTTGCCTGTTTTTGTTTTCGTCTTTTTTTTCTATGGTGGTATGCACTTCAGATTTGGTTTTTTGCTTTCGTTCTGTTTATGCTTGTACCAATGGTACCTTATTTGTGCACTATCACAAATTCCAAATATTTCCTTACACGAAAAGTTGTTATTCATGCACCACTTATACCTTATTTGTGCACTTTCATCTTTTATATATATTTTCAGCTGGGCCTTCTTCCTCTGCTATTGATTCTGGAACATCGAATGTCCGGGGTGGTTATGGTGTTGATTCTTCTTCATTTGTTGAGCTGGTAACTTCTTCGTTTTTGTCTTTTATATACGCACTTCATGTGTTTTATGTTTGATAGAGAAAATTATTTGGATCTATTTTTTACCATTTCTATTGTGATCTCGATCTTTTTTGACCTTCACAACTACCGACCAATGGTCCCCAACAACTCCTTACCATTTTACCTTACAATTTCTAATAGTACTGAAGTCGATTTGTCTTGTCCTCTTATCCTCATCACTCCAATCTACATAAATTTTGGTTTGAATTTCTTTTTACTTCCAATTTCTAATTCCTAGGGTTTTTATTATGCTTTCTACTATTAAGCTATCTTGTTTGTGTTTAGATGTGGTTTCCTCGTTGACAAATGTTGTTATATTGATAATAAGCTTTAAAATTATTAGTTTTAGCTAATCAATTTTGATTATTTGCTCTGATTTTGGTCTAGAATTGAGCGCTCTCAACTGACTTAGTTTTTCAAGCACTTGTTTGTACTAGTTATGCACTTGTAATGTATTATTCATATACCTATAACGTACTAGTTATTAATTTTGTGTGAAATCAGATTATGGGAAATGTCATTGGGTTGATAAAGAAAATATAATTTTGTTGAGTCGTTTTTAATGTTTAGAACATTGAGTTGTAAGGTTGTGATCTTGCAATTTGTCCTTTGAGAAAGTTATGCCAAAAGAAATTCAGACTCTTTAAAGTTGTAATGGAGATTGACTAAGTCGTGGTTGTGATTAAAGATTTGCTATCAATGACAATTAGTCTTAAAAAGTTGTTTACTTAATCCATCGAGACTATCAAACCCTCAAATTGTTGGTTGGAAAAAAATGGTTCAATTAATTTCTCTTATTTGTTCTATATCATGCATAAAGCTTATTCTTGGTCTCTTTTTTTTATTTGGCTCAAAGTTGAAAAATCAATTTAAAGTCTATTAACTCAAAAGGTAAAGCTGTAACACCCCCAAATCGTAACCCATTTGGAAAAGTATTACCGCCAGTGATATCGGTTTCCACACCGAACCACCCCAGGCTTTACCATTGAAACACAATTTATAAAGAACAATTATGATACAAAATTACCATAACTCTCATTTAAAACATAATCGCGGAATTTCAACACAATTCCAAATGCGACAAAATACAGAGTTATTACAATACAGCGGAAGACTTAAAATAATTTACAAGAGTATTGACTTCAGTAGTCAACGCCCAAAGATCGTAGCCTGATTAAAACATTGTCAAAACACCGTTCATCTTCATAGTCGTTCTAGCCTTCATGGATCCTGCAACCTATCTGATGTGTCGAAACGGACGGACGACACCAACCATGACGATGCAGATAACAAATACAATTAGTTAGTCTAAATGAATAGATTAGCAAGGGCACAAAGCAGAAGGTTTGAAGTAGTCGTTTTAGGTTAGACTCATCGCTTCTCGAATAATAACCGATGACGATAGTCAACCATCATACTCTTACTGGAATAACAAGAGGTATGCACAAGAGAAGATTCTGGAGACCGAGTCTCACAACAATCAATCCCAAAAGAAGACTCTAAATGAAATGAGCCTTATAGGAAACATGACAAATATTGGGGAACATTAATTAATTACACACAATCACAGAATTACAGTATCGCATTCGAGCGGCTAAAAGTTAAGACGAGCTTTCCTATATGCACTAGCGCCTAGCTGCACTACTCGCCCAAGGTATATTAATTGTGTGCGACAACGGCACTTATCTCATTTAATTCCAAAACGATCATCACGTTATAAGCTTTTAAATCTCCTCACAAGAGATATCGGATCTCCTCACAAGAGATATCATATCTCCTCACAAGACATATCAGAGGGAATAAATCCCAAAAGATTTGGCACTAGCTAAGTGCACCAACCCTGAGTAAGGGCATGGTCATGACCAGAGAGAAATGTTGGGGCCTGGACATCCCATCCACTTGGTTATAAAGAAACGACTAGTACTCACAAGGAGATACCAAGTAGCGTTCCTGCGAATACTCGTTCTAACTAAATAGTTCAGAACTGCCCAAAATCATATCAAAGCCATCAAGGCCAGCATCATAGATATATTTCAATCTAGATATATATATATAATAGCGTTGTTCTAGCAGATATACAACCTATTATAATATCCATTAAAATCACAAACAGTTATCAAAACTGTTCCCAACAAAAACAGTAAATCATCCCAAATTAATTAACAACTAAACAATTGATAATTAATTGAAATATGGAATGATGAGCAAGAGCGAACCGCCACTTGCCTGGAGTAGATTCGGCGATGAATCTAGACGAGACGACTACCGATGATATCCTTTCCGATGATATGGCTTAAGCTTCAGAATATTCCTAACAGAGTACGAGTCCACACGCGATCCAGCACGTGACAATTTAATTAATATCAATTAATTTGTCTGGACGAACTCAAGAAATTAAATTCAATAAATTCTTATGATCTTAAATCATAAGAATATTGATTGAATTTTCCTAAAGACAGATACGGATGAAAGAGAGTCGAAATTATACCGCTCGAATAATTTCGGGTTAAATCTGGACTGGATGCTTAAATGGGCTTTCGGTCCAACAACCAAAACAAAGGAGGGGGTCCCACTTCTTGTCTTCTACCTCCACACAACAACAACACACATCTCAACCATAGTGGCAGCCACCATCAACAACGAGCAACAGCTCCAACACCGGGAAGCAGCTCGGCTTCTCGCCGGGGAAAAGCTCCTCGTCGCCGGAGACGACGGCGGCAACCAACACCACAACAGCAACACGAGCTGCTACGCAGCACAACAACACTGCAACAACAGCAGAACACCAGCGAACAGAGACACAAACAGAGGAGGACGAAGCGAACGGTGGTCCGGTCCGGGTCGAGCTCGCCGGAGGGGACGACCGAGCTGCACAAGAGGCGGTGGAAGCACCGGCTCACGAGAGCTCACAGAGATATGACGAGAGGAAGAGAAATGGAATTTTGGTCTGTTCGGCCTCTTTGCAGAGACTTTAATCAAATTCCCAATTTGACTTCAGGAGCACAAGTGTACGTACACGTAGCTTCTTTCAGACTTGCAAATCCCAATTTCAATTACATGTAGCTTCTTGATGTGAGGAAAGAAGCCCACGTATAACACCTTGCAGATATTAAATCCCAAGTTCCAATTCTAATTTGATTTGAGGAGGTTAATATGCCCACGTAGCCTTTGATTTGCAGATTGAAGCAAACCTCAAATTTGATGTGAGGAAGAAACAGCTACCACGTAGCTTTGATATGGGTTTTAAACCCCAGAAATTATATGTTTGTATCCAAACAAATATTCTAAGTCCCGAAAATACATCGAATGTATTTTATACCACTCAAGGAATTATTTCGGAAATCATGGATGTTACGGAAAATCCGAACTCCACTGAAAGCGAAATAATTAATTTGAACGAAGGTTGGAAAAATTACTCAAATATCCTTACTAAAATTAAGGGGTATTACAAAAGCAATGTGTTTAGTGCACGTAATGTAGGTTTGAATCCAACATAGGCTGCGAGAGTAAAATTATATTCTTCCACTAATTTCATAGTATTTGAGAAAGACCATAAAAAAAGAACACGTAGATGCTTTTAATTAACATCAATGTATAGGAAGATAGAAGCAAAGGAATATCTAATAAAAGTCATCTAGAGAATGAGCTTTTGTTTGAGAATGCAATATCCTTGTAATAACCCACATTTTTAGTTAAGGGCATAAATGTGATTTTACTTTTAATAAAGAGGATAATTTTTTTTATTGTTCCAAAGAAAAAAAGTGAAACATATATTTTATTCCATAAAAGTATGTTACTTATAAGGCATGGTGTACTAAAAAATTATCTTAACAATATGTTAATGATAATCTTGTTAGTCATATCAATTTTAACCTAGAATATTTAAATTAAGATTAACTATATGTTAATTGAGATTAAAATAAGGTTAAGTTATAAGGATAGGCAACTTAGGGTTGAATTAATTCAAATTGTATGAATGAATTGGAAAATAAAATTTCACTCTTCATAAATTTGGTCTACAATGTATATATAAACTTGGTATTAGAAGGTTTATTGTCCTAATAATTTCTTGTCATGATCTACCTTTATTCGAATATAAGTGGTGGTGCAGTTAACTAGTGCCAATATTCGGGATTCGTCTCATTCTGTATCTCGTATTGAGATCGGTTGTGGAATTAAAAGCCTTAATGTTAATGCATGTTTTTTATAAGTATCGTTTTTCACATAATTAATATACCTTCGGACGAGAAGTACAACATGTAAAACATTTTTTTAATGGTTTGTATATGAAGGTTTTGTATAGTTTATGGTGTATGGTTAAGGATTTGTATATTAAGTTTATGGTTAATGGATTATTTCTAATGGTTTGTATATTTAGTTTTAGGATTAAGGGCTTGTATATTAAGGTTTTGTATAGTTTATGGTTTATGGTTAAGTTCTTTATATTTAATTATTTGACAATTTTTTAATATGTTTATGCTTTTTGTAGTTTTTTAGTATTTAAAGGGTGATGTAACATTATATAATTTAGGTTAGGGTTTATAGTTTTTGGGTTAAGAATTTGTATTTTAAGGTTTTATATAGTTTATGATTTATGGTTACTTTTACATTTATTTATTTATTTGAACATTTTTTAATATATTTATAATTTTTATAGTTTTTGTAAGATTTAAAGAGTAATGTAAGATTATATAGAGGTAACAAACTTCTCGTTGCAGAGGAAATTATCAGGGGTAGCAAACTTCTCTAGGGCAATCACAGCTTCAATGGCCACCTCCTGATCCTTGCTACTCAGCTGATCAACGAGCGGGCCTATCACCCTCGTCTCCCTCGCGGGGAACGTCTGCGACAAATACCCAACTGATTTGATTGCAGGGGTTTGCACTGAAGGGTCATGGCCGGATTCTTTGATCAGCCTCAAGAGCTGGGTCACTACCGCCTTTGCAGTTGGAGAGTTGGTCTTTAAAGCTGATCTCCGGAGGTCCTGGTTCGACTCAGCAGCAGCAGCAGTGATCTCCATGATAGTCATCAAGCACTTCTTCTGCAACTCGCCATCTTCCTTCTCCACCAACTTTGCCAAGCAAAGAAGCCCTTTGGTCTCCATGATTCTTGTGCCGTTGAGCACACTTCCCTTAGCAAGCATCCAAAGGGCCTCGGCGCAACTAATCTTGAGCTCGCGCTTAATCTCAGGGCTCTCGTTTTCCCTTTCCTTCTTGTGCTGAGACCCTCCTTTGCTGCTACCACCGTCTGATTGGAAGGACAATGTAGAGCCAAACCTAGGGTTAGGTTTAGCGAAGGAATTTGAAAATGAGGAAGACGACGAAGTTCTCCATTCCTTCTTTCTGATTTCGTTGTTAAACTGCACAATCGAAGAAAGCTCTGCCTCTGCCTGCTTCCTAATTGCAATTTCTGATCATCCTCGTCGAAGGTTTCAAACGATAAGAGGGAAACCAGAGGCCATATGGCGTTCTCCATAGCGAATTCCTCCCGAGCAAGGGAATCGAACTCCGCCATCCTGGCGACCAATTTGGCAACGCTAATCTGAACCTTAATCGGAGAATTGTGAAGAATCTGAACAATTAACGGTACGCCGAGGTGTTGAACGATCGAATTGGCCCTATCTTGGTCGTTGGCGAGGTTGATAAGGACCGCGGATGCCGCAATTTGCGCCTCCGGCGAGAAATCCTCCTTCAGGAGCTTTAAAAGAGGGGGAATTCCGCCTTCTTCGGCGATGATCTTCTTGTTTCGGTCGTTGTCTAGGGCTAGAGAGGCCAGTTCATTGGCTGCCTCGATTCGATCACTCAACTGCCCCATCTGAACCACAGAAATGAAGGAGACAAGAGAGAGAGTAGAGAGTAGAGATGCGAGGGAGAAGACAGATCTGGGTAGAGACGAGAGGGAGAGTAGAGACGCTAGAGAGAAGACAGATCTCGGTTTTGGGGATTTTTTTGGTTTTTTTTTTTTTTCCTTTTAAAAGTAACGTTTCTGTTAGTCAAATTAACGGAAGGATATTGGGTGAAAAAATAAAATAAAATTCCGAGATATCATACAGAATGAGTCAAAGTTTGGGGTATTTTGTCAAATTCGTCGTACCTTATGGATACCAGGAGAAAAAATCGTTTTTTTATTTTATTATTTGAATGTTTACTAATGTGTTTATGATTTTTTTAGTTTTTTTAAGATTTAAAGGTAATATTACTAATGTAGAATGTAGGATTTATAGTTGTAGGGTTTATAGTTTTAGGGGGGTTCAGGGTTTTAATGGATTTTTCTTTAGTTTTTTTTTGCGGTTAAATCGCCCGGTAACCGGAGGTTCATGAATCGGGTTTGTAAACCGGAGGTTGAACCCCCGGTTTACATTTTATGTGAAATATTTCACTCTCTTTCGAATATTTTTCCTCTGGTTTCACATAAAATGTGAAATAAAGGGAAAAATATTTCACATAAAATGAGAAAAAAAAAATATTGACTTTTCATATAGGATTTGAATTTATTTTTTTGCTTTATTTGTAGGAATAAACGATAAATGTTTAAAGTTTAACATTTTATAACATTAAGTGCATTTGACAAAATTGGTAAAAACCTTAGGGGTACAACGCGAGATTATCCAAACCATCGAGTATTTCGCGAAAATTACAAGAACTCAAGGGCATCAGACGAAAATTCTGTATATTATTTGTTTTAATCTTGACCACTGATATGACATATCCGACGGATGTAAAAATTCCACACTTTTTATCTAGGAGGTAGTATGCACGTTAGACCTGATCAAACCCGGATCCGGACGGGAATCGAGTCGGGCTTTGGACAAAAATCATGCCCTGATGGACGGGCCGGATCCGAGCAAGTCAAGGAAACGGGCTGGGGCGGCTTCTCGGACATCCAGACCTAGGTAGCCCGTGGGTCCCATTTTGCCCGCGAGACAAGACAAATATGTCATAAAACGATACATAGCAAATAAAATTTAACTCATAATACCCATAAAAAAGTGTCTATTATTACAAACGGTAAACATAGTTATTGCTACAAACTAGTCATAATAAATTTCATACAAAATAACACGATATTACACAATTAAGCAAATTACAAAAGAAAATGGAGTTGATTGTCTCTTTTTGTTGCCTCTAGCATAGTGCATACATCACACAATCACACATTAGTTGAATCTTCTCCGTCCTCAAACTCGTAATAACCAACATTGCCAATTTTAAGTATATTGTGGGTAAAAATATTAGGTTATTTAGGATATATATTTATTTATTTATTCGGATATTTCACGTGATAACTCTGAAATTTAACATAATTCACATGGTGTACTGAAGTTTGTCAATTTCATGTGTTAATCCTCTGTTTTGTATAAAATTCACTCCATACCCAAACCGTCAAAGTTAACCCAAAAACGTTAACTTTTATAAAAAACGAAAATTAAAAATTTACAAAACAAAACCCACGAACACTATTGCCATGTCTTCTTCATCTTTTGATGTCATATTTCATTATCCAGACCATGACGAGGGGAAGAACCACCGCGGCGGAAATGCTGCCGACTTTGCCGAGGGGGGGCTAACGCCGTCAACAATAGATCCCTCCAAATAAAGTTCAGAGCCTTGAGGAAGAGGGCTTGGGGCCGATTCGCCGCCAAGATCAGAGATCCTTTGAAGAAGACTTGTGTATGGCAGCAGTGGCGTAGCCACGAATTAACCCCAGGGGTGCTAAAATCCCGTGCGAACTTTTTTTTTTGGTGACTTAAATCTAACGTGACTTAAATCTTATTTCGGAAAAATCATTTTTAATTTTTTTATGAAACTTAAGGTAATTTTCACGTGAGATCAAGGGAAAAAAATTAAGTAATTTTATTTTTTTGACTTAAATCTGTTAGAATTGACTGAAATTGCATTTTCAGATAAGATAAGGGGAAAAATTTAAGATAATTTCATTTTTATAACTTAAATTTATTAGGGCTAATTGAAATTACATTTTCAGATTCAATAAGGTTAAAAAATACTTAAAATTTCTATTTTTTTTTGAAAAAAAAAGGTTTTTTTTTTTTTTTCTTCCCCCGGGCCTGAACTGGATCCGCCCCTATGGCTCGACACCTTCGATTCCGCCGAGGAAGCCGTCATGGCGTACGATTCAATCGCTAGAAGCCTCCATGGACTTAAGGCCAAGACTAATTTCCCGATCTCCTCCCTCTCTGTTGGATTCCGACTGATTCTCCCCAAACGGCGCTGGCGAAATCTGTGCCGTTGCAGGCGTCTCTTTCACCGTCGGTTTGCAAAGACCAAAAAACACGTACTTTTATAAAAAAAAATGGAAATTAAATTCTCTTGGGAAACATGGGCATTTGGCTGGAAAAATTTCAAGCCCTATGAATTTTAAAATTGGGGGTTGTTGTTTTGAATTTGAGGTTGGATGGAAATGGGAATTGGGGATTTAGCAAGTCGTTTGAGATCAGTCAGGTGGGGGACATTGATTGCTATGAAGGATGAAGATCATGTTCAACTACGGAGTATTATTTTTATTTAAAAAAAAAAAAGTTAACAGTTTTTAAACGTTAAATTTAACAAATTGGGTATTTGGTGATTTTTTAACAAAACTTAGGGTTATCACGTAAAATATGACAAAAAATGGTGTACCATATGCATTAAGCCGTAATTCAGGATTATCACGTGAAAAAATCGTTATTTATTTTATATAATAATTTTATGAATTTTTTTATGTATAAAAATATATTTATTTTATAAATTAATTCGAGCTTTCGGACGTGTTATCCGGACTAAATGGGATATTATCAATGTCGGTATCCCACCCTTATAAACGGGCGGATCGGACTATCCGAATAAAATGAGCTAAATATAATAACCATATCCGCCCATTTATGTCGAGCGGATCAGACGAGTCGGCCCGTATTTGCTCAGGTCTAATCCACGTGAACCAGACTCTACAAAGATAATAGTGGTATTGTAATTGGACTTGCTTAAAAAGCATTTGTACTTTTTTCTTAAATTGTATACTCTATAATTCGATTCAAAGAAAGAAATGGATGCTTTTTCAATGACGAACCAAACAAACCCTCGCAGGCTTCCGATAACCGAATGAAAATGGTGTAGAGAGAGAAGAAACGATCTCTTCCAAAATAAACCTTCAACAACACCTCCTCCTTCTACAATTCCATCGTCAATCCTAGCCCTTTGTTTGAAAAAGGGGATTTGAAAGAATAATAAGGGATGAGAATAGAAGGGAAAATATGAATGTGTGTTTGGATAGATTAATTAGGAGAATTGAAGAGAAAAGATGGAAAATTGAGAGAAAATAAATGGGAAATTTGGAGGGGAGTGAATCCTTTCAAAATTGGGGGAATTTGGATAGAATTCTATAAGAATAATTTTTTTAGAATAAAAGGTTAAAATTTATTTATTTTCTTAATCTTTGTTTCCTTCAAAATCCTTTCTATTTTCAAACACCATTCTCATTAAAATTTCCTTTCATTTCCCTTTCATCCAAACAACATTAAATTAAAACTAATGTAGTACCAGTATCTTGTACATGGGTTAACTTCGTTTTATAAAATCATTAATAATTATTTATAATTAAATTAAGTTATGTTATATATAAGTAGTTTTAAGAAGAGAAAAATCTTATTGATATTATTCAAGAATTATATAAATGGAAGATTGAAAAAACAAAAATTTGTTATTTAAAAGATAAATGTTCAACATTTTATTGTTAATTATATAACTTGTATAAATATATTATATTTTACCCATACTTATTCTCGTATAGTTATCCTTTTTTTAAAATTATGTAATTATTTTCATACACGAGATATTTTTGCTAAAGTCGTACGTATTCCACTACAACTTATAGTGTATTTTCAATAAACTATATTATATTAAATTAAAATATTCAAATTATATCAATATTTTAATATTAAAAATTACAAGTCATAATATTAGTTAAACATAAATATGTGTTTCTAACAATATTCTAGCTTTATAAGTGATATGTTGAAATGTTATATTAAAAATATATTATTTTTTATATTTATTCAAAAATATGAAATATCGGTTCAAGGGAACCTTGAACCGGAATCTGAACCGATAAATCCCCGGAATCGACGGTCTGGTTCAGGTTCGGGCGGTCTCCCGCCGGTTTGTAACTCGATTCATGGTCCGGTTCGGAACCTAGTTCAAAAAAATTAAAATAAAATAAAATAATATATTTAATGCTTTATTTCAAGGCTTAATTAGGGGTTTATTGAAAAAAAGGGTTTGTAGGGTTAAGGGTTTTTATTTTATGGTTTTGTAGGGTTTATGGTTTAGGTTTTTTTAAATATAATTATTTGAATGTTTTTTAATGTGTTTAAGATTTTGGTAGGTTTTTAAGATTTAAAGGGTATTTTAACTTATAACATTATATGATCTAGGTTATGATTTATAGTTTAGGTTTAAGGGTGTGTATTTTAAGGTTTTGTAGAGTTTATGGTTTATGGTTAGGTTTTTTTATATTTAATTATTTGAACATTTTTTAATGTGTTTGCGATTTTTGTAGTTCTTTTAAGATTTAAAGGGTATTGTAAGTTATAATATTATATGATCTAGGTTAGGGTTTATAGTTTAGGGTTAAGGGTTTATATTTTAAGGTTTTGTATAGTTTATGGTTTATGGTTAGGTTCTTTTATATTTAATTATTTGAACTTTTTTTAACGTGTTTATGATTTTTGTAGCCTTTTTAAGATATAGAGGCTATTGTAGGATTTAAGACTCTAGGATAGGATTTATAGTTTAGGGTTAAGGGTTTGTATTTTAAGGTTTTGTAGAGTTTATGATTTATGGTTAGTTTATTATATTTTATTATTTGAACATTTTTAATGTGTTTATGATTTTGTAGTTTTTTGTAAGATTTAAAGGATAATGCAACATTATATGATTTAGGTTAGGGTTTATAGTTTTAGGGTTAAGGGTTTGTATAGTTTATGGTTTATGGTTAGGTTCTTTTATATTTAATTATTTAAATGTTTTTTAATTTGTTTTTGCTTTTTGTAGCTTTTTTGTATTTAAGGGTAATGTAACATTATATGTTTTAGGTTAGGGTTGATAGTTTTTGGGTTAAGGGTTTGTATTTTAAGATTTTGTATAGTTTATGGTTACTTTTATATTTATTTATTTGAACGTTTTTTAATATTTTATGATTTTGTAGCTTTTGTAAGATTTAAAGGATAATGTAACAATATATGATTTAGGTTAGAGTTTATAGTTTTAGGATTAAGGGTTTGTGTTTTAAGATTTTGTAGAGTATTGTTTATGGTTTAGGTTTTTTTATTTATTTATTTGAACGTTTTCTAATGTGTTTATAATTTTTGTAGAGTATTGTTTAGAGTGAATTCATGATAAGATTTGTCATGTTCTTATAAATAAGATTAAATTGTCATGTTCTTAGAAATGAGATTTGTTAATATATAATGAGACTATGATTTATGTTATTTTAATAACAAATTAATATTGGATTAAATAAAAATTGTTACATTTAACAATTAAAAAACCTCACTCCGTACATTAAATTGAGAAGTTTGGTTGGTTAAAATCAAATTTAATAGTCAGGTAAATAAAACATAAATAATGTAAGATATATTGATTTAAAATTCAAATACTTAGTTGATTAACATCAAACTTTGTTAATTATTCTTAATTTGACACATGAAAAATGTGAATTCAAAATCATTTTAGTGATTCAAAAATAAATCGCCTTAATATAGATTAACAAATTTTATATATTATTCATATAGTAATAAATTAAAAAATAAATAATACCATCTCAATAACTTTTTCCTATAAACGCTTCTCTAAATATGTGAGCATGTACAGCAATAGATCCCACAATTTCTTTTCTATCCTCCTCCCCTCATTAGTATACCTTTTTTTTTTTTCACTTCATTAATGACTTACCAAAGGGTAAATCAATCTTGAACTTGATCCCTATGCCTTTGAAATGGCGTCCCAATCTCATCCTCTCCTTGTTAATCCTTGTGACAACAACTCAAAGGTTGCCCTTTCTCCTCCTCGGTGTTGGCTGATTTGGGGGGAAAAAAATTTAATGTCCCCCTATTCCAGATCTAGGGATGTGGCGTTTCATCTTCCCATATCCGTCGTTCTTTGGTGGCTGGTGTGTCTTCCTGATTTCTCACTGTTGAACCGGGATGTCCTTTCTAATCGGGTTGGTCTCTCCTCCTCTCTCCTCTTTCCCGGATATGGTTTCAGAGGCCACATTTACTGTGTTGCTCCCTCTCTCCCCCGATGTGGTGTGCTCTCTCCGGATTCGTGTCAGAATGAGACTCCCCACCATCTTCTTCTTATGTATTGTAACATGCTAGTGTTGTATTACTGAACTTCTTGCCTACCCCCTCTGTTAAGAGAGACAAGGGTACTGAAAAACCAAAATTTATAGCCACGGCATTTGACTACTGTTGTTGTCTCTTGAGCCTTGTATATACTTAAGGATCTAATCACACAACCCAAGTTCTACTATAAATCATCTCTAAGTGCATTTTCGACACCTTACATTGTCACTTTCAACATCCATTTTCAACACCTTTAAGTGTCTTTGTCATTTTCGGCACTCTAAGGTGTCGATATTTATAGTCATTTTCATACATATATGGAGCTAATAACGACACCATAAAATGTCGATTTTTATCAATTCATATTAGATAGCCAAATGACCGTTTTGTTTTTTCCTGCTATTTATATTTATAAAACACATTCAAAATAATGAAAATAAATGTTTTAGACAAACTGAAGCCAAAAGAGTAATTATATATAATGTGTCATAAAGTATAGCTACATTATACATTACAGAGTTTGAAAATATAACTACATAAATATGCTCAAATAAAACACAAGTGAGTGTTCTTCCTCCAACAATTCAACAATTAAGCCATCTACAGACCCTTGATCTACGAACGATACCCTCACTTTCAATGCTCTTTCTGGAGTTGCAATTGGGTAAATTTGTTTCTTTGCAGACACTGGCAAACACTCTTGAATGAGATTTTTCACTCGACGCTCTCTCTCTGACTTGACTACCAACAAAACTAGTTGATTGAGCATTTAGTTACTTGTAGCAACTAGTTCAGAATTTAGTTACCTGTAGCAACTAGCAAGCACTAGACAAGAAAATGATACTTTCTGCATGCAAGGGGAAGAAGAAATTCATGAAATGTACTAGCACAGTAAGCAATTATAATATTTTAGTAGTAAGACAGTAGTAGTATCACATAAAAGCACATGATACAAAAGAGATGATGGTACTTTTTGGGCCATAATCCAGTTTTCCACATTAAAGTTCATGCCAATCAGTATCAAGAGCTATACGTGACAACAAGCAGTATAGAGTAAAGCATGAATAGTTCCAAAAAAATTCCTTTTACCTCAAGTTCTACTTGGAGAGTAACAATTTCGACATCTTTACTATCCCTTTTATGTTTTTTCGATTTTAGAGCAAGTTGATGATACAAGACCTTGAAGATATAATCATCCCAATAACATCCCACATTTGCAGAATACCAATCATAATGAAACATAGTCCAAATTGTACCACTCTTTATACTCTTAAGACTGAAAAGAAAATACATTTGTCAAAATGAGTCACTTATCAGTTACCATGTTGTTGACATACCTCTCTTCAACGCAAAGCCTCTTCCTTCCTGTATAAGATCACAATCGCCAACTCTGTTTTTTAGTAGTGAGCATTATAGAAACTTAACACTAAAACTGCATGTAAGCAAGTGATATTACCTGATCAATAATTTAGCTTCCAAGGACACACCTTCCCCCAAAGATGTAACCTTTTAGAGCAGTACAAGAGAAAGGAGTATGAGAACTCAATAAAGAGATTAGAGAAATGACACACCTGTTGCAAATAGGCCTAGCACTGCCATAGAAGAAGATAAAGGCAAACATCTCAACTATTTTTGAATCAACAATTAAGCTCAAACTCTACATACAACTGTTGCAAATTTTGTAAGAACAAAGGTAGAGTGCTAATAAGAGCTAGAAATGCTATAACAAATCATTTTTATATACAATATCCCCCCCCCCCCCCCGAAAAGGTAGAGTGCTAAGCATCAAATACTTCATCATAAAGATCAATAACATCATGCTGATCTTCTTGGTCTTTAAAGTTTGAATGTCCCAATACTGGTGCAACCCTGCAATGTTGTTTTTCAGAAATCAGATCCCAATACAATTGTATCGAGCAGAAAGGAGGATGGAGCTAAAAGAAAGAAAAAGAATCAACTCTCATTATACTTGTCCTACGATCTTGAATTCAGAACCTTAACTTATTTCCAAGTTTTACAAAAAAAACAATTTAACTTCAAACAAATTATCATCAACTTACATACACAAGATCAGAAGGAATAATAATAAGAAGCATTTTCATGATCTATAACAACTAGCAAAATGATTAATTTCTTGAAGCAGATAAGTTAGCAGGCCTAAGTTGATATTATTACCTAATCGCGTTTTATTTTGTTCCTCACTCAGTGATATCATCTTATACACTTCTTGATAAGGAGGCATCATAATCTGCATAGGCTCTCCATCATCTCCCTAAGTATCAATCTGTATTAACATTTCAAATTTCACAAAATGGTTAAGCATAATAAAATATGAAAACAAAAGTGAAAATTTGAAGTACATTATCATCAATTGTGGGAAGTGCTACCATGGCAAATCCTCCAAGCAATAGTTGCACGTGTAGTCCTTGCTTTGTCCCCTTCCATTGTCCACCATCCTTTAGCTCTCCCTGTATTTCAGACAAGTATGAATCATCTCATTTAATTAAATTAAATCATACAGGAAAAAAACCTTTGCATCATTTTTCTTGTGTCTCAATAAATATGCAATATTCAATTTTTTCATGAGCTACTTTTCTGATAGCTATACAAATCATTGCACTAATAAAAACTTTAAAATTATAGCTTTACAAACCATTTTCATCTAAGGCGAGTCAAGTCATCAGTTGGATTAGCTTCCTCTGTATGTTGATAAGGAGGACCCAAAGGTATAATTGATCCTCCTCTCAGAAATAGTGTAGACAAATCCTGATATGTGACATAACAAATACTACAAATACATCATAGTTTCAACATAAATAATCTTACAAGAAAAAAATTATCCAAAGTTGATAGCCAAGTACCGGATATGAATCATCGAAATCAAACTTTAACCAAATGCCTTTTCGCAATAATGGTCGTATTTGATGTATTCCCTGGTTTGGCTTTGTACTTTGAAACAACACAAAAGAAGCTCACAATATAAAAACGCCAATATTTCTTTGCAAAAACACACTCAACTAGGTCTTGCCATTCAACACTCAACCATGCCTTTCAGATTTTAAGAAAGCCTATAAATATTATACATTTGACCTCTTCAATGCCGTAAGAGTGATTTCTTATTAATAAAAAAAGCAAGTTCCGACAAAAAGGAAATCACATGAAATCATAGTCATCAGCACCATCATATGCATTTAGAACCAAATTGTTGTTTGGCTTGTCCATATGAAACTACTTCTTTTTCTCACATGCAAAGACAAAGTCACACTAACTTAATCACATATATGATGTAATCATCAAGTTGCTAACTCTATGTAGATCAGCACATATTGGCACATAAACATCCTCCAAAAACAAGAGTGACGATAAGACCTCGCACAAGCAAAATTGACTAAAGACTCATACGTAGGTTTTAGAGCAAAATCACCATTTTCAAACATCATCTTTAAACAATCATTTCATTGAGCACATTCACAAGATCTATTGAGAGATTGGAAACCCTAGGTTATAGAACCAATTACCCTAACTCAGCAAGGACAACTCGAAGATTAGGGACAAGCATCGATAAATCAAAGACTAGGGACAAGCATCGACTTACCGACCAATAGGCGCTCGTTCGACTTACTTTGGGGGGGGGGGGGGGAACTTCAATAGGAATTCGGTGGCAAAGGGAGGGTTCCAGAGTTTGGGGCAAAGGGAAATCATGCGAGAGGGAAGAGTTGCTGATAGAGTAATTTGGGCAGAGTTTTGAGAGACGAGGGGAGAGAGTTTTGGGCGAGGGTTTATTAAGGTTAAATTTACTATCAGAGTAAAGTGTCAAAATGGCTTATATTTAGTACCATACTATGACAATTTACGGTGTAATTGACAGTACACCATTTACGACCTATTAGGGTGTCAAAATGCTATCAACATTTAAAAGTGTCGAAAATTATCATTGATTTCGCGCAAACCAATTTTTTTTCAACGCAATGAATTAGTGTCGGATGTATGGTGTCGAAAATGGTTCGTATTTCTAGTAGTATTTATAGTAGAAAACTGTATGTTTTTCTTCTATTATGGCCTTTGTGGATTTACTTTGTATGTAGTCTACTATAGTATAGCAAAGATCAGATCCTAAGTCTTAAAAAATGGACTCTTTGTTTCCAACAATATATTATTGTCAATACCTTTTTGATTTAATCTACTGGAATTTATATGGCTATTTATACATGAATGGTAATCACTTTAAATGCTCATTGCATGCTCTTTGGTTTGCATTCATTACTAAAACCACAAATAAGGCTCAAGTCCATTCTTACTTCTCTCTGCCTAATCTCTGCTTACATCTATCTTTAATGGATAAAGGTAAGAAACTCTACTCCTATGAGACGTGTTTTGAAGCTTCACAAGCTAACACAAGTTCTAATACCATCACCCTAACAAACAACACCACCAATCCATCCCATGCGGATGATCTACCAAACTCCATAACTCCTCTAATAAAAGGGAAAAAGGGATAATTAACCCAAAAATTCTCCATTAGTGTTTTTTTCTGGTTGATTTCTTACCTAGTTATACCAATTATGATTAGCAGATATCACAATGAAAAATCCATTGCAAGAATAATAGTACTTGCACAACAATCCCACCAGTTTTTATGAAGATAAGCCTTTGGAACTGTCACGACATTAGTCGAAAAAACCTCGAGTGTGATGTTGAATCCTTATGCAAAAATGAGAGAATACAAATAATGGCTCTTGTGGAAACAAAAACTGACAAAGAATCGAATAAAACACCTTTAGGAAAAAGCAAGTTTTGATACCTTCCACTACTCGCCAGCTATTGTTTTTTCTTGTGGTATCTGTGTGATGTGGAAAGCATACCAATTACAAAATGACATTTGTGAACTCTCACACATTGATAAGAGATTTATTTCCATTAAGTACAAAATTATAGACAAAGATTATTGCATGATGCTCATCTTCACCTATGCACCCCCAAAGAAAATAAGAAAACCGAATTTTGGAAATATTTAACAGAGTTTATCCTCCAAGTCCACTTCCTTGCCTAACATATCCGCCTAATTATTGGATATCTTAATGAAATCCAAAATAATCTCTAAAAAGAAAGGTGGTTGACACCCTCTACCATCTAGTCTTTTGAGATTACACCAATTTAAACATGAGTGTAATCTTCTTGATATCCCGACCCAAGGAGATGAATACACATGCACAAAAACAGAACTGAAATAGACAACATATATAAAAAATTGGATAGAGACCTTATCCATGACCAAATTCTTCAATGATTCCATGTCATATTCACTAAAAACCATAAATCTACTTTATCGAATCGCTACCCTATCTCAATTGAGCTGGAAAATTAAAATCCCATTAGAGCACAATAATTTAAGTTTATGTGGACATTTAGGAAATACTTTGAGAACATTGCTAGACAAGCTTGGTGTATCAACACGCAAGGTTCACATATGTATGACCTAGTTAAAAAGACACAAGCCATAAAAATAAGTACTAAAAAATGGAATAAAACTACATTTAGAAACATCTTTAAACAATTGAAATATGTGGAGAAAGATTTAGCCATTATAAAAAAAGGACATCACTTTAGACCCCCAACAACACTTAGTCTGTAAGCAAAATAGTCTACTTGCCAAAAAGGAGAATTTCCTTTCTTTTCATAAGAAATATTGGAACTAGAGGGCTAAAAGTAAACATATTGAATCAATTGATACAAACTCAAATTATTTCCATAGAATAACAACTGATAGAAGAAGTAGAAACATTATTCAGGAAATACGAAGCCTAGAAGGAACAATCATTATTGCTCACGAAAACATTCATAATGAAATAAGATCTATATTTGAAAAAAGATTTAAAAAAGGTAATATCAATTACAGTAACCTTTAAAATTTCCTACGCAACATTTATACGGAGGTTACTACATTTAAAAGTGATGAGCTCACAAGATTGTCACTAATGACGAAATCAAAATAAATAATCTTCGATAATGGTAGAACCAAATCACCTGGCCCTGATGGTATGACAACATATTTCTATCAAAAATATTGGCATATTATTGGACCTATGCTCATCAAAGCCTTTGTGCTCGACCGAGCTATTCCAGATACTATTCTGATAGCTCATGAAATTTTCTACTCTTTCCAAGATAAAAAAAGGAAAGAAAGGGTGGGTTGTAATTAAATTAGATATGGAAAAAATACCATAAAATGGAATGGCAATTCCTCCTATATGTTCTTGAAATGTTTTGGTTCTCACCACGATTCATAGGATGTATTAAAGAATGCATTGAAACTATTTCTTTCTCTGTCCTTGTAAATAACGGTCCCATCGACCACTTCTTCCTAGGCAACACCAAGGCGATCATCTCTCACCCTTTCTCTTTATTCTTGGTGCATAAATACTAGCCAGGCTTCTACAACAAGAAAGTAATTGTTGTATCAACCAACTTAGATTTAAATTATCACGAGGTGGAACTAACATCCCTTTCCTCACTTTTGTTGATGATATCCTCATTTTTGCTAAATCAAATCAAACGGCATGCTCCAAGGTCAAAACCATCATTAAGGAGTATTGCTCTATCTCCGGAATATGCGTTCAAAATCATAAATCAGCTTTTCAGACAACCACTAATCGCCACAAAGCCCTAAAACACAATTGCAATCTCAAATAAATATTTCATTAGAGAAATATTGAGGCTTGCCCATCATCAATGGTAAAGTCAACTATGATACATTTCAAGACACAATCCTTGCTACAACTAACCAACTATCCAAATGGAAAACTTATTTCTTCTCCCGAGAAGGGAGGGCTACACTAATCATACCAAACCTTGATGCTAAACCAAATTATATCATGCAGAGTTTTATGCTATCGACCTCCATCCACAAAGAACTTGATAAGCTTAATAGGGCTTTCTTCTGGAATAAAGACACCACCTATAAACCCTTAATAGGATGAGACACAATCTGCAAAGGGGGAAAAAGGAGAAATTGGAATTAGGAAAACCCAAGGCATGAACAAAGCACTGCAAATGAAAATGTTATGGAAAATTCCAGTTGAACAAGATAATATTTGCATAAATATTATAAATGAAAAGTACCTAAAAACTACAAACATACTAAAATATTAAGAAAACAATAACTCTTAACAATGGTCGCTACTTCTAAGGTTACGAAAATAATTCCATACGGGTCTCCACTGGCTGGATGGGGATGGTAAATCCATCCTTTTTTTAGTCAGACAAATGGACCCTTGGTTTGGAACTAACAAATGAAAATTTACCCCAAATAGTAATTAATCCATCCATAACAGTAAGTGATTTTATAGTTGAAAACAACAAATGGAACAAAACTGAACAATAAAAAAATCCTACACCGCCATATGATTGAAATAATTATTGATATTACCATTCCTCAAAATAACATACTAGATAGACTATACTGGTCTTGTAGTAACAATGGATGGTTTACCATGAAATATGCATTTCAACTAATTACAAAACAAACAACATCTCTAAAAGAAGATCTCTTTTAGATTTGGAAGTTGGATATTTATCCTAAAGTTAAAAACTTCATCTGTAAAATATGTCATGATGGATTACCGACTAATGGTAGGCTTTCCCAAAAGCATGTTCATGTCCCACTAGCATGTGACTCATGCAACAACCCACTTGAAGATTTAAACTATTTTCTATTTCAATGTTCATTCACCCTTAATCAAATCAAATAACAAAACACGAATATAGAGAGTGTTACTAGAAACATGCAAATTAATAACAAAAAAACCAAAATAAATCCTTGTAGAAATCTATTCCCTATAAACAAAAGCAGAATTCATAAGTCTTGCCAATACCAGTTCAGGTATTTGGATTAATAGAAACCAGATTATCTTCAACATTTACACCTTGGAAAAGATCAAAGATCTACCACACTATATAAAATGCTAATAAAAATCTGGGACAACACTAAAATAACAAAAACTGAAGATATCATTAGACCAAAACTAAACCCTAGTCAAACAAAGAAAACAAAAGATATTAAATGGCCAAAACCAAAACCCAACTTTGATAAAATGAACTTTGACGGGTCTAAACTACCTAATGACGAGGTGGATTTTGAATTTGTTATTAGGTATTGATCAAGAGGATATCATCCATATGGAAGGTCATCGATGTGGTCATAACATTATCTTGATGGTTGAATCCATGGCCTAAAAAAATAGCATCCTTGTAGCCAAACAACTAAATTTAACAAAAAATGAAATGAAAGAAGATTACATTTGCCTTATTAATTCTATTAAAGGATATGGACTTGCCCTTGTGAAATTGAGATGGTTGTTTCTGACCTCCATTTCTTTCTTGAAGTCCATCTTAGATACATTTTTCGAGAGGTTAACTATACTGCAGATAGAATTCCTAAACTCATCTGCTCACCCTCTTTGTCTAACTTGGAATTTGATTTAGAACTTCAGGTTCTCATCCGCAAGGATGCTCCAGGCTGGTCTTCGCTTAGGCGCTAAGGCCTACCTAATTTTCACCTCATCAAAAAAATAAGAAGAGATAAATGGGTTGAATGTCTAACAAGTAACTAAGGTTGCTCTCCAAGCTATAACGTTTTTTTGGAATATTTAGATTATATTATCATACTTTTTGAAATTAATCATTTTTATCCTAATTATGTAGTACAACTAAGCTATTAGAAGAATTAATTTGGTTGATTCTATATACACACTATTTGTTGCCATGCTTAACACATATTGGTGCACTAGAATATGGCGTACGCCACCATCAACCGTAGAAGTGTAAATTGAGTACGTAGTATGGTGCATTTTTGGTACGCTAGGAAATGGCATATGCCAAATCCTAGCGTACCAAAAAAGGGGCCCAATTGGTATGCTAGGATGTGGAATACGCCAAACCTAGTGGCTTATTTTGGTACGCTACGCCAAATTCTGGCATACCAAAATAGGTTGAAACATCACGAACGGCCGCCACCGCTTCTTTTCTCCTTCCTCTTTTCTTTTCTCACTTCTCTTCTCTAGATCTCCAGTGACCCCCATTCTTCAACAATGGAGACGCAAGGCGATGACAACATAGGTGGTGGCAACAAGCCCAGACCGGCATTGACATCTAGTGACGGCTAAGCGGGTGCTCCTCCAGCTATTTCGAGCGGTTCAGGTGCTCCTATGGCGGATTCCAGTAGAGGCGTGGGCTCGACAACGACCAAGGCTGCAAATCGTGGAGGTGGCAGCTACGGCGTTGTGGTGGGTGGTGGTGCTATGGCGACTGGCAGTGTAATCGTGGGAGAGGATGTCGACGACTATCTTGGGCGCAATGGACGTGTTTGGATTTAGACCCGAGGCGGCCCTTGGACCCGTGGGAGACTTGTCGTACAATGTGGAGACGTTTCCGCGACTACGGACACGATCGAAGATGTTCGACTCCCAGCCGAATATTCGAAAAGTATGTAAATTTTGAGTTCATAGATTATGAAATCTAGCAACTAAATTTAGGAAAAGTAGGAAAAAAAATTTAAATAGTATAGTACGTGTTATGTTTAATTTTTATAATGTAATTCGAGTTGTATAATGGTTTCGAATTTATGAACTTTGATTATGTTATGTTAATTTATAAGTAACGTAATTTATAATGATATTTTAAACTATTTATGATATGGCATAAAAATGAATTTAGAAATTTAGGGTATGGTATGAAATATTAAAAATATGGTTATGCATAAATTGTATAAGTCGAAATGTAAAAGCAAATGAATTATTTATGTATAATTGTTTTATCGATGTATTTTGAGTTTTTAATTTCCTATAAATTGAAATAATCTTATAAAAGGGCTCTACAAGCTGCAATGTTATCAGTGAGACGGCCCAGACGCGGGTCACGTCAGTTGAGCCAGAGGACCGTCACAACATCTGCTCGTGGCCGCACCGATTAGGTAAATTTGCTTTCGCGATTGAAGCCGTGAGGGATGATGGCACCCCGGATGGCAGGACCGGCGTGCAAGAGGACACCGTCATGTCGGACCATGACGATACTCCATTGTTAGACGACGATGACACTACTATGGCCAACCTGGACGAGCATGTCATGGACGAGTCCCTTAAGTGGGATTATTTTAAGGGCTTTGGGGCCCCCAGTATAACAAAGGACTTGGGCATAGATAATGCTCCCCCGACGCCTACATCCTCTCTCGTCCCAGAGCTGGTGGCCTCGTCGGCTCCCTCTCTCGAGCCGACGACTCCTGCTTTCGAGTTGAATGTATTGCTCGAGGAGGTTTGGAAGCCAGAAGGGTCACGGGTACGACCTTCTCCATAGTCATCCGACTGACGTCACCTCATTCATTTGGGTGATGACGGAGTGGTCGACGAATCAACCCCCTCCACCTTGTCTCTTCGCGATGATCTGGTTATTTAATGTATTTTGGGTAGTTATTTAAATTACTTTTTATTACATATTAGTTGTTCCAATTAATATAACTAATATGATTTAATATTTTTAGGTAACATATGAGGAAGGTTTCGAAGATGTACACGTGACATCCATATTTTACAAATCTTCATGTGCACTGGCATGGGGTGTCAGGAGACATGGTGAGGCTTAGCACAGAGGAGCCATATCACGTCACTGGGTGAGATGGGCTTTTGCAGCATAGACGTTGTGCTTATATCGACGTTCATTGAGTGGTGGCATCCGGAGACGAGCTTGTTTCACTTCTCGTGTGGTGAGATGACAATTACTCCATGATGTCCACCACATTCTCGAGATTTCCATTGACGGGAAGAAGATCATTTCTGAAATGTCTGACCATGATCTCCAAGCAGTCATAGCAGATATTGATGGGGCCATCTAGACATGGTGGATGCTTGGTACATGGGTGGCGGTATTCCCATCACGACACTAAAGGTAAAATCGACGACCATGATGGACAGTCCTCAGAGGAATGACCGGCACAACGCCCATGTATCTGCTTATTCTCTTAGGCGGTACCATTTTTACATACAAGTCCATTGGTCGGGTTAATCACAAGTATATGGAGCTCCTTCTCGACCACGATCATACTATTGTTATGTATGGGGAGTCGGTGTACTAGCCTTGCTATACCAGAACTTGGGTCAGGCATCGTGGACCAAGGCACAAGGCCTCGCAGGATGTCTATTGCTTTTGAGGGTAAATATAGTGTTTTTTAGGGTTTAGGTTCCAAATACTAATTGATTTCTGTTATTTACATGTCTGGATATGGCAATATTTTCATGGGTTTTTGGGTCACTCCGTACTTGACTTGGATGCCATGGTAGATGCTCGGGCCGCTCGAAGAAACGACAAGGAGGTGCCCCAAGGGAATGGTTGATCTTTATTTGCCGTATTCATAACACCCTTCGGCTTGAGGAGTAAATTTTTGGCATTTAATTTGATTTTAGATTTATTTTACACATTTTTAATTTTAGGGTTATTTTACACATTTTTTCTTATATTTATTTTACACATTATTGCATTTATTTTTTTGGTTACATGTTATGTGGGAACCTTGGAGTCCATTAGACTTCTAGTCTGTTCTGTATGCTCCTTCGTTGTACCGATAAATTATTGAGTGCCTCAATGTGTGGGAGTCGAACATGCCCGAATGAGCTCTCCGTCAGTTTGGCTAAAAGTAGGGGGTTCCTAAGGCGCCAGTAGCACTGTCGAGAGTGACCCGCAACATTGACTTGAGGTCGTACACCGTAGAGTTTCTCGAGTCGTTGTGCCTATGGGATGTCGACTCGAGACCTATGATCGAGCGGAATGATCTGGTAGTGAACACCTTTGCTTGCGACATAAACGATGCATACCTAGATTGGCTAGACCACATGTCACATCTATATCTGGATTTTAGGTCCTCTAAGCAAGACCGTCCAGGTCAGCTTGTCCCTCCAGCTCCTCCCGTCAACCTTCTCGTGGTATGTTTTTTTCTTTTGTTTATTCACTACATTTGATTCTAATGTAGTGTAGTATCATTGTTACTATAACGGATCCAAGTTTTAGTTGGTGAGGTGTGGAAATTCCTCATAGAGAGGCATGGGCTTCTTGCTGATGTTACTGAGACTGTTAAGAGTTAGGTTTACGTTTGGCGTGAGGCAGGCCGCCTATGGATGATCCCCTACTATGTGTATCGTAGAGGTTCCACGTTTTGCAATATGAGGAGGGACATGGCATCGAGAGTTGCCCCAATGAGGAATAGCTTTTCTGGGTTTAGGGTAGATTATTTGTGTACATAAACCTTATTTTGTGGATGTATGACACTTTACTGCTTTGTATTTAATGGTTTGTTTATTTGGGTTGTGTTCTTAATGTAAAACATTTTTCATTAAAAACCCTAACCCTAGGATTTCTTGATTAGGATTTTGATGTTTCATGGGTTTAAATGGAAGGTTTAGTTAGTTAGAAGAATGTTTAGGGTGCTAAAAAGTTAAAATAAGGTTTAGGTAAATATTTTAAAGGGTAAGAGGTGTATGATGAAGTTAAGGATTGAGTAGTATGGGATGTATTTATTTAAGGTTTAGGGTTTAGGGACTGAGGTATTACATTTAATTGTTCAATGTTTAAGGTTTGAATGGTATGAGGTATAGAGTTTAAAGGATATGAGGTATGTGAAGAAGTTTATCTGTAATTAGAGATCAGATGTATGAAATAGTTGGTGATTGAATGGTTTGGGATTTTCTTGGGTTTAAAGTTTAGGGTATAAGAGCAATGTTCAAGGTTTAGGAAATGGCATAGTATGAATGTGGCACAGAAAATCTAAACCCAGAAATCCCAGACTCTAGAAACCTTAGGGTTTGGTATGCCAGGAAGTGGTGTATTCTATTTCCTAGCGCATTAGACCCTAGGGTTTCTAGGATCTAGGGTTTAAGGTTTAGAATCCCAGACCCTAGGAACATTCTAGTGTTAGTCAAATGACTCAAACAAAACTTAATGAATTCAATGTAGCAGTATTTTTATCACCACTAAAATGAATTTGACAAATGACTAAAACAAAACTTAAGGAATTTTCTTATTAGACAAGGAAAAGGTAGTAGTACAAAGGCTCATCAATTAATACAATAATATTTATGGAATCCTAGTCATACTACACTAGTGGATCTGGTGGACAGTTATATCTTATACAATACTGCTAAAATAGTTCAATTCTCGACTCATACATAGCATCACAGTCAACACTTTGGTGTTTGAATTGGCTCCACACATATGGTATGGGAGGTAGTGGAGAATTATCTTTGAGCCAGACCTACATACAAATGTTTAGGGTTTTGGTTAATAACTTAAATCATTGAGCCCAAACATAAAAGGAATATCTCAAATAGTAAGCTTTACCAATATGAAGTGATTTTAGGCACCGACTAGAGCTATCGTCAATATCTTGGTTTGAGGGCCAAGGCTTCCATGAGATGCCTTTGTTGGAAGGCACAAGCATGGCCATCCCAGGAAAACAAAACAAGATCAACCTTATGTAGAGTGGCAAACACCAAACCAACCATGGGCATGTCGAGCCAATATTCTTCAGAGCAAGGACTCATGACATAGCTCACCCGAAAGATCATCTCTTCGAAATAAAACAAATGCACACCCATGTATACATCTTTGTTCAACTCTCCTACTAGCTTCATTCTCACAGTATTATATGTGTTCTCTTCCAACCCCAACAACAACTAGGGATTGATATCCACAATGTCCATCTACACCTACATCTTTAGTCCTCTGAATGTACGGAAACCATAAGTAATCCATATTTTGAACTCCAATGTTCACCCCATACCAAATCATGGGATAAGAAGAAATCTACACTACAAGCCCTTCAACACGACTCCCAATCATGGGCGAGTCTCCACTTTGTCCCTTCTTCTTCTTCTTCTTCTTCTTCTTCTTCTTCTTCTTCTTCTTCTTCTTCTTCTTCTTCTTCTTCTTCTTCTTCTTCTTCTTCTTCTTCTTCTTCTTCTTCTTCTTCTTCTTCTTCTTCTTCTTCTTCTTCTTCTTCTTCTTCTTCTTCTTCTTCTTCTTCTTCTTCTTCTTCTTCTTCTTCTTCTTCTTCTTCTTCTTCTTCTTCTTCTTCTTCTTCTTCTTCTTCTTCTTCTCATTCTCATTCTCCTCTATCTCAGCCCTCATGTTCTCAAAGAAGCTCGGCTCCCTCTTGGTGGAGTACTTGATTGAGCCCTTTGGTCTACCCTTTGGAACGATGTGTGACGGCTCATTTAATAAATATTCATACGGATTCTCCAAGTCATTGTACAACTCAGTGATTTGGTATACATGGTCTTTTCTCAAATCATCCCTCGTAAATAGGGGTATTGTGTCCTCGATGGGCACATCATCGCTAAGGCCTTCGCACACCACTTGCTTCAAAAATGGTGTATCTCACTGGACAATATCGGCATCCTCGTAATGATGGCATCTCCAATTATGTGGACGCATGACAAACCAAAGCAGTCTCTCATCTAGTGATCATCGCAATCCTCCAAATAATAATCTTATGCTATCTTCTTATACATATTCAAACCCATGTGCTACACTCTATAGATTAGCCTTGTAAAAAACATTTGTATTGTCATTGGAACTATATCAAACATTGTTGGTGTTTTCGTTCATGACATCTCCATGCTCACCCTCACCTGGAAAATTTTACCTTCGATCGCATGGTGAATCCTGACTACAACTCTGTTAAAACCACCTATAACAGAATCAACAATTTATTTTCAAGATGTGATGCATACCCTTAACCCCATCAAACAACATACAAACTCAAGTTAGTATGATACTGAACGTTAAACATATATACTCATTTTAATGTACAAGGGAACCTATTTGAAGTCCTCGTGAAGAAGTGAAGATGACGATTCATCCACGCTCTGACTATGTTTTCCTTATAAGGAGTAAATCACATCCTCTCAATGTATGAAACGAGACCACTCTTCCATGATGTCCTCAAAATTTTGAGCTTCTCTTCATACCTTTCCTCCATGGTTGAATACCACATTACCCAACATTGGCTGGTAAAGGTCTTGACTTTATGTTTATCCTTTAAGATTGGGTTCGTATATGCCTCTATGTTATGCTTAATTAGCACCAATCACAAAAGGTTATAAGATGAATTGCATTGATGAGAGTCTTTTCTCGGTTAGTCATTATGGTCCTTTGCATAACTCCCACTTCTTCAAATAATTTCTTATGTTTTTTTCATTATGAACCTGTAATGCAAAATATCTTCCTCTAGAGTAAATGCATATGCAATGTTGAACATCTTGTGATTGCAAGTAAAACCAAGTATCATCACCAAAGGCATTTTATACACATGGATAAATGTATGAAAACAAAACAATATAAGCAACCAAATTTGATGATCAAATCTATATACCAATTTTCTAGTATTAAATTGTATTAAAAATTAAGACATTCCTATTTGTCTTGTATGTTCAGTCGATAACGATGACGTACATGAACAACTTCAACAGGTGTAGTGAGTCCAGGTGAGCAAAAAATAGGACATCCACTTCACCCATAGACTTCTTCCTCGAAGGATGCACTTCGTACCTATTTATTGGAAAAGATTAGAGTCCATTGGGTCATCATCATTTCTCTACAATCCTCATATTGCATCTTTTGCAGAAAGTTTGAAACTTGTTTTGTGGATGTTACAATTCTGGGGTAGAAGCTTCTCAACTCCACAACAATAGTCCTTAACGTCATCAATTGATTGATCAACCTTCTAGCAAGTTGCTCTTGATCGGGGGTCATTCGACCCATGTATGCATGATCAAGGAAGCTAGTCGAACGTCTATGGTTGTGGTGTCCGTCTATAACATTCAAGATCCATTTATGATTCTCTGACCTTGTATTTTTCTTTAGTCGAACCCCTTTTAACGCAAATGTAAATTCGCATTTCTTTGAGTTGGTTTTAAGTAATACTTGTAAAAACCCTCATTTTATCATAATGGTAGTATGGTAAATTTTTATTTGATAAAAATAAAAGTTATGAAATTTATTTTATTTCTTTTAGAGGAGTAATTTAAATTTCATTAACTGAAGTTCAAAAACTAGTTCAAGATAATTTTGTACAAATTATCAAATGAGTATAATAGTATGATGAATAAATCAACAAATAAGTATAATAATAGATGTAGTTTAGCAATTTAGGCTTTGTTTGGTAAAAGTGGGTTTTGTTTATAAACCATTTTTTTACAAAACCTACTTTTATACATTTCAATAAACATGTAATAAAATTATTTTTATATTTTTTCAACTACTCACACTTTTCTAATAAAATACACACATACCCATAAAAACCACCTTTTTACCAAATATACTTTTTTACACAACCCTATTTATCAACTACTTATAAACAAAAAACCCTTAATAAACTCCATCACCTAACAAACCCTTAAATATAAGAGAAATAGCATTAGATACCCTACCTTACTAATGACTTTACAATTGTAACCTACCCTTTTTGTGTTTTTGCAAGAGTACCCCATTTTTCTTCTTCTAAGTTTTATGCAAAAATACCCCCAAAATAAAAAGGTAAAATGAAATTATAGGTTTCTTTTTCTTTGGAAAATAAAATATGACATGGCACTCCTTTTATGAATAAAAAACCAAATTTAATTAAGTTTTAATTTGAAATTGAAACTTGATACAAAAATCAACCAATTCTTCGTCTCTCTCCCCAACTCGAGGTCTTTCCTACTTCTCCGGCGGAATCCAACTTTGTCCGACAGATTCCACCATTGTCGGCCGAAAGGTTTCTCTTTCAGGTATGATATCGCTTCAAACTCCATAATCTCCAGGTTTGATATTTGCTTGAAACCCTTCATCACCGTTCGACCTAGCTTACTCCGATGACGGCGCGAAATTGTAGGTTTTCCATAGACAGAGCCCTTCATCACCGTTCGAGCTAGCTTCGTAATCTTCCTCTTATTACAACTAAAAATTGCAGGTCTTCCACCGAAGAAGCGCAACAAAGTGCAGGTCTTCGACCCATTCAGTCGCGATTCTGATTCATCTTCCTCTTTGTCTATCTCGTTCGAGCCTTGGAGGTATGTCAATTTTTTTAGGGTTCCAGCCATTCAACGTCATTTTAGGGTTGCTCCGTTACTGTTCATTGGGTTTTTAGGGTTGATTCACTGTTTTTCGTTGTAGGGTTTTATCACTGTTTTTCGTTTGAGTTGAAATGAACTGAAGTTGAATGCTGCGAATTATATTAACCTATGAAATTCGTCTAGAGAAAAATGAGAATGTCAGATTAGTTTATTTTTTTGTCACAATTGCAAGAATTACCATTGTTTGATAATTTCATGTCAGCGTTGATGAAATATTTGTCACATCATATAGCTTTATTGTTGAAATGAACAATTAGAATGTCAGTTTTGTGAAACATTGTTGTGTTTTTAAAGAGATGTTTTTATTTGCATGACTTTATAGCTTTCTTCCTCTCACAACTTCCTTGTTTTCTCGTGTGATCTCTACATCTGAGTATGTTTAGTTTTGTGCATAGAAAAAACTTATATGTTGATATTCTCTATTGTTTGTCTATCTCCACCAGTGCAGCTGAAGTGCTATTATTGATTAAAGAATAAACGGAGGAAATTCAAATGGGTAAAAAGGTAAATTTTGGTTAGCTCATTGTGACTAGTTTTCCATATTTCACATCCTGTCATGTAGTTTTTAAGTATATGTTCCTTTTGTATTTATTGACCTCGTATAATTTGTACTATTTAGGGTCATTTATTGAGATTTGAAGCGAAAACAGTTCAAGGCAAAGTCAACCAAAACTGTCGGCGTGAATTGCTGAAAATTATTGAGAAATGTCTCTCCCATGTGGACTGGCAGAAGATAATAGATGGTCCATTTAGAACTACTATGAAGATGGTTCATCGACAAACCTTTTCATGCCAACTTGTACATTACATTTTATTCCGTCAAGTAGAAACGAGGAAGTTGTGGGAGACGTGGTATGACCTGCAAGGACAGCTGTTGTGTTTTTCAATGAAGAAATTTGCACTTATGACGAGGTTATGCTATCGCAAAATGAATGATAATGAGCTGAATTCGGATAAAAATGCCATAAAATAGTTATTTGATGTACATAATTTGACCTTGGGTGAGCTAGAGTCATTATTTATGCGTACACATCCTGATAGCCCTTTGAAATATAAGATGACATTATTGATTATATTAGAGGGCATCATTCTTGGGGTTGAGAAAAAGGTTTGCATAAGCACGGGTCATGTCAAATTATTGACTGATATCAATCGATTCACGAAATTCCCATATGGCAGGGTTAGCTAAGTGAAATTCACCAAGGATTGAGTTCAATGGTGAAGAATAGATTGGAAATAGTTGAAACAAGCAGAGACTCAAGTGCAAGGTTGGGTAACAAACTCAAGCGGCTGCCAATGGCCTTTAAGGTAACATGACAAGATGTAATGTATATAGTTTTGAAGTTGGTATTGTAGTTACAATATATTGATGGTTTCTTACTAGAAATATGTATCATATTGACAAGAAAAACTGAGGTTCAAGTATGGTTATTTGAAGCTATAAAACTAATTGCTTCAGCATTTGCACATTTGGTGGATAAGGACGCCTACCCATACGGTCTACGATGTTTAATAGATTCACAACCTGATGCGACAGCTGTGGAGTCTTTCTTGGGGAAGGCCACATCTCATTTTATTCCAAATGTGGTGTTAATAGAGGAAGAAGTTGAGGTGGAGGTCTTAAAAGAATGCAAAATTGATAGGGAAGTGAAGGAAACTTACTTTGACAAGGTAGTTGAGAAATTCGAGCTAAGTAATAAGAGGTCTATCAATGGTAGATGAAAAGGAAAGAGTGATTCAGACCCTGCCCCTGCTGCGAAGTCCTCAGGACTAGATACAAGACAAGTGATGTGCGTTATGAAAGAGCTTCATGAGCGTACGATTAATTTGGAAAACCAAGTGGATGCAGGATATAGTGCTATGAAAAAACCTTGGGCATAATGGAACACATGATCAAGAAGAAGACATTCAATAACTCATATTCAACAAATGATGAAGAAGAGGACATTGAACATGAGAAATGAGAGGTACGATAACTGTCAACAATCGTTATTAAGTTTTGGGAACTTTTTTTTTTTCTTGGAAGCTGAAGCATTTTTTTATTGTTGTAGAATAGGAATGTCATATTAAAAAGTTAACATGTCATTGTTTTTCAACTTGAGATTGACAGTTACTTATATTTATTGTTAGTTAAAGCCTATTTATTGACAAATATTATAATATGAATGTCATAATGACAAAATAGAAAGTCAATTTTTATAAGTTGGATAGATGCATAAAGCTCTGTTTTTGTGTAGATGTATTTTAGGAATGTTATGTTTACAACATAGAATGATGCATTTACTTATTATTCTTGTGAGTTAAATGTAATTTGTTATTTATTGAAGCAGAATGTTGTACATGGTCGTGATGAGGACGTCGAAATGGATAGAATGGGGGGGGGGGGGTGTCTGATTCAAATCCCCTATAGGATGACGATGATGAAGGTGCCATTAAAGTCGACAATGGCAATTTAGGATATATGGTTGTTTATCGAAAGCAAAAGGATGATGAAGATGGTGCAATTCAGAGTGATGATATTGAGGGTGTAGTACATGATGAGGTATAGAGAAATGATGACAAAAGAAGAAAAAGATAAGAAAGAAGGAAACGTATTTGCAAGGAAGACTCGTTCAAAAAAGAATAAGGATGATGAAGATGGTGCAGTTCAGAGTGATGATGTTGAGGGTGCAGTACATGATGAGGGGAAATATGGAGAAATGGTGACAAAAGAAGAAAAAGATAAGAAAGAAGGAAAAGTATTTGCAAGGAAGACTCGTTCAAAAAAAAAGAAGAGTGATGAAGATGGTGCAGTTCAGAATAATGGGGAAACTAAAAAAGGGAGGACAAAAGGACTTGAGGTATGCATCAACAATAGTTGATGATGACATACTTTAATAAATCTTCCAACATCTTATTATGAAAAAACTTATTTGCAGACGCTAGCGGTAGCAAACAAAAGAAGTTGAGGTGGAATGAGACTACCAAAGAATCAATTGGAGTCTCAACAAGAAAAACCAACTAAAAAAAAATTACAACTGGTGAACTGAGTGACCATCCTGTCAGGAAGAGAGGACTGTCCAGAGAAGCCGATAATCCCAAACGATGCAAGGTTTCAACGTCCAAAGGTATTTCAGACAAGAATAGATTGTGTCGTTGGTTAGACTCGAAGGAAAGGTTAGGAAGTTATACCTCATGTCTTGATGATATGAACGCGTATTTGAGATATTGTTAATTAAATTATGATGTAGTGAGGAAATTGTTTCTCCAACTGGAGAACATCTATAGAAGGAGTTTTTTGAGAAATTGTTGCAACCAATGGGGTGGCTGAGTTCTTTTGTAAGCCTCTTTCATTATTTATATAAATTATCGTGGCGTGCAGCAAGTCTAAAATTTCTAGTATGACATAATATATTTTTGGTTTGTAGCACTTGGACGAATGTATGTATTATCTTGACTGTCGTGTGCATGTCAAACCAGTGGCAATATTGGACACCTTTTTCAGCATAAGTTGGACAAGGAAATGAATAGATGGTTTTCAGATAAGCAAAGTTATGTTGATGATCGATCTAAGATGAGATACCTGCGTGGGGAATTGCCTGCACTTTATGGGAAGGATTGGAAGGACGTGGATCATTTATACCTCCCCTTCAATTTCAAGGAGAAACATTGGGTAGCTCTGGAGATACAACTAAGTAAATGGTGTGTCACTGTATACGATCCCGACGTCAATTTGTTCAAATTGTCAAAATTCCATAGGTTCCTTGAAGGGTTGATATATATTCTTCCTGTCATGATAACACAGTATGAGCCCTTGGTAAGAATTTATGAAGATAGGGGAAAAATCCCCTAAATGTAACTCATGTTCCTACACTGGAGAGAAATAAGTGAGGGTAAGTTGTTGTAATACTCGAGATTTTTGTAAGACAAGTTTGGGTTTATTTAAATTTTGTCGCCCTAATTTATTCTTGTGTAGTCAATATATTTTATGTTTATTATAATTATAAATTGAGTGCATCACCTGAAAAATCCGAGTTGCCGTTTCGTGAAATAGCGGTATTGGATCATCTTGGGTGTAATAAGTCCTGTTTAGGATTGTCTCGTATGTATAAATGGGTATACATAAATAGGCCTATATATTTTTGAAATATTATTATAAGGTGTATATTAATATTTATTTCGATTAGTAATTCTAATACACTTTCCTACTACTAGTTATAGTATGAATATTGACGAGCGTTAAGGATACATAATCTGTATCAACGCTAGAATTACTTCCGAGTAATCAATAGGGTAATCCAATTCCATATATATATATATTATAGTTTAAAATAATCAATTGTACAAAAAGACAAAATTAGGAATTTAATCCTTATCCTTTCATCTTTTTTTTCATGCTTATCTGTAATTCTCTAGAAATTTCTCCCTCTTTTTCTTATTACCCTCACCGACCTCCTCCTTGTCTGCCTCTCCTCCATTTCCACCGCCATCCTCACCCTCCTCTTCATCTCTCTTGCACACGCCATTAGTTGGAGGCTCTTGCTCGCCGCCGTCGTCATCGTCGCCAAGGGGTTGCCACCTCCTTCCTTTTTCCTCCACCTTGGCTGCCCTCCTCTTCTTGTACGTACAGCATCAGCCACTAGCATGGCCATCTCCGGCTACCTCCACCATCTCTCGTCGCTGGACAAGTGTTCTTGAGCCTTCACCGCCTCTCTTGTGAACCTAAATCATCCTTTGGGTCTTGTGTGAGTTTCTTCTTAATTCCTAAACTTTAAATTAGTGAGCTTGATTACTTTGTATAAAGGAGGAATTTTATGAATAATTAGAGGTTAATTGATGTTGTGGAAGGCTTAGGTGGACTGGATTTAGAGTTCTGGAAAGTAGAAGCTTGAAATTGGGCATTTCTGTGCACTTATGGAAATTTTGGGAAACTTTCATAATTACTGGAAAGTTGTGGCTGGGTTCATAAGGTGAGGAATCCTGTTACGAGTATGAGAAACTTTACAGATCTTGATTTGGATATATATATATATATAAATTTATGCACAAATCTGCGTTATATTGTAGATTCGGGAACTCGCAACGACTACGCGAATCGAGGGACGTCGGGCTGTATAAATAATTATACCGCGAGAATTGCTTGACATGTAACTTATCTAAGGCAAGTTATTGTGAGCATATATGTGATGTAGTTTAAGTTTAGGATATCATGTTATGCATGACAGTAAATCCTTAACCGTTCATGAATTTTAATTCTTATCATGCATGAATATTGAAATTATGTGTCATTGTTTGATTATGTATCTATATGCCAATATCGCGGATTGCCTTGTTGTTATAAGATGATAATATATGATGAGATGTAATGGTTTCGGTAATTGTGAGTTGCCTTGGTGTTATAAGATCTTGATATTGATTATCATTACATGTTATGCTAGATATCATCTATGAACACATGTTATTGTTGGTGGTGTTTACGAATATATGATGCAATGTCTAGGTAATTGGTATTATGAATGGTAGCCGTGGTTGATCATGTTTGTAAATGCCAGCTAATGTCAATATTACGTGTGGACCTTGTTTGAACGCTTTGGATTGATGTGTTGTAACTTAAGTATAAGGTCTTAGATTTATGTGTGAATATAAGATCTTGGATTAAGTGTGAGTACTGAATCTTGTATCACGCATCAATGTGGAATTAGTTGATAATAACTTAAACATGTGTTTATATGGTTGATGTGTCAATAAGTGGACGTTGGCTGTGTTAAGGTGATATAGAAATAATGTTAATATGGATTAATCTTGTGGTATGTTCGTCTTGAAATAATAGGGTTATTCATGTTTATGAATTGATGTCACGGTTTGTCATGCTTATGTAATGCTGTGTTTAGGGTTTATAACCTTTGCGGGTAAGGATTGTTCTGAGCCCCGCATGATATTAAAATGGTTTTTTAACGTGATACATCCCCAGATACTCTTCCGGAGTCCCGGGTTGAGTAAGTCAAGGGAGGTGCTTTACCTGTGTTTGGAAGGCCGAGTCGCCTAGCTAACGATGTCGTTGCCGACCCGCAGGTAAAGGTGTGTACCCACAGTGTGGGGTTAGAAGGTACCTTCGTGTCCAAGACAGGCTTGGGCATGTTTTCTAACATTTTTGTAAATGATTTTTGAATATTTTCGTAAATGTTTATTTTCCATTGTGTTTTCCTAAAAAGAAGTATACCCAGTTATAGGTTTTGAATATTGGGATTTTATTCCGATAATCTGTGATCCAATTGGATATTTATTGATATATTGTGATGGGATCTGTGATGGAAATCTATGCTCAGTTGGATGCGTATTGGAATTTGTATGGTCTTTTGCATTTAGATGATTATTTTGCCTGATACTGATATGGCACTCAATCAATATGTATATATATATATCAAGACTGCCTATGATCTGGCCAATATCTGTTCGTGCATGTATAGTTAGTTTCAATGTTAGGTTGTAAGGTACTTGTGGTATTTGCGTTATCTGTTCGTGCATGTGTAGTTATTTATAACATTAGGTTGTAATGTAAAGGTGGTATCCGTGTGTATCTACTATAGGTAAATCGTAAGCATTGTGATCAAAGTCGTTATTGCCTTCATGCTATAATCTGTTTATCTGTAACTTTCGTGTATACTTGAAATCATGTGGATAAAGTCATTCCTAGTAGATTATGTCAATGTGGGTATTCATTAGAGTTGATAAATTGTTAGGGCATGTTTATCTATAACTCTTCTTGTACATTTGCAAATAAATGAAATAATGCATTCTTGAGATGTTACGTTCATATATATATATACACACTCATATTTACATGTGCGAGAATGCATGTGTGCATAGTTGTATGTCTGCTAGTTTGTGATTACTTTACTTTTACTATTACACGTTTATTGCTCATATAACTTGCTAGTCTGGTTGGAGATTAACCCCTATTTCGGTAGGGGACTGGTTGTGTTTGTGCATGGCCAGAGTTGTAAGTTGCGCATCGGGAGCATGGAAGAGGTCATGTGACATGATGCAAATTCGAGGATGGGGATTTTAGTTATGTTTCAGGCCCTTCTACAGTTATAGTATACTTGTTGATTAAACTGGGTCGTGGTTGCATCTGTGTACGCCGACCCAAGTGTATATTGTCTTTCATGAAAATCATCTTTTGAATAGGTTTTATGGGTCTGTCATTGTTTAGGTTTTGACTGTCACAGGTTGAGTTTTCTTTCTTAAATTGTCTGAGGGAATTTCTGCAGGAAATTTCTGGCGCTGTAACTCCCCATTAGCGGTTAATTTGGGGCATTACAGAAGTTGATAGAGCTTAGGTTTTTAATTCATGTGGGAATGGTTAGAATCAGCTTCATACATCGCATCACTATCTCCATGCTTACTGCTTAGGTACCTAAGTTGGATTTCTCTCATAGTAATGTTTGATTCTTGTTGGTTTAAAACTCGTGTTTTTAAAAAGGATTGAGCGTAAGGCTTGTAGAAATTGAATTTTTTTTTGTAAGGATCAAATTTGATTTATGTGGTACTTAGTTTTACTTAAATTGAATAAAGGTGTGGAGAAAGTGTAATTTACAAAGGTGGTACCAATGATTTTCGTATGAAGTTTTCGAGGTTTGATTTTCAAGATAACTTTCTACAAATTTTTCATCTCCTATTGATTCTGAGTGTGGTGTTTTAAACTCACTGGTATATTTTATGGTTTTGATCTTCGTATCTCGGTTGAGATTCGTGTTTTCATTATGTGTACAAATTGAAAATTGTTATTGGCTTAAGGTTTGATATTGTTATTCATTTATACTTGTGTGACGGAGGGACTTTATTGGATTACATTCTCACTTGAGTAGTAATGTGGTTGACATTTTGGTGAACCCTTTTGGGCTAAAGAGATCGATTGAAAATGTGTTGACGATAAGTAAAGTTTTTGGGAAAAAGAATGGTTTAAATAGAGGACTATGCATCTGATCTGTAATCAATATCATCTTAATCCTAGTGGTAAGAGATGTTTATGTATGAACTAGATATAGGATGACATTTTTATTTTGGTCATGATTTTTCATGTGGGAACTTTTGAAGTTAAGAGTATCCTATGATATTGTGGAATTTTATAGTTAGTGGTGACTCGGTGACTACAAATTAGGAAACTGTTATAATTATTGATGGTCTTAGATTATGGGTTGATCTTACTGCATTTTTATAAGACTTTGGTTCCTTATTTTTATACTTGGGATGGTGAATTATTGCGTTATGATATTGAGTTTACATTCCTTGGTCATATAATGCTTAGTAAGTGCTAGAAACATTTAAGGTTTCTTATGTAATGTACTAAGGTACAGAACATGTGTGGCTTGGATGTTAGATGTTTATGGGACACATACTACATGGATGGTATAGGGATAGAATAAGTGAATCAGTATTAATGGATATTGGGATGGTCAGATCTTATGGTTCGATATGAAACTAACATGAACGTAATTGGATGCTTATGATAAGTGTTTTTGGAAGTAGTTCACATATTATGTATATAATGTTCACTCCTAATGGGAACTAAGGAGTCACATGAAAATGGTATCTGTGTATTGAGGGAAATTATGTAACCTTGCACATGTTGCTTGAAAAGTGTATGGACAAGCTAATGCCAAGTGTGCATCACTATGAGACTTTTAATAAGGTTGTGTACCCCTTGAATATGATGATCTTGGGAGAGTTAAAACTATCATTGAAATACTAAGCGCGTGAAATTTAGAGATTACAAGGTTTCAGTGATAAGATTCACATTGATATCAAGTGGAAATATTTCGGGATATTGAGATACCAAGCTATCTATCTGGTGATGCTTCTTAAAGATCTTAAGTGATTTTCTTGAGGTTAAATTCCTGTCGTGGAAGTACTTGTATATTGGATGAATTTAGTTCGAGAGGACATTGGTTTCGTATCATTAGTGAGAAGCAAAACTTCTGGATATGATTTGTGTAAGGATTTTACTCCATTTGAGTTTTGAGTTTTTCTAATGAGTGTGAAAAAGCATTCAACGTGTTTAAGGATTTGTTTAAAGTAATTGATTCGGATGTCTTTGTGGAGGAAGTAGATCTTCTTACCAAGATTTGAGAGGAGATTCTAAGTTATTATCGAATTTTTTTATAAGAGTTTCATCGTTTATAATAAATTTTTGTTTTTGATGTTGACTAAGACATCGAGAGGTTGGTTCAAAATTTTAAATTCTACAATCCAAAACCCGAGTCATTTCTGTTTTGTGTATCATGATCTATTTGAAGGAATTATCCGAAATTGAATTTGAGAAGTGACGTTCTAACTCCTTTTGCTAGATGTACCCTCGAACGTTTAGTACCTTAATTTTCACTCCAAGTAATGTGTTCTAATATATATAGTTGTGTATCTCGTGTTATCGCACAGTCGTGAGATATTTTTGGATATCATAGCCTTTTGTGTGCTTGATCACATTCTGTTAGGCGTGTACTCGTTGCATTATTATGTTAGTAGGATGTCCTTTTGATATACGGAGTTCGGTGTGATTTTTCCTATCAATTTAGAAGATGCAGTTGAGATGCATTGGGTGTGATGGATATTAGTACTATTATATTGACCGACTAGTCATGACATTGGCATATAAATTAATTTTCTAAGGCCTAGTGCTCAAGTTACTATACACTGGAAGTGATTTACTCCGAGGAAGAATTCCAGGTTATTTCGCTGTCTTGGGGTTTTTGTAAATTGGTCAAAATCTGTAATGGTTGCTATAGGGGATTATGTATATATGCAAAAGTTTAACGCTCATGGATAAGGACATTTAAGGATTCATGTTTCGAGGGTTATATTTTTGAGGATACTCTATGATGATGTACGGGAATAAATTGAAATGTATGACAGAGAGGTAACTAGAGATCCAAGGGCTATATCCTTATTCGGTAGAGGTGACCATTGGGAAATTAAGGACCATAATGATTCACTATTATGAATTGTTGGATATCTAGTTTCGAGGATGAAACGTTTTTTTAAGGGGATAGTATGTAATACTCGAGATTTTATTTAAGACGAGTTTGGGTCTATTTAAATTTTGTCACCCTAATTTATTCTTGTGTAGTCAATATATTTTATGTTTATTATAATTATAAATTGAGTGCATGACCTGAAAACCTGGGTTGCGTTTCGTGGAATAGCGGTATTGGATCATCTCGGGTGTTATAACTCATGTTTCGGATTGTCTCGTATGTATAAATGGGTATACATAAATAGGCCTAGATATTTTTGAAATATTATTATAAGGTGTGTATTAATATTTATTTCGATTAGTAATTCTAATACACTTTCCTACTACTAGTTATAGTATGAATGTTGACGAGCGTTAAGGATACAGAATCCGTATCAACGCTAGAATTACTTCCGAGTAATCAACAGGGTAATCCAATTCCATATATATATACAGAGTCAGGCTCCGGTGAAACGGATGCTTACGGTGAAACGTGAGGAGGAATGAGAGCCAACCATTTTGAGACAATGGAAGGCTATGATGGAACATCCATCATAGCAAACATACACCCTCTCACACACAATCACACCCCATGGTCAACATCTGACCATTGATCGGTCAATGGTCAGTTTGACCGGTCAACGGTCAACGTTGACCGTTGACCGGTCAAACTGACTTTTGTCCTTTTTTTTATAACAATTAAATTTTTTAAAAAAATATATTTTTTATTCTTGTTTTTCTACACGTTTTTATCATAAAATTGTAATTAAAAAAGTTGAACAATTCCTTATTAAATTTGAACAATTGTATATCAAAAGTTGAACAAAGTTTTTTGAACAATATATAAAGTTGAACAATTGTACAAACAAAGTTGAACAATTGTATCTTAAAGTTGAACAATTTCATTTTTATGGTTAGACGACTGTTTCACTAAGCAATTTTTATTTTTAATTTTTTTGGGCAAGTTTTTTTCTTCATTTTTTTTTATTGTTTTTCTACACGTTTTTATCATAAAATTTTAATTAAAAAAGTTGAACAATTCCTTATTAAATTTGAACAATTGTATGTTAAAAGTTGAACAATATTTTTTGAACAATATATAAAGTTTAACAATTATACCAAAGAAGTTGAACAATTGTATCTTAAAGTTGAATAATTTTATTTTTATGGTTAGACGACTGTTTCAGTAAGCAATTTTTTTTTTTTTTTGGGCAAATTTTTTTCTTCCTTTTTTTCCTTGTTTTTCTACACGTTTTTATCATAAAATTATAATTAAAAAAGTTGAACAATTCTTTAATAAATTTGAACAATTGTATGTTAAAAGTTGAACAATATATAAAGTTGAATAATTGTACGAACAAAGTTGAACAATTGTATCTTAAAGTTGAACAATTTCATTTTTATGGTTAGACTATTTCACTAAGCAAATTTTAGTTTTTTTTCTTCCTTTTTTTCTTGTTTTTCTACACGTTTTTATCATAAAATTATATTAAAAAAGTTGAACAATTCCCAATTAAATTTGAACAATTGTATGTTAAAAGTTGAACAATGTTTTCTGAACAATATATAAAGTTGAACAATTATACCAAAAAAGTTGAACAATTGTATTTTAAAGTTGAACAATTTTATTTTTATAATTACACATTTGTTTTGACTAAGCAATGGTTAGTTTTGTTTTTTGTTTTTTTGGCCAATTTGTTTTCAGGATAAAACATTTTTAATTTTTTTTTGTTTCCTTACACGCTTTCCTCATAAAATTGTTTCTAAAAAATTGAAAAATTCTCTATTAAATTTGAACAATTATATCATACAAGTTGAACAACTTTTTTAACAATATATAAACTTAAACAACTGAACCAGAAAAGTTGAACAATTTAGATTGCATGAAAATTCAAACTTATAACAAAAGATAAATTGGGCAATACTTCATTAAAATTTTAACAATTGATAAATAAACTTGAAGTTTTGTTTATAACATAATATAAACATAATACAACTAAAAAATGTTCAAAACATAAACCCTAAATCCTAAATGTGTAGATAAATAAAAATAGAAAATGGCAAAAACGGCCATGCACAACTAAAAAATTATTTAAAAAATGAAATGGTTCAACATTGAGAGACAATTGTTCAAATTTATATACATAGCGAATACAGTTGTCGAACTATAAAAATGAAATTGTTCAACTTTAAGATACAATAGTTCAACTTTTCATATACAATTGTTCAACTTTAATATTGTTCGAATTTTAATTGTGCAATTTTAAACATACAATTATTCAACTTTAAGAACTAATTGTTCAATTCTTTTCATACAAATTTTATAATGAAAACGTGTATAAAATAAAATTTAAGAAAAAAATTAATTTTTTTTAATTAAAAAAAAAAAAACTGACCATTGACCGGGATTGAGTGTGATAGGGTGTATGATAATATTAAAATGAATGATCTAAAATGCTCCTCACGTTTCACCCTAAGAATGCTATTCACATGAAGCTAACTCTATATACATATTATAATTAAAAATAATCAATTATACAAAAAGACAAAATTAGGAATTTTATCCTTATCCTTTCATCTTTTTTTCATGCTTATCTCTAATTCTCTAGAAATTTCTCCCTCTTTTTCTTATTACCCTCACCGACCTCTTCCTTGTCTGCCTCTCCTCCATCTCCAGCGCCATCCTCACCCTCATCTTCATCTCTCTTGCACACGCCATTAGTTGGCATGGAGGCTCTTGCTCGCCGCCGTCGTCGTCGCCAAGGGGCTGCCGCCTCCTTCCTTTTTCCTCCACCTTGGCTGACCTCCTCTTCTTGTACGTACAGAAGCCGCCACCAGCCCGGCCATCTTCGGCCACCTCCACCACCTCTCGTAGCCGGAAAAGTGTTCTTGAGCCTCCACCGTCTCTCTTGTGAACCCAAATCATCCTTTGGGTCTTGTGTGAGTTTCTTCTTAAATCTTGAACCTTAAATTAGTGAGCTTGATTACTTTGTGTAAAGGAGGAATTTTATGAATAATTAGAGGTTAATTGATGTTGTGGAAGGCTTAGGTGGACTGGATTTAGAGTTCTGGAAAGTAGAAGCTTGAAATTGGGCATTTTTGTGCACTTATGGAAATTCTGGGAAATTTCCATAATTACTGGAAAGTTGTGGCTGGGTTCATAAGGTAAGGAATCCTGTTACGAGTATGAGAAACTTTACAGATCTTGATTTGGATATATATATATATATATAAAGTTATGCACAAATCTGTGTTATATTGTAGATTCGGGAACTCGCAATGACTACGCGAATCGAGGGACGTCAGGCCGTATAAATAATTATACTGTGAGAATTGCTTGACGTGTAACTTATCTAAGGCAAGTTATTGTGAGCATATATGTGATGTAATTTAAGTTTAGGATATCATGTTAGGCACGACAGTAAATCCTTAACCGTTCATGAATTTTAATTCTTATCATGCATGAATATTGAAATTATGTGTCATTGTTTGACTATGTATCTATATGCCAATATCGCAGATTGCCTTGTTGTTATAAGATGATAATATGTGATGAGGTGTAATGGTTTCGGTAATTGTGAGTTGCCTTGGTGTTATAAGATCTTGATATTGATTTTCATTACATGTTATGCTAGATATCGTCTATGAACACATGTTATTGTTGGTGATCTTTACGAATATATGATGCGATGTTGAGGTCATTGGTATTATGAATGGTAGCCATGGTTGATCATGTTTGTAAATGCCATCTAATGTCAATATTACGTGTGGACCTTGTTTGAACACTTTGGATTGATGTGTTGTAAGTTAAGTATGAGGTCTTAGATTTATGCATGAATATAAGATCTTGGATTAAGTGTGAGTACTGAAACTTGTATCACGCATCAATGTGGAATTAGTTGATAATAACTTAAACATGTGTTTTTATGGTTGATGTGTCAATGAGTGGACGTTGGCTGTGTTAAGGTGATATGGAAATAATGTTAATATGGATGACTCTTGTGGTATGTTTGTCTTGAAATAATAGGGTTATTCATGTTTATGAATTGATGTCACGGTTTGTCATGCTTATGTAATAATGTGTTTATGGTTTATAACCTTTGCGGGTAAGGATTGTTCCGAGCCCCGCATGATATTAAAATGGTTTTTTAACGGGATACATCCCCAGATACTCTTCCGGAGTCCCGGGTTGAGTAAGTCGAGGGAGGTGATTTACCTGTGTTTGGAAGACCGAGTCGCCTAGCTAACGATGCCGTTGCCGACCTGCGGGTAAAGGTGTGTACCCACAGTGTGGGGTTTGAAGGTACCTTTGTGTCCAAGATAGGCTTGGGCATGTTTTCAAACGTTTTTGTAAATGATTTTTGAATATTTTCGTAAATGTTTATTTTCCATTGAGTTTTCCTAAAAAGAAGTATACCCGGTTATAGGTTTTGAATATTGGATTTTTATTTCGGTAATCTGTGATCCAATTGGATATTTATTCATATTACTGTGATGGGATCTGTGATGGAAATCTATGCTCAGTTGGATGCATATTTGAATTTATGATTTGATATTACATGTCTAGAGTTACGGTCTTTTGCATTTAGATGATTATTTTGCCTGATACTAGATATGGCACTCAATCAATACGTATATATATATATCAAGACTGCCTGTGATCTGGCCAATATCTGTTCGTGCATGTATAGTTAGTTTCAATGTTAGGTTGTAAGGTACTTGTGGTATCTGCGTTATCTGTTCGTGCATGTGTAGTTATTTATAACATTAGGTTGTAATGTAAAGGTGGTATCCATGTGTATCTACTATAGGTAAATCGTAAGCATTGTGATCAAAGTCGTTATTGCCTTCATGCTATAATCTGTTTATATGTAACTTTCTTGTATACTTGAAATCATGTGGATAAAGTCATTCCTGGTAGATTATGTCAATCTGGATATTCATTAGAGTTGATAAATTATTAGGGCATGTTTATCTATAACTCTTCTTATACATTTGCAAATAAATGAAATAATGCATTCTTGACATGTGATGTTCATATATATATATATATATATATATACACTCATATTTACATGTGCGAGAATGCATGTGTGCATAGTTGTATGTCTGCTAGTTTGTGATTACTTTACTTTTACTATTACACGTTTATTGCTCATATAACTTACTAGTCTGGTTGAAGACTAACCCCCATTTCGGTGGGGGATTAGATGTGTTTGTGCATGGCCAAAGTTGTAGTTTGCGCAGCGGGAGCATGGAGGAGGTCATGTGACATGATGCAAATTTGAGGATGAGGATTTTAATTATGTTTCAGGCCCTTCTATAATTATAGTATACTTTTTGATTAAAGTGGGTTGTGGTTGTGTCTGTGTACGCCGACCCAAGTGTATATTGTCTTTCATGAAAATCATCTTTTGAATAGGTTTTATGGGTCTGTCAATGTTTAGGTTTTGACTGTCACAAGTTGAGTTTTCTTTCTTAAATTGCCTGAGGGAATTTCTGCAGGAAATTCCTGACACTGTGACTCCCCATTAGTGGTTAATTTGGGGCGTTATAGTTGTTTACATCAATTGTTCATTTTTTGGTGTGAAATTGGTTATAATATCAGGAAACCAACTACATTTTTACTTGTGTGCAGGGGAGATTGTGGCGTCTTCACGATCAAGTACATAGAAATGCTAAGTTTCGGACGTCAAAACATCGTGAACGTGGGTGACAAATTTGTGGATCACTATAGAAAAAGGATAGCCTTTAGTATTTTCGATATGAAGTGGTTTGACTAGTGAAAGATATCTTATTCACTTTCATGTAAGTTTCATTGTAGTTGGGATAGTGTGGTATGATTCCTTCTTGGGTGGTTTTTGCTAGAATTGACTTGTCTTGTTGACAATAACTTGTGTTGAAAATATTTTGGAAATCTATCAAAATTGGTTGGTGCATTTCTTCTTTGCTACTTCGTTGTAGATGCATACTTTCTGTCAGTGTTGTTCATAATTCTTGTTAGTGAAGTTTCTTTATATTTTACGTACATATGTTTTTTGTCACATTGTATAATCCTATTGTCGGAATTATCCTTTTGTTTTCCTTTTGTTTTTGTTGTTTTAGGGTAAAAAAGAATTTTGTAATATTATTTGTTTGTGTATACCATTATGTTGACCTTTTTAATAATATTTTATTTTGAATAAAAAGGATAAGACTAAATCCTGTTTACCTTTCTTCGAATGCTCGCAAAATTCCCTTCCTGTTTACCTTCCAATTCTTCCAAAATTCCCTCCAAAAGAAGATATTCTCGAAGCTTCATCCCCATTAACGTGACTCTGTAACATCCATCATTATTATCAGACATTTTCTTCTTTCCCATAAGGCGACTCTTCAACTCCTCCATCTTCGCTATTAACGCTAGACTCGATTTTTTGCTTACTCTTGAAGTCCATTTTTTCTTACTAAGTCCAGCTCCACATTTTCTTACTTACTCCCTCCATCTTTCTCCATTAACACGACTCTGCACCGCGTTACAAAAAAAACCATAGAAAATGGAAGTGCTTAGAGACGGTAAAGAATCAACCCCAAAGAAGAGTGGAGAGAAAAGGAAGAGAAAAGAAGGTGATAGGCAAGTTCGAAAGAAGAAGAAGTAGAGAGGCAAAGTACAGGTGAAAGGGGGAAAAACTTGTGACAGTACCATAGAAAAAAAATCTGGGAAGGGCATGTCGAGGCAAAAAGCGAAAACAATAAAGGCGAAAAAACCCGTAATCTTTAAATGGGATGGAAGTTGTCTACAATTTATGTTTAGGGCTTAGGGTATTTTTGAATTGACCTACAAGACTTTTAAAATGGTTCAATTTGTTTAGGGTATTTTTCAATTATCATGTCACACGTCTGAAATGGTTTAAGCTGTATCGAGAGTTTTTGTTAAGGGTTTTTTGTTTCATCTGTCCTCTCATGCTTCTCAAAGGGTTCGATTTCGTTTGTTTATGGTTTTTTTCATTTGGTTTGCAGATTAGGTATAGTTAATTCAGAGGTGAACCTTTCTATGGAAGAATTAACATCAACTGTAGGGTGCACTTTGTTCGTGAGATTGAAAACAAGTTGACACATGCGGATTGACAACGGGTTTTGGATGGCCCGTTTGGAAAAGTTTTGAAAATGTTACAGCAGGTATCATTTTCTTCATAGACATTGCATCCAGTTCTATTTAAGCAACTTGAAACAAAAAAGAAGTGGGAGTCTTGGTATGAGGTGGCAGAGAAAGATTTGAGGTTTTCGATCAAGGAGTTCTCTCTCATAACTGGACTGAATTATGGTAAACTTCCATTTGTGGTGTAACACCCCCAAATATATATCCTTGAAAGATATCACCGTCAGTGACCTCAAATTACACATCCGAAGCCACCCAAGGCTTAACCAGTTTATACAAATCATAAAACAACATTTATAATACGAAATGTCATAATTGGATTAAATCAAAGTTTCAGAATTACATCCATAATCCCAATACAACCAAAATATATTACAGCCGAAGTCTTTTTAAAATAAATGACACAAAATTCTTGATCTAGCGATCACACGCCTAGGATCTCAACCTGATAAAACTCTTTAAAATTCCATCTGCCTTCCTCGTCGTTTCTAGCCTTCATGGAACTGCAGTTTATCTGATGTGCCGTATGAGTCGGATGACACTAGCCAACCATGCAAGGGAATATAACCGGTTGGTTAGTCTAATGAAAGACTATGCAAGAGTAAAACAGAAAGGTTCTAAGTAGTCGTATTAGGTTAGACTCATCGCTTCTCGAATAAAAGTCGATGACGATAGTCAACCACCATACTCCTACAGAAAAAATACGAAATGGTATGATCAAGAGAAGACTCTGAAAGATTGAGTCTTAAGGACACATATGAAGAGAAGACTCCAACGAATTGAGTCTTATCGGAAAGTATGACAATGTTTGGGAACATTATAATTCACACAAGCGTTTTAAAACTGACTTGACTATTTGGGTCCACAACCAACCTCACCGCACAATGCGAATTCAGATTTGGAAGGTGGACTTACTCTAATCGAAGTCCCGGGCGAGTTTCCAAGTTGTACTTCTCGCCCTAAGGTTCATTAATTATGTGCATAACGACACTTATCTTATTTAATTCCAAAACGTATATTCACGTTATAAGCTTTTATCATAATCATCTCATCCCTCAGGATATAGAGATATATAGTCGGGAATAAATCCCTAAAGGTTTGACGCCTGCTAAGCGCACCTCCCCTATATTCGGATAGGGGATAGTCATGACTAGAGAAACGGTGTTAGGGCTTGAACATCCTATCCACCGGGTTATAAAGAAACGGCTACCTCTCAAGGTAAGCAGCGCTCCTACGAATACTCGTGCTAACTATATCTCAAGTGCACATAAAATCCACTGCTAACTATATTTCAAGTTCGCATAAAAATCCACAACAATACCATCACGGTAATAACAGATATAATAGCGTTGTTTCTAGCAATATATACAACCTGTCATAATATTCATTTTAATCTTATCATTTTAAGAAAATTGTTCCCAACGAAACCAGTAATTCATCCCAATTTAATTAACAATTAAACAATTGATAATTAATAGAAATATGGAATGATAAGCAAGAGCGAACCGCCACTTGCCTTAGATTAAACGGGTTTCCGGGTCCGAAACGAGGATAGAACTCAGATTATGGATTCCTACGAAACGACCCATAACGAAACCCTAAGTTAGATTCGATAATAAAATATACGAATCTAAAGAAAGACGAACGAAATCGAAGGAACGGAAGTCCTAATCGAGATCACAAAGCCCAAGCCACAACCACGAGTGCCAAGGCACACCGTGGGTGCGGCGGCTCTGCCGCGGGTGCGGTCGAGCTATAGCGGTGACACAACGGAGAAGAAACTCACCGGAATCGACACGACGGGGTTCGATCTGGATGGGCTTCGACTTCCAAACTCCTTGGATCACCAAACACCACCTTGAGAGTACCTCCTCCTCCTATGGTAGCTCCGGCGACAACTCCGACGAAAGCTTGTAAATCCGGCGACAATGGAACGAGAGAGAGATTCGAGAGAGAGATTTGAGAGAGAGAGAGATTGAGATGGCTTCCTCCTCCAAGTCCCCTCCTTATATAGGCCAAGCAAGGAGCTCAAGCAACCAGCTCTCCCACTGCCTCAACTCCGACAGGGGTGAAGCAGCTTAGGCGCACGACGGTCAAAGTTCGGCGAAGCAGAAAAGTAATGATGACGGCGCGGGTGCGGTGGGTCTCACCGCGGGGTGCGATGAAGGCCATTTCTGACCGTGGGTGCGGTGGGTATGACCGCGGGCGCGGTGGAGGCCAAATCCTGCCTCTTTCACCCTCTTTCGTCCGGGAAGAATTATGGGTATGGGTCTTATCCCCGGGTTAAATATATTCGTATCCGAACAAATATTCTAAACCCCAAAAATACGTCGAATGTATTTTATTCCACTCAGGGAATTATTACAGAGATCAAGCATTTAACAGAATGTCTGAACTTCTCTGAAATTAATTCGACTTCAGTACGAGTGTTTGGAAAATTACAAAAATGCCCTTACTAAAAATGAGGGGTATTACATGTGGATACTAAAGTTGACGAGCTAGTAATGGAGCGATTTTTTGGTGGTCTTGGTGGTCCTAAGACGACAGTACAAGATGTTTATAATAGATTCAAAGAACATCGTGAGTTGGACAACTACAAACTGAAGTTGGCACTGTCGTTGATAGTTGAGGGTCTGTTGCTGGGAGAGGATAAGAAAAGGCTAGTGAATCCGTTGCATGTTAGGCTGCTAGAGAATATGGATAACTTTGGGGATTATCCATGGGGAAGGGTTGCTTATGAAGAGCTTCATAAGTCATTGACCACAACATTGGCCAAAAGGATGCAAACAATAGAGAAGGCAAAGCTACTCTCTAACGCACCAAGAATTCAATATTCCGTTCAAGGCATGCCAGTTGTGTTTTAGGTAGTTATATTATAAATTTTTAATGGTTCAAATATGAATTACTGATTGTGTTTTATTTGCATCATAGTAGTATACTTTATGTTATACTATGACCGGATGTTTGAATACAAGGTGACAGGATCATGGTGAATATACAGGCTATTATTTGTTGTTTGATTGAAACAACGTACTAGTTTTTCAACATAGTTTTATGTGCATTCCAGATAGTTTGGTGACCTGATTTAAATTATAGGGTGATAGGATAAAACGATTTATTGTATCTTAATTTGCTAATTCTCAAACCGCTTGTTATTGTAGATATGGGTATTGGAAGATGTGCCAATATTTGGTCTCTCATTTGCATCAAAGTTGAGTAAAACTGCAATGCCTCGAGGTGTTCATTGGTTTTCAGACGAAGCCCCTGAACATGGAGTGTTGGAGTTGACTTTGGTTGTTCCTACACATGTGGTTAAGCCCATTCTTATTCCCGATGAGGATGAGGTGGATAAGTTGTTCGACTGCTACTATGTTGTTGAAAATGATGACCCACATTTTGACAAGATTGTGAAGGAAACAATGAAGGGTTTGAAAAAGAAGGGAAATAGGAAGGAGAAGCAAGGAAAAGATAGAGCGAGCTTGAGTAATGCATCTATGCATTCATCAGAGGTGATAAGTCAGATGTTCAGAATGATGAAGAGGATGGAAAAAGGAGTGCTTAACAAGATGGAAAGGCTGGAAAAGAGGGTATCAAAGTAGAAAGAGGTGCCTAAGCTCAAGAGTAAGGGGAAACAAAAGAGGTATTCAGATGAGGATAATAATGATTTTGAATCCTATGATGAGTCTAATGAGTAAGAGGAAGAAGTTTATAAGGATGAACAAGAAATAGAGGATGAGGAGGTGGAGGATAAAGAGGTTAAGGGTGAGGAGTTTGAGAATGAGGAGGTTGAGAGTGAGGATAATGATGATGATGATGATGATGATGGTGGTGGTGATGATGATGAATTTGGTGATGGTGATGAGGTTAATAACAATGAAGAACTTAACCAGGGTGATGACAAACCGAATGAGGAGGACAACGTAGAGGATGAGTTTGCAAGTCATGATGATGAAATTTGTGATGAGAATAATGAAGTTGGTGATGATGATGAGGATAATGAGAGTGAGGTGGACAAGGTAGAGGCTGAAGTTCAGGATGCTGAGGTGAAGAAGGTAGAGGCTGAGATTTAGGAGGATGAGGTAGAGAAGGTAGAGGCTGAAGGCAAAGAGGTATGAATATGCTCATATGAAAAGTATCATATTATCATTACTGCTATGACATTATTATTTGTACGAGGTGACAAGATTCCTAATGTCTGATGGGAGTTTATATGCTTTACAAGAAAAGTCTAGCATGGTGATAGGATTGTTACTCATGTATGTCAGTAGTTTGACATGGTTATTATGATTGCAGGATTTTGATAATTCTATTAAGGGTAACAATGATGTTGAGGGTGAGGATGGTGTAATGGCCATTGTCCAAGACCTAAGTGAAAAGGCTGGCGATGGTGAAAAAGACTAGGAGCGGGATTTTACTAATGATCTTAAAGGAGCACATGAGGCTACCCAACAGGAGCTAACCACATCAGAGGTTGAGGAACCTCTTTCAGTGCTAGCCATTGTGGTTGATTTATCCACCAAGGCAAAACCCAAAAATAAACGGAAGCAGCATCTCCAACCGAAGAGGGTTTTTCCTATTCGTATCGCGAAGCCATCCTCCAAAAAACTAACACATTACACAGATGAAAAAAAGGGAAAACTATGAAGAAGATAACCAAGAATTCAAAGGTGAAGGAGATGAATGCTTTGCTGAAATGGATGGATGATGAAAGGTTAGTATCTCATAGATTTAATAATGTTAAACTATCTTTCATGGATTTAATTACGCCTTTGTTATTTTTCAGCTCTAAGCCAAGAGTTGGACTGTGTAGTCAGACGATGGACAAGGACTGGTCTGGCCTAATACTAGAACCAAAAGCTTGGTTGGAAGATGGTGTAAGTTATTTACTTATAATGTCAAATTAGTTTAGTGTTGGGAATTGTTGCAATGTCTTATAGGATGAATTATATTTTTCTGAAGCAAATCGATGAAGTTTGTCTCCTGTCATAAAACCACTAAGTCATGACATTCAGTATACCATCAAGCAACCCAATCAACGACATTCGACGCGGCCCCACTAATCGAGTATTAACGAATTCCACATTGTTGGACGTCATAATGTTGATTCTGTTTGCGGGCATATGCGACCTTGTCCATGCTTCAAATCCAACAATCCTTAGGTAGGTACCGACTTCCGAGGACTGCGCGCAAAGTCTTGCAAATTCACGATTGGAGTCTTGTTTGGTGTACGCTTAATTTGCCTTTTGGTACAGAATCTATAAGTCATTCCTTTTAAACCTCATCTTCACATTTTTGAAATAGGTGAAGTGTGCAACAACCATGCTTTACGAACATGTAGCGCTCTTTTAAACCTTTGTAAATGCTTCCATGACGGTTAGACACAAATAAGAGGTCATGATCGTCGGCAACAACGGAGTGTAGGTGTCGGAAGAAATATGACCATGAACTGTCATTCTCGCTGTCAACAATAGCAAAAGCCACAGGATATATTTGTCTGTTTACGTCTTCTGCCACTGTAACTAAAAGTGTGCCTCTGTACTTTGATCCTAGATGGGTGCCATCCACAGTTATGACATGCAATAGTTTTTCACTCAGCTTTACAAAGTGACATTGTACAAATGACAATAGTAATCTTATATTCTACAATATACTGTATAAATTTGACAATAGAACTGTGGAACGTGACAAAACTTAAATTTACCTTTCTTAAAAACTACATTCCATTTCGCCAAGCACCCAAGCTAATAAAACAATACTTGAATCGACGATTAGAATCTACTTCAACATGTGTGACTGTCATTGTATTCATCATTTCCAGCATGTACATGTATCCATGAAGCCTATTGTAGCTTTGTTCAACTGTGTCTCTTATTCTGTCTATGTCGGTTAAACGTGCTCGATTTGCCTTGTCGTAACTAACTTCCACTCCCATCTTCTTCATGATGTCTTGAATTTGTGCAACACGAGGTCTAGTACATGTACCGGTTGTGTTAAAAATCTGTAACAGGATTGTACATGTAACGTGCTAAGGTTAGTTGATATACATGCTGATATATATATATAATCGTACTGACAAGATTGTTTACTTACCTTCACATATAACTTCTTATCAGACTTCTGGACATACATCTGGAAGCGCCTCTGTAGTGCCATCAAGGATAAACGATCCTTAAGATCCTTCTTGCAATTGAAATGTTCTCCAACTTTTATTTCCAGATCATTGCCGCTCACCCCATTATCCTCCATTGGCTCTTCCAAATCATCCAATTGCCTTTTACTAAACTTTTTGCTACGATAGTACTCGGATTCAATCTCTTGGAGAACTTCCTCTTCAATGTGTATAAATGAGTTGTCCACTTCATTAGTGTCACCCAACAATGGCCCTTCTTCAACATCTTCATCAACATCATCCTCAAAGTCATTCTCAAATTTATCCCAATCAAAATCTCGCCCAACATCTTCCCCATAATCACTGTCAATCTCAATACATTCATGTATTATTTTCCTTCCTGTGGAATACCTTGTTTCACTTCCATTAGTTTATGAATCTGCCTCATATTGGCTCACCAAGTCAACTATTTGTACATCCCCATTGTTTACACGCCAAATTTTTGGTTTCATTTCACACATGTCACAATCAACTATATTTGGTACAGCTTCAGTGGGACAATTGTCACTTACCACATTGCTCTTGTCAGATTTGGTACCATTTCTGCTTGGATGACAACCCACCACAACCTCGGGCTCTGCCTCTGCCTCTTGACTTTGTGTTAACAGTGGCGGAGTCAGACACGCTATGATGTCCCCGTCATCATTTCTACTTGGATGACCAGCCATCACAACCTCAGCCTCTTCCTCTTTGTTTCCTTTCTTTTTCATACTCGCATATAACTTGATAGGCCAAATAGCATCTTCTGATTGCAAGTTCAAAAATTTTAAAGCATCAAGGTCCTTTTCATCTTTGACATCGATTGGTTATGACATTGGTTTCCGCAGTGACAAATATTTTAGCTCCATTTTATCTATCTCGTCAATGCATTTAATCTTCTCATCCAACTTTTTCCTCAAATTTGAGTGATTCATATCTACAGACAAAAGAAGCGATGTTGTCATTGTGATCCCATTGAAAACCCACGTGTTTCTCTTACATATGCATTCACCACCTGTTTTCAGAGTCAAGTAGTATGATCTTGAACCTATTATACGAAGAGAAAGCAAACACAAGTAAAATACTTTATGACAAACGTTGATAGTATGACTAATACCCTAACACCAACATTAAAGGGTTTTCTAGCCAAACGGGACAAAATATGTAGGGAAAACAAATATTCTAGAATCAAGGAATGAAAGTTAAAGTCAGATTTGATTGATGCTCAACAAGAAGCTGAAAGGTTGTTCTCTCGTTTAGGGAACCACAGAAGAATGTCTTGTAAAGAAGAACAAATGTGAAAGTCAAAATTCACCCATTATTAAATTTCTTCTATTCTAAACACATTGAAGACGTTGCACAAGCTTGTTTGAAGATTTGTCGATTTAAGGTCTTGTGGTGTTATGGTGCCTTTGTATAGGTTTACAGGTTGGGTTATTTTAGGGTGAAGACTAACACGTGGGTAAAAGGGTAGAAACTAGAGGGAAACTTGTTAACTTTTAGAGGGAAAATAGAGGTTAAAGGATGATGTGTACTACATTTTCAGAAGTCATATAAAGTAAATAGTTATGAAACAATATTAAAAAAAAAATGGCATGCCTAAAAATTGAAAACAAGCCTAAATAAATGCACGGACATGACCGACCATTTTCCTTCTCATTTTCACTCAACAACCCTAAACCCTCTCTGTTCATTTCGCTGAGCCAAGGTCCTTCATTATTGCACCGAACTTGAAGGTAACCCTCTTTGTTTTTGGGTGGTTTTCATATTGGGCCAATAAGAAAGCATGTATAACTGTGTTTTTGGCTGTAAATTTTTCTTTGTTTCTGCAGAACGTTCAACTCAAGCCCAATGTCATACAACAACACCTCAAGTTATCAAAGCGGGGACCCCTGAAAATATGAAGATCCACCAACATCTCCTACACTTTCTCAAATAGAGGAGAAGTTGCAAGATCAGTTAGACATGTTGCTAAAGAATAGCCCACGTTCCAACATGTTGGGTGAAATAATCACACGCCTACGTACTGAGATACATGAACTTCGACAAAGAATTATAGAACTCAATACAAGTGAGATGCAATTCAATCATGCAATTTGGCGACTAAATGCAAGGGTGGTAGAACTTGAAGCTGAAAACAAGACACTACACTCCTAGGAAAACTTCAGGAACCATGTAATAATTCATATTTCTGCATTTGGTGCTGGTGTGATTCTAGGGATTAGTGCTTTCAACATTTGTTATCGAGCATGTAGGCATGGTTGAGGATGAATTAACTATGAAGTATATATCTCATGACTTTGGTTTTTTATGTAAGAGGATGAATTAAATTTCGAATAGTATTCGTAAGCATGGTTGATTCTACATGTCAGATTGCCAAAATTTTGATGTCGCTCTTCAGGTAAGTTTTGCAAATTCAAGCACAATGTCAGTACTAGACACAAAGACAATAGTTTCCAGTACACTGGATACCATTATATTTCTAAAAAAAAGATAGTTGTTAACTGGTTGCCATCATTACATTACTAGAATCATAACTGGATGTTGTCAACCTCCTCCTTCACGCGAAATGCACAGCCTTTATAGGTACTATCTGCAATACAATAGCATAACATTTTGTGTTAGTGCCAATCTTGTCAATGACCAACAACACGGTTGGTTAATCAACTTTTTAATGCATTTGATAAACAACCAAGTTTTTTACAGGTAATTACCTTATCAATAATATAAGGGTTTCTAACAATAATAAGCAATGATCGGACACGAGTCAGGGCAAAATTAAACCTCTTCGGGTTGCTCAAATATCACATGCGGAAAGTCCTGTCATATTCATCGTGGTTCTCGGTTGATCTGACGGTTGGCAGGATGATCACTTCCTTTTCTTTACCCAGAAACTGCTCAACCCCGCCAATCTCAATATCCCTCATATGTAGAGACATTAGAGTCTTCCCTATCTTTAGTACTTGTTACGGGAAAAGGGTAATAATCCCGATGTCTACGAGCTCAACCACCTTGCTAGCTTCAATCATATTAAACCATGAAGGGCTGCACTTTTCCCTCTCATCAAATCCTTGGATGCCACAAAACATGAAAGGGAAGTTCCCATTGGGAAGCATATCAGCCCAAGGTAAGGAAGATGTGTCACTATCTTTTTGATATGGAATCAATGCTCCACTATAAAATAGCTTGAAGGAACACAAAGAATTGCAGGGTGGCTCCGATAATTCTTCACCAACATTGTGACATAATTGCGATCCCCTGATATGTAAACTTCAAAGTCCAACAACCTCTCCAGAAAACATCTTCCCAAACCATAAGCCTCAGCTTGCTTTGAATGAATATCAGGCCCAACTTGTTTGGGATCACCACAAAGAACAATAACTGTGTTGTTTTGTAAGAGGGTTGATATGGGGATCATTGTCTCTGGCTCTGAAACTTGACTTGCATCATCTAAGATGATGTGGGAGAAGTGGACACGGTTAACCCCTTCAACATAGAGGTAAGATGCACTCGTGTATGTCGTTATTATTATCTTGTACCTGCATAGTGCATCTCGAGAAGGGCAGGTAAAGAAACCTTCACTGTAGGTGCATGACAGGGCTAAAGTCGTGATGCCTATCAAAGAAATCCTAAAATACCTACTAAATAGTATAGCAAGCAAGTCAGGGTCGATCCCATAGAGAGTCAGGTTATCTATCCTTGTAATTTGTTATCACCAACTAGGAACTAGGGGGGGTTTGTTTGTGTTTCTCGTAACAAGCAATAAGGAAACAAGTAAATAAGTTCGCAGGAAAAGGTTGTAAATATGATGGGAAAAAGCGCCATACTCAACAGAGATCCACACAACAATAGATAGGTCGATCACGGAATTCTATCAATCTCAAGTTCTCAACTTTCCTATAGTTGTTCTTATCCCGATCTTAGATAACTATTAGTTCTACCAGCCCTAATAGTACTTATTACTAAATCAAATCCAAAAACCTTCAGAACTCAATAAAGCAATAGCATTCAACCAAGGATTAACAAGACACATGCAATAGAAACAACCCGTTACTATAAGCATGCAATTAACTCTCTCTCACAATTATGCGCTCGGATCCCCTATACGCACAATCGTGTTCACTACTAGATATGCAACCCGAACCCGGAATCACAAGTCCTAGCAATTAGGAAGATATCAATCTAGATAAATCAACATAGACCAATAAACAATCAAGCACAAGAGAATTAATCCAACTAGATAAGAAAATGAACAAGAGTAGAAAACTCACAACCAATCAATTGCTGGCTTCAAACTGTCAAGTGCAACAATGGAGGTTTAGTTCTCCATAAGGGTTGTGAGAGAAAAACGATGAAAGGTGGCAACTAGGGTTAGAGAATAGATGATCCTCTAAAAAAGTCTTAAAACTATCTTAAATACTAAAGTAATAATTCAAAAAATAAAGAAAAGAAAAATAACAAACTTGGAAATAAAGTTTCGGAAATAAAATAAAACGGGAATAAGAAAACTCGTAAAAGACTTTCAGCGCGTCTCCACCGCGGGTGCGGTGGCTCCACCGCCGGGTACGGCCATTTTACAGAAACTCCAGTTCTCTGACGATCTCGCCGCGGGTGCGGTGAGGTTGGCGCTGGGTGCGGCCATTTAACAGTAGCTTGTCTTCTTTCTGCTCCTTCCACCGCTGGCGGCGGTGGCCTTCGGCGCGGGTGCGACAAGGCTCCAGAACGTCTCCTCGTCTATGGCTCTTCCTTACGATCTCTCGCACCGCTCCTCAACTCGTCTCTTCACTCCTTTGGCGTCTTTCCTTGGTGGCTTCCTTCTTCGGTGTCTCCTAGATATCCAAAATCACTCAAACACCTCCATAAACACTACACTTCGCCTCCAAACGCCTTGCACATGAATGTGCCTAGATCTACCCGAATGGCACCAATAAACCCTCTAAAGACTCTTACTTAAGCCCTACAAAGTAGTGCTTATCAAATTCCCCCATGCTTAGACCTTTGCTCGTCCTCGAGTAAACTAATAAAGAGTCTACTCCTCCAATACAGCACCCAAGGTCTCAGGAAGCATATCCTCCAAGTAAGAGTCACCTAACCCATGCCAAAACTCCTGGCGCCAATCTCATCTACAACACATCCTCATCATCAACAAACCTGGGGGCAAGCAGAATACTTCCCCCAAGTTTAACCCGGACATCCAATAGTGTGAGTAACCTCTAATCCTAGCCTCCATCTATGACTTCTTATGACTCCCAAAGTGGCCTACCCGACAATCCTTCTTAGTCTCCCTTCTTATGTCGCCTCGCCAAGAATAATGAAAAATCCTAAAATCACTCTTCTTCTTTTTCGCTCATTTTGCCAAGACGCCCTTTCGGGTTTTCACCAAGCCACTCATATTTTTTTTCATAGATGTGCTCACATAAGCTCACGTCACTCCTGACCTCTTATTACCCCAGTCTAGCACTGGTCCGGGTCACCTGCTTTTTACCTGAGTTGCCCTTTCGGGTTTTCAACTCATCCCAGGATTTTCTCTGCCTTTTCTCATCTTCTTGGCTTTTTCGTTTTTTTTTTTTTGGAATAGAATGCAATGCAGAATCCGAAAACTGTACAAAAACACATAGAGTGGAAACTGAAACTGTACATAACGATAAGTAATGAATCTACTCCCTCCCTCATGCTTGAAGTGCGCATTGTCCTCAATGTGTAAATAGAAGACAATCATAATAAAGGGGGGAACAGAAAGTAAACTCACTGCGGTGGTGGGCCCTGCGGCCAAGGGTACTGGCCAAAATACTGTGTCTGCTGCTCCCCTAGCCTCTGGAGCCGCTCATCCATCTGCTCCAACCTCTCGTCCTGCCTGTCCAACCGCTGGAAGGCCTGGCTCTAGAACCCGTCAAAACGGCTGTCAAAGCCCTGCTGCTGCAGACTCATCGCCTCCATCTGGCGATACATCATATCCTGCCATGGGTCCATAGGTGGGGCATCCGGGCCAGCAGTGTCCATCTCCTCATCCTCAGCCGCAGTAGGGGCCTGGCTCGAGCTACCAGCAGCTCTCCTCCTCTGTCGAGGCCTGGCCCCCTCGTCCACAAAATATGCCGCAACCGTCCCCAATGGAGTTGGGGTCGGGTCGGGATGCATGTACCACCCTCTATATGTAGAGCTGTATGGGATCTCTCTCGGGAGGAACATGAGGTGGCTCCTGTCAGAGTAGGAGCACCAGAATGTCTGCTTCCTCGTCACCCGCAACATGTGATTCGCCCTCAGCCGGGTGACGTCGAACACGTGCGAGATGATGGGCTCCTCGCTATCCTCCACCTGGAGGGCTGTCTCAGCAATACGGGTGATCAAACCACCCTGAACAATGTCCCGCCTCTCTCCCCGGCGGATCCTCCGGAGGGCCTCGAGGACGAGCTTCAGCCAGTCCGGGACAAATGTAGCCTGGGGCAAGGCACAGTATAGCCAGTGGAGGTCCTTCAGGGGGACCTTGTTGTCCTCCTTGTGTCCCAGCAGCGTCCCCATAATCAACTTGTGGAGCAGTCGCAGACATGGGTGAGTAAACTTGTTACTGTATTCGTCACCCACGTGGTATGTCTGCCCAGTGGCTCCCACCCAGAAGTCAACCAGAGCGGCCTCGCTCGTTCCCTTCATCCACTCATCAGTGGGGGGCCTAGTTACCCCGATAGCAGCCCTCGCCTGCTCAACGTCTACCGAGTACTCTTTCCCCTTATACTTGAATGCGATCGAGACAAGATTCTCACCATCCATGGTGAGTCTAAACGTGGAGATGAAATGCCTCGACAGAGTCTCGAATGTGGGGTCAGAGACATCAACAAAACCCCCCAGGCCCATCTTCTCCAAACACATCTGCGTGCAATCGAGTAGCCCCAGAGCCTCAAGAGTTCCCCTATCCAGGAACTTAGTCGGGACCACAGCCCGCTTATTGACAATCACCAATTTCTCCTTCTCTGTATCGGTCATCCCGACTCTCCTCGATCTCGACATGCTATGAATTAACGATGTAGAGAGCAAGAGGCAAAGGAGGACTCACGAAACGAAGACGGAAAAGCTGCTGGAGGTCTGCCGCGGGTGCGGTGAGGGCGGCGCCGGGTGCGGCCAAATAACAGAAAGCAGGCACTGGTAGTCTCGCCGCGGGTGCGGTGAGAGGGATGCCGCCGGGTGCGGTGCGTCTGGGCAATTTTTCGAGCGAGCGAAAATGGCTTCCTTGAATCTCCTTCGCCTTCCACGAGCCGGGGTTGGGTCTAGGGGTTGGGTCTCGGCTTGGGGAGGGTTGATTTGGCTTGGGTGGTTCAGATCCGTCGCGGGTGCGATGGATCTTGGTGGGTGCGGTGTTATGGTTATGGGGTTGAAGGTGTGGTTTGGAGATGGGGTTTTTGGTGAGAAAGGTTGGATTTGCTGCGGGATTACGGGTATGTGGAGGAAATGGCGAGATTTGGACGAGAAAGGTGTGGATTTGGTGGGTGTTTGGGGTGTGGGGGAATTTGGGTTGAGAGGAGGCAAAGGGAGGTCGTGAGGGGGATTGTGAGGAAGAGAGGTGAGGGAGAGGGGTTATGTTAGAGAAGGAGAGGAAGGAGGTAGTACGGCAGGGGCCCACAAATTTTTTTTTTTTTTGAACGATGCTACAGGGGGCTTGCCGCGGGTGCGGTGGTGCGGTGGGCCTCCAGGAACTCCATTCTTCTTATTCTTCGAACCTGCAAGTTAGTTCGCAGGCCAAATCGAAAAGAAAGAAAGCACTACCTAACTAAGCTCTGAAAGATGAAAAGACAAAAGAAAAGGAAAGAAAGCAATACCTCGGGTTGCCTCCCGAGCAGCACCTTGGTTCACGTCGTTGGCTCGACGTAGACTCTCGTCTATTCATTTTCAGCACTTGGCTCCTCTAGAGCCATCTCATCAATCGCCTCAGTGGGGAAACCCTCATGGTAAGGTTTTAACCTTTGACCATTGACCTTGAATGTCTTCTGGGTTGTCGGCTCGATCAGGTCAACGACGCCATGTGGGTAGACCTCTGCGATAATATATGGTCCTATCCACTTCGACCTCAGCTTTCCCGCAAAGAGTTTCAGGCGAGATTGAAACAAAAGGACTTTATCACCGGGGTGGAAGTCCTTTCGCAAGATATTCTTGTCATGCCATGCCTTGGTTTTTGCCTTATAGATGACAGCGTTGTCGTATGCATCAAGGCGTAACTCCTCCAACTCTTGCAGCTGAAGCTTGCGAAACTCTCCTACCTCATCAATCTGCATGTTGCACTTCTTCACCGCCCACCATGCCTTGTGTTCCAGCTCACAGGTAGATGACAAGCTTTGCCAAATACGAGCCGGAAAGGAGACATCCCAATTGGAGTCTTGTAGGCAGTGCGGTAAGCCCACAATGCATCATTCAGCCTCAAACTCCAGTCCTTCCTATTGGGTGCCACTGTCTTTTCAAGAATCGTCTTGATCTCTCTATTGGACACCTCAACCTGCCCATTGGTCTGTGGATGATAGGCAGTGGAAACCTTCTGTGTGACGTGATATTTCTTCAGCAGGGCGGTCACAGTCTTGTTGCAGAAATGGGTTCCCCGATCACTAATCAAAGCCTTGGGGATCCCAAACCTGGAAAAAATGTTATCTTTCAAGAAACCTGCCACAACTTTAGAATCATCAGTCTTGGTGGCCTTCGCTTCCACCCACTTGGAAATGTAGTCCACCGCAAGCAAAATATATAGGTTCCCATAAGAACTAGGAAAGGGTCCCATAAAATCAATACCCCACACATCAAAGACCTCACAAAAAATCAAAGAAGACTGAGGCATCTCATTCCTCCTAGAAATATTCCCCATCCTCTGACATCTATCACAAACTTTGCAAAACGCAAAGGCATCCCTAAAAATGTGGGGCCAATATAAACCTACATCTAATACTTTTCTAGCAGTCTTATTCGCACCAAAATGACCCCCACATGCTTCAGAATGACAAAAGCTAAGGACAGATTGTACCTCGTTATCCGGAAGACATCGACGGATTACCTGATCGACATAGTGTCTCCAGAGATAAGGATCGTCCCAGATGTAGTACCGAGCTTCTCTCCGCACCTTCTCCCGTTGCGCCTTGGTATGATCCGGGGGAAATTCCCCACGAACCAAGTAGTTCACGATGTCGGCGTACCATGGCCGGAAGGACCGAATCCCGAGAACGGACCTGTGGAAGTACGCCTCGAGTGAAGAGGCGCTCACAGCACAAAAATCTCGATCTGTCTCTCTCGCCGCGGGTGCGGCATGTGTCACCGCCGGGTGCGGCCAAATAACAGAAAACTCGCCAGAAAAATCACCACTCGCCGCGGGTGCACCAGGTGACACCGCCGGGTGCGGCCAAATAGCAGAAACTTGGGCTTGTGGTTCTGTCTCCCCGCCGCGGGTGCGGTGTTGTTCCAGAATATCCACACGAAAAAGGGTGTCGTTCGGGAAGTTTCCATGGATGGGAGTTTGCTTCCCGGGCTTGTCCTCCTCGTTCACCAACCTACTCAAATGATCCGCCACCAAGTTCTCCGCTCCTTTCTTGTCCCGTATCTCCACATCGAACTCACTCAGCAGGAGAACCCATCGAATCAATCGCGGCTTCGCCTCCTTCTTCGTCATTAGATAACGAAGGGCGGCATGATCCGTGTATATAATCACCTTCACTCCCAAAAGATATTGCCTGAATTTCTCCAAGGCAAACACCACAGCCAACATCTCCTTCTCAGTAGTGGAGTAGTTTCTTTGTGCGCCATTCAGAGTCATGGACGCGTAGTGAATCACATGAGAGGCTCTTCCCTCTTTTTGTCCCCAAACTGCTCCAACTGCATAATCGCTGGCATCACACATGATCTCGAACGGTTTTGACCAGTCCGGTGCTTGGATGATTGGTGCACTTGTCAGGCGTTCTTTCAAGCAATCAAACGCCCTCTTGCACTCCTCATTCAAATCAAATGTCACCTCTTTCTTCAGCAGCTCGCACAAGGGTGATGCGATCTTGGAAAAGTCCTTGATAAACCTGCGATAGAAACCTGCATGGCCTAGGAAGGAACGAACTTCACGCACATTAGTAGGATAAGACAAAGACTGAATTACATCAATCTTCGCCTTATCGACCTCAATACCCTTAGCAGAGACAATATGACCTAACACAATCCCTTGTTCAACCATAAAATGACACTTTTCAGAATTTAAAACTAAGTTAGTTTCAACACATCTTTTAAGCACAAGTGTCAAATGGTCCAAACATTTATCAAAGCTATCCCCATGTACCGTAAAATCATCCATGAATACCTCAATAAAATTCTCAATATACTCAGAGAAGATACTAACCATACATCGTTGAAAAGTACCGGGTGTGTTACATAATCCAAAAGGCATTCTGCGGTATGCAAAAGTGCCAAAGGACATGTAAAGGTAGTCTTCTCTTGGTCTTCTGGCGCTATGGCCACCTGGAAGTATCCTGAATATCCATCTAGAAAGCAGTAGTAGGGGCGCCCAGCAAGGCGTTCTAGCATTTGATCGATGAATGGCAAAGGGAAGTGATCCTTTCGAGTTACCGCGTTCAGCTTGCGGTAATCAATGCAAACTCGCCAGCCCGTCACCGTCCTTGTAGGGACCAACTCTCCTTGTTGGTTCTCAACCACTGTAATACCTCCCTTCTTGGGAACAACCTGAGTGGGGCTGACCCAACGACTGTCGGAAATAGGGAAGATCATGTCCGCTTGAAGGAGTTTCAGCACCTCCTTCTTCACCACCTCCATCATGGGTGGGTTCAATCTCCTCTGTGGTTGTCTGGATGGCTTGGCGTCATCTTCTAGGAGGATCCGATGCATACATGTTGAGGGACTAATCCCTTTGATATCGGCAATGGTCCATCCCAGCGCAGTCTTGTGCTCCTTCAAGATCTCCACTAGCTTCTCCTCTTGCTCCTTTGAAAGCTTACTAGACACAATGACTGGCAAAGTATCGTTGACTCCAAGAAAAGCGTACTTGAGGTGATCCGGGAGTTGCTTGAGTTCACTCTCGGGAGCCTGCACAACAGAAGGAACGAGCTTCTCGCACGGTGTTAGCAAGGTGGGGCCAATGCCCAAAGGTTCAATAGGAAGCTTACCGTTCACCTCTATCTGAGATAAGACTGCCTGCATGTTAGTTGACAAAGTATATTCCGTGTGGAACTCATCTATGTCATTCTGAATAATAGATTGCAACTCATCAATACCAGAAATATCAAAGACATCTTGTACAATGGGTTCAATCACATCAATAGAGCACAAAGAATGGTCATCAATAGGGTGTTTCATAGCATCATAAATGTTGAATTGAACCACCTCCCCATCGAATTCCATAGTAAGTGTCCCACTTACATAATCTATCTTAGTCCTAGCAGTTTTTAAGAAATGCCTTCCTAGCAGAATAGGGGCCGCATGCTCATCATGTTCCATGTCTAGGACAAAGAAATCAGCAGGGAATATCAAATTGTCAACCATGACCAAAACATCCTCAACTACCCCCTTAGGGTAAACACTAGACCTATCAGCAAGTTGCACAACAATTTCTGTTTCATGCAAAGGTCCCAATCCAAGAGATTTATAGAGAGAGAAAGGCAACACATTAATAGAAGCTCCTAGATCAAGCATAGCTCTATCAAATTTAGTATCACCTATAACACAGGGAATGCTCACCATACCTGGATCGGTGCACTTCTTGGGCATACGCCGTTGGAACACTGCAGAGACGCGCTCGCTCACCTTGACCTTTTGTTTGCCCTTCAGCTTTTGGTTCCTCTTTATCGTGCAAAGCTCCTTCAAGAACCGAGCATACTTGGGGATGCTCTTCACTAGCTTGAGCAATGGGATGTTGACCTCGCACTTGCTGAATGTCTCAAAGAGGTCCTTGTCATCAACTACCCTTCTCTCCTTGAGCGCCTCTGGAAAATGGGCGGGTGGCTTCTTGGAACCGAGAGGAGGGAAGTATGGACGAACGTAATCGTCGACGTAAGGCTCATTAGCAGTCCCAGAAGACTCACCGCGGGTGCGGTGAGACGTCACCGCCGGGTGCGGCAGACTCCCAGAAATTTCTCGAGAAAAATCACCGCTTGCCGCGGGTGCGGCAAGTTCCACCGCCGGGTGCGGCCGATTTACAGAAACCTTCTGTTGTTCCAGTTCGTGCTCGCCGCGGGTGCGGCCACCTTGCCGCTGGGTGCGGTCATTCTCCAGAATACTCTCTTTCTCTGAGTCGTCCTCTTCAGTACTCTGACCGACATGCAATTGCTTCCCACTTCTTAGGGTTACCGCGCTAACGTTTTCCTTTGGGTTCACTATCGTTTGAGATGGTAGATTCCCCGAATTCCGCTGATCAATCCTTGTAATCGCCTCAGTCATCTGTCCCATATGTGTCTCCAGATTCTTAATACTCGATGTCGTAGCTTGGATGTGAGTGGCGAAGTGCTGCGTCAGTGTTTTGAGCATATCTTCAGTTGAAGGGGACGCATTGGGTTGTGGTGCTTGCGGCCTTGGTACATAGGCCGACCTTTGCTGTTGTTGTGGTTGAAACTGAGGTTGTTGTTGTTGATTCGGTTGATCCCTCCATCTAAAATTTGGGTGGTCTCTCCATCCCGGATTGTATGTGTTGGAGTAGGGATCATGCCGAGGTCTTGGATTGCCATAACCTCCTACAACATTTACTTCAGCGGGTGCATCATCTTGTAGTTGAGGACAAGCGTCGGTAGGGTGGAATTGATCGGCACAGACCCCACACGCTTTTAGTTGTTGAGGAGTTCCTTGCATCGTAAGTCTCCTCACCATGTCCTTCAACTCAACAATATCATTGGCATACGAAGAGCGACTAGAGTCAGCAGCATTGACTCCTCTTTTGGTAGAAGATCTACCGAAATTTCTTGTGCCCTCTGCCATCTCCTGAATCTTCTCCATAGCAGCTGCCGGTGTTGTGTTGAGAATATTGCCACCACATGCAGCGTCAACCATCCTCCTCTCATTGTCGAGCAGCCCATTGTAGAGATGAAGCACCAGGTCTTGGTTGGAATACCCGTAGAATGGACAGCTTGAGCAAAGTCTCTTGAACCGCTCATAATAATCATAAAGGCTCTCATCAGCTTCCTGCTCAATGTTGCTAATAGCTTTCTTTAAACTGTTTGCCTTCTTTGCAGGGAAATACTTCTCAAGAAAAGCCTTGTGTAGCTTGGTCCACGTGTCAATGCTTCCAGTAGGAAGATGGTAATACCAGTCATCAGCAGTGTCCTTCAAGGTGAACCCAAAAGCTCTCATCTTTATCTGCTCCTCAGTAACATTTGCCGGTTTCATGCTCATGCAGACTGTGTGGAATTTACCCAGATGCTTGATTGGGTCCTCTCCAGCCAGTCCATGGAAAGTTGGGAGCAAATGAATCAGCCCCGGCTTTAACTCAAAGTTCACGTTCTCTCCCATAGCAGGGATCACCACAGCCAGCGGTTGCTGCTGCAGGTTCGGTGCAGTCAACTGTCTCAACGTTCTATCAGCGTCACCCATCTCGAATGCAGGGTTGTCAAAAACCAAAGTACGGTTCACTCTGCGACCCTGTGAAAGAGTTTTCTCAATCTCTGGATCAAAATCAAGAAGCGGTGAATTAGTAGCACGAGTGTGGACCATAAGATAGATCCACACCAAGGGTTAGTAACAAACAAATCACAAAAACAGAAAATTTGACTCCCCGGCAACGGCGCCAAATTTGACAGGGCTAAAGTCGTGATGCCTATCAAAGAAATCCTAAAATACCTACTAAATAGTATAGCAAGCAAGTCAGGGTCGATCCCACAGAGAGTCAGGTTATCTATCCTTGTAATTTGTTATCACCAACTAGAAACTAGGGGGGGTTTGTTTGTGTTTCTCGTAACAAGCAATAAGGAAACAAGTAAATAAGTTCGCAGGAAAAGGTTGTAAATATGATGGGAAAAAGCGCCACACTCAACAGAGATCCACACAATAATAGATAGGTCGATCACGGAATTCTATCAATCTCAAGTTCTCAACTTTCCTATAGTTGTTCTTATCCCGATCTTAGATAACTATTAGTTCTACCAGCCCTAATAGTACTTATTACTAAATCAAATCCGAAAACCTTCAGAACTCAATAAAGCAATAGCATTCAACCAAGGATTAACAAGACACATGCAATAGAAACAACCCGTTACTATAAGCATGCAATTAACTCTCTCTCACAATTATGCGCTCGGATCCTCTATACGCACAATCGTGTTCACTACTAGATATGCAACCCGAACCCGGAATCACAAGTCCTAGCAATTAGGAAGATATCAATAAACCTAGGTGATCAATCTAGATAAATCAACATAGACCAATAAACAATCAAGCACAAGAGAATTAATCCAACTAGATAAGAAAACGAACAAGAGTAGAAAACTCACAACCAATCAATTGCTGGCTTCAAACTGTCAAGTGCAACAATGGAGGTTTAGTTCTCCATAAGGGTTGTGAGAGAAAAACGATGAAAGGTGGCAACTAGGGTTAGAGAATAGATGATCCTCTAAAAAAGTCTTAAACCTAACTTAAATACTAAAGTAATAATTCAAAAAATAAAGAAAAGAAAAATAACAAACTTGGAAATAAAGTTTCGGAAATAAAATAAAAGGGGAATAAGAAAACTCGTAAAAGACTTTCAGCGCGTCTCCACCGCGGGTGCGGTGGCTCCACCGCCGGGTGCGGCCATTTTACAGAAACTCCAGTTCTCTGACGATCTCGCCGCGGGTGCGGTGAGGCTGGCGCTGGGTGCAGCCATTTAACAGTAGCTTGTCTTCTTTCTGCTCCTTCCACCGCTGGCAGCGGTGGCCTTCGGCGCGGGTGCGACAAGGCTCCAGAACGTCTCCTCGTCTATGGCTCTTCCTTACGATCTCTCGCACCGCTCCTCAACTCGTCTCTTCACTCCTTTGGCGTCTTTCCTTGGTGGCTTCCTTCTTCGGTGTGTCCTAGATATCCAAAATCACTCAAACACCTCCATAAACACTACACTTCGCCTCCAAACGCCTTGCACATGAATGTGCCTAGATCTACCCGAACGGCACCAATAAACCCTCTAAAGACTCTTATTTAAGCCCTACAAAGTAGTGCTTATCAGTGCATAACCTAAACAATGCAACGTTCATTTTTTTTCTAAGGGACGATATGTGGCATTCAATCTATATATATATATTCCTCCCTAAGTTTTATCCCCTCGCAAAGAATTTTCTATAATATGTGATCTGCTGCGCAATTTGAAGAAGCACATACCAATATATGAGAATTTCGTCTAGTTTTATAGAGTTGTAGGATCACCTCCACCAGTTTTTTTGTCTTTCCTGTTCTCGGTGGTCCATAAATCACATACGGAGCTCCTCCTCTACACCCTAAAAATAAGCAAATAGTATTTTTCTGCTCCTCGTCAAGAAGAAGTGAGATAGGCACAAGATTGTTTGTTGTAATCCTCCGCTTTCCATGATACTCATGGGGAAAGAGGAAGTTTTCGTGCAATGCCTCTGCAGATAGAATGGCTTGACGGAGCGTACTGAAACTTACCCCGTTGTACACAAAACATATTTTATACACATTGCTATCTCTATGCCTTTGGTAAAATCCATCATCAAATTACAATAATACTTCATCAGCCTCAACAAGGTGGATACAACCCTGTTCAAAGAACATTGGCACGTTCAACATAAGAACACAACATTTGCAATGATAATTCGTACAATTGTGACAACAAATATGATCTTATATTTAATTGTTCATTCCGACAATAACTTATAACACTTTGACAAAAATATTAAGACAACTGACATTCTCCCCATACCTGATCAAGAGAATATTCTCCATAAACATTCACCACATCTCCACGGACAACTGAGGGCCTTCTTTCACCTAGTCCTGACACTTTAAGTGCTACAAGCCAATAATCCTTTTGTTTCAAAGTAACAGACTTCATATTATAAGCTTTCACGTAGTCCTATAAATAAATATAAAAACATAATCATTCAACAAGTTGGTACTATGAGAGAATCATGCCATCTAGCTATCCCATCAGTCCTCCAACCCCATACAGAGAAAATATAACACTTACCATAATCAGAAGTTTCTCCATCCCTAACAATGCATTGAAATACGATGCATAATATTCCTCTGTTAAGCCATGTAATACAACTTTAGGGATTTCCTCAAACTCTATCGCTTTCCTGATCTCTGGTGGTATGTTATATGGTTTTTGAGGTGCCAAAGCTTTGGATACTTCATCTTCAGCCAAGAGGAAGACAACTCGTTTAATATTCACAACATCAGTTTCAATATGCACTATAGATGTGAAAATGCCAATCTCCTTGGGAACACAAGACAACCATATAGTCAAGCTACCATGTGGCCTCAAAGTCCGTTCCTCCATATAAAAAGAACTAACAAAATCTTCCTCAGGTATGTCATCTGGTTGGCTAGATAGAGGTTTCATTAGTGACAAAACAAATGAATCTTCAGGATTTAAAGCATAAATCTTTGATAAGTGCTATTTTATACCACTTATCTAAGGATTATTACCAGGTTTGAGGCGCCATTTGGTTGGATTTTATGCACAATTAGAGATTATGGAGTTGGAGCAGAGAAGTGTGGTTTTGGTGGTCTGAAGGAGCTAATTGGAGACATCCAGAGGAAGAGGAGTTGACCACCTGAGGAGACAAGAAAAATCTATGAAGGAACCACAATAAATGGCGAGTTTCACCACCCCGCGCCAGAGAAGGATGCCGCCCCGTGGCCGTGCGAAGCAATTAATTAATGAGGCCGCGAGGTGAGTGCTGGAATTGAAGACAACCCGTGAAGGAGGAGGAAATTGGGCCGCTGAAGATGAAAAGCCCATGACGGCTGGAGCCCAATTAAAATGAAGAAGCAGAGGCCCGCGTGAAGTGAAGCGAGGGAATGCCGCGCGCGTCAAATTGAAGCAGCGAAAGATTGATGTGGGACGATGATGTCATGATGACGTCAGCAAGGAGTGTGGAGCTGCTTGTTAGAGTTGGGCTGTGCTGATGCCTTGTGGGCCGAGAAGCTGCTTGCACGAGAAGGCCGAGCAAGAATTACGGGAATTATTTCCCAATATCTGATTTCCTATTTTGTTACCTATTTATTATTTCCTTTTATTATTTTTACAATCTTTTAGGTTTAGGTTAAATACTCTTTAAGTTAACCTAGTTGAATTACGTTAGTTTTGCAGTTTTGAAGTTTCTTTTCCACCTCCGGGGTTTCCAACCCATGGAGAGCTAAACACTTTTGTTCTGCTAGACGTTTGAAGCAATACATTGATTATGTTGTGAGATTTCTATTCATTGTTCTTATTCTTATGTGTGTTGGATTGATTCTCTTGTTATAACGTTTATGATTTATTGTTATTCCTCATAGTCTGGCCAGCTAGGTTGAATACTATTTATCAATTGCTAGGATTGCATATAGGGGTTCTGAGTGCATATCTAGTGGCAAACACGTTTGTGCGTATAGGGGTTCCGAGCGTACACTTGTGTGTGAGAATCAATTGCATGTTTAGTAGGGGAGTGAGTACTTGTACGTCTTTCTACTTGCATGTATCCTATATCCTTGTGTGCATTGCTATTGCTGTGTTGGTGCTAAAGTACGCTGACAGCTGTGAGAATCAGTTGTACTTTATCATTGGCATAGTAATAAGTCTATCGACAACTATGAGAATCGGTAGTACTTAAGATCAGGGTGGGAACAACCATAAGAATAGTTAAAGAACTTGGATTTATAGATTTCAGTGATCAACTTGCATCTCTGTATTGTGGATCTCGTTCTAGTGGAACTACTTTCCTCATTATATTTCTTCTCTTATTAAAGCTTGCATCTTTGTTACTCTGTGATCATTCAAACCCCCCTTGTTACTTTACACGCTTGTGAACACGTAGATTGATTACTTCCTCCCTGTGGATTCGACCCTTGCTTGCCTCTACTACTTGTTTAGGTTTGTTAGGATTATTTTATTTGTTTAGGTGTCTTGACGACAAACGCCTACCAATCTTCACACACCAAAGTAAAACATATTCATCAGTGGTGTTTTCTATTGTGAATGACGCTGTGGCAACCTCGTTGACAAGAACCAATTGAGGCTTTCCTCCAACAAATGGAAACGGCACAGAGACCATGACAGGACCCTCCTCAGTAGGAGTCGAAGTTGTGACTGAGGGAACATCCATTAAGCCATCCTCTCCCTTCTCATCAATGTTGGAGTATTCATCACCCATACCTATTTGGCACTCAATTAAAATCCAACAGAAGTTTGTGAGTCCACAAGCAAAGAACACAACCAGACGAGCTGCTCTAAGGAGATGAAAGAGATGAAGACTCGAAAGAGATGGGTGAGATGAAGTGAAACAAAGAGAGAGTAGGAGTGGAAGCATGTAGATAAAAATAGTCAAACAACACACTCTACAAGGAGATGGATAAGATGAAGCGCAATTAAGATCTCTATAAAGTAAGATCTATGTAAAGTAAAATAGTCAAAGAAGCAGAGCTCGGGAGATGGAGCATTCTGAATACGGTCAAATTTGTCAGCGGTACACTATCAATTTGTCAAAATAGTATTAATCTAATATCACAATAGAAATTTAAAATGTCACGGGTCCAAGTAAATACAGTATCAACTTACTATTGATTTTTTGGTGTTGAAATCACCATCAGTATGAGTGGAACCATGTAGGTAAAAATACTCAAACATGGAGCATTTTCTAATTAAGATATCTGTAAAGTAGATTGGTGAGATGATGTGCAATTAATATCTTTGTAAAGTAAAATAGTCAAAGAAGCAGAGCATCGGGAAAGAGAGATGCAATTAAGACATCTTGTATTTAGATTGGTGAGATGAACTATTCAACTTTTAAGTAGTACTATTCAGCTAGATGTCACACATCCTACACAAATCAGGCAAGCATGTAATATGGTTTAATGTGACATTACATACTAAAGTTTACTTTTGATTTCTGGGTGTTGAGATCACTATCCCTATCAGTACAGAAATATATGTAATTTTTAGTTGTAGTTCTTACATTATTATTCTTAAGTATGACATATTCTTTACTAAGGCTGACATGTGTTTTCGATAATAGCAGGAAAAAAAGTGTGACGTAGTACATTTGGTCGCTTGTGAATCTTTGGGTTTACATTATTTTGCCTCAAATTTAACCTGGAAAACTATTTGTGAATCAATTGTCTACTTCAGATAACTACCATTCATCTGCTGAGGTTCAACAATTTTGTTAAACAGTTTATCACCATTCTTCATCCATCGTCCATCGTCATTCTTCTTTCTGTTAAACAGTTCTTCGGGTTCAACAGTCACATGGGAAGAGGAGGTTTGGATTTTGTAATGGAGGGAGAATGAGCTTGCAGAATGGGAGAGAGAGAGAGAGAGGGAGGATAGGTTTGGATCTTTCAGTTCCAAGTGTTTATCGGCCGGCCGGCGGGATGAAGGACTGCATAATGGCCTGGAGAAAGGGAGGGAAGAGGGCGGGAGAAAGGAAGGAGAGGGGCAAAAGTGTTACATGAAAAAGGAGGGAAATTTTGGGGTTTTGGAGGAAAATATTAATTAATGATATTTGTGTATTATTGGGTTTTTTGTTTCTTTTTTCTTTTCTCCAATTTCATTGATTTAATTTACTTTTGGAATTAAAAGATAAGATTTATTATTTTGCAAAAATACACCAAATGGTGGATATATGCAAAAAAATACAAGCTTCTATTTTTGCAAGTTGCAATCTCATTTGGGATATATATGCAAATCCGTGTAAATATAATAATAAAGGGTATATGATTTATTGTGTATCCATGAAGGGATAAAATAATAAATACCTAAAGTATGTTATCTCTTTAAGTTATGGCGGAATTAGGCCGTTTTCTCCTCGCTGGCGGAATTGGGCCATTTTTCGCCTCGCTTTCATCAATGGCGGAATCGGGCCGTTTTTCACCTCGCTTCATCCAATTAATCATTAGGATTTTTAGGTATGATAAAAACGCGTATAACCCTTGTGGAATCGGGTGATATAAATAAAAAACGAGATCCAATTTTATCATTTAAGGCACGAAATATTTCAAACTTGTCATTCACGTTTTTGGCGAAATTAGATCTGATTCGAGATCATTTTTGCCCAAATTTGTCACGATTGTGTAGAGCACTTGATGGGAAATAAAACCCCTATAAATACTCTCTCAAACGTAGTCATTTGGGCATCCAATTCCAATTTTAAAGTTTTTGATCCCCTTGTTAGGTCGTGTCGGAAATCAGTGTTTTTCGGCCACCTATGTGCTCCACTTCCACAATTAGGGCCACCATTGGAACCAACGTGTCATCCCCTTCAAAAGCCCTTTGGTCTCGCACCCGGAGTCGCGCCGCCGAGCCCTCATTGTCGTGCATGAACAGTGGCCTGCTCAAGGTAGAAGACAATGACAATTTCATAAATATTTCCACTTGTATTAATTTCGTGTATTTTATTTAATTAGGTTAATTTAATAATTAATTAGGGTAATTTAATAATTAAGTGGGTAAAATATATAATTTGGAATATTAATTTATTTTATTTAATTTGGGTTAATTTTAATTAAGGTTTTAAAATTACCAATTCAAGTTAATGAGGTAATTAAATTATAAAATATGCACATATATTTAAAAATAATTATGTTTATAAATAAGGGTTAAAATAAATTAATGTTGGTCAATTTATTTTAATTAGGTTGTTGTTTTCTGATTAAAGGGATTAATTCGACAATTGATTTATTTGGACTTGAATCAATTCAATTAGAAACCGATACGAGTAAAGTTCCATTACCGATTATGAATAAATTATCTTATCATAATTTATTTATGATGTGTAATTTTGGGTATGTCTTGGAAATGTCTTATGGAACGGGAATAGAGCAGATATTCAAGTTGCTACTTGGAAGCCATCATTCTCGTGATACCGTTCATCTCTTCGTGATCTAAGGCAAGTGGTGGTTCGCTCTTGTCATTTCAGTTATTATTTTGACTGACAATTAATATTAACATTAATTGTTAAGTAATTGGGTAATTTCTAAAACATAATTAATGTTTGGGAACACTTGTGTGCTTATATGAATTTCGTATACGTCTAGGTTGATAGTTATTATCGATATATCTATATATAGATATAGATATATAGTTGTGCATTATTAATAGTATGTCGTCTTAATGATGACATTGTGTGTGGACTTTGTATGGCATGTGTATACTTTATAGTCAGTAGGCGTGGACTTTAATAGTCGTGTGTTCAGGGATATTATGGTCTTGCGAGGCATAATGATCTCTTTATAACTCGGTATTAGTCGGAATAATTCCCTAATAGTTTTAAGGTCATGACCAATAAGAGGTTTTAAGCACCTTGCTAGTGCAATTGGGTTGGACGTAATGTCATCGTGTGTTGTTCTCATATTATTCGAGATTGTGTTAAAAGCTTAAAGAATAATTGTGGTGTGGTGAAATTAAATAAGATAAGTGCTACGAGCATATAATTAATAAATTTGAGCAATAAGTACAACTTGGAAACTGCTCGTACTCCAGCTTAAGCGGATCTTCTTTCAAATATTCGCATTATGCGGTAAGGTTGGTCGGTCCCATTTATTCAATGGGGTTTTATATATGTTGTGTGTAATTTAAAACGTTCCCAAACAAATCATATCTTCTTTCCATAATACCCACATTCATTTCATGTACTCTCTTTGTGCATATCTCTTTTGTTCATCCTTCGTTTCAGTGGAAGTATTTTGTTATATGTAACTAGATACAACCACAAGAACCATTTTATCGGTACCCTTGCGTAGTCTTTCATTAGACTAACCAACCACTATTTTTCCTTCCATGGTTGGCTGGTGTCATCCGTCCTATACGGCACATCAGTCGACTTGCCTTAGGTTGTTTAGGAGTAACGAGACGGAGAAGAAGGCTCGCGGTTGAAGTTTAGTTTATGAAGAGCTTTCGAGTTGTTTTAAATATAAGATTTACTTCTCTAATTAATGTAATAGGAATAAGTGTTAGGTAACCTAGTCATGTAATTAGTATTTAAAATCTTCCGCTATAAACTTCAATATCCTTTGTAAACTATCCTTCTCAATTTACGAGAAGAATTTTAAATAAAGATTAAGTTTCTTTATACAAGTCTTCCCCTATTTACTATTTATTATGATTGAATTTAAGTATAATTGTTCAGATTAAAGCCTAGGGTGACTTTGGACTTTATAGTCTGAGGTCACTGGCGTGTGGCACTAGCGACGTAAGTCGGGGGTGTTACAATACCTCAATAGTGTTTACCGAATCTTATTCACTAACCTTATTTCTCCCTGATCTATATGTTCTGAAGTTCTCAAACACCAATTTAATTATTTTGGGATTGGAGGTATGTGTGACTATAACCATCATCAAATCTCGGGCCCTCTACTTAGCCTAGTCAACCAATTCATCTCAACTATCTCACCCAGTGCTATTATCAAACTCATCTCTATACTCCTTGTAACGCCCCAAATTAACCTAAGTTGGGGAGCTACAGCGCCAGGAATTTCTTATAGAAATTCCATCAGGCTATTAAATTTAATTTTTGATTCAACGGCAAAACCTTCCCCTTATAAAAGCATTTATAACCCAAACCTGTCCAGCAATATTTCAACTCAAGCAATTCGCACAACCAACTATACAATGTTGACCGGCGCACGCCGACGCCTACTAATCCACCCAAAAGAAAGTAAGGGCTGACGCTCACAAACGCCTCCTAGCCCAACAAAAGTACATCACCATCATCATTGTCAACATAACAAAAGTCACACAAGTATCCATATTCTAAAAATTTGTCAACATATATACATATATAACAACTAACAGCTAGACATAGAACCCGTTCCCTTCCTATGCAGCATCACCTCACCTGGCTTCCTCCTTGCTCGGGTCCTACCTGAGAATCTAATCCCCTAAACAACAAGGGGTTAGTCTAATAATAGACTAAGCAAGTGTATCAGTAAATAAATTATGTATTATAGTTTAAACGTAGAGAATCATATCAACAGACCAAATCAACATACACCATGTACTACTATAATGTCTAGCATGTTCTAACCATGATAACTTCATACCAGAGATGTATCTTATTTATGTGAAAGGAAGGAAAATATATATTGGGTCCTTAGATTGTCATCATGAATAGGCCTTGCTCAAGAAGAGTAACTCTAACATCTTTATATAAATAAGTTATAGATCGTCTAAGGTTTTATTTCATTGATTAATTTCTACACATATAAGTTTAATTATTTGCTTCAAGGTAATCTTTATGAACTCATGAACAACATATGTAAGTAAGATTGACATTTGCTCATTTATACTATGCTAGCTAGAACAGCACCAAGGTAGACATTCACATTTCACGGTTTCTCACACAATGACAAGTCATAGATAATTAGGAAATTGAAAGTAATAATCATTTGAAAACCTATACCCGGGTATATTATTATTTTTAAAGAAAACCCAATAGAAAACAACACTTATAAAAGTCCAAAGGTTCTAAAAAAAATCGTTTGAAAACATGCCAAAGTCTGTCTTGGATACGAAGGTACCTTCTAACCCATACAATGGTTACGTACCTTTACCTGTCGGACGGACACGGTAACGTTAGTTAGACGTACCCCCTCCACGACACAGGTAAAGCACCTTCCTTGACCACGCAACCCGGACACCCGGAGTCATCAAGGAATGACATTTGTTTAAAAAACCAGAATCTAGGCCAAACGGGACTCGGAACAATCCTTACCCGAAAGGGACTAGAATTAAAACCACAACCTTTCACGATTCAAGCAATTATCAGCATTTTTCATAATCCAACAACAATGTGCCACAGGCATCCAACATTTCAATCTCCACTAATTCATCAATACTATGCCACAGGCATCAATCATCACAATGTCATATTGTCAAAGGTACAACCATAATCACCAAATCAAGAGATTGCAGATCACAAGCATTTATTTGTCAACATCATTATCATCAATCCATATCAGTTCACGACATAATATTAATACAAACATAATATGACCATTACCTGTTCTTATTGGTATAACATTTATCAACCCTTACGTAAATATATCGAGACATATATATATAGCATGCAAATCAAACTGATAATCAGGTTACCTATTAAGGCACATAGTTGTATTTGATTCACCAGTATAATATAATGCTCTAAATTTAAACTACGTACATAATATATTTACAGATAACTTGCCTTAGCAAGCGTTAGTGCCAAAGGAATTCCCGAGTATTCGCTCGATATGCTCGACGTCGGTATTTCCAAGGAATCCCTAAACCTTATGGAAGCAGCCCTGACTTTTCAGTAATTACGTAAATTGCCCAGAATTTCCTCTAAGTGCACAGCTGCCCTAGGTTATAATCTTTCTTCTCTCCAAACTCCAAATCTTTCACTTCCACACCTTCCACCACAACAATCACCCCTTTAATACTACTATTTATACCTTAAACACTTGGTTGAGCATAAATTTCTAATTTTAGCAAAATTGCAAGATTAAGCTTCATGGGTGCTGATGATGCCGGTGGAGGAGAGTATTAGGAGGAAGATGACCGAGTTTGAAGACTTCAAAAAATGCTGATGTCGGTTTTGCTTAGGAGAAGGAAATTGAAAGAATGGTCTAGATATTAGGATAGTCAAATTTTGACTTAGTCAAATTTTATTATTTGTCCTTTAGTGTATTAGAGTTTGTATATAAGATGTATTTACATATATATAGAAAAGTAAAATACTATACTAGTTACTCTAAAATAATATTAATGCCGGTCAAAATCCACATTTTTCGACGCTCGGAATTACTACGCTATAACTTGTAATAAGAAATATATCAATATTGCTAATCAAAAAATATAAAAATAATTTATTAATATATATTTCTTAATGGTATTACACTCCTTTACATGTTCATGTTTACATAAATGAATAATGTAGCATTATGTATGGGTTACGAGGTTGCACAATATGTACTTATTACAATCATTCATTGCTACACCTACAATGATATTTTTAATTTATACCTAAAAATATTCATTTCAATTTAACGATACAAATATTAAATAGATACAAGTTAAAAAATTCATATTATACATCTAAACTACAATAATAAATCGAGTATATGCATTATATTTATTTCCTTACACAACTATTTTACTAATAAACAATATTATGTAACAACGTTAATAAATCAAAATACATATCCTTAAGTACATAACTTAGTTTTCATAGGAAATTGCATACACAAGTTCCCTAAAAACTATGTACTTTATTAAATCATACCTAAACAATGTAGTTTTATTCATTCATAACTATACTAGGAAAATACTAATTCATACCTAGTTTAGGCCCTTGTGTATGCATATATATATAGAATGCGGATTCAGTGAGAAATGGGGCTTAGGTGAGAAATAAGAAAGAATATGGGTCATTTGATCCAAGGAAACTAAATGCCCAAATTATAAAGCCAAAAAACGCAATAATTCGGCACAACCAAATTTTATTTGAAAAAACGCGTATTTTTGGGGGGAAATACGGACGGGTGCATGCACATGCGTTTTTTTTTATTCGCTAGCACATACAACACAAAAATCATGCACATAGAGACTTATTTTCATGCACATACAGGCAAAATTTATGCATTTTTTAACTCGTCAACTTAAAGTAAAATGAAATACAATTTTGTGCACATTTCAAGGGTATGTTTTTTTCATGTATGTGCATGAGTTTCCACTAAACAAAGACAAACAAATATTCATGCACATATAAGCACAAACTCGTGCACATTCTAAAAAAGTGCATCAGTTTTGCCTATATGTGCGTGTGTTTCCTCTTATACAAAGCCATACTTACAATCATAATATGTGCACGTGTAATATCCCGTATATTTGTATGAATAAATTTCGAAATTTTCTTAAGTCATATTGCTAGTCAGATTAACTTTGAAGAGATACGAACATTCTGTGTAATGTTTGGCTTCTGTAATATTTTTCTGAGCAATATAAAATACAGTTAACGTATTTTTGGGTTAAATGATCGTTCGTGTACAAATATATTTAACCCGGGGTTAAGTAAAATTTACCACTTAAGGTAAATAAGGGCAAAGTGGGAATTCAGCCCATGCCTTAGGAAAAAATCAGCAAACATTTCAGCAACTTGCAAGCCAACTTGAGGCAGCTGGAAATTAGCTTGGATGACTCATCGGGGCTACTTGGCCTAGCTTGGACACCTCTTGGTATACTTGTCTTCAGATTAGTCTTCGTGGTTTGCCAATAAATGAAGAGACGAAGTCGTGGGAGAAGCCAAAAGTCGGCTCCTCACCATCTTCTTCTGTCAAAAGCCCATAAATTCAGCATCTGGCAAGCATTTTGGCACGGCTGGCAAACTAGCTTAGGTGACTCACCGGGGCTATTGGCCTAGCTGGTACACCTCATGAGGTACTTGTATTCAGAAGGCTCTTCGTGGTTTGCCTATAAAAGGAGAGGCGAAGTCGTGAGAGAAGCCAGAAGTCGGCTCCTCACCATCTTCTGTTGTCAAAAACCCAGAAATCAGCACTCTGAGCTGAACTTCGAGCTCGGTTTGTGAACGATTCTGTCATTCATTCGAGCAGATAGAAGTTGAACTTTGAAGGTGGTTTGTAGCTTAAAATGGTGAGAAGATTAGCCAAGCTCGATTCGAAGTATAAGTCGATCGAAAGTTGGTAAGAAAACCCTTGAAGCTCACTGTTTTCAACCTCTGAAATTCATGATTTTTGCTGAACTTTGAACCCGATTTGTGTGGTCATCTCGACCTTGTTTCGATCCGTTTTCAGGAGATTCTTAGAGCTTGTTGGTAGCTTAAGAGGGTGGTAGACTCGAACCAAGAAGAATCGAAGCCTAAAGGGGTCGATTTGGGATCTGTTCCCGTTCGAGACTCGGAAATCCTTTAATTTTAAACGTGCGAAGCTTTCGTCGGATCTAAGGCAAGTGGCGGTTCACTCTTGCTTATCATTCCATATTTCCATTAATTATCAATTGCTTAATTGTTAATTAATTTGGATTGATCATTGTTCATGTCTGGGAATAGTTTTATGAAACTATCTTTGGAAATTAAAATGGATATTATAATAGGTTGTATATCTGCTAGAACAACGCTATTATATATATATACCTAGATTGAAATATATCTATGATGTTAGCCGTGATGGCTTTAATATGATTATTTGACTGTTCTGAACTGTTTAGTTAGAACGAGTATTCGTAGGAACGTCACTAAGGCCCTGGAGTCCAGTCGTTTCTTTATAATCAGGTAGAGAGGTGGCTCGTCCCCACCTAATACCAATTGGATGGTCATGACCTACCTCTTTACTCGGGTGAAGAGGTGGTGCACTTAAACAGTGTTACAAATCTTGGGAGTGTTCCCAAAAGATCTCTCGTCTCGGGACGAGCTGATCCTAAAAGTTTATAACGTAATTGGGTGTTTTGGAATTAAATAAGATAAGTGACGTAGGTTCGCACATGATTAATATACCTCGACGAGTAACGCAGCTAAGTAATAGTGCGGCTAGGAAAACTCGTTTAGACTTGAATGTAGTACGTTCTCTTTCCGATCTGGAGTCGTATCATGCGGTGATTCGCATTATACGGTGAGGTTGGTCGTGAACCGAAGCATCTCAGTAAGTTTTTAACGTTATGTATATACATATGAAACTATAATGTTCCAGACAATTGTCATGTTTCCGAAAGACTCAATCTTTTGGAGTCTTCTCTTGGATATTTTCCTATAAGACTCAATTCCGTTGGAGTCTTCTCTTGATCATGTATTTTGATATATTCCAGTAGAAGTATGGTGGTTGACTATCGTTATCGGTTATTATTCGGTAAGGAACACCGAGGTCACTGGCGGTAATACCTTTCCAAATGGGTTACGATTTGGGGGTGTTATAGAGTTGGTATCAGAGCCAAAAGTTTTTAAAACGGGTTGGGTATTTGAAAACCATTTACTCGTTTTAAATTGAAAAGTGTTTTCAAGGGCTCTGAATTTTCAAAACGGTACAAATTTCAAACCGTTCATAGTCATGCCTTCTCTCTAGTCTGATATAGGAAGTTGCTTCCATATCTAGAAAGACTAATTCTTTTCTCGTTGCCCGTGAGATATGGGTGCATTCTGTTTTCTTCAGAGGAACTCGGAAGAAGCCGAGATGGCGAATCTCTAGATAGGCTTGAGTTCCCGGTTCTCTCGTTATGCTTTGAGGTTGTAGAACCTAGTAGTCCACCGAGAAGGTGAAGACCGTACTCTCTGAGTCGGTAGGAGTAGTGTCCGATAGACCAAGGTTCCTGAGACAGAACCGAGGAAGGACATTGAGGAAAAGGAATATGTGCTAAGTTTAGCAGTTCCCTTTCCTAGGGCTTTGTTGTCAGAACTATCAACTCGGTTTGAATTCATCCATGAAAATTTACCAAGTTTGATCTATTCCAAGTCAATTTTATTACATTAAATATATTGGAAAGATATTAATGTATAAAATACTTGGAACTTGATCGGTAAACAGATGGTGAATACTATAAACCCTGTGGAAGAACAAGAGTCTGTTGCTCATAACAATTCAGGAGGCAGTGACCAAGCTCAGGTCAATGCTCCAATGACATTTGACGCAGCAACAATTGAGGCAATTCGGGGAATGGTGGTACAGGCAGTCACCGATATCCTGCGACCAGTTGCGCCTCAGGCACAAGACGTGCCAATTCCTCCAGTAATTCCTAGAGTTGTGGAATAAAATGTCCAAGTACATCAAGAAGAGGTGGTGAGGAACGGAGATAATTATGTCCGTGCACTAAAGGCCATAAACTCTATGAGGCCTGACAGCTACGATGGAAAGGGAGAACCAGTCAGAGTAGCATATTAGTTCTCACACCTGGACCGGTTGTTCCGTAACATCGAATGCACTGAAGCTGAGAAGGTGCATATTGCTTCTCTCCATCTGAAAGAGGAAGCTAGTGAGTGGTGGGAAAGCACCGGACTAGCTGATCATCCAGGATTGAACTGGGGAATGTTCAAAGCCAAGATGACCGACCGTTTCTTCTCTCGTGCTATGAGGGATGAGAAACACAAGGAATTCCTCTATCCGAAGACGGAAGGATTAACAGTGACTGAACTTGCGACCAAGTTTAATCACCTATTGCAATACGCTGGATCAGATGTGTCTAGCGAAGAACATAAAATATGGCATTTCCACGAGTGGATGAGCCCAGATATTAAGCCATGGATGGTGCATCACGGATGCTCTACTTTGGAGCAATACGTGGATGCAGCTTATAAAGTGGAGGTGACTCTAGAGGAGTCAACGAAGAAGCGTAATCATCAAAAGTTGATGCAAAATCCATCTCAGGCAAGTGGATTTAAACGTCCCGCACCACCATCTAACTTTGTCAAGTCTAGCAAAGCAAAGACGGATATGACTCAAGGAGGGTCAATATAGCAGTCGGGTCAGGGCAAGAGTCTGATCCAGTGCTATAATTGTGGCACAACTGGGCATAAGAGCAGTGTGTGTCAGCAGGAAATGAGAGTATGCTTTGGCTGTGGAAGGGAAGGTCATATGCAGAAGTTCTGTCGACAAGGGGAGCAGAAAGAAACTGAGTTACACCAAGGGTCTGTTAACCAGAACAATCGACCCAGGTTTAGACCAGTGAAAGCTCCTAGTCCTTCAATGCAGACAACTGCACAAAACAAGGGGAAGACCCCAGTTGCTTCTGGAAGTCAGGGTCAACGTCTTTACGTGATGCGTGAGGCGGATGGACCTGATGCTCCAATTGCTTAAAGTACTCAGCAAGGCTAGTAAAGTTTAGTCTTTTGTACTACCTCTGTGATATGCTGTGGACTTAGATGTTATCCAGTCTTTTGTTTCTGATAGTTATATTAGTAAGTTTAAGTATTCAACAAGGTTCGTAAACCTTTTGTTGTAAATATTCTTTCTAATATAAACGTATGGTTCAAACCAATCGTCTGTTAGAATTTTGGTTACCTTTTTGGATAAGAAATTCGAAGAGGAATCGATCTGAATGACCATGGTTCCATGCGACATTTTCTCAGTATGGATTAGCTGACGCGTCATGAGGCGGTCATCAATTTTAGTTCGAAGACTATAACGATGTCATCTAGAGGCCACGTGATTAATGAGAAATGGGGTTATGGTTGATCCCCAGAAGATTGAAGCGGTAGCTGATTGGAAGCAGCCTCAGGATGTGAATGAGGTGCGCAGTTTCCTTGGACTTGTTGAACATTATAGACGGTTCATGGAAGGATTTTCTAAAATCACTCTACCCATGACCGATTTGCTCCACAAGGTCCACAAGAAGTTTGTCTGGAGTGATAAGTGCGAGGCCAGTTTTCAAGAAGTTGAAACAGTGTCTGACCTCGACACCGGTTGTAGCGCTGCCAAAAGAGGATGATGATTATATAGTCGATAGTGATGCTTCCACTAGTAGAAAAAACCCTTTTAGAGGCGGGCGTTTTGACACTTATTGAGGCGGATACCGTACACAGCAAGTGAGGGGGCTGCAACGAGTGGGACACTTTTTGAGGCGGGCATTTTACGCCTCTAAAAGGTACTTATTGAGGCGGGCATTCTATGCCCGCCTCAACAAGTCCCTCACTTCGGCGCCAAAGTGAGGCACTTTTAGAGGCGGGTCTATGGATGCCCGCCTCTAAAAGCCACTTGTTGAGGCGGGCCTATTGAGGCCCGCCTCAACAAGTCTTTTTTAAAATAAAAAAAAATCAGGATCCCGGTTTTTTAGAGGCGGGCCTATGGAGGCCCGCCTCTAAAAGCCACTTGTTGAGGCGGGCCTATGGAGGCCCGCCTCAACAAGTCTCTTTTTTTAAAAAATAAAATAAAATTCGGGACCCCGGTTTTTTGTAATACCGGGGTCCCATTTGTTTTTTTTTTTTAAAAATTAGCTCAAATGGATACACAATGTCGACATTTGCTTCAGTGCAAACAAGATCGTATCAACCAGCTCAAATGGATAAACAATCAGCTCAAATAAGATACATTCATCTGAACTGTTCCAATGGTTTTTTATAGAATTATCAGCCCTGTTTTATCAAGATAAAGAAAAGGAAAAGAAGAGGTAAATGCAAATCTGTTTCATATTTTAAAGAAATCCTGCAAATTGATAGTTCGAGGTCAGAATTTTCCTTATGGGATCATCAGTACAAACATGTGAAGATATCTAGCTAATATGACTTACAGAAACATGAACACAGTCTTCACGCAAGAAGTCAAGAGCATGTAGATGGTCAAGATCAACAGCCTGAGAAACATCAATGACGTGCAAGTGACCTTGCCCAAAAATAATTGAATTTCAGTCTAATACCGCTAAAAGTCTTGTTCTATATATAGTACCCAAAAATAGGCATTGGCTATATTTTCTTCCTTTTTTCCCGGATCTGAAGGTTAACTTCTGAAAAAGACTAGTTTTGAATCCCAACAAAAGGGGCATCAACTAGCTAATTACCTCATAGTACAATATGTTGTACTCGCTGAGATCTCCATGTACCAACTTGCACTTTTGATACAATGTCCGCATTGCTATAATAATCTGGAAAATGCATTATAACACTGAATGAGTCAAAAGAAATTAAAATAAAGGCAGAAATTGAACTGTTGATATTTTCTTATAGCCTAACTACAATAATCTCTCATTATTGAACTGATGTGTTCCCAACTTATATATCACCTTTACATAAGAAGTTCGAACCATTTGCTTACTAACCAAATCATGACAAACAATTCCAAATCCAACCACAATTTTATCTTGGAATTTCATATATCATTTTCTCATATTTATTTATTTTGAACATTATATTTGAACCAGATGAGAAAAATAAATTGCAAAGAACAATTATGATGGATTTCCAATGAACAAACCCAGGCAACATCTAATAGAATAGCAGAAACATTATAATGTTAACATTAGAAATGATGATTCATGTAAGCTATTGTCATACAAAACCAGTAAAAAATCTGCATATGCAAATGAATTCTCCATTTGTCCAAGGGATATACAGTATGCCGAGCTAGATATCATCACTACCACCAGCACAATCAAAGGATAGAAGAACAAACCTTGAAATAACCTTCACGTAACTTGTCTAGTGATAATGCAGCATCCTTAAGTCTAGGTGCCGCCCATCCTGCTTTACCTGAATCACAAAAGAATTCACTAACGTCAAAATGTACACAATTGGGCGCAGGCCCAAACATTCGAAATGCGAAATTCAAACTAATATTCCCATTCCATCATAACACCAAAGACAAGAGAAGTCACCACACAGCAATCAATGCTTACATTATCATGTACGAGTCAAGCATAGAAAACCTACTTCTGAATATTAAATATAAATCCATGATTACCTGCGGATCTGGGGATGCAACTGGAGCAGAGTCGACGATGCAGCCCTTGATCCTGACCGTCAGTGAAGGATCCTGCTTCTGAATATTGTCTAGGATGACTCCATATATGCAGGAAAAAAAATGAACAATCCAAATTTTCAATAAGATTCTTGGTAAGCGATCGATATTATATCAACACAATCAACGAGGAGGAGAAAGTCAGCTCACGTTAACCACCCCACAAGTGCCATAACTGCTAAAGAAGTGCCGATCGAACTATATGCAGTAATATGGAAATAATATTAGCATACAAGACACTTGTGGCACTATTAAGTGAGATATGTCTTTCTTATAACAGGTGGCAAAGCCCCATTTAGGAGCACATTTTATTCGGATTGATCATATAATACATAATTACCTTGGTTTTGCAATTCTTGAACCCATTTTAATAAGTGATCATATAACCCATTTTAATAAGCCATCAATATCAGACAGGGGAAGGTCATAGAAAAGAGAGCAATTCAACTAGCAAATAAAATGACAAAATTTTATAAGAACCATGCAGTTCTATTTTCTAGGGATTCTACTGGATTATGAAAGTTCTATATCGGCATAAATTCAAAGGCAACAACATGGGAAATCATGTTGGAAAATGAATCTTACATTCGTTTTTGCTTGAGGACTCTCATAGCTCGTGCCTTCACAGCATCTTGAGCAGGACCAGGTCGTGTTTTCTTGATCTCTTCTTTGTATCGCGCAAGTTCAGAGTCAAGCCTTTTTATCTTCTCATCCACATTTTCCCCTCGTTTACTAACCTGATATAGAAAAAACCCCAATTTTAAATTGTAGAAAGATAGTAGAAACGATCATATGTGCAATAATGCAAAAAGCATATACTTTTGTTCAATAACTATCTAACTAAATCTACTTATTACAACTTCTGACCAATTTTCAGCCCCAAAATTTCTAAACCCTAATCAAAAGCAGCCGTTCATTAAAATCCCAAAACCTAGCCAAAATACCACCTTCCCAAATTCTCGAAACCCTAATTTAGGTTACCAGAATAAAACACGGATCTCATCCAAGAAATCAATCAACCAATTCAAAGCATTTACACATTAAGGATGTTAAGAACAAAATCAAGAGATGGAGAATTACTCGATCAATAGCATCTCCAATGGAAGGAGGCGGGTCTTTCTGTTTCTTAACACCGAAAACGAGGCTGTCGACGAAATAGGACTGAGGTCAAAAGTAAAAAAATATACTTAAAATTCGAATTGCACAAATCTAAATCAAATAAGACGTTGTTGTAGATCTAAAGTAACACTTACACAAATCTAAAGCAATTGATCAAAGGGGCGAAGTGCTTATCGGAAGTGAGAATCGCCGGATTGAGACCACCGGATTGAGGCCGAGGAGAAGCGAGAAGAGCCAGAGAGACCACCGGAGACGCGCGACGAGCCGGAGAAGCCGCGACACGACAGAGAAGCCGTGACGAGCCGGAGTTGGAGAGGGGCGAGCGAGTTCGAGAGGGGCGAGGCGAGGCTAGGGCTACTGAGAGGTATCGGGATGAAAGAAAATAAAAGAGGGAGAGAGAAAGAAAATAAAAGAGCGAGAGAGAAAGAAAAACACATTTGTTGAGGCGGGCATATGGAGGCCCGCCTCAATAAAACTTAATAGAGGCAAGCATTTTCGCCCGCCTTAATTACGTACAATTAGAGGCGGGTCTAACATTGGCCCGCCTCTAATACTTTAGCGGTATTAATTTTTCAGAAATTTTTTGAGGCGTATAAATTTTTGCCCGCCTCAATAGAATTTTTTGAGGCGTATAAAATAATTATCCGCCTCAAAAACCTGAAAAACTGATTGCGTAGGACGTTGTTGAGGCGTTTTATTATAGGCCCGCCTCTAAAAGGGTGCCTCAACAAGTGTTTTTTCCACTAGTGTTCGAGGAATGGTTTAGATTGTGTATTGATGCAAAGAGGCAAAGTTATTGCATATGCATCGCGACAGTTGAAAACCTATAAAGCAAACTATCCGACGCATGATCTAGAATCTGCAGCAATAGTATTTGCTCTGGAAAACTGAGAGGATATGCATAGACGCTTTCCCGAGATGTTCACGACCCAAGTTTTGGGGTCGAAACTTCTTTTAAGGGGGGAGTGATGTAATATCCCGTATATTTGTATGAATAAATTTCGAATTTTTCTTAAGCCATATTGCTAGTCAGATTAATTTTGAAGAGATACGAACATTCGGTGTAATGTTTGGCTTCTGTAATATTTTTCTGAGCAATATAAAATACAGATAACGTATTTTTGGGTTAAATGATCGTTCGTGTATAAATATATTTAATCCGGGGTTAAGTAAAATTTATCACTTAAGGTAAATAAGGGCAAAGTGGGAATTCAGCCCATGCCTTAGCCAAAAATCAGCAAACATTTCAGCAACTTGCAAGCCAACTTGAGGCAGCTGGAAACTAGCTTGGATGACTCATCGGGGCTACTTGGCCTAGCTTGGACACCTCTTGGTATACTTGTCTTCAGATTAGTCTTCGTGGTTTGCCAATAAATGAAGAGACGAAGTCGTGGGAGAAGCCAGAAGTCGGCTCCTCACCATCTTCTTCTGTCAAAAGCCCAGAAATTCAGCATCTGGCAAGCATTTTGGCACGGCTGGCAAACTAGCTTAGGTGACTCACCGGGGCTATTGGCCTAGCTGGTACACCTCATGGGGTACTTGTATTCAGAAGGCTCTTCGTGGTTTGCCTATAAAAGGAGAGGCGAAGTCGTGAGAGAAGCCAGAAGTCGGCTCCTCACCATCTTCTGCTGTCAAAAACCCAGAAATCAGCACTCTGAGCTGAACTTCGAGCTCGGTTTGTGAACGATTCTGTCATTCGTTCGAGCAGATAGAAGTTGAATCTTGAAGGTGGTTTGTAGCTTAAAAGGGTGAGAAGATTAGCCAAGCTCGATTCGAAGTATAAGTCGATCGAAAGTTGGTAAGAAAACCCTTGAAGCTCACTGTTTTCAACCTCTGAAATTCATGATTTTTGCTGAACTTTGAACCCGATTTGTGTGGTCATCTCGACCTTGTTTCGATCCGTTTTCAGGAGATTCTTAGAGCTTGTTGGTAGCTTAAGAGGGTGGTAGACTCGAACCAAGAAGAATCGAAGCCTAAAGGGGTCGATTTGGGATCTGTTCCCGTTCCAGACTCGGAAATCCTTTAATTGTAAACGTGCGAAGCTTTCGTCGGATCTAAGGCAAGTGGCGGTTCTCTCTTGCTTATCATTCCATATTTCCATTATATATCAATTGCTTAATTGTTAATTAATTTGGATTGATCATTGTTCATGTCTGGGAATAGTTTTATAAAACTATCTTTGGAAATTAAAATGGATATTATAATAGGTTGTATATCTGCTAGAACAACGCTATTATATATATATATATATATATACCTAGATTGAAATATATCTATGATGTTAGCCGTGATGGCTTTAATATGATTATTTGACTGTTCTGAACTGTTTAGTTAGAACGATTATTCGTAGGAACGTCACTGAGGCCCTGGAGTCCAGTCGTTTCTTTATAATCAGGTAGAGAGGTGGCTCGTCCCCACCTAATACCAATTGGATGGTCATGACCTACCTCTTTACTCGGGTGAAGAGGTGGTGCACTTAAACAGTGTCACAAATCTTGGGAGTGTTCCCAAAAGATCTCTCGTCTCGGGACGAGCTGATCCTAAAAGTTTATAACGTAATTGGGTGTTTTGGAATTAAATAAGATAAGTGCCGTAGGTTCGCACATGATTAATATACCTCGACGAGTAACGCAGCTAAGTAATAGTGCGGCTAGGAAAACTCGTTTAGACTTGAATGTAGTACGTTCTCTTTCCGATCTGGAGTCGTATCATACGGTGATTCGCATTATATGGTGAGGTTGGTCATGAACCGAAGCATCTCAGTCAGTTTTTAACGTTGTGTATATACATATGAAACTATAATGTTCCAGACAATTGTCATGTTTCCGAAAGACTCAATCTTTTGGAGTCTTCTCTTGGATATTTTCCTATAAGACTCAATTCCGTTGGAGTCTTCTCTTGATCATGTCTTTTGATATATTCCAGTAGAAGTATGGTGGTTGACTATCGTTATCGGTTATTATTCGAGAAACGATGAGTCTAACCTAATACGACTACTCGAACCTTCTGCTTTGTACCCTTGCATAGTCTTTCATTAGACTAACCCACGAACATTGTTCTCTGCATGTGGGCTGGTGTCATCCGTTCGATTCGGCACATCAGATAGAACACAGATATGAGGAGACTAGATTGACTATGAAGATGACGGTTGTTTTGATGTTTTAATAATTTTAATCAGGTTGAGATCCTTGGGCACGTGATCATGGTGATCACAACTCTTTTGTAATATTTTAAGAAAGACTTCCGCTGTGTTTGATTTAACTCTGTATATTTGTCCTATTCGGGATTGGGATGTAATCCCGGGATTCATGATTTAATTAAATATTACAATGATTTTGTATCATTTGTGTTTCATGATTGTGTTTAAACCGGTAAAGCCTTGGGTGGCTTCGGTAAGGAACACCGAGGTCACTGGCGGTAATACCTTTCCAAATGGGTTACGATTTGGGGGTGTTACAATAGCCGCGGGCAATGCCGCGCTCACGGTTCTCTGACCTTGATTGCATGTCTTGCTAAATCCGATTTTAGCAACCCTCCGAAGACGTTTATGTACGAATATATTTAACCCGGAGTTAAGAAATTTAAACCAAGCCGAGTCCGGATAAGGATTAACGAAGTCGGCCTTAAAACCGCGACTCACCGCGATTGACCGCGATCAACCGCGACACACCGCGATCGGCCGCGCTCGCGGTAACGCCTTTTGCTGAGCAGTGTCGTCTTCCTCAAAGGCGGTTATTGTAGCTCTGTTCCTTGATTTTTCTAGAAGGACAGGTGGCTCTCCAGCTGGCTTGACTTGTGTTCCCCAGCTTCCTGCGTGTTTCCCTTGGTGAGGCTCAGATTTTCAGTATAAAAGGGGGTGGAACCAATCCGAGAGTTGCCTTCGTCTTCCTCCTTGAGCTCTCTCTTTTTCTCTGGTTTTTGCCCACTGAATTTCGCCATTTTCGTGCCTTTCGAGCTCGATTCGAGTGATCCCAAGGACTGGTGAAGCTTGCGCAGGTGTTAGGGAAGGCTTACAAGTGTTTTGTGATCGATTTGAATGCAAAACGAGGCCTCCACGAAACGGGTAAATTCCCCTCTCCGCCATGGAAGCTGTCGAAGCTTTGCCACTGTCGATGAACCGCGACTGGCCGCGACTTGCCGCGATCGCGGTAAGGGCGTCTGAGTCGTGTGTCTTGTGGTTTGTCTTTGGGCTTGGCTCGATTCCTTTGATTTCTTTTCCTATTCTTTTAGATTCATATGTAAGTGTATGGAATCTAACTTAGAGTCTCGTTTTGGATCGTTCCAATGGGATTTTTATCCAGGTTTCGTTCCAGATTCAAGATTCAGGACCCGTTCTTAAGAAGTTGTCTTAGCAATCGTCTATTCTAAGGCAAGTGGCGGTTCGCTCTTGCTTATCATTCCATACTTCAATTAATTATCAATTGTTTGTTGTTAATTAATTTGGGATGATTTCTTGTTTATATTGGGAACAGTTTTGATCAATTATTTGATAAAAGAAGTGCTATTATAATAGGTTGTATATTGCTAGATACAAGCGCTATTATATTCGTAATGGTTTTGTGTGGATTTTAAATATGAACTTCATATAAAAGGATTATAATAGGTTGCATATACTGTTAGTGGCAACGCTATTTTGATATATATATATATAGATTGTTAGATCTATGATGTTGGCCTTGATGGCTTTGATGTGATGTGATATATGACTGTGCTGAACTGTTAGTTAGCACGAGTATTCGTAGGATCGCTTGGACTCTGCGAGGTTCATTCGTTTCTTTATAACTGGCAAATAACAGGGCGTTCATGTCCCTATGCCAAATTTCTGGTCATGACCAACGATGATGTGTATTTAGGTTTGGTCCCGTGAGGTCCATTCCGTCGATGTATGTCCCTCATGACGACACATATATCTAAAAGCTTATAACGTGATGCGTGTGTTTTGGAAATTAATCAGATAAGTGCCTTTGTCGCACATAATTAATATACCTTGGGCGAGTAGTGCAACTAGGAGAGCTCGTCTTAACTATTAGTCGCTCGAATGCGATACTGTGATTCTCTTTTTGTGTGTATTCTATAAATTAATGATTCCCAACATTTGTCATGTTTTCCTTTAAGGCTCATTTCATTTGGAGTCTTCTTTTGGGATTGATTACTGTGAGACTCTCTCTCCAGAATCTTCTCTTGTTCATGCTGTTTTATATATGTTAGTAAGAGTATGATGGTTGACTAGCGTACTCGGTTATTATTCGAGGGACGATGAGTCTAACCTAATACGACTGCTTCGAACCACTCTGTTTTGTACCCTTGCGTAGTCTTTCATTAGACTGACCAACCTTTATATTCCTTGCATGGTTGGCTGGTGTCATCCGTCCGATTCGGCACATCAGATAAATTAAGGATTTGAGAAGGCTAGAAGCGACTAGAAGAATGAACGATGTTTGATAAACTGTTTGTTTAAGATTTCCGCTGCGTATTATTGTATTTTATTAAGATTTCCGCTGTAGACTTTGCTGTTAAGCATTTTGTTGTACGTGGGAATGGTTGTATTCCCAGTACATTGACTTTGTAAAAGTTGTAATATATGGCAATATAAGCCGTGATTTGATTTTATATCAACTGTAAAAGCCTGGGGTGACTTCGTGATGTTGAATCCGGGGTCATCGGCGGTAATACTTTCAATTGTCAAAATATTGCGATTTGGGGGTGTTACAGATTTGGTATCAGAGCCAAAATGTTTTCCAAGAGCTCTGAGTTTTCGAATAAAAAGTCGTTCATAGTCGTGCCTTTTCTAGAAGTCTGATATGGAAGTTGCTTCTGTATCTAGAAAGACTAATTCTTTCTTGTTGTCCCGAAGGATGGGAGCTTGCTTGTCTTTGATTAGAGAGCTGGACGAGGCCGAGATGGCTTTGCCGTCTCCTGAGAGGCCGAGTTTTCCGACTCCTCCGAGGTGTTTTGAGATTGGTGAGTCCAGTAGTCCACCCGAGGAGGTGAAGCATGTGTTGCCTGAGTCAGTGGTGTTGAAAACCCATGCTGAGGTAGCACCAGTTGCAGAGCCAGTAGAGCCGTCGAGGTACGCGCTAGGCCACTACGACAACGACTATTCCATGGGAGTGATCCCAGAGGACGAGGAAGGTGGTGATGAGGAAGGATCATCTGATCACTACATCGACTATACCCTAGAGGTTGAGTCAGTACCGGGGTTAGATTCTGATGAGGATCCCGAGGAGGACCCTGAAGAAGACCCAGAGGAGGATCCAGAAGAAGATCCTGTAGAAGTCGAGGTACAGGTTCAGGTTCAGGAACCTGATAGGTTGAGGCATTTGTTGGGTCAGGGTGACGACTCGGGGATGCAGTATATCTACCCGCGTTCGCCACCAAGACCTACAGGCCCATCCATGACAGATGCTGAGTGGAATGCAATCTTTGTTGAGTTTCGCAGAGAAAGAGGGGACCCTCAGTCAGGTATTGTCCAGGACAGGAGGAGGTCGAGCCAAGAGGTCTCTGAGATCTTTCGTCAGGACCGAGAAGTCTCTGTTGAAGAGCATCGGTTGATGAGCGAGATGGATCAGGTTTGGAACAGGGCGAGGCTTAGCACTCCAGAGCAGAGGGACGAACCGTGTGTTCCAGGACCGAGTAGGGTTAGGAGTCCGCCTCCGGATTCCGAGGACCAACCCCGCTCAAAGACACATTGTCTAGGGAGTTTGCTCTACAGGAAGCGTTTTCAGGACGCCAAGTAGAGGGTCGACTTAGACAGTAGTAGTTCTTTCTTTTTGTGTGTTTGTTTTGTTGTATATACGGCACAGTGCAGAAATCTTCGGGCAATTTTGTTAGAAGCTCGGGAGATCTTTATTGTATGATAGGTAGTTCTGTTAGAAGTTCACCATATATATATAAAATTTCCCAATTGATCTATTCCAAGTGACCTTATCATGATAAGTATTATGAAAAAGATATTAATACTTGAGATTTGATCGGTAAACAGATGGTGAACACAAGGAATACCATACGCGCTGGTGCTGGGCCGAGCAATCCGAGGCCAATCATAAGGGACGACCTGGACCGTGTGGAAGAACACGAGTCAATATCACAGAATAATCCTAGGGGCAATGACCAAGCTGAGGTCCAAGCTCCAGTAGTTTTTGATGCTGCGGCTGTTGCTGCTATTCGGGGAATCTTCATGCAGGCATTTGCTGATGTGATGCGACCTGTCGCACCGCAGGCACCTGAAGTGCCAGTTCCGCCAGTTGTACAAAGGGTTGAAGAACCTAATGTTCAGGTACACCATGTTGAACCGGCCAGAAACAGGGATAATTATGGTCGAGCTTTGAAGACCATTAACTCCATGAGGCCGGATAGTTATGACGGTAAAGGAGAGCCGGTCAGGGTAGCTCATTGGTTTTCCCATATGGAACGACTATTCCGTAACATCGAGAGCACTGAGGCTGAGAAGGTGCACATAGCTTCTCTGCAGTTGAAAGGAGATGCTAGTGAATGGTGGGAGAACACGGGACTAGCTGATAGGGCTGATCTAACTTGGGGGATGTTTAAGACGAAAATGAATGACCGTTTCTTTTCCCAAGCTATGAGGGATGAGAAGCTGAAGGAATTTCTCTACCCCAAGAACGACGGATTAAAAGTGACTGAGCTGGCAGCTAAGTTCAATCATTTACTACAGTACGCTGGGTCAATAGTGTCCAGTGAAGATCAGAAGATTTGGCACTTCCACGAGTGGATGAGCCCGGACATCAAACCATTAATGTTGCGTCACGGATGCTCTACCTTGGAGCAATACGTTGATGCAGCATACAAATTAGAGGTGACTTTGGAAGAGTCGACCAAGCGACGGAATCGCCAGAGATCGATGCAGGGTCAATCTCAGGCCAATGGTTTTAAGCGTCCTGCGCCACCATCCAACTTTGATAAGTCTGGTAAAGCAAGGACAGAAATGACTCAAGGTGGGTCAACACAACAGTCGGGTCAGGGCAAAGGCCGGATCCAATGTTTCAACTGTGGTGCCTTTGGGCACAAGAACACTGAATGTACGAGGGAAAAGAAGCTATGTTATAGCTGTGGAAGAAGAGGACATGTGCAGAAGTTCTGTCGTCCGGAAAAGCAGACAGGGACAGAGTCACATCAAGGGTCAGTTAATCAGAATACTTGACCTAGGTTCAAACCAGCAGAGACTCCAAGTCCTTCAATGCAGACTGCCGCGCAGAACAAGGGCAAAACCCTAACAGCTTCAGGAGGTCAAGGTCAACGCTTATACGAGATGCGTGAGGCTGATGGACCTAACGCTCCAGTTACACAAGGTATTCTATACCTCCGTTCTACTTTTGTGTGCATTCTATTTGATTCGGGTGCAACCCATTCATTTATTTCGGAAAATTGCGTTAGTAAGTTAGGATTAGTGTGCAACGAGGTTTGTGAACCCTTCGTTGTTAATCTTCCTAATGGTGACCGCTTAGTGGGCACCAAGAGTTTGTCAGAGTTTCCAGTTACCATTCAGGGTAAGGAGTTTGAAGCAGATCTAATCTGTATTGCTATGGCTCCATACGATATTATTCTCGGTATGGATTGGTTGACACGTCATGGGGCTGTGATTGATTTTAGCTCGAGGACGGTAACGGTGTCATCTGGGGGCCAGTTTGTGTGCAAGTTCAAGGGTCGGAATGACGCTGATAACGGTAAGCTTATCAATGCGATGGCTACGTTTAAGCTGCTTCGGCAAGGATGTGTCGGGTACCTTTGCTACCTGGATTCGCCCAAGAAAGATGGACCTACAGTTCTTGAGATTTCTGTGGTCAGGGAATTTTCTGATGTTTTTCCAGAAGAAATTCCTGGTCTACCCCCGAGTCGTGACGTTGAATTTTCTATTGATCTCGAGCTTGGTACTGCGCCGATTTCAAAAGCTCCGTATCGGATGGCTCCTGCTGAGATGCAAGAATTGAAGAAGCAACTTGAAGATCTTCTTGACAAGGGATACATAAGGCCGAGTGCATCGCCTTGGGGTGCTCCGGTATTGTTCGTCAAAAAGAAAGATGGATCGTTTCGACTTTGCATCGACTACCGTGAGTTGAATAGAGTTACGATAAAAAACAAATACCCTTTGCCAAGGGTAGATGATTTATTGGATCAGCTGCAAGGAGCAAAAGTCTTTTCCAAAATCGATCTGAGATCTGGCTATCATCAGCTCAGGATTCGTGAGGAAGATATTCCGAGGACTGCATTCCGGACGAGATATGGTCACTACGAGTTCGTGGTCATGCCATTTGGGCTTACGAATGCTCCAGCTGTTTTCATGGACCTGATGAACCGATGTTTTCACCAGTACTTGGACAAGTTCGTGGTGGTCTTCATCGACGACATTTTGATTTACTCTCCGAGCATGGAAGCTCATGAGGATCACTTGCAGATCATTTTGGCAGTCCTTAGGCAGAATCAACTTTACGCCAAGTTGTCTAAGTGCGACTTTTGGATCAAGGAAGTGGCTTTCTTAGGCCACATTATCAATGAGAATGGGGTGATGGTCGATCCCCAGAAGGTAGAAGCTGTAGCTAATTGGAAACAACCTCAGAATGTGAAAGAGGTGCGTAGTTTCCTAGGACTTGCTGGATACTACAGACGGTTTGTGGAGGGATTTTCGAAGATCGCTCTACCGATGACCGGTTTGCTCCGCAAGGTCCACACGAAGTTTGTCTGGAGTGACAAGTGCGAGGCCAGTTTTCAGAAGCTGAAGCAATGTCTGACCTCGGCACCAGTGTTGACGCTGCCAGAAGGAAATGAAGATTACGCGGTTTACAGTGATGCTTCGAAAAATGGGTTAGGATGTGTGTTGATGCAAAGAGGCAAGGTGATTGCTTATGCATCGAGACAGCTGAAGACCTATGAAGAAAATTATCCGACGCATGATCTGGAATTAGCAGCAGTTGTGTTCGCATTGAAGATTTGGAGGCACTATCTTTATGGCGTGAGATGTCAAGTCTTCACGGATCACAAGAGTCTCAAGTACATATTTACTCAAAAGGAGCTGAATATGAGACAACGTCGTTGGTTGGAGCTACTCAAAGACTACGATATCGAGTTGTTGTATCATCCAGGCAAGGCTAATGTTGTAGCAGATGCATTGAGCCGAAAGACGCCGCACGAGACCGTAGTAGCTTTGCTTGTTGCTCAGACCAAGCTGAACCAAGAATTGTGCGAGATTGAAGTCTTGTACGATCAACGTCGTGGATGCCTGAGTATGCTTGAGATACAAGCTACGCTTCTTGATCAGATTAGGGAGAAGCAGGTCGATGATGTGATCTTGGTAAAGCTATGCAGCGAAGTGATGAACGGGAAAGCTCCTGGCTTCGTGATTCAAGATGATGGATCGCTTTGGTTTCAAGACCGAATTTGCGTGCCTGACGTAGATGGTATTCGCCAGTTGGTGATGAGAGAGGCCCATTCGTCAGCCTATTCTATACATCCAGGCTCTAGCAAGATGTACAAGGACCTCAGAATGAAGTTCTGGTGGCCCAATATGAAGAGAGATGTGGCATAGTTCGTGGCCAGATGCTTGACTTGTCAGAAGGTCAAGATAGAACACCGAAGACCCGGTGGAGAATTGTTACCTCTACCAATTCCTGAGTGGAAGTGGGAGGATATTGCTATGGATTTCGTCACGGGGTTACCCAAGACGCGAAGTCAGAAAGACGCTATATGGATTATCGTTGATAGGCTCACAAAAAGTGCTCATTTCGTGGCTATCAAGATAACATGGGGAATCCAAAAGCTATCGGAAGTGTTTTTACACGAAGTTATCCGTCTGCATGGTACTCCAAAAACCATTGTGTCAGATCGCGATGGCAGATTTATGTCCAGATTTTGGAAGGAGTTGCATAAGGCAATGGAAACCGAGCTAAGGTTCAGTACTGCGTTTCATCCTCAAACTGATGGACAGTCTGAAAGGACCATCCAGACCCTGGAGGATATGCTGAGAGCATGCGTGCTTGACCGTCCGACAAGCTGGGAAGACAGCTTGAGTCTGATTGAGTTCATGTACAACAATAGCTGGCATGCTACTATCAAGATGGCTCCATTCGAAGCTTTATATGGTCGCAAGTGCAGATCTCCGATTTGTTGGAATGAGAATGCCGACAAGATTCTGATCGGACCAGAGCTAGTCGAAAGGACTGCCTCAGACATTGTGTTGATCAGACAAAGGTTGTTGACCGCTCAGAGTCGACAGAAGTCTTATGCTGATCCGAAGCGTAGAAAAGTGGAATTTGAGGTTGGCGACAAAGTGTTTGTCAAAGTATCGCCGACCAAGGGCGTGTTCAGATTTGGTAAGCGTGGGAAGCTTAACCCTCGCTACGTGAGACCTTTTGAGATTCTGGATAGAGTGGGATCTCTAGCGTACCGTTTGGCATTACCACCATCGGCACATCCAGTGCATAATGTGTTCCACGTATCCTTGTTAAGGAAGTATGTGCCAGACGAGTCTCATGTGCTGAGTTATGAAGACATTGAGATCCAGGCGAATGGTACGTACGAAGAGTTACCGGTCCGTATTCTTGAGCGCCGAGAGAAGCAGTTGCGCAACAAGGTTGTACCTTTGGTACGGATTTTGTGGTCCAAGTCAGGTGCCGAAGAGATTACCTGGGAGACTTGGGAGACTGAGGTGGATATGCTTAGACGCTTTCCCGATTTGTTTTCGGCCTAGAATAGTCAAGTTTCGGGGTCGAAACTTATTTTAAGGGGGAGGTAATGTAACACCCCTCAATTTATAAGAATATTTTGAAATTTTTCTAACTCCTGAATTACTAGACGGATTAATTTCTGAAGAGTTTTGGACTTTCTGTAAGAGGTTTGAACTCTGTAAATTTTTCCGAGTATTATAAAACACAGTTGAAGTGTATTCGGGGTTAATTTGACATTTATGTACGAATATATTTAACCCGGAGTTAAGAAATTTAAACCAAGCCGAGTCCGGATAAGGATTAACGAAGTCGGCCTTAAAACCGCGACTCACCGCGATTGACCGCGATCAACCGCGACACACCGCGATCGGCCGCGCTCGCGGTAACGCCTTTTGCTGAGCAGTGTCGTCTTCCTCAAAGGCGGTTACTGTAGCTCTGTTCCTTGATTTTTCTAGAAGGACAGGTGGCTCTCCAGCTGGCTTGACTTGTGTTCCCCAGCTTCCTGCGTGTTTCCCTTGGTGAGGCTCAGATTTTCAGTATAAAAGGGGGTGGAACCAATCCGAGAGTTGCCTTCGTCTTCCTCCTTGAGCTCTCTCTTTTTCTCTGGTTTTTGCCCACTGAATTTCGCCATTTTTGTGCCTTTCGAGCTCGATTCGAGTGATCCCAAGGACTGGTGAAGCTTGCCCAGGTGTTAGGGAAGGCTTACAAGTGTTTTGTGATCGATTTGAATGCAAAACGAGGCCTCCACGAAACGGGTAAATTCCCCTCTCCGCCATGGAAGCTGTCGAAGCTTTGCCACTGTCGATGAACCGCGACTGGCCGCGACTTGCCGCGATCGCGGTAAGGGCGTCCGAGTCGTGTGTCTTGTGGTTTGTCTTTGGGCTTGGCTCGATTCCTTTGATTTCTTTTCCTATTCTTTTAGATTCATATGTAAGTGTATGGAATCTAACTTAGAGTCTCGTTTTGGATCGTTCCAATGGGATTTTTATCCAGGTTTCGTTCCAGATTCAAGATTCAGGACCCGTTCTTAAGAAGTTGTCTTAGCAATCGTCTATTCTAAGGCAAGTGGCGGTTCGCTCTTGCTTATCATTCCATACTTCAATTAATTATCAATTGTTTGTTGTTAATTAATTTGGGATGATTTCTTGTTTATGTTGGGAACAGTTTTGATCAATTATTTGATAAAAGAAGTGCTATTATAATAGGTTGTATATTGCTAGATACAAGCGCTATTATATTCGTAATGGTTTTGTGTGGATTTTAAATATGAACTTCATATAAAAGGATTATAATAGGTTGCATATACTGTTAGTGGCAACGCTATTTTGATATATATATATATAGATTGTTAGATCTATGATGTTGGCCTTGATGGCTTTGATGTGATGTGATATATGACTGTGCTGAACTGTTAGTTAGCACGAGTATTCGTAGGATCGCTTGGACTCTGCGAGGTTCATTCGTTTCTTTATAACTGGCAAATAACAGGGCGTTCATGTCCCTATGCCAAATTTCTGGTCATGACCAACGATGATGTGTATTTAGGTTTGGTCCCGTGAGGTCCATTCCGTCGATGTATGTCCCTCATGACGACACATATATCTAAAAGCTTATAACGTGATGCGTGTGTTTTGGAAATTAATCAGATAAGTGCCTTTGTCGCACATAATTAATATACCTTGGGCGAGTAGTGCAACTAGGAGAGCTCGTCTTAACTATTAGTCGCTCGAATGCGATACTGTGATTCTCTTTTTGTGTGTATTCTATAAATTAATGATTCCCAACATTTGTCATGTTTTCCTTTAAGGCTCATTTCATTTGGAGTCTTCTTTTGGGATTGATTACTGTGAGACTCTCTCTCCAGAATCTTCTCTTGTTCATGCTGTTTTATATATGTTAGTAAGAGTATGATGGTTGACTAGCGTACTCGGTTATTATTCGAGGGACGATGAGTCTAACCTAATACGACTGCTTCGAACCACTCTGCTTTGTACCCTTGCGTAGTCTTTCATTAGACTGACCAACCTTTATATTCCTTGCATGGTTGGCTGGTGTCATCCGTCCGATTCGGCACATCAGATAAATTAAGGATTTGAGAAGGCTAGAATCGACTAGAAGAATGAACGATGTTTGATAAACTGTTTGTTTAAGATTTCCGCTGCGTATTATTGTATTTTATTAAGATTTCCGCTGTAGACTTTGCTGTTAAGCATTTTGTTGTACGTGGGAATGGTTGTATTCCCAGTACATTGACTTTGTAAAAGTTGTAATATATGGCAATATAAGCCGTGATTTGATTTTATATCAACTGTAAAAGCCTGGGGTGACTTCGTGATGTTGAATCCGGGGTCATCGGCGGTAATACTTTCAATTGTCAAAATCTTGCGATTTGGGGGTGTTACAGACATGTACAAACTTAATCAAGTAAAACATGTTCAAATGAAAATATTCAAATTGTCATACACACATAAATTTGTTCAAATGTCATAAAAACCCTCAAATTAACATCAACAACCAAACCTGGCCTATTTAAGTCACCAACCTGTTGAAATTGTCATCTAGGCATCAAACTTATGTTCCAATTGTCATCTACAATCACAACATGTGCAAAGTATAATTAACTTGTTGATGACAATTTGAAATGGTCATCAACCCCGTGAACCTGTCATCAACTAGTATAAAGTGTCATTGAAAACTTGTTCAAAGTGGCATCAAACTAGATAAAAATGCAATGAACACATAAAAACCTATAAAAATTGTCATTAACATGTTCACGCTGTCATCAACAACAAAAATTAGTTCAAACTGTCATCAACAAACAAAATTTATACAAAATTGACATCTATAAGCCTAAATTGTCATCAACACGTAAAATTATGTTAAAACTTGTGATAGCAACATCACCATTGCATACAAATTGCTATTAACATATAAAACATGCTCATACGTCATCAACAAAGTAGTATGATGCGAAAGTTCTTCAAACTGCCATGAAAACCTAAAATTGTCATCAACAAAATGTATTTACAAAATTGACATCTATAAGCCTAAATTGTCATCAACACGTAAAATTATGTTAAAACTTGTGATAGCAACATCACCATTGCACACAAATTGCTATTAACATATAAAACATGCTCATACGTCATCAACAAAGTAGTATGATGCGAAAGTTCTTCAAACTGCCATGAAAACCTAAAATTGTCATCAATAAAATGTATTTACAAACTCTCATGAATGGTAACATAAAAAAATGAAACGTGATCAAGAGTTTTATGGAACACATAATTACTACAAAGTTACAAATTCATGCCAAAAGTAGATTGATACGATCAAGGATCGAGGGGCTTTCGGTGCAAGGAATTGCTCTTTGATGTCTCCCAAAGCAAGAGAACACGACAATAAGCTTCCAGAATTCCGGACTGACTTCAACAGGGTCGTTATCTCTGCTCCGAACTCCGAATTGGATGATTCCAAATCCCAGAGTTAGATCTAGACGTCTAGATGATGTCCTTCAATTGGATCACGGAAACGAAAGTTATAGTGCTTTTACTGAGGGGTCGCTGAGAGTTCCGGGAAGGAATTCAGCGAGATGATTGTTGTGGATATTGGTGGTTGGCGTGAAAATGGAGATGGAAGTTGATGGATATGTCTTCTCTTGGTTGGATATGACTCACCAACAAGAGTAGACTCGATTGATCCTTCAAGATATGACTCACTCAAAGGATTCAATCAAAGGGAAGCCTTGATATTACTCACAAGGAAAGGAGAGGAGACGATCTTGGCCAGACTAATTCTGATTTTTCATATGCTTCAAAAGTTGCAATTACAAGGTACAAGGCAGCGTTTATAAGCTGCAAATAAACTGAACAAAGCACTACTCTAAGCACTAATTCTAACGTCTACTAGCTTACCCACTAACTAGGCCACTAGTTGGATTTTTGGGAAATAAAATCCAGGAATTAAAAATGCAGAAAACAAATTAAAACCTGCTCCTAAAATGTCTCAAAATACTTAAATAATTAAGCCCAACACTTGGTAGAAATTGGACTTAAGCAATACGGACATCTTGACAAGTGAAAGGCCACTCTCGGAGCTTCGGGCCTGTCACAAGTAATGTCACCGACTCAATGGTGAGTTGGCTCGGCACTTCTTGGTTCATTGAGCTCAGGTGGTTTCAAGGGTTCCATTGGAGGCTTGGTGGCTGAGTCAAGTGGAGAGGTGACCATAGGACTTGAAGGGGAGCTCTCGGACGCCGTCGCCGGATTAGGATTTGCAGTTGCATCTTCCGAATTCGGTTATGACTTAGAATCATCACGGTCTGCTTTTCACTCTTGATGTTGAACTTCACTTGGCTTCTCTTGATGGTACCCATGGTCACATCATCCTCCCTTCCTTGAAAGGGATTCGTCCTTGAATCCAAGTGCCGTACAAGAATTTCAGAATAATGAGGCTCTTGAACTCCACCAAGAAAATTTGAGGATGTAGTAACAAAAATTCCAAGTTCTATATGAAATGATAAGATGCATGCACAAACTACTCCACTGTTCTTCCTAGTCCGACGTTCAAGCTTAGGAGTGCAACTATCAACATAACACACATGCTTGTAAATAATTATTATATGAACTAGATGCATTCCACATGACATGTATTGAGCAAAAGAACTTTGGTTTATGCTTGAGTACTTAGTTCTACATTCAAAAATGGATTTAAGCACTTGGAATTCTCTACTTCTTGAAAGATATTCTTTATCACGCAAAGGGAATAGAGTTGAAAGCAAAGTAAGGACAAATGATACTTCCCTAGATTGAGTCCTCTCCTTTTCAAGGCCAAAATCAATTTCCTCAGAAGGCTTAACATCCATGGCATCAATCTCTTTCCATAGCTCTTTCTCCTCCTTAACGAGCATAGACAAAAGAGATCCACATGATTCTTCCTCGGTTTCTGCTTCAAAGCTAGGAAGCTTGACCATTCGCATTGGCTCTTTGGTGGCACTTGGCTCCACCATTGGAGGAGGTTCTTGGACTGGTTTGGCATCCACTTCTTCCACCAACTTCTTGAAAAGTATGGGCAGTTGACCCTCCTTGGCCTCAATCTCTTTAGGTGGCTCTTCTTTGCTGTCTAAGTCTAAGGGAAGGGAACTAGCATTCGGTTCACTCTTGGCCTCCTCTCCCACACAATCATCAACCAAAGCTTCACTCTCTGATGTGAACCTGCCTCCCATGACGGCCCAAGACGAGGAAGAAGCCATGAGCCATCGCTCAGAGGGCCCAGTAACAAGGTCTAGGTCCAAAGCCATCGCCTCCGCCGTCGCGTCACTTGTCGCACGCGTCGTCGCTAGCCAAGGAAGCCCAGACGCCAACCCAAGACTCGTGAGTCCATCGACCCTTCGTCGTCGTCTCTCGCGGTGTTTGAATGCATACCTTCACCGCGTTCGGATTTTAACGCGTTGTTTTGATACACTTTCTATATTTGATATTTCTTTCTTGTTTTAGATAGTTTCCTTTTATAGTCTTTCTATGTTTTAGGGTTTGTGCCTTTGCATGCTTGCATGGGCTAGCCCACTAGGCTCGACTCGGCCCATCCGATGTCTCGCCTCTAGTATTTAAACACAACTTTGTTATTGGTTTTAGTACGTTCAATTTAATTCAAGGTTTCAAGTCGAGTGTTTATCCTCCTTCCCTTGATCGGACATCAAACCCTCTATCTTCGCATCCCCATTCCTTCCACCGCCAACGCTACGACAAGCGCTTGAACCTTCAAGCCAAGTCTTCCTTCGCATCTCCCTTCATCCGCAGTCGACGTTACGACACCAAAGACTTGTCTTTTCAAGTCACCTATCCCTCATCAAATCGCTTCCACCATCGCTATCCATTCTCCCCATCAATCGCTTCCATCGCCACCAACCCCGCGTTGTCGCCATCGCTAGCATCGCCTTGACACCCTTCATCGCCTTCGCTATCGCCGACGTCAACAAATCCGGCCACCCATCATCGCGATCGTCACCACCGCGTTCCACAGCAGGTTGACAAGAAGGAGTGACTTCCCAACCAAGACTAGATCCAAAGGTGTCACCTTTGACAATTTGGCTTGTCATCGGAAGCAAGAACACATCAACTGGAATCAGAGCCCAGCAGTCTTGTAAGTCACGAACTCAAGTTTACATCTTGTTCACAATTTTTTTTTCTTGACCCCCATCGTTTGCTTTCGCAAGATTGTTGAGAAAAACCAAAAGTTTCCATATTTGCTCACCTCATCGGTTTCTACAAGATCATATCTTGGCCGAAATATTTTTTCCCTTGTTCACTAAGTTTTGGTGTGTTAGGTAATTTGTTATCTTTCATGCTAGAATATTTTGTTTCCTTATTTCATGCGTGGATAGAGTTTCCTTGTTTGCTAGATATTACTTTTTAGGTTGTTAGCCGTAATTTCCTTATATAAGATATCATCAAATCTTCTCTCCTATCTCTAAGATCACACTTGTGATATTCTTGTTACTTAGACCTTTTTCTTTTGTTTCCTTTTGCAAATCCGAAAAGATCAAAAGATAAGATCTCGGATATAAAAAAAGGATATCACAACGATATTCAAAAAAAAAAAAGTTTCCAAAATTAGGGAAAGCCAAAATAAGGCAACCCTAATCCATCACATCGGTCTAAGCTCATCTTCTCTACCTCACCACCGTCTAGGTCAAGCTTCCTAGAAGGTACTTTCTTGCTAAATAGGTTGCTTTGTTTACGTTTGTTTTAGGGTTTCACTTTGTTCTTGTTTGTTTGATTGCAACTTGCTTGATACACCATCTCTTGTGCAAGCCAAGCCGCCCTCACGGCAAGCCAAACAAGCCCTACCTACGTGAACTTTGTCACTTGACTAGTGATTTGCTTGGTTGTTGTTCTTTGTTGTCTTTTGGTTCGTTTTTACTCCCATGGCTGGACGTCTTGTTATAGGTACCATGCCGGTTAGACATAGTGAAGACCAACACGACGTCGATAACACCAACCTCCAACAACCGCCGTTGGTGCACCAAGACCAACCACCTCTCAACCCCCCACAACAAGATCCCATATTGGCGTTGTCCGAGGAGCAAAGAGAGATCCAAGCTCTTCGTCAACGCGTGGATGAATTCGAAGCCCGAGAACGAGCGGCACAACTCGTACCCACCCAAACACCACTGAGTGCTATGGATGCGCCGCCTCTACCCGGAGCCACCGACACGGGTCCATCGAAGACAAGAGTGGACAAGGGAAAAGGAGTTATGCCTTCCACTTCTCAACATCAACCACAACTCAACCGAATGCAGAGTGTCATTGAGAGCCGCCAAGGCTTCGTTCCCCACACGGATCGCTACGTGCTCAGAGATACACCTGCTGGCTACGACATTGGCTCCGACCACGACGCCGACAACTCTCGAGGTGAGTTCTCTGAACCCTACAACTTTGATGATAGGTATGCCTCTCGGAGAACCCAATGCCGTGTGCCAGACTCCACGCCACGCGATGGCCGACGTCGTCAAGCCGAACAAGTCGACGCGACGCCGAGAAGACCCAGCCGCCGCGATAGTGTGCCTATACGATGCAATGCTCAATTGAGGACACCACCTACACAACCACAGAGCCATGATGTGCACGACCACCTTCGACACCAGAGTGTTCGGACACCACGCTACTGATCGGATGGCTACGCGTCGATCACACCCAATGTCCACGACGACTTCACCGAGTATGATGACGAAGAGATCGAGGATTCGGGTATGGTCAACCCTAATTTTTTTCACCCACCTCTTGGAGATCCACTTGAATTGTAGGACCACCCCTCGGATTGGATACCTCCACCGCGTCTCCAGCCCCAAGGAGAACGCGTTCGTGACATTGGCGGCGAGCGCCGCGATGCCATGCCAAGGGATGTTCACCGAGACGACTACGATGCCCAGCTGCGGAGACAACATCGCGACGACGCCTATGTGCCAAGGGAGGAGTTTGCTCGCGGCGAACCACACCAAGCGCGTGAAAGACGCCAAGTTGGACGCGATCGACCACATGGAGTGCGTGCCTTTGAGAACCCTCTCTATGACGCCGCACCACACCACGCGCCCAACCAAGCCCCTGCACAGCCTCGATACCAACGACACAAAGTCAAGGTAAAGATCAAGAATTTTTATGGTGAATACAACCCCTCTATTTTTCTTGAATGGGTGCAAGCTACGGAGTACACACTTCTCTATTGTCGTGTGCCACCTGAGGAGCATGTCGACGCCGCGACACTTCACTTCCGCGGAGCAGCACGAGTGTGGTGGCATCTCTTCGAGGATGACTGCCTCCGACGCCATAGGACAAGGGTCACCGAATGACATCAATTGATGTATGTGATGACCAAGAAATATGTGCCTCCTGATTATCGCAATCAAATGCGGATGGAGATAGCCATGGCTCGACAAGGTTACAAGACCCCACTCGAGTTCTTCTCGGCTTTGGAGGACATGTATAACAAGGCCAACATCTCCGTTGCACCGTCGACCTTGAGGACGAAATTCTTAAGTGGCTTGAACACCAAGATCCGTGATCAACTCGAGATTTTGCCCATCAAAGACTTGAACACACTCACACACGGCGATGCAAATCCATGCACAAATCTTTCGCCGAAAGTCTTACACTTTTCCAAGTGGCCAATCTAGGTATAATTCTAACCCTAGTGGTTTATCTTCTACTAACCCTCGCCCTAGTGCCTCTACCACAGCCGCATCTAACCAAGCAACAAAGGCGAAGGAGGCCCCAATGTTCACAAGGTGTTGTTTTCCGCCGCCGGCTACGAGTCTTATGACGACGAGGAGGCCAGACTTGACGCGATCGATGAAGGCATCAAAGAGGAGGAAGACGCCTATGACTGCGAACCCGCTTCTCTGCACGCGGGAACACCATTGAGCTTGGTGATGCGTCGTCTCCTCACAGTCAAGGAAGCGAGCCTACGCGACCAACGGGAGAACTTGTTCCACATAAGAGCTCTCGTCCAGACGGCTTCTTTAAGTGTTATTGTTGATGGAGGATCATGTGCTAACATTGTCAATGAGAAGGTCGTGACACACTTCAAGTTGCCCACGACGCCTCATCCCCAGCCTTAGGCCCTCCAATGGATTTCTTCTAGTCCAGGTAACACAGTATCGCGCCAATGTTTAATTTCTTTTTCCATAGGGCAATACTGTGATTCTATTTTATGTGATGTCATTGCAATGGACGCCACGCATATTTTGCTTGGGCGCCCATGGCAATTTGACAGGCGCGTGCTCCATGATGGCTATTTGAACACGTATGTGTTCAATTACCATGGGAAGCGCGTCACCTTGCATCCAATGTCTCCCTATGAGATCTTGTAGGACCAGGTTGAGCGAGATCGCCAGAAGGCCATTGAAGTCGCCGACAAGAGGCCAAACGAGTCCCTAGAAGCACTTGAAAGGCAAAACTTCTCCGAATTTGACACAACTTCGTCTCCACCAGGCACTGACAAGAAGAAGAAGATCGCCGCAGGTGGGACACCCAATGCCCATCTGGATCGTCATGGCGCCGCTACTGGTGCCGCTGAAAAGACCAAGAAGGGCACTCCAGAGGCTTGGCTAGGATTTCTCACTTCTGGCTCGAGCACTGGCCCACATATGACCAGGGCCCCACAGAAGTCGACCAACGCCTCACCATCGATGCGGTTTGCCGATCCGTTGCCACAGACATCTCCTTTACAAGGAAAATGTGAGCGACGCTTGCTTTTGGCCAGTCATAGTGACATCACTGCGTGTTTGAATGGCAAAGAACCATGTTTTCTACTTGTGCCAACATGCATCAATGATTCGTCGAATGCCGCATCCATGCCGCCAGCCATCGCGACCCTGCTCATCGTGTTCGACGATGTCTTTCCCGAGGAGTTGCCACCATGATTACCTCCCCTGAGAGGCATTGAGCACCAGATTGACCTTGTGCCAGGTGCTTTCTTGCCCAATCGCGTTGCGTATAGAGCTGGCCCAGAAGAGACCAAAGAGCTCCAACGTCAAGTGCAATAATTGTTGGATCGCGGGTACATAAGGGAATCTCTATCCCCTTGCGCTGTGCCTGTGATCCTTGTGCCCAAGAAGGATGACACATGGCGAATGTGTGTTGATTGTCGCACGATAAACCAAATCACCGTCAAGTATAGGCATCCTATTCCACGCCTCGACGATATGCTTGATAAACTTCATGGCGCGACACTTTTCTCCAAGATAGATTTGAAGAGTGGTTATCACCAAATCAGGATGAAAGAAGGTGATGAGTGGAAGACCGCGTTCAAGACAAAGTATGGGCTCTACGAATGGCTTGTCATGCCCTTTGGGCTCACGAACGCGCCAAGCACCTTCATCCGCATGATGAACCACGTGTTGAGAACTTTCCTTGGCAAGTTTGTTGTCGTTTATTTCGATGATATCCTTGTGTATTCACGGAGCCTGGAAGAACATATCGATCATCTTCGCCAAGTGCTCGAGTGCCTTTGATGCGAGAGCCTATTTGCCAATCTGGCCAAGTGCTCATTTTGCTCTGCGTCCACCAATTTTCTGGGCTATGTCATGAGTAGTGATGGTCTGCGCATCGACGAAGAGAAGATCATGGCCATCCAAGAGTGGCCGACACCGACGACACCGACGCAAGTGCGAAGCTTTCTCGGCCTCACAGGATTCTATAGGCGCTTTGTCAGAGACTTCTCTTCTATTGCCGTGCCATTACATGAGTTGACGAAGAAGGGAAGCACAGTTTTATGGCTTGAGTCCCACGACAAGGCCTTCTCGGCCTTGAAGAGGGCCTTGTGCCACGCGCCTTTGCTATAACTCCCCGACTTTGCGAAGACCTTCGAGGTGGAGTGCGATGCCTCAGACATAGGCATTGGTGGTGTGCTACACCAAGAGAAGAGGCCCATTGCATATTTCAGTGAGAAACTCACGGGGGCCACACTCAATTATCCCATCTACGACAAAGAGTTATATGCATTAATACGCATGCTAAAGACATGGCAACATTACCTTTGGCCACGTGAATTTGTCATCCAGAGCGACCACTCCGCGTTGAGCTACTTGAAGAGCCAAGCCCACCTCAATCGACGCCATGCTCGTTGGGTGGAATTTCTTGAGACATTTCCTTATGTCGTGGTCCACAAAAAGGGAAAGCAGAACATTGTCGCCGATGCGTTATCTCGCAGGTATGTTCTCTTGACTCATGTACAAACTAAAGTTTTAGGCTTTGCTTTGATTAAGGAATTATATGCTAGTGATCCTTTCTTTTCCCCTATAGTCGAGCATTGCCTTAGATTTTGAGAGTTTGAGTCATACTTCCTTTCTGAGGGTTATTTATACAAGGCTAGTCGCCTATGCATCCCTAGGTCGTCCATTAGCCTCCTTTTGATTCAAGAAGCACACGAGAGCCGTGGACATTTTGGGATTAAGAAAACATTGGCCGTGCTTATAACATTTCTTTTGGCCTAAGATGACCCACCAAGTGACTAGGTTTTATCGAAGTTGTGTGACTTGCCAGAGAGCCAAAGCTAGGTCTAGTCCTCACGACCTCTACACTCCTTTGCCCATTCCGAGTGCCCCATGGGAAGATTTGTCTATGGATTTCATCACGGGTTTGCCCCTCTCTAAACGAGGTAAAGACTCTATTTTTGTGGTCGTAGATAGGTTTTCTAAGATGGCACATTTTATTGCTTGTAAGACAACCCATAGTGCTAGTGAGATTGCCGATCTATTCTTTGAGCATGTGGTGCATCTTCATAGAGTCCCGCGTACTATAGTGAGTGATAGGGATTCTATGTTCGTTGGTCATTTTTGGAGAACTCTTTGGGGTAAGCTAGGCACCAAACTCTTATTCTCAACTAGCTACCACCCCCAGACTGATGGCCAAACGGAGGTCACGAATAGAACCCTAGGAGCCCTCCTTCGCGCGATGCTTAAAGCCAACCCTAGGCGTTGGGAGGACTTACTATCACTTGTCGAGTTTTGTTACAATAGATGCAGACACACGGCGACCAAGTTGACACCGTTCGAAGTGGTGTATGGCATGAACCCCTTGACACCGCTAGATTTATCGCCGCACCCACTGCAAGACCCAGTGCATGTCTCCGCCGCCAACCGCGCCGAACAAGTACAGGAGCTTCATTGACGCACCAATGAGCAACTGGAGAGGAGGGCCGCACAGTATGCCTCACAAAAGAATTCTGGCCACCGCCGCGTCATTTTCGCACCTGGAGACCTTGTCTGGGTGCATCTGCGAAAAGAGAGGTTCCCCTCGCGGAGCAAGCACAAATTGGCACCATGTGGAGATGGCCCATTCCGCGTGATCAAGGCCATAAGGGACAATGCCTATCAACTCGAGCTCCCACCAAATTTTGGAGTCCATGCGTCCTTCAACGTCGTGAACTTGACACCATATGTTGAGCCTGAGTTTGATGATGGTGAAGCGGGGACACTTCACAACCAAGTGGGGGAGGGTTATGTGAACCTGCCTCCCATGACGGCCCAAGACGAGGAAGAAGCCATGAGCCATCTCTCAGAGGGCCCAGTAACAAGGTCTAGGTCCAAAGTCATCGCCTCCGCCGTCACGTCACTTGTCACACGCGTCGTCGCTGGCCAAGGAAGCCCAGACGCCAACCCAAGACTCGTCGTCCTCGCAACCATCGGCATCGGAACATCGCGTTCTTCTCAGCCAGCATCGCGTGCATACACTCGCGAGTCCATCGACCCTTCGTCGTCGTCTCTCGCGGTGTTTGAATGCATGCCTTCACCGCGTTCAGATTTTAACGCGTTGTTTTGATATACTTTCTATATTTGGTATTTCTTGCTTGTTTTAGATAGTTTCCTTTTATAGTATTTTTATCTTTTAGGGTTTGTCCCTTTGCATGCTTGCATGGGCTAGCCCACTAGGCTCGACTCGGCCCATCCGATGTCTCGCCTCTAGTATTTAAACACAACTTTGTTATTGGTTTTAGTACGTTCAATTTAATTCAAGGTTTCAAGTCGAGTGTTTATCCTCTTTCCCTTGATTGGACGTCAAACCCTCTATCTTCGCATCCTCATTCCTTCCGCCGCTGACGCTACGGCAAGCGCTTGAACCTTCAAGACAAGTCTTCCTTTGCATCTCCCTTCATCCGCAGTCGATGCTACGTACGACACCAAAGACTTGTCTTTTCAAGTCACCTATCCCTCATCAAATCGCTTCCGCCATCGCTATCCATTCTCCCCATCAATCGCTTCCATCGCCACCAACCCCGCATTGTCGCCATCGATAGGATCGCCTTGACACCCGTCATCGCCTTCGCTATCGCCGACGTCAACAAACCCGGCCGCCCATCATCGCGATCGTCACCATCGCGTTCCACAGCAGGTTGACAAGAAGGAGTGACTTCCCAACCAAGACTAGATCCAAAGGTGTCACCTTTGACAATTTGGCTTGTCATCGGAGGCAAGAACACATAACTTTCAAAGGATCCTTCATCCTTGTAAGTGTAGTATTGGTTTGGACAAATTTGAGCTAAGTGGCCTCTCCCTTCACACATGACACATACGATGTCACGTGCTCTAACCTGGGGTTGTGGGTTCACTATTTCTCTGCCCTTGGATGTGCTAATAGATAAGTTAGGTGAGTCATAGACTCCCTTGGCACGGAAGGGTTAAAAGAACAAGAGTAGGAGTTGTAAAAATAAGGTGTAGGCTCGTACCTCTTGTATTAGTTAGCTTCTTGTTGAGCAAGATAACGAGCCTCCCTATATGATGCTCCATTGGCCCGATAGTAGAAGAAGTCCTTTCATGGCAGGTGATCCTTGCTCATGTGAGTTTGGGAGTTAGGGTACACACCATAAGCCCGAAAGTAAAGATAATCCCTTTGTGACAATGAACCCAAGCTAGGAATTTCCATGTTCTCTCCTGGAAAGGTTAGTAGTTGAAACAAAACCAAACACAAGGACCATAGAAACTTAAGCTTATCAATGGACCTTAAGCTAGTAAGAGCTCTCAACTTTGATTCAAGACAAGCAAGAATTCAAGTTAGCAAGCACTATGTAGGCAATGTAGGTTCCTAGACTTAATGAAAAATAAAAATCAAAGAAATGCACACCACAATTTGAATCCGAAGTACTTGTGCAGAAATTAGCCCAAGCAGTGTTAAGTAGGTACTAAACTTCTTGCACTTTCACTAAGGTTACAAAAGATGTTGTACAATCTGACTTTCCCAATGATTAACTATTAAGTAGGACTTTAAAATGATGCAAACTTTGTTGAATCACTTTTTCTATGGCCTTCCCTTTTTCAATTTGGGCTGGGTATTTCTGATTCAACCACTTTTTCTTGCTCTTGAGTTTCTGATTTTTCAATAACTTTTTTTTTATAATGACGACTAGCAGAACTTAATTACAATGATCAGCTCTTTACAAACTATAAAAAACAACAAAAGAAATAACAACAAGCTTAATCCCATAACCTAACTTTGATTGTTGTAAATTATGCACAAGTCCAGGATTCAACTTGTTTAAGTGTAGAAAATACAAATAATAAATATGAAATGCAATTTCTAAGGCTTAACTAGACTGACTACAAACTAGGATCTGATTTTTGACTTTTTCAAACAATTTAAAACAACTTAGATGTCTAGAATCAAGTGGTTAAGCAAGCTCCTGTTTTATAGGATCTGCTAACAACTAGATCTTCTTCAACCTATGTATTCACGAAATCAAAAACTCAGACTCTTGACTCCTACGAATTCAGATGTAACATGAAAATACTCAAGGAACTGACTCAAATCAACAAGACACAAGAAATCCCAACAGAAAATGGAAAACTAAAATACCTAGACGATCAACATGGAAGGCACGAAAACTATGCTTGCAAGTCTGAATTTCCAGTGCATTAAATCAATGTTTTTCGAGCAATACCTTACATAGCTCTGATACCACATGATACGATCAAGGATCGAGGGGCTTTCGGTACAAGGAATTACTCTTCGATGTCTCCCAAAGCAAGAGAACACGACAATATGCTTCCAGAATTCCGGACTGACTTCAACATGGTCGTTATCTATTCTCCGAAATCATAGTTATATGATTTCAAATCCCAGAGTTAGATCTAGACATCTAGATGATGTCCTCAAAATTTGAGTGCAATTAGATCACGGAAACGAAAGTTATAGCACTTTTACTGAGGGGTCGCTGAGAGTTCCGAGAAGGAATTCAACGAGATGATTGTTGTGGATGTTGGTGGTTGGCGTGAAAATGGAGATGGAAGTTGATGGATATGTCTTCTCTTGGTTGGATAGGACTCACCAACAAGAGTAGACTCGATCGATCCTTTAAGATATGACTCACTCAAAGGATTCAATCAAAGGGTAGCCTTGATATTACTCACAAGGAAATGAGAGGAGACGATCTTGGCCAGACTAATTCTGATTTTTTATATGCTTCAAAAGTTGCAATTACAAGGCATCATTTATAAGCTGCAAAGAAACTGAAACAAAGCACTACTCTAAGCACTACTTCTAACGTCCAATAGCTTACCCACTAACTAGGCCACTAGTTGGATTTTAGGGAAATAAATCCAGGAATTAAAAATGCAGAAAACAAATTAAAACATGTTCCTAAATGTGTCAAAATACTTAAATAATTAAGCCCAACACTTGGTAGAAATTGGACTTAAGCAATACAGACATCTTGACAAGTGAAAGGCCGCTCTCGGAGCTTCGGGCATGTCACAAGTAATGTCACCGGCTCAATGGTGAGTTGGCTCGGCACTTCTTGGTTCATTGAGCTCAGGTGGTTTCAAGGGTTCCATAGGAGGCTTGGTGGCCGAGTCAAGTGGAGAGGTGACCATAGGACTTGAAGGGGAGCTCTCGGACGCCGTCGCCGGATTAGGATTTGCGGTTGCATCTTCCAGATTCGGTTCTGACTTAGAATCATCACGGTCTTCTTTTCACTCTTGATGTCAAACTTCACTTGGCTTCTCTTGATGGTACCCATGGTCACATCGTAGATTATTTTGGTGTAGGTGGTAATGGCTGCCAAACTCAAGTCCTCTTGAACTGATTGACATCTTTCCCTATATGTCTTGACACCTTGGTTGTCCAAATCTTCAAAAGATCCACCGAATGCAAAAGTTTTGATATACTTGATCGTAAAAATTCCACAATTGACTTCGTAAAAAAGAGGGGCAAAAATAGCATTAGAAAGTCACAACGAATGAAATTTGTCACTGAAAATCCCCAAGTAAAAAATTATTTACCCTCCAACATCTTGATGGACCGTAACATCTCTTCTGAGGCTAAAAAAACATGCAACGAGCCAGGATGCGGAAAATTGTTGGATTTATGTATTGATAAAGGGAACTAAGGTGCATAAAGGGGCTAAGAAGTCTTGAATATTTGCATCACTATAAAGATTAGTCATGGAGTCGAAGTCTTTTACATGACACTCGACAAGGTTGATTTCTAAGGCCACCCAATGCTTATGAACAAAGTTAAACAGTGTGTATATCATGTTTACACCATCATACCACGATTTTCCAAATGATTTTGGATGCAAAGCATCGAAAAATCAAAGTAGCTCTTTGAAATTTCTAAAATTGTGGATCCCCGGGTTGATGAGTTTTACAAGGATAAGATTAAATTTAGTACATGATACTCAATCCATAATCACTATATCATTGAACACCTCAGCTCCTTCAAAAATATGCTTCCTCATGTGATAAATGGCCTCTCCCATATGCTGAAAAAAGAGAGGAAATTGTCATTAAATACATAAAACAATATGTAAGTTAAAAGTACAATATCCTCAAGCCAAAATCCATTCCTCACAAGAGTATTGAAAAAAATAACTTTGTAAGAATAATATCATGGCCTAGGATGGTAGCCCTGGCATCACTATAAAAAGAAGAAATACATATTTCCATCAAGACTCAACAACTAAAGGTGGAGTCATCATGATCAAACTTGTCATCACCATGTAACACACAAAAAAGTGTCATCAACACGAACGAAAATGTCATAAAAATACGAGCAAACAAAACAAAAAAAGGTTTAATGAATATATCAAACAATTATCAAATGCTAGAACTCTCGTCAACATGTTAAATCTGTAATCAGGATGTTGAAATTGTCATCAACATGTTCAAACTGTCATCAAGACATTTAAATTTTCATCAAGACGATAAAGTGTCATTATAATGTTCAACTTGTCATAAAAACAAAACTAGAAACACCAAAAAATAAAATATGTAATCAACACACAAAAAACGGTAATCAATAAAATAAAGTGTCATCAAAGTTTGAAAATGTCATAGTCACAAAATTGGGTCACCAACATGTAATCATAAACAAAAACTAGACAAGCAAAAGAAACAAATTTCTCATCAACATATATGTCATCAACCACAGCAAAGTATCACCACCCTTTAAAATCTGTCATCAAAATTTGCACCATTTCGTAAAATAACGCAATCAAGAGTAATTAGTGTCATAAATTGTTGTAGTTATGACATATTCTAAATATCATCAACATTACAAAGTAATGACACTTAGAAATTGTCATCACAATTACAAAAAAAATATGACATACATGTTACGAAATCAATTGTAGAATTCTCTACGAGTGTCATTGGCATAGAATGAATATACCGGTCTCAGTGGCAAAATGTGTTTCTTCTTCCTAACGGTATACAGAGGGACCAAATGATAACTTGCCCTTGTCGCTCATAAAGGCTTCCTTAGTTGAGGAACTTCATCCACATCTTTTTTATCTTCATTCAAGCCATGCTCAATCAACACATAGCACCTTGCTTTGAAACATTGTAAAACATCTAGCTCAAATACACCCTTTGTCATTTCAGCATTCACGAAACCTGGGTCAAATATATCCTCCGTCATTTCAGCATTAGCCGAATCAAGCTCAGATGTCTCCTCTATCATTTGCGTATTCAAATAATCAAGCTCAAATGCCTCTAGCGTTTCAAAATTTAAAGAATTTGGCTCACACTCCACCTTCTTAAGCCCAACCACTGCCTTACATGCCTCCTCTATAATTTTCAAATTTGAAGCATCTAGCACACCACCCTCCATGATATCATTTCCAAAGTGTGTCAGCATTCCCTCATAATCCATTATCTCAACCCCACAAGACCCTTCCTTACCTTTCTTCTCTTGCATTTCATCAGCCAGTGAAGATGGTTGCCTAACATTCATCCTACTTTTAATATCATAAAGCTTCTTCGATAAATAAGAATGTTGCACATGAAAATCACTAACTTTCCATTGAACATATTTCATTACCCTCTACATAATCTGCAATTGCTCATTCAACTCCTTTGCCCATTTAGGCTCGTCATTTCCTTTCTTCACCATTTCTAGCATTTCCTTCACATTCATCATCCCAACCTTAACCTCCACTCTTACCTCATTACATTCTTGGCATCTTCATTTTATCACTCACAACTTTCTCACTGTCATCAGAACAAACATTTTTATCTTTTGATCTCACATCATCAGCCTTTTCCTTCATCGCCACTACTTTACCCTTCCGTCCATTCTTCTCCTTCACATCCTCCATTGTTGGCTCTTTATTCTTCTTTTACTCATTGCCCCTTCACTTCCACCATCACTTGCTCTTTATTATACTTTTGTTTCTTCTTCTCTTAATCCATTGCCTTCTCTATTATCTTCTTTACAACAACCTTCTTGTCATCACCTTCATTACCCCTATGAGGCCTTAATATCGCACGATCCTTGTTGTCAAACACTATAATATTCTTCCTCTTTTTGCCAACTTTAACTTCTTTTTCCTTGGTGACACAACAAAATCATCTAAATCATGTTCTACTTTTGAATCACTTCTCATATTTCATCCACATGCATGTTTGGAATAGCTTATCCTTTTTCATCCACCTCCTTTACATGAGATATCATCCATCCAGAGAAATCATCATATATCATATTAGGGTTTTCCTCTGGGAAGTACAAGTCACAAAATTTTAGATGTTTTTCGTATGGAGGATATATATAAATCTGGATAAAGAAAAAGATATAAAAAAATAAGAAAGAATGTTTCATCACAATAGAACATGTGTGTTATCATGATGTTATAACTATCCTCAACACAAAAATAAACCCTAAAATAGATAAGAATGTCATCAACAACTATCCTTAATAATATTATTGATCGATGATAATTTGCAACTGTCATCAATAAGAGCCTGACCTTTGATAGATGTCATCAACAACAGCTTGATGACGGTTAACAAATGTCATTAACAATAGTAGTGATGACAGCTAGAAAATGTTAAAAACAATTAGAAACTATCATCAATAATAATGTTGATGACACTTTAAAACGGTCATCACCACTATTTAGATCAAAGTTAATGAGATTCATCAACAATAATATTGAAGACAATTAATAAATGTCATCTATAGTAGGATTGATGACAACAAAATATATTAATTATGATAGATAACAACTGTCATCACCAAATATTTTTAATGACACTTCTAAATTGTCATCATAGTTTTCCATCACTCAACAAAATTGGAATTACAAAATACTGAATAGACAACATACCAATTTTTTATTCTTGGTAAATTGCACAATATAAAGGTACCACAAATTCTTCTTAGATGCATTAACCCACCAAACACAATAAGGGACATTTTTTATTACCACTAGAACAACAATGGACATTCCAAAGTTGTGGGAACGATTGAAAATCCTCACTTGTGATCATGTAAACAAACACATAAGAAGACACTAATATACAAAAAAAACAAAAAAACTATTGATTATATGTACTATACCTAGAAAGATAAGGGATATCCAAACAAATTACAATCAAATCTCGTTCCTGTGCACGTTTTTATGTGAACTCTTATTCACCTTCCTAAGCGACTCAATATTGCTTGGATACATTGTCATATGACCTATCCCAAGGGTACCTTTAGAACTACTCATAATCGGTTCAAATCTTCAAAAGTTTCTCCCTAATATGATAAATACGACGTTGAGGCAAGAAGTAACCCTTAACAACAAACAAATGTGCTACTTTCAGCCTCTTCTCGACATTAGATTCAAACGAAATAACCAATAACAATGCCAATATAGGACAAAGACACCCATACAATAGACAATAAGATTGTACATTCAGAAAGTGAGAACCTACATATTGCTCGCAAAGAAGGAAAAAATGAACAAGTTGGGCAGAAATTTTCATACTATTTCTAAATGTCAATATATGATTAAGGCACCCATACAATATACAATAGTAATTTGGCACATGAATATTTGCTTCAATGATTCTAAAAACATCCATTCTAGTATAATAATTGCACTACAGTTACTTTAATCTATATTATAACCCATCAACACATAATAAACAGACAAACATGTCATCAATTTTGTCATCAACAAAGGAAATGTTACCAGCATACAAAAGTGTCATTAAAAAAGGAAAATATCATCAAACATGCTAAGAGAGTCATCAACATAAAAATGAAATTATTGTCAACATAAGTATCATCAAAATAAAAAAATTAAGTGTCACCATAACAGGAAAAAGTGTCATAAAAATGTTGTAATGGCCATTAACACACAACCAGATCACAAACCTTGATCTAGTAACACCTAAAATAAAAAACGTTTCACTTATTAAATTAGAAATTGTCATCAACCTGCCAAAAAATATTGTAATGCAACTATTTATACCGCCTATCACCAATGTCATAAAAATTGTAAATGTCATCAACACACAACTAAGTCGCAAACTTGTAGCCACTATCACTTAAAGTCAAAAAGTTTCACTTATGAAAGTAGAAAATATCACCAACCGACCAAAAATAGTGCAATGTCACTACTTATACAACATGCCACCAATGTGTCATCAATGCAAAAACGTTTTATCAAGTAATTGAAACCCAAAATACAAGAAAGAAAATGAAGCAATTGTCAAAAGGAAAAAGAACAAACAACCAGTTGTCAACAAACAAAAACAAAGATATTGTCATCACGAATTTGGCATCACATAAGGCGAACATCAAAACACTTCTCATCGGTATAAAAGCAAGAAAGTCTCATAAATTTTTATCAACCAGTTACAATAAATAATCTAAATGCAACATCATAAACAAAAATACATCAACAAATTCGGCAAAAATCAGCTACATAAATTGTCATCAATATCAAACCTAAATCGCCAAAAGCAAAATGAACACCATAAAAGCAACAACATGAACAAATTTTACCTATGAAATAGTACATAAATGAAAAATTACTAGATTACAACACAACCCTAAGAATTCCGAAAAAACGAAAAAATAACGAAGTCGGCTGACCAACTATAGAGCGCGACGACAAAGACGATGACACGTCAAAAGTAGTAATTAATGATGAGTTTTGTGGGTTTGCAAATTTCAAAATTTTAAGTTAGAATTTTCTAATTTTTGGATTTATGGGTTTGCAAATTTTGAAATTAATTCTTTATACATATTGGTAGAAATTACGCATCTAAAGTAGTATGTAATGATGAATTTTGTTTAAAAAGTGTAAATTTTGGGTAAATGTTTAGCAAAATTCTATTTGGATTCGAATATAGGGTTTGTTGTTTGAAATTGGGGGTGTTTATGTAAGATCGACTATAGCTTAGGTCGACGGTAAACATTGAAATTAGGTGATAGAGTGTATATTTTACCTTCCATATTTACTTGCAGTTATCCATTACTAGGATATTGTAATTAGCATAATATCCCTTGATTTTGCTATAGCATATTTTTAGGGTTTTGATGTAATCTCTTGTAAACTCCTATATATACGTTCCTAATGAGAGAGAGAAAATCAACACATTCTCACAAATTATTAAGTGTTTACATGGTATCAGCCTAATTCGATCCATCATGTCTGATTCATCCTCCACCACCGGCTCCAACATTCTTGCCGCCGTTTCCACCGAATCTGGTGCTTCCCTTCAGGATTTCAATTTCCCCAACTTAGCGATTCATCTTGATCGATCTAATTACTCTCTATGGCGCAACATTGTTCACTCTGCATTGGAAGCTTATGGGCTGACTTCGTTCCTCACCGACACCAGCTCGTCGGCACCCACGGTGGTGATTTTGGCCATTCCTCTGTCAGACCCTACGGATCCCAGCACTGCCATCCCGAAGCGGGTTGTTCCAAACCCTGATCTGGCATTTTGGATAAAGTGGGGTCGTCTTATTTTGTTGTGGATTCGATCCTCTCACAACTCCGCTGCTTGGCATGGTTGCTCGTGCCTCTACAAGTGCCCATGCATGGGGCATCCTTGCGCATACGTTTCATGCACAAACCAGTGTCCGCAAAATGCATCTTCGACAGGAACTTCAGACCTTGACAAAGGGGTCTTTATCGGTGCTTGACTACTTTAAGAAGAAGATAGCCCTTGTTGACAATATGTTGGACTGTATGTGTGAAGTTTAGATTCTGATTTTGTGGCTTATCTACTCTACGGTCTTGGTTCGCAATATAGGGCGCTTCGATCAGCCTTGTCTATGCGTGTTGCGCCGTCGTCCTATGATGAACTAATCGACCTCTTGTTGCAGGAAGAGCAACGCTTGGAAGAAGACAACCAGTCATTGTCCTTGTCGTATGCCAATGCTGCTTCTCGGTCTGTTAGTCGCACCAATCATTCTGATCAGTTTATTGGTGGCCGTATGGACCAGGATCGGTCCTCTGCTGATGATTCTGGTTTTGAATGACCAAAACTACACTGTCATATCTGCAAGAAATCTGGGCATGAGGCGCTGAATCGCTATCAACGTTTTAACCTTTGGGAATTCCCTCCCAAAACTTACAACACCGCTGCAAAGATTCTATCTGCTGGGAAGTTGGCTTTTGTTGCTTCTGCTAGCAGCCCTTCTGATGTTGGTGATCCATGGTTTGTTGATTCCGGGGCCAACCACCATGTAACTGTTGATCTTGGCAATCTCACCCTGTAATCCAACTACGAAGGTAATGATCGACTCATGGTCGGGGATGGTAAGTTCCTTCCCATTTCTCATTTAGGGCACTTTGTTCTTTCTGCAAACTCATATGCTAAACCTTTACACCTTAACAATAACCTTCATGTTCCTAAAATTGCTAATAACATGTTAAGTGTTTCCAAATTATCACGAGATAACATTGTCTATCTTGAATTTCACCCGGATTGTTGCCTTGTTAAGAACCTGCAGGGACAAATCCTCCTCAAAGGAACCATTGAGAATGGCCTCTACCGTCTCCCGCGTCTTCTTGCGTCTTCATCTTCTGGTCGTCCTCCGACTGCTTGTCTTAGTGAACGTGTCTCTCTTCAGTGTTGGTATCATCGGCTAGCTCACCCTTATGAGTCGGTCCTTCGTCGTCTAATGTCATGTCGCCAATTACATGTGTCTTCTAATAAGTTGGCCTTTATTTGTGGTTCTTGTCAACTGGGTAAAAGTCATAGATTGCCTTTTCCAAGTCGTTCATAGTCATCTGCCAAACCGTTTGATTTAATTCATTCTGATGTGTGGGGTCCGTCACTCAAGTTATCTACTACTAGTTGTCGTTACTATATAAGTTTCATTGATGATTGTACCAAGTTCACTTGGATTTATTTTATCTCTAATAAATCTCAAGTTTCTTCCATCTTTGATTTGTTTCTCAAACTAATCCAAACATAATTCTCTACTCAGGTGAAATTGTTTCAAACTGATTGGGGTAGGAAGTATCGTAATGTCTCTACTCTTCTTGAGCGCATTGGTATCTGTTACAAAGTTTCTTGTCCCTACACTCCTGAAAATGGTTCACCTGCGAGGCGTAGCCTGGTTATTGTTGAGAAAGGTTTAGCTCTTCTAGCTCACTCTCATCTTCCTGTCACATTTTGGGAGCAATCATTTCATACCCCTATCTATCTCATCAATCGAAAGATTACTCATGTCTTAGGGCACAAGTCTCTTTATAAGTGTTCCTCAAGTCCTTCGGTTCTCTATGCTACGGTGCCACCCCTTCCTACGACCTTACAACAACTATAAACTAGAGTTTCGGTCCCTCCCTTGTGTCTTTTTAGGGTATAGCTCAAAACAGAAAGGCTATGTGTCTTCATGTCTCCACCAATTGCACCTATGTGTCTCGTTATCTTGTGTTTGATGAGTCAGTGTTCCCGTATCCTAGTCACTCCTCACAATAGTTGCCCGATTCCTCTTCTTCGGGTTCGGTCCCTTTGTCACTGCTTCAACATGCAGCCGTCATGCGTCAGCCTCATTCTCTTGTGTCCTTATCCCCTGTGGAGCATCCTTTGGGTTCGGTTCCTAGTTTGGGTGTGTCAGGTAACCCTAGGGCATCGGCTTCCTCATTGTCGGTGTCGTCCTCACCTGTAGCGGAGATGGGAGATGGTTCGGCTCTGCCTGGCAGCTCGCGATCTGTTCCTACGACATCCACACCTGTCCCAGAGGTGCCTCACACACCGCCTCCACCACAACCTTACCCGAATGCCCCTTCCTGGTTTCGGCCGCCAGACAACTCTACTCATGTGATGACAACCCGCTCATCCACCCATTTCCTTAAACCAAAAACTCTCCTCTCCATAAAATACCCATTGCATGTCGTCCTTACAACCTCCATTAAGCCTAAACTCTTCCATCAAGCCTCAAAGAACCCCAACTGGCAGCATGCTATGCAGCTTGAATTGGATGATTTAATGAAAAATAGGACTTGGGACTTAGTTCCTCATCCTTCGGGAGCTAACGTTGTTGGTTTTAAGTGGGTTTACAGGGTCAAGAGGAAGTCAGATGGCTCTATTGATCGCTATATAGCACGCTTCATTGCTAATGGCTTCAATCAGGAAGCTAGAGTTGATTACTTTGACACTTTTAGTCCTGTTGTGAAGTCTACTACTATTCGTATTGTTTTGAGTTTGGCTATCATTAATGGTTGGTCTCTTCGTCAGGTTGATGTTAACAATGCCTTTATAATGGAGATCTTGCAAAGACAATCATTATGGATCAACCACAGGGTTTTGTAGCTCCTAATAGGCCGACTCATGTTTGCAAGCTTTGGAAGGCCTTGTATGGCCTCAAACAGGCTCCTAGGGCTTGGTTTCAAAAGCTGACAGGTTCTCTCCTTCATCATGGATTCAAGGCGTGTGTTTCAGACCCTTCTCTCTTCATTAAGCATGATGGCTCTCATGTGATATATGTCCTCATTTATGTTGATGATCTTATTATAACTGGATCTCATGCCACCTTCATTGATAAGTTTGTTTAGCTTCTTAATCGAGACTTCTCCCTGAAAGATCTTGGTTCATTGCATTACTTTCTGGGAATTGAATTCTCTCGCTCAGGGATTTCTATTCAGTTGTCCCAACATAAGTACAATTGTGAAATCCTTGAGCATAGCTCAATGTCTGGTGCTTGACCAATCTCGTCTCCTGTAGATCTGGGATCCCGTCTAGTTACAACTGGTAATCCCCTTGTTGATTCGGCCTTGTACAAAAGCATTGTGGGTGCCTTAAAGTATGTTACTATCACTCGACCTGAGATTTCTTATGTTGTTAACCGAGTTTGTCGGTTCATGCACAGTACCAGTGAGTCTCATTGGTTTGCTTTAAAGCGTATTTTGCGCTATGTGAAAAGAACTATTTCATTCGGCTTAGTTTTGCAGAAGGCTCGTGATTCTCGTCTGGTTGCATTATTTGATGCATGATGGGCTTATGATCCACATGATTGCAGGTCCCAACATGGTTTTGCCATTTATTTTGGCAATAATCGCATTAGCTAGTCTTCTCGTAAGCAAAAGGTCGTTGCTCACCCTAGCATTGAGGCGGAGTACAGGGCTTTTGCATTTGCTATAGCTGAGTTAATCTAGTTACAACAGTTACAAATGGAGATGGCCGTCCCTGTTCAACATCCACCGATCCTGCTATATGACAATCTCAGTGCCACCTTTCTTTATGCAAATCCCGTCTTTCATCAGTGGTCCAAGCACATCAAAATTGATTACCACTTTGTTTGTGAGCAGGTTGCTTCAAGTGATCTTATTGTTCGGCATGTATGGTCTCTTGATTTGATCGCTGATATCATTACCAAAGCCATTGGCAATCATCATTTCCTTACTCTTCGTGAAGAGCTGCATGTTCGTTCCCGATCATGAGCTTGTGGGGGATGATAGAGTGTATATTTTACCTTCCTTATTTACTTGTAGTTATCCATTACTAGGATAATGTAATTAGCATATTATCCCTTGATTTTTCTATAGCATATTTTTAGGGATTTGATGTAATCTCTTGTAAACTCCTATATATACGTTCCTAATGAGAAAGAGAAAATCAACACATTCTCACAAATTATTAAGTGATTACATTAGGGGTGCTTGTGTGAGGTAGACGGTAGATTTTCGTTCTTTCGTGTTTTAGCCCCACTAGACTAAAATTATGTGTCCATCCCTCATTTAATAGAAGAAAAGGATGACCAATGAACCCAACACTTTTTTGGGGTGTAGACAAATCAAACCTTTCAACTTGGAGGAATGGGCTCATCAAATGTTATGTACAAGTTTACAGAGAAAGGCTCATGATGGTCAAACATAATCTATTTATCTATTAATGTTAAAATAAGGTAATTACAAATTATTGAACACATCTTATATTTGACACATGTTACGAAGTTTTAGATAAACTCTCACATTATTACATAGGCTTCTCCACTAATTCATTATGGCATCACTGATGTGAAAGTTTCACCTTTTTTTTCTTGATAAGATAAGAATTCAAAGTTACAAACGATGCAACTTCGAGAGGCCGAGAAACTCGGCTGTCGGAGAGACCGGCAAGACAACAAACAAAATAAAAGAGCAAAAAAAAACTACAACAACAAACAACAACAGATACAGACGAAGAAAAAAAAAGCAAAGGACCTAGAGGTGAGGTGAGTAAAGCACATAAAACTGCGCCGCCGGAAGAATGGTCATCATCGACCTTGTCCGCTTGTCCGGAACTACAACTCGATTCGCCGCCTGGGAAAGCTCTATCATCCAAGGAAAGTATCGGAAGAAGTCAGGAGAAAAAGTTATTCACGAAAAAAGGTTGGTCAGACGTGGGTCCATCCAGCCGACTAAGCAGAGACCGGAATGGAGCAGGCGGGGGATTTTAGGAACGAGTTGTTGTTGTTGTTGGAGGTTAGGGATTGGGATAGGGTTTCAGACGAATTTGGGAATTTGCGAGGGAGGTGAGAGTCTTGGAAACGGACAGGGATATGGGAATTTGCGAGGGTGAGGGTGGTTTTGATGGTTACAATACATAGGATGTTTCATGTAAATGAGAGTTTGGTTTAGTAATGATATAGTTTTGATTATATCAATAGGATGTTCTGCACTGGGAAGGTGGCGAAAATTAAAACCTGTGTAACGTGGATAAACCTGCAGTTAAATTAGGGATTAACCAAGTTAATAGGTATGAGCTGTGAGTCGATTTGTTTGACTATATGGAGATAGTATGCAAGGATAATATTAGTAGCTAAGATAAGAAGTGATATAGGGGGTTTCCTGTGAGGATTATATTGATTACACATATAATATGTAAGTACATTCTGTAAGAAACAGATTGAAACAGGGTGAAATATAGTAGCTGCCATATTGCTATGGGGGGATGACGTTGATCGTGAGCCAATGAGGGTTGTCTTTGGTTGTGAACCATGTGTAGTTCCCTGTTGGATTGCTTATTTTCCTGGTGGTAGGGAGAGTGGCGGTGCCCTGTACAAAATTGAGATCAGAACTCCAAATAATGTAAAAGGTGCTTTTGTATTACTCAAAAGTCAATTGCATTAAGTAGCAAACTGGTTTACAACTGGGTTTTGCTTGCTAAGTACATGGTTTACAATACCAGAAAGTTAAATGCAAAGCATGAAAAAAGAAGATTTGATAAAGAAGAGAAATCATCCAAGGTTGAAGAGACCTAAGTAGTAGGTAGGCTATGGATTGCACTTCACACTTAAGACAGAACATGTGATTTCTGCTAGTGTACAAAAACAGATGATTGTTGGTCTTTATCATACAAAAACTAGATAATTAGTTTTTGGGTTTTTTGTTTCCCATCAGAGTTGATGAAGCCATGTCATCATCCCCTTCCTTCATCTTTCTCTTGCTAGATCCAGAGGTAGACATAGCCTTGTTATGAACAGTTAGAGTACCCAGCTGATTGGCCATTGAAGAGCTAGAGTTTGTGGTGTGCACAGAATCAATAGAATGATAAGAGCCCTCAGATTTGTTGGCATCCTCTTGCTCCTCAACATTCTCAGAGTTGATAAGCTCATACATTTCTTCTTTGGTGAGGGGTTTCCCTTTGGAATCATCAAAGAGAGTAAAAGGTTCCTCTTTATCCAGGAGGTCATCATCTTCCATGCTAAAGTCATCCTCATCAGCTTTAAGGCTATCATTAATTATGGCATGCTCAACAGAGTTATCAATGAGAGGGGAGGACTCCTTCACAACCTCATCAGCAGCATCATCATATGGGATAAAAGAGGGTGCAATGGGAGGGGGGATCATAGCAGAGGGCTTGTCTGTGGTTTCCTGGTCTTCTAGTTTGTCTATGGTAGGGGTGTTGGTAGTTTATACCTCAGTAAGGGACTTATCCTTCCCCACATTGATTTTAGGATGAATAATGGGGGCAGAATTTTGAGTTTTGGAAGGGCTCTTAGGGTCAGCTGTAGGAATGTTTGAAATCCCATCATTCTTGTAGATGATAGAAATTCCAATGTTGGGACAAAGGTATGGCTTGTGGCCATGATTAGGAGGTTCAGATTCCCTGTTAGGTTTATCTTTTTTAGAGGTAACTTTGACCCATTCCTCACCCTCAGCAGTTTGGGCACTAACCTTAGGATTGACAAGGGAAGGGGCTCTTTTAATGGAGATTTGGAGCTTCGGGGGAATAAATTTTCTTAAGGGATAGGAAGTGAATATGTGGTGAGGGTCCCCACAGTTTCCACAGCCCTCTGGCCAGTCTTCAAACCATATATTAAACTTCTCATCTACCCCATTGATGTTAGGGATGAGGACACAACTTTCAACAGTTTTAGAAAAATCAATTTGAACACACATTCTAGTAAACTTGGCCCATTTCCTTTTGTAGGCAAGGGGATCAAGTTTATTTAGGGTACATGTCTTGTTTTCTGCTAAGATAAGGGAGATAGCCTCAGCCTCACACAGTTCAGTAGGGAGGAGGGGGATTCTAATCCAAATATCCAGTTGAGAGAAAGGTTATGTTTGGGGATCAAAGCCATTATACCACTTCTTTAATAACAGAAGCTGCCCAAAGATGTGGTAAGGACGCCCTTCCCAAATTTTTTTCAGGTCCAGAGGGTTTGCAAAGTGGATTTCAAACCATCTGAATTGTCGGTCATAAAACCCAAATTCCCCTTTAAGAAATCTCCATTCAGACTTGAGTTTGGGAAAAACTTTGGGAAATTCAATAGGGTTCCCTATCACAAAGCCCATTAGAGCATATTCTTTTTGTTTCTTTGCATTTTCCCTTACTTTGGCAAGTTTGGAAAATAGGGTTTTAGTGTTAGAGGTTTTAATACCTTTTCCCTTGGCTTTTTTGGAAGCAGAATATTCAGAGTTGAGGTTTGTCACCCTTGAGTTGTTATTGGGGATGGGATTAACCAGAGGGGGTGGGAGATTTGTTTTGTTGGTGACAACATTGGTGGGAATTGATGGTTTTGCTTGTGAAGCAGTCATCACAGGGGGTTCAGTACAGAGAGTTTCAGAGAAGGATTGTTTACCTTGATCCATGAGCAATGCATGCAAAAACACATGAAGTAAAAAGCAGGGAAAACACCACAGATAACCAGAAAATAGCACACTTCCAGTGACAAAGGATTTTTAAGTATGCAATATGAAGGATGTTTAGTATGAAGACATAGAGTAATTTGTGAATGCAGTTAAGCACATGGTTCCACCAACATATATAGTCTTGGAGAAACCACCAATTTAAAAAATAATGGTAAAGAGAAGGTATTGGAGGGGTACACATGACACCGATGTGAAGACCCATTCTGAGGAGGGGGACGGGAGACTGGAACTAGAGGCTTAGCACGCCATGGAGCTCTATCTTAGCACTTCTCAGGGTCGTAGCCTTCTGTGGACTAGGAGGGGCTAAACCCCTTTTGCTCCAGAACAGAGGAGGTTGAGGAATCACCTCAAGATCCAGGGTAGCAGAAACCCTAGAAACTTTGTAGGATAGAAAGTAAAGGGGAGGGCTTTCCCAAGTCGGAACGAGAGGACACTCCAAAGGGTGAGATACAGCTTAAAGGTGAGAGAGTGAGCAGGGTGCTTCAGACTGGAATTTGTTTTGGATCTGCATTCGTGAAGGTGGGTTTTACGGGTAAAGGGTTTCTTCAAATCCAGATCTTGGCTGGGAAGCCAAAAAGCAAGAAAGAGGAGTACTTTTGATGTGATTTTGGTACTAGGATTGTTCATCGTTACAGAAAAGGATGAAAGTTATGGAAAAGTTGGTGACAACAACTTGAGTTCTTAGGTTGAAGAAGAAGGGTTTCAAGAGGGTTTTTTTTTGGGAGTGTTTTCCGATTAGGTTTAGATTATGAAAGTTTCACCTTTGACAAGTAGAATTCATTACATTTGGTCCTAATTTTCATCGATATATAACTTTTGACATAAGACTCTGAATGGGGTGATTCCAATGCACACAAAAACGTTGGCGAGTCTAGTCTGACTCCTCCATTTTTCACGAAAGTTAGAGAAATTTCAAGTTCGCAACACATGTTGTGCCGCAAATTATAGTTTACGAGATGTATATGGAACTCGAACTTGATCTTGATGAAACACGAACTGAATGATGATTTGTATGATTGGTTGCATTATCAAATAAGATGTTTTCGAATGAACAACTCAAGAATACTTTATCCAAGTTAAGTCTCAATATGACTTTCTATTCAATCAAAGATACATTTAAGTAAGAGAACAAAAGTGTTCTACAAGGAAGAGAGAATGACATGCTAGGGCCGACCCTAAGGCTTATTCTCTCTTCTAATCATATTTCTAAAAATGTAAAGAAGTTAACTATTAAAGATAAAACAAGAAACCGCTAAAAATAGCAATAGCTAAAACTTTGAATTTCATAGATTGCTACATATAGTAAGTAGAAAACTTAGGGTCTGTTTGGATTCTTTAAGATAATTCATTAAAATGAATTATATTGCATTAAATTGCATTAAATCATCAATTTAATGTAAGGTAATATATTTTAATGCATTAAAATAGGAATTCAAATGAACCCTTAAGTTATGGCTCGTGGCTCTCTTGGTGGTTCATGAGCTGCAAGACACTCTAGCACAGCACACGACCTCTCTTTGATCTTCTTAGCCCTTAATCGGGTTATGAAACCATCAAAAGGGGCTTCAATAAGCCCATCAACATCCTTGGTCATCAGGGCACCTTGTAAGTCATCAATCACACTTTTGAACATTTTTTTCAATATTTATATTTCTTTTTATATTTATACTTTGTACACTTATTACATAATATATATCTATATCGAAACACAAAGGCTATTTGTTATTATTTGGCTTAATCTAGGGTAATTAAATTTATCTTGATTACTGAATAATTATATGGGATTAATTTGATTATTTAAAAATTAAAATTAAATTAATTAGAGTTATTTTGGGTATTATCTTAGATTTGGAATGGTTAAATTATTAACTTTTCATCTAAATAATATTTTGGATTGAAATTTCTAGACTTATAAATAAATTATGAAATTAGTTTATTTATGAAAATATTATTTAGAATATACGACTAATGGATTTATAATCGTATAAATGATCGTTTTACCGATAAGCCTTGAAAATTGAATTATTTGGAGATAAATTAATTCTATTTAAAACTTGAGACATATACCCTTCAAAATTCAGTATTGAATAAGTAGAGAAGGGTTTCACTTTGCTACTCGAAAGCGATCATTCATGTGATACCGTTCATCTCTCTGTGATTCAAGGCAAGTGGTGTTTCGCTCTTGCATATTTATTCCATTTTTGTATTAATTGAAAATGAATCGATTGTACTATTAAGTTGGGATACATAATTCTTTTATCAGTTGGGAACTTGTGTGAATAAATGGTGTGAGTAATGAACTTTATTATTAGGTTGTATAATATGCTAACTACAACCCTTATATATAATGATATTATTATAATAGGGTGCTAGATATACTTGGTGCGGATTTGTTGTGCATTGCCTTGGATATATAAATGCTAGTTAAGCTTGAGTATTTGTCGAAACACTATTTTCTTGCGAGGTTTAGTCGTTTCTTTATAACTTGGTGTTAGAAGGATTATTGCTCTAACGCTTTTGGTCATGACCTACCCTTATTCGAATATAAGTGGTGGTGAAATTAGCTAGTGTCAATCTTCGGGATTTATTCTCATCCCATATCTCATTGTGAGATATGTTGTGGAAATTAAACGCTCTAACATTAATGCACAATTTGGAATTATATAAGATAAGTGTCTTGTTGCACATAATTAATATACCCTCGGGCGAGAAGTACAACGTGGAACCCTCCCGGACACTTGTCTAAAGTAAGTTCCCTTTCCAATCTGGATTCACATTATGCGGTGACGTTGGTCGAGGACCCAAATATTCAAGGTCGGTTTTAATACTTTGTGTGAATTATAATGTTCCCAAATATACATACATATTCCTATAAGACTCACCTTCTTTGGAGTTTTCTCTTATTGTATTCATATTCTTAGTTTCAGTGAGAGCATCTGGGTTATGTATCGTCTATCGGCTTTTATTCGAGGGACAATAGTAGTAACCAGATACAATCACCAAAACCATTTTGTTTGAGCCCTTGTTTAGTCTTTCATTAGACTAACCAACCTTTATTTTCCTTGCATGGTTGGCTGGTGTCATCCGTCCTATACGGCACATCAGGTACAACTTCCTAGATCGAAGACGTGGGAAGAAGATGTTGAAGGCAGTTGCATTTCCTTTGTCATTTGATTATTTTAAACAAGGTTTAGATCCTGTTTGTGTTTGAATATTTAAGTCTTCCGCTGATATTTTGATATACATTATTGGGTTGCCGTTTTTGCAATGTCATTTATAATACAATCCTGATTTCTATATATATATGTGTTATTATTCATTTTAAATTATTATTTTGTGATCAATATTGTAAGCCTTGGGTGATTTTAGATATGCGATCCGAGGTCACTGGCGGTAATATTCCTAAGGTAATTTAGGGGTGTTATAGTTATGATATCAGAGATAAAAGTGTTGAACTCAAAGTCTTTAAACCGTTTTTTGTTTATTTGAGTTTCATAAAAACAAAATTTTGGTGTGAATTTTTTTTCTTTATTATAGGCCCTAAGTAAGGCTTAGAATAAAATTCCTTTAACGGAATTTTAAACCACAATGATTTGGTGGGGTATATTTCAAAAAGTAGAATATTATAATTTCCTATAACGGGTTTGAAATGGAAGACAAGGTCGGGTTTAACAACGAGTCGAGTTTACTCTAGTGGTTTTGTGTGAAATTCTTTTTCAAACTTCTGCCAACAATAGTAGTTTCAACTACTCTTGCCTATTATAGAAGATATAATTTCTATATCGGGAAAGTTCTAACCTCTCCTTGTCTCTTTTTCAGACAATGGTGTTTACGAGAGCTCAGCTAAAGGCTAAGGAAGAATCTCAGACTGCTCCGACAATCAAGTCTGACCCTGATTCTATGGAACTTGCTGTGAATGATGGCCCAATGCTAGAGCTCGCCCCAGATTGAAGAGAAGAAAGTGGTTGTGGTAGCTGAGACCACCAAAGATGAAGACCTGAGTGAAGACTCTGAGTCCGAGAGTGAGGGAGAAATGGAAGTGCAATCCAAGCAATCCCACATCCCCGAGGTTGTGGATGAAGATGAGGATCCAATCGAGGATTCTGAGAGTGGGGAGGAACAGTTGGATCCCTACTACAAAAGTTGGGAAGAAATGTACGGCCGGAATCACCATCTTGGCAATGTGACTCCGACGTACACACCGATGTCTCCGGCTACCTTCAAGCCCAATAGGTTTTCCAACGCTGAACAGGAGGAGTATGACCCGACTCTACCACCAGCTGATGTGGTTCCTTCTCCCGACTATTCACCTCCTCCGACCCAAGGATGTCTAATCACTCAAGAGATGCTTAATGGGATGTCTAGCCTAGAATCAATGCAGGTTATTGATGAAGAGACTGAGCAGACCAGGTTGCTAGTTCGACCTTGGGAAAGGTACTTCTCTTGTGGCAGTGCTGAGCCACCTGTGACTAAGAGGCCTCATACTTGGATAGAGTATCTTGATGGCACAAAGCCACAATAGGCTCGTGTGAATGGCCCAGTGATGCACGAGTATATGAAAGACTGGAAGGACTCTCTAAATTACTTGAAGGATGAGGCTCAAAACTTTGTGTCGACTCTCAACAATTGGAAAGATTGTGCCCACTCATTGCTGGTTGAGCTAGAGGATGCCAGCAAGTTCTTGAAGACTCTTTGGGGGCAAACGTTGAAAGGCTTTGAGCCTCAGGAGGGTGATATGGGCAAGTCTGGTGAGCCATCAGTGCCTGCTGAGGGACCAAGTGATCTAGAGCAAAAGAGGCCAATTAAAGACTCGGAGGAAGTACTACCTCCGAAGAAGAGGATGAAGGCTAAGGCATATAAAGACCTATTTCAAGACCCCATGAAGAAGCAGTAGTCTCCTAATGTTATTTCTTTTTTACCTTTTGGTTGTTGTTTGACATTTGGTGTGTTTTTCATTAATGTTAAGTGTTGAGGTTATTAGATGGTTGTCTTAATTATTGCATTAAAAGTATTTCATACTGGCAGTATAATATTTTATTGGATTATATCTAATAAACGTAAATACAACTAGATGGTGAATACTAGGAACACCACTCGTCTAGAAGCTGGTCTGAGCAATGCCTCTAGAATTTAGATAAGGAGTGCGGCAAACGAGAAAGACAAATCTGGGTCTAGATCCCATAACAATCTAGCTGAGAATGTCCTGCCTCAAGTTAACCCTCGGGTGGGAGGAAGAAGTGGATAGGTAGTTCATGTTGCCACAAATGTCTTCGACAATGCTGCTGACAAAGAAATCAGACAAATTGTGATGCTAGCGGTCACATAGATAGTTGGACAATGGATGTCACAAGGTTAGGGGATTCTTATACCACAAGTTGTTCCTAACGTGAAGGAGCTGGTAAATGTCGCGCATCCTATGCCGGTGCAGAGGGATGAGGGAAGTTATGGTCGCGCACTAAAGGCGATCAACTCGATGAGGCCTGATTCTTACGATGGTACTGGAGGACCAGTCAAGGTGGCCTATTGGTTCCTGCATATGGAACGACTCTTTAGGAACATTGTTTGCACCAAAGTTGAGAAGGTGCACATTGCCTCTTTACAACTGAAGGATGGGGCGAGTGAATGGTGGGAGAGCACGAGATTAGCTTATCATCCCAAGCTGACTTGGTCGATGTTTAAGACCAAGATGACTGGTCGTTTCTTTTCCAAAGCTATGAGGGAGGAGAAAAATAAGGAATTCATTTACCCGAAGACTGAGGGGTTGAAGGTAGCTGCTCTGACGGCTAAGTTTAACCACCTGTTGCACTATGCTGGAAGTGAGGTGGCGACCGAGGAGCAGAAGATCTAGCACTTTCACGAGTGGATGAATCTAGACATTAAGCCATTGATGGCGCGCCATGGTTGTACAACTCTGGAGCAATATGTGGACGTTGCTTATAAGCTAGAAGGGACTCTGGAGGAGTCGGCAAAGAAGTGCAATCGACAAAGGTCGATGAGTGGTAGCCATCAGAACGGTGGGTTTTTAGCGGCTAGCTCCGCCGTCCAACTTCTCGAAGACTAGTCGGCCTAAGACACAAATAACCCAATCTGGTTCTACTCAGCGATCGGGTCAGAGTAAGGGATCTATCCAGTGTTACAATTGTGGGACACCTAGACATAAGAGCACTAAATGTAGGAAGGGGAAGAGGACATGCTTTACTTGCGGAAAGGAGGGGCATCAGTAGGCTTATTGCCATAAACGGAGAAATCAGGAGGCTGAGTCTTAACAAGGGTCGATAAGCCATAATAACCGACCTCAGCCAAGGATTACAGAAGTTCTGCTACGAAGTCTACCATGCAGAATAAGAGAAAGGCTCTGATTGCATCAGGCAGTCAAGGTCAGCGGCTCTACGAGATGCGTGAAGACGATGGACCAAACGCTTTTGTTGCTCAAGGTACTTTATACCAACACTCTACATCAGTCTGCATATTATTTGATTCTGGTGCTACGCATTCGTTTGTGTCTGAGAGTTGCGTAGCTAAGTTAGGGCTTAAATGCAATGAGGTGTGTGTACCGTTTGATGTTAATCTTCCCAACGGGGAGCATTTAGTTGGAACCAAGCGGTTGTCGGACTTTCCAGTGACCATTTCAAGGTCGGAAGTTCGAACTTGACTTGATCTGTATGGCCATGATTCCATACGACATTATTCTCGGGTTGGACTGGTTCACGCGTCACGGGGCGATAATCGACTTCAATACGAGGACAGTGACAGTTTCATTTGGGGGCCAATTTGTGTGTAAGTTCAAGGGTTGTAATGATGCCGATAATGGAAAGCTGATCAATGCAATGGCTACGTTTAAGTTACTTCGACAAGGTTGTGTCGGGTACTTGTGTTATCTGGATAAACCCAAAAGAGATGAAGTCTTGGTTCACGATATTCCTACCGTGTGTGAATTTTCTGATATTTTTCCGGAGGAAATTCCAAGATTGCCCCCGAATCGTGACTTGGAGCTTACTATTGAGCTGGAACCGGGTACGACGCTGATTTCTAATGCACCTTATCATATGGATCTAGTGGAGATGCAAGAACTGAAGAATCAAATGAAAGAGTTTCTTGAGAAGGGCTATATAAGACCAAGTGCGTCACCTTGGGGTGCTCCGGTCTTATTTGTCAAGAAGAAGGATGGTTCGCTCCGGTTGTGCATTGATTACCGGGACCTGAACAAAGTTACTCTCATGAATAAATACATGTTAACACATATAGATGATCTTCTGGATCATCTACATGGAGCTAATGTATTTTCCAAGATCGATTTGAGGTCTAGTTATCATCAGCTCAGAATTCATGAGGAAAGATATTCCGAGGACTGCATTTTGGGCAAGATATGGTCACTACGAGTTCGTAGTCATGGCATTTGGACATACTAATGCTCCAGCGGGTTTTATGGATTTGTTTTATATAACATGACCATTTATTTAATATTTTGTGTGTATATATTTTGTGTTATAGGTGTATTCTATTTTATTGTGTTTAATTTATTTTTATTAGGGATGGAAACGGGGAGGGGATTCCCCATTCCCCATGGGGAATCCCCGCTACGGGGACGGGGCGTTTAAACGGGGATGGGGCGGGGGGAAATTTTAAACCCCGAGCGGGGACGGGGAGCTGGGCGAGGATACATATCCCCGTCTTCGGCAGGGAAACCCGCGGGGATCCATGACGAATACATTATTTTTGTGGTTTTCTTAACCTTAACTCCTAAAAATATATATTGTTTAGTCCTTAAATCTTGTACCCTTTAGACGTTAAACCATAAATCTAAAATTATTTATACCCTAAATCTTAATAATATATAAATTGAAACAAGAATTAAAAAAAATATGTGTAGTGAAACGGGGACGGGGATCCCTGATGGGGAGCGGGGCCCCGACGGGGACGGGGACAGGGGATGTTTTTGATCCCTGTTCAGGGGCGGGGACATTGACGTGGACCGGGGCAAAAAACGGGTATAGGGAGAGTACCCTCCTCCCTGAATTCGCCCAGTTGCCATCCCTGTTTTTTTATTGTATGCACTCGCAGAGCCATATTGGTTTCTAATGAGGGAGGTAGCCTCTCTAGGATTTTTTAAAATAATTTTATTTTTGAAAATACCAATTTTTTTATGTAAATTTTACATTAAAAAATGTTATTCTAATAAAAGAAATCTTATGCAATTTAAAATACTTTATATCTTACAAGCACATCAAATGACAACTGTCAACCGTGAGAACAATTTTTTTAATGAACTCGCAGTACATAATTTATGAATATGGAGGAAAACCAGCATGGCCATATTGTAAAAAATATGTGTATTTATGTGTGAATAAATGTTGTGCTATGTGTGCATAAAATATGTAATGTCTATTCATCAACTTATTGAAAAATGTGTGTTCAAATATTTTGTACTATGTATCCATAATTTTTGTATTGTATGTGCATCAATTTATTGAAAAACACGTATCATAATGTTTGTACTATGTGTGCAAAAATGTTGTACTATGTGTGCATATAACTTGTATTATGTGTTAAACTTATTCAAAATGTGTGTTCATAAATTGTGTAGTATGAGCTCATGAATTTGCACTCTATGTATGTGCATCAATTCAGTAAAACACGTTTTTATAAATTTTGAAATATGTGTGAATAACTTTTGTATTGTGTGTTGAACAAAATTGTACATGATTCTAAAACACATTTTATTTGATTTAATAAAATTCAAGTTCGAGCCTTTCTTCTTACACTTTTAATTGAAAGTTATACAAATATCAAAATTCGAATGATTGTAATGATTTGGTTGGCACGCAAAATTTAACGAGACGCCTACATATCTCTTTGAGGAGAATCAAGCCTTATGTAATACAAAGTGTATTTTTCGTACATCAGAAGAACGAGTCTAAACCCACCTTCTAGGAAGAGTTGCCTAGACTCGGTCCAACAATCATTTGTACATCGTGAATAAGATCAAACCCACATTCTAGGAAGGGTAGTCTAACATTTTCACGACATATGTTTGTTTGAAAAAGTTTTGATTTTGAATTGAGTTTATTTTAGATTTTCTTATTCAAGCAGTTGGAGTAATGTTGTGACTGGAGAGATGGTCCGTTGCGTAATTCGTCTCCCTAAAAATAGTGGAAAACTTGAACAGATTCAAAAGAAGTAAACATGGAGTTAATGTCTTGAACAATAGTACAGATCTCCCAAAGAATTTTCCATATTGCTTTAATGACGTTAATTAGGATTACGTTGTCTCCTTCAATAATTATTTTCTTTATATTAAGTGATATGGCTTTACGAATGCCATGAAGCACCACATGTACTTCCGTTTGCATAATTGTAGTACTAGGAATTTGTTTGTGATCTATAAAAAAGTATATTACCTTCGAAGTTGCGCAAAGTATCCTAAATGTGAAGAAAGATCATGCCTTTTGGAACCATCAAAATTTAACTTAACCCATCCTTCAGGAGGTTTCTTCCAGATTATGTTAGTGGTCCCATTTCTCTTATAGGTTGTGGTTGGATTCGAAGAAGTACAAGAGGAAGAGGGGATCTAGTTTTAGCAAAGGAAAAAAACCTAATGTGAAAGTCAATGTTCTGATGTGTGTTGTTTTTTTTCAAAAAATAATAGAAATTCGGTGTTTCCAAATGAACCAGAAAAGGAAAAGTATGACTTTCGTATATGTATTAGACGCTCTAAAATATTCTAAATCTGTATAAAAATATGTGGTATGTTGGAAAAAGAAATTTTACCAAGACGAGTTTCAATGTTGTGAATCAACCAAAGAGTAGAAGGACAAGAAAAGAAAAGGTGTTCAACATCTTGAATTTATGTGCTTCATAGTGTAACACCCCCGACTTACGTCGGTAGTGCCACATGCCAGTGACCTCAGACGTTACTGTCCAAAGTCACCCTAGGCTTTAATCGGAACAATCAAGCTTAAACAAGTATATATATCAAGTAACGAAAGATTAAGCAGCGGAAGACATTTTAAATGAAACTCAACCTTTTATTAAAGATCTCTCATTAACTGAGAATGACGATTTTACAACAGAGTGAAATTACAGCGGAAGACTTTTAATTAAATCCTAGTATAAGACTAGGTTATAAGAATATTAAAGTAATACTTAACAACATTAAAACACTGTCACTTAAATCCTCAACTGCAAGCCTCATCTTCGATTGGTTACTTCAAGTCTTTGGGGACCAACCACTGATGTGCCGTATAGGACGGATGACACCAACCAACCATGCAAGGAATACAACCCTATTGGTTAGTCTAATGAAAGACTATGCAAGGGTACAAACAGAATGGTTCAAGTGATCGTAACCGTTTACTATCATTGTCCCTCCAATAATAACCGAAGGGACGATACATAACCCGGAACTTTCACGGAATGATTACAATTAGACATGCACTGAAAAGAAGACTCCAAAGGAAATGAGTCTTATGGGAAACGTATGACAAATGTTTGGAAACGTTATAGTTTTCACACAAGCGTTTAAAAACGACTTGATCATTTGGGTCAACGACCAACCTCACAGCGCAATGCGAATCCAGATTGGAAAGATGACTTACTCTAACCGAAGTCCGGGCGGGTTCCAAGTTGTACTTCTCGCCCAAAGGTTCATTAATTATGTGCATAACCGCACTTATCTTATTTAATTACAAAATGTACATTAACGTTTGAAGCTTTTAATACAATCTCGAGTAACTACGAGAATAACACAAGGTGACATTACGTCCAACCCACTTGCACTAGCAAGGTGCTTAAACACCTCTTATCCTTAACGGGTAGATAAGAAGCAATGGTCATGACCTTAAAAGTATTAGAGAATTAATCCGACTAATACCGAGTTATAAAGAAACGACTAATCCTCATAAGGAATTAACGTTCCTACGAATACTCGTGCTAATCTAGCATTTAAGTTTACATTTAAATCCACACCAAAATTCATTACAATAATAACAGGTATAATAGCGTTGTTCTAGCAATATATACAACCTATTATAAAGTCAAATTTTATCACATCATTTTATAAAACCTGTTCCCAAACGAAAACAACACTTTACCCCATTTTAATTAACAATCAAGTAATTGGTAATTAAAGGAACTATGGAATGATAAGAAAGAGCGAACCACCACTTGCCTTAATCTAGACGAATTGAAGATGTCGGGTTCTGGGATCTAGAAACTGGAATCTGAATACGGATTCCTATGACAACGTCGAGACAAACGACGAAACCCTTAGTTAGATTCGACACCAACGAATAATGATACGAACGAATAAACGTTAAGAATCGAAAGGAACGAAGGCCGAAGCCGTGACCGGGGTTATCCAAGCCACGATCGCGCTTGCTAGAGCAAGCCGCGGTCGCGGTTTGGACTTCTGTAGTCACGGAATTCTAGGTAGAACCGCAGTCGCGGAAATCATCCCCGCGGTCGCGGATCTCCCTTCCGACGACGGCTCCAACTTCGGCTTCGAGCTTACCGATGACGAAACGACCACTTCTTGGCTCGGACGAGGGCTCACCACGACCTCCACTACTTCCCAGCCTCCAAGACACTTCCGACGACACCAAAGCTCCGGCGAAACTCCGACGAAGGCAAGAACTCCGGCGAGGGCAAAAAATCAAGAGGAAGAGACGGATCGAGAGCTGTGGATGAAGATTCCCAACGCTGAAGACCCCTATTTATAGGGTGAGGAGGGCTCAACGCCGGGCAAGCCAACCGCTCGAGCTCCCTCCACCGGCGAAACTGTTGAATTTCTTAGGTTTTGATGGTAACAAACATTCAACTAATCTGATAACTAAGTGTTTTAGGAACCAAACAGTTGTCACAGGGAACCATAAGCAGCAAAGGATTGCAAAGGGAACAAAGCTTTCTCCAAATGCCTTGTTACCTCTCAAAGAACATCAATGACGAACTCTAATCAAGCTGCGAATGGAAGGAAGATATTCAGCGTGAAGATTATGGAAATTATCTTGAAGATCACGCGGTCAAGAGAGAAGGATTTCGGCTGGAAGGATCTCGCCGAAGAGAAGATTTGGAGAGAGAAATCCGAATGTATTATCTTAGGAAATCTTTCCTAAGATAATATATTTGGAGAGAGAAGAATTATATCTTTTACCGATTATATTATCTTAGGAATTCCTTCTTTAGATAATATAGACGGTTAAGATTATATTCTTCCAATTATTAAATATCTTCTTGTTACCAAGTTTAGAAAGATTTTTATCTTGTTACGATTGTGTTTTAGACGTGTTGTATTTATAGGAGTGTGGATTCATTTCTAAGGACGACGAACTGAGAGCATTTGATTGAGAAAAAGAGAGTGGAGTGTTTGTGAGTCTTTGAGAGTTGAGTTCGTATTCACCGTTGTAGAAGAGAGTTTCAAATCTAGGTGGGAAGTCTAGGGTTTGGAGTCCAGGCTACAAGTGTAATCGAACAAGAAATCAATAAGACAAGTATACGCTTCAAAATCCTCTCAAGCGAGAAGCTTGAAGGTAGTGGTTTTTCTTTGATTAGCTAGTTGGCTAATTAGGGTTTCCACTATACATCGTGAGTTCGTTTCTTTATCTTTCTTGCTATATTATACCGCTGCACCTTCTGTGGGAACAAAGCATTTGTTCCCTCAGACGTAACTCTAACGATCCAAGATAAGACATCACTTCATACGTGCTCGTGTGGAGAAAAGGGTTGGTGAAAATGGATCTCTACGGAATCAAGGCTCAAATCGCTGACATTTTCACCAAGGCACTAAATAGGGAACCCTTCGTATAGTTCCATATGAAGCTTGGTATGTTCTCTCTATACAATTCGTCTATTTGTTATGTTCCCTCAATGATTGGCTAAATTACATGGTAAAGTGTGAAAGTTTAACCATCATGCCTTGATGTGCATTCATTCTCTTGGTTATTAAATGAACAACATGCTTTGAACTGTGCTCTTGCTTCACTTATGTGTAAAATTTCTTGCATGATCATCTATGCTATCACAATAACACATAAATCAGCTTTGTTTCAGCCTAAAAGAGTCAACTTGATATTGTGATCCCTCATTACAAGCCCAAATGATTGTTGACTCTATAACTTACCCTAGCCATCATGCTTGATGTTTCCTATGAGCCCCTCTAATCATCCACATCTCAGAGCCTCTCATTCATGATTAAAAATATCAAAAATTTCATATGTTTTTTTTGTGTATTGCTCTCTGTACCCTCTCTGGTAACTATCCCCCCGCATCACACATTACTACTCTTTTGGGTTTGGCGGGAAATCGAATCGTCTCTCTGTGGCTTGCAGTTGTGAGTTGATTGATATAACAGAGAATTAAAGGTTGTGCCTGCCGTTGGGAAGAGTTGTGCTTAGGGTTGATTTGACGGCTGAGAATCATGATGGTCCTCGATTTTGGGTTTGGTTGAATCTGGACTGAAATTGAAGGGGATATTTTGGGAAGTTGGAGATCTCAGTGTTATCCTTTGGAAACTGGTGAGATATGAAGTTATCTTTGGCAATCGAAAAGATCTTGTGATAATTATATAAATCGGCTCTCTAGGTAATCATTTCCTCACCTATTCACTTGTGTTTTCCTCTCCTTTGCTATTGCCCTCTCTCGTCTCCTCTCTGTCCTTAACTCTCAAATGGCATCCCACTCAAACCTCCCTGCCGCCGCCGCTGAGGACCTTCAAACCCTCCTCAACAAGCTTACGACATTGGGAACTGACCCTGCCCTCCTCGCCGCCATCTCCCAATCCCTGCCATCCTCCTCAAACACTCCATCCTCCCCCCCAAACAATCACAAAAGTCTCCCCTCCTCCATCACCAAAACCTGAAAAGCTCATCATGGTCCCATGCACAGCTCCATCATCTCCTACCCCTCAACCTGCTCCTCAAAACCCTAACCCTACACCATCCCAAGCCGCTCCCACTGTCGTCTCCTCTAATGAAAAAGAGGAGGTCCAATCTTCTCTCACCCATCCAACCCAGATTGAAGAAGAAATTGAGGAATTTCTGGGAGAAGCCGCCACGGCCACACCATCCGAGGAGCACGTTGCGCTCAAGCAGAAAATTCAAGGGATTGTCCGCAGCTTAGCCAGGGATCTGTCTGAGGACGTTGAGGAGGATGTGCCTCCTAAGATCTCAAAGCCCTCTGGAAGGGTTAAGATGAGCTGCACCACAAAGCGCAAAACTCGCGCTCAGAAACAAGCAGCCAAGGCGATCCCTCTAAGTTCTGATGATGAGTCTGAACCCCTCTCTGGGCACAAAGCCAAAAAGGCCAGAGTCTCTGCAGCTCCAATGCGCCAAAGTCAAAGGCGTCAGCCTGCCAAGTCCAAGGGAAAGGAAGTAGCTGACGATGTCAAGGAAGTGAGCCACAAGTCAGTGGTTAAGGAGTTGCTGGTTGATCCTGAGTTCCTCAAGGAAAACGGTTTAGAGGAGGTCTCTGTGATGGTGGATGCCCAGAAGTGGGGGCACTTGTTTGTTCATGAAGAAGAGGTCGATGAAGTTTTGCTGAGGGAGTTATACTCCACTTTTGTCATTGAGGTCAGACCCCATGCCGTTCTGGGGAGTTACAAGATAGGGGGAACTGTCCATATGCTCTCAAGCACTGAGTTGGGTGTTGCTCTGGGGGTTCCTCACGTAGGCTACGACGGGTACCCAAAAGGTCGCTAGCCTAAGGACTTTCCCTACAATGAAGTTGTTCGAGCAGTGGCAGGGGTTCAGGATCCACCAGAGTCTGGGGGCTTTGACACTTCAGAGATGTCAGCAGTCAACAAGGTCTTATTCCACTATCTCATCTGCAATCTCACCCCAAGGGGACAAAAGCGCAACAAATTGCTTATACTGGATGTGGTCCTTCTGTCCCTACTACTGAAAAGGGAACCAATTTGTCTCCCAAAGTTGATGATGCAATACATAGCCCACGCACGGAACACTGACCAGCATGCTCTTCTGTTCCCTAGAGTTGTCAAGAAGATTTTGGAGTATCACAAGGTGTACAACTCTTCAGTGGAATCGAGCGTCTTTTCTCGCCCTTTAGACATCAGTAATCTGCACAAGATGTAGTTCGTTCTACAAGAAGGAAAAGGGTGGGTTAAAGTGGGAAGTGTGCCTGTCGTGTCTGAAGTTCCTGAGGAGTCTGAGGATGTTGGTTCTGAGGGGGAACAGAAAGAGAAGTCTGACTTGGGGAAGGAGTTGAGGAGTCTGTGTCGGGCAGTGACTGATCTGGCTGAACAGCAGAGGGTTCTCATGGCGGATGTGCGTGCGCTGATTACTCTCCAATCATCGGCTTCAACTGCCGGTCCCAATGGTGTCTGATTTGCTTTCCCGCCTTCCAACCCCTCTTTTGTTCCCTCGCACATCTATCCCTTCTTAGTTTGGATTTTCTTTGGTTTTGATGTATGTGTTTGCCCCGGTGGGCATGTTGATCATGTTTGTTTATTTTGCATATTTTGATGTTTGTGTTTGCACTTTGTTTAAGTTGTCTATTTTACTTTAATGAACAAGGGGCGTTTGTTTATCTTGACATGCTCATTTTCCTTTCACTCTTTACTTATGTTTTTGATGATGCCAAAAGGGGTAAAATGACTGGTAGCTTTAGTTGAGGGGGAACAATTCATGCTTTCATATGGTGCTGAACTAAGGGGGAACTATTATGCCTAAGTGTGGAACTTTCTCTATACAATTGTCTTTATCTCATATGTGTATGTTTTATTGTCAAGGATGTTTGTCACCATTAAAAAGGGGGAATTTGTTGAATTCCTTAGGTTTTGATGGTAACAAACATTCAACTAATCCGGTAACTAAGTGTTTCAGGAACAAAACAGTTGTCACAGGGAACCATAAGCAGCGAAGGATTGCAGAGGGAACAAAGCTTTCTCCAAATGCCTTGTTACCTCTTAAGGAACATCAATGACGAACTCCAATCAAGCTGTGAATGGAAGGAAGATATTCAACGTGAAGATTATGGAAATTATCTTGAAGATTACGCGGTCAAGAGAGAAGGATTTCGGCTGGAAGGATCTCGCCGAAGAGAAGATTTGGAGAGAGAAATCCGAATGTATTATCTTAGGAAATCATTCATAAGATAATATATTTGGAGAGAGAAGAATTATATATTTTACCAATTATATTATCTTAAGAATTTCTTCCTTAGATAATATAGACGGTTAAGATTATATTCTTCCAATTATTAAATATCTTCTTGTTACCAAGTTTAGAAAGATTTTTATCTTGTTACGATTGTGTTTTAGACGTGTTGTATTTATAGGAGTGTGGATTCATTTCTATGGATGACGACGAACTGAGAGCATTTGATTGAGAAAAAGAGAGTGAAGTGTTTGTGAGTCTTTGAGAGTTGAGTTCGTATTCACCATTGTAGAAAAGAGTTTCAAATCTAGGTGGGAAGTCTAGGGTTTGGAGTCCAGGCTACAAGTGTAATCGAACAAGAAATCAATAAGACAAGTATACGCTTCAAAATCCTCTCAAGCGAGAAGCTTGAAGGTAGTGGTTTTTCTTTGATCAGCTAGTTGGCTAATTAGGGTTTCCACTATACATCGTGAGTTCGTTCCTTTATCTTTCTTGCTATATTATTCTGTTGCACCTTCTGTGGGAACAAAGAATTTGGTCCCTCAGACGTAACTCTAATGATCCAACAGAAACGCCGAAATCCGAATCGGCGAAACGCGAAAGAAATGAAGACGTCAGTGAACAGTGTTTCCGCGGTCGCGGAAATGCCACGAGCGCGTCCTTTCGCCTTTGGTCGCGGATTACGTTAAAGGACATGCCCAAACCATTTTTTACGCTTCTAAAAATATTATATGACCCCATATACTATAAACGTATATTATTATGATCAAATCATCTTACTGAGATTACATAAGATTACAGAAATTGCCCATCACATCTTTCTTACAAAACTACAGTTCGGGACTTTTAGGGGTTATTACAATACTACCCCCTTAAAAGAAGTTTCGACCCCAAAACTTGGCCGATTACAGCTCAGAGAATCGACATTATAATAAGTTACCCAACCTTATAAGTTTAACCATGCCTAACCCATTTAACATCTTATAATTTGGTTCAAGCATTTCTAAGTTAAATTTTATAAGTTGGTTCAAATTACAGTTAACGTAAGGTTAACCATAATTTAGACCCTTCACAACTTAAGGGAACTTTATAACTTGCTTCCACCAACTATACATTTTACCATTTTACCCTTATGGCAACCTGAGGGTTATTACATTACTACCCCTTTAAAAATAGTTTCAACCCCGAAACTAACATTACTAAGGTAGAGGGACCGGTTTCACCACTAACCTCACTACCTGAACTCTAATATCCTTAATCATACCATCCTTGAAATTGTTCCTAGGAACACTAGTGGAAAAAACCCTAATAGAGGCGGGCATTTGGACACTTATTGAGGCGAACACCGTTCGCTTCAAATGAGGGGGCTGCAACAAGTGGGGACCCTTTTTGAGGCGGGCAATATACGCCTCTAAAAGCCACTTGTTGAGGCGGGCCTCTATAGGCCCGCCTCAACAAGTGCCTCACTATGGCGCCAAAGTGAGGCACTTTTAGAGGCGGGCCTCTATATGCCCGCCTCAATAAGAGGACCTATTAACCCGGATCTTTAAATGTCCGGGCTAAAAAGTCCTCTTTTTTGAAAAAAAAAATACAATAACGCACCAGCTAAAAAGCAAGCAATATCTATATGAAGCAAAAATGCCTTTGATCTACAGCCATCATAGACAACATCTATATCCAATTGGTAGGCAACATCTATATCCAATTGCTGGTCCAATCTAAGCTCTTTCAACTAATTCAAGATATTGAAGCAAACATGCCTTTGATCTACAACCATCATAGGCAACATCTATATCCAATGACATAAGTTTCTCCTAAGTTTGATGGTCCTAGCTACTAGCTAAAGTAGACGAAAAAACATAGTTGTTTACTTGCTTAGGATATAACTGCCCTCATTCCTAGATATATTAATTCTCACGGAAAATAACTGCCCTTGAAATTACAATTCCATTAAACAACTAATTGAGCAAATATAGTTTGCTTACATACGTGTTCTCCTCTATCAACCTCCCCTCATTCCTAGACACGTTACATATATATCCGTTGTGTAGGTACGTTTGCAAATTCAGCACAGTAAATCTAAGGTGAAGGCAGCCCCCAAATTGAAGAAGAAGGGATGGTTTTTTTTCTTTCTCGCATTGTAAAATATCAGTATCAGATTACAAGACTTACTAGAATAGAACTGGACTTTCTTCTCAAATTTGCGGTCCGCTTTCTCTTTAGCTTTTGCTCTGGTAAAGAGGGAAAAGATTCAAGAAATTAGTCAACAGAAATCATAGATTGAAACATTAATAAGAAAAATTTGAATGCAGCAAAAAACAAAAGTTGTATATCACCTTAAATTGTTCAGCCCCATATTGAATAAGTTGCTCCAACTGCGATACAAACTGGATTTCAAGAGGTTCAAATGTTAAGAGTCTTAGAAGGGGGAAAAGAGGTATTTTTCACCAACAGTGGAAGGTTAAAGAAACAAGCAAGTGGCAATCTTCAAGATAAAAACGTTTCATTAATGTGTTGCGCCTTGTAAATGTTCCTAGAGCCCTTCTTGGTTATGTTGTTTCAATACATCTTAGGGTAATAGCAACATACAACATCAAATATAAGTAAGCTTCCTTGTATTGATATTATTATGAAATTATCCTACTATAATACCCTACAAAATCTTAAAGAGTAGAGTTTGAAATTATTAATATATTATAAATTTAAATAAAGATTTAGAGTGGCTCTAGTCTTGCTAACACCTCCATAATTATGGATGTACAGTATATCTAACTGCTCAAATTCTCAATGCTAGCAAGTACTCCATACAAATCACAAAGTTTCTATCTTACAATGGTTCTACCTAAGTTTCTCCACATGGTCATATTTTAGCAAGTTCCAACGAAATCATAGAACAACATCACATGAAACAACAAGAAAGGATAGAATTTAGTAGCATACTGCATACCCATATTATTCAGCCAGAGCAGTCAACAGGCGATGAGAGTTTGATGACAGGGACGAGGGCATAAATCTCATCTTCCTCGGGAGCTTCCCTTGTGATCATCTACTGAGCTTCCCTCAGGAGCTTCCCTTGTGACCATCATTGAACAAATCAAATATCGAGTTGAGCACATTAGAAATTATCAAAATAATCCAAACAAGTAGAAATTTCGTCTTGGCATTTTATCGAACACCTTACGTGTACCGTTACAATATATGCCTAGACCCCAAATTCCTGGAGATTGAAACTGTAATTCCATAATCCTACCGAACTAAAATTAACAAACCTCATAATCAAACAAATACATCCAAATCTGAACCTTAACAAGTCGTTCCCAATTATTGAAACATGAGGGGGGAAACTTACAAATTTTGCCGCCGTTGCGAAGATCTATCAGTGGAGGGTGGCCTGCTATCGAGTCCAACCTCGAGTTGCAGATGATGGAAGATTATTGGCGCTCCTGGTGGTTGGACCGGCGGAAGCGAGTGGGGCGCGTGACGAGTTGGCCAAGAAGCAAAACGGAGAGAAGGCAAAGGAGTCGCCGGTGGCCGGATGGGGTGGCTCGCCGGTGGTCGGGGTGAGGGAGAGAGAGCGTGAGGAGGGAGTTCGGGGGAGAGATGGAGGCAAAGGAGGGTTAAGGATATGAGGGCTTAGGGCTGAGAGGTATCGGGGTTGGGAGAAAAGAAAGAGAGGAGAGAGAGAAAGAAAAGAATAGAGGGAGAGAGAAAGAAAAGCAAAGAGAAAAAAAAATTTGTTGAGGCGGGCTTTAAGAGGCCCGCCTCAACAAGCTTTAATTGAGGCGGGCTACTTTGCCCGCCTCAATTAGTTAGCATTAGAGGCGGGCCTTACCCTGGCCCGCCTCTAATACTTTAGCGGGAAATGTTTTTTCGGATACTTGTTGAGGCGTATATTAATTTGTCCGCCTCAAAAGATGTTTTTGAGGCGTATAAATTAATTATCCGCCTCAAAAACCAAAAAAAGTGATTGCCTAAGTCGTTGTTGAGGCGTTTTGAACTATGTACGCCTCTAAAAGGGAGCCTCAAAAAGTGTTTTTTTCACTAGTGGAAAACGATCTGTCTCCTCAACCATACCATTGTCTCGCATATCTTAACTCCATGTGCTACACCTGTAGTAACTCGTGACTATATCCACAAGGTCATAATTATCTTAGGATAATAATCTCCAAAATCATCGCAATAGACTTGCTATACCTTAAGCATGAGAACACACATTTCTCTTTCAACTTTTCTCTTTATAAATCACTCTCAAAGTACATACCTTATCTTCCTTCAGTTGATATCCTTTAGATAAATTTGGTCTTCGTAACCTATATCACCAAAGTCGAACTATTTATTCGATCATGATTCCACTTACTACATTCATTCCTTACCCTCGTTAGAATCGATATGATCATCCACACGATTATGATCACCTTAATCAGAGTATCTATTATAGTCTCCAATATAATCTCACTATTATGCCCTATTCATCATAACGATCTTGATGTCCTCAAGCAGAAGAATGCAACATTTTGCTATCAACTTCCTTTCGATGACCAGATCCTCAAGGTACATACATAAAACTCACTTATACCCAAAACTTGGTACCTCCAATTGTTATATCGGCTTACTCTTACATATGCACCTCATATATCTCATTGGTTACCTGAATTCAATTTGGCCCTCACTAGTACAAAAAATCACGTAGACCTCGCTAATTTTACCCCGATTTTATTATACCGGGGTAAGAAAGATATCCGGACCCCGGTTACTAGTAAAACCAGGGTAATCGAGGTACCATAAATATTCTGGACTGCGGTTTTCTGGACAACCGAGGTAACGTAAATATCTCGGACCCCGGTTATAGAAATAACCGTGGTCCGAGTGTAATTTTTTTTAAAAAAATTATCCCAGACCCCGGTTATTTCGTATAACCGGGTCCCGTTTTTTTATTTTGCAAAATAAGAAAAAAATCCGCTCGTCTCCATCCTCTTCATTCTCTGCGCCGGGAGCTCGCTGGCTCGCCTCCATCTTCCTCCTCTGTTTGCCGCTCCTGGAAGTCAGCCTAGCCTCCGCGTCGTCTCACTCCTCGTCCTCGTCTACCACCCGGTCGCGCTCATCGTCTTCCTCCTCGCCTTAATTGCTTGGTCCTTCTTTTACTTCTACTGATCCACTCCGATCGTCGTCTTCAATTGGACGGTCGACGATTGAATCGTCCTCTTCTTGCTCAACCTCGTCACGATCTTTGCCCTAATCTTCACCGCCGTCTGGATGAACGTGCTGGTATGTGAAATTCTTCTCAACTTTCTTTCTAGGGTTTACTTTTCTTGCTGGAAGATTCATCCGTAGATCTGCTTATCTGAGCGGTTAATTGAGTAAATCCCGATGCAGTTTGTACATATTGATTGAACATTGGTGGTGATTAGTTTAAATTGTTCATAGTTACTTCGAATTTGAGCTTTGTGTTGTTTGCTGCTATTTTTGGTGCTTCACAGTTACGGAAGCATCTTCGTCAAAGTTAATTTTGAATGCAGATGAGTTTATTCGTGCTTAAATTTGCTGACGGAAGCTTGCTTTGCTAAATTTGGTGACAGTCTTTCTGATGTGCAATTTGGATGAATAGAAATTACTAACAATTAAATGAATATTTGTCTTTAAAGGAAAACGGGAATGAGTATACATGGGGAAATGTTACTGTGAAGCTGGCAGAAGCCTATGGATTTTGTTGGGGTGTGGACAGGGCAGTTCAGATTGCATATGAAGCTAGACAGCAGTTCCCCAGTGAGAGGCTCTGGATAACCAATGAGATTATTCACAATCCCAATGTTAATAAGGTTGATAGGGCTGTGCTTCCAACATTTTATTAAATGTCTAGGATATGTTCAATCATGACTTGCTTATACTTTTGAAGCTATTGATAGCATTCAATCTTACAATGCTATTTTGAATATATAATATTGACAAGTTATGTAACTAGAAGAGGTCTCTTATGCCTTTTTATTGTTGATTTCCATTGCTTAGTCTGATTGTCATTTTGCCTTATGCCATATTGGTACCTTGTTACTAGTTTTTTTTGTTGTTGGAGTTTGTCGTACAGCCTTTTAAATGTGTAGCTGTATGCATCATTGTGGTATTTTTTGGTAGAGGTTTTTCATTATGCCACTTATGTCAATTAGATATTATTTGAATGAAATGCATTTTCCTGTATACTCAAACTCTTTTGTCTCAGAGGTTAGAAGAGATGGGAGTCAGAATGTACCACTTCAGGACGGACAGAAGCAATTTGATGCCGTTCACAAAGGCGATGTTGTAATTTTTCCTCTTTTGGTGCTGCAGTTGATGAGATGTTGACTCTGAGTAACAAGAATGTACAGATAGTAGATACAACTTGCCCTTGGGTGGTCAAAGTTACTCAGAAAGTTTTAGTTTCCGTTGCTACTATATTATTTTCCTAATTCCTTGTCTTTAGCTGAATACCTTACATTATTTTTTCTTTATTCATTTACTTTGTTTTATGACCATGAATTTTATGCTTAGGTGTGGAATTTTGTTGAGAAGCACAAGAAAGGGGAATACACTTCAATAATACATGGGAAATATGCTCATGAGGAAGTATGGTTGGTCTCTCAAGCACTCGGAGATATTGCTTTTGCATATCCTTATTCCTTAATCCTATTTGAGATTCAGGTGAATTCCATTTTAATTGAATTCGTTACAAAATATATTTCCTTGTATAGCTTCTTCCATTCCATTGAGTTACTGACTTATCTTGGTTCGGTTCGGCGATGAAGGATACCTTGAAGTCCCCACCTTCAGAAAGCCACACAATGAAGAAGGCCTCAGGAATTACGCTACTAGTAACAACCCTTTTCTACCTCTCATGTGGAGGATTCGGGTATGCAGCTTTCGGGGTTGATACACCGGGCAATCTTCTAACCGGATTCGGATTCTACAAGCCCTATTGGCTCATTGATTTAGCAAATGCTTGCATTGCTCTACATTTAGTAGGAGGTTACCAGGTATTTGCAAATCTTATACCATATATTAATTCTATCACACATTATGGATCCTGGCCTATTTATTTTTAACTCACTCTGTTGTGTGTGCTAATATTGATCATCAGATATATAGCCAGCCACTATTTGCTGCTGTAGATAGATGGTTCAGAACAAGATTCCCCGAAAGCGTGTTCGTCAACGGTGAATACAACCTGAAATTTCCTTTGCTGCCCAGCTTGAGATTGAACCTCTTCAGGTTATGTTTTCGAACTCTGTACGTTGTGTCGAGTACCGGGATAGCCATGGTTTACCCATACTAATCCTCTTCAGGTTATGGTTTTCTCATAGGCATTCTTGAGGAAGCCGGGCAGAAAATCAGTACCGAGCTAGCAGCAAGGGGTCGTGGTGGTGCTCCTCCTCCACCAGGTCAGTAATTCATCTTAACGGGAGGCTACCGAGGAAGGTATAGCAGTGGAAAGCCTTGGAGCTAATTGATAAGTCTACCCAATGAACTTGAATCCTGGTAGAGATGATGGTGTATCAATTACTATAGGATTTTGGTTTCCTTGCATTTTTTGTTTTGTTTCAGCTCTAATTTTTGTTTGCTGTTTGACGGCTGCATTGTGGTTCTCATATTTGTACAACGTATTGATTTAGTGTAGCCTCTGACTTGTCAAGTTGTATGTTAGTAGGTTCTGTGAAGCCCCAAATGCTAATATCATGGCTTACAATATGCTTGTTTTTCTATCATCACCTTTTTTATTTTTATTTTAAAAAAATAGAATGGGACCCCGGTTTTTTTGAAACACCGGGGTCCGGATTTTATTAAAAAAAAAAGGTTTACCTCGGTATTTTAAAAAAACCGGGGTCCGGCTCCTGGACCTCGCTGAGAACAACCGCGTTTGCGGAACCGCGGTCCGAAGGCTAAAATTACCGCGGTCCGGATATATGTTCTGTACTAGTGCCTTGTGCCATATCTTAACTCGAAATCTTTACGCATATGATCCCTGAATTTTTCCATAATTAATCACACCGCATCCTATGTCTGTTTATCTCAGCATGATTTAATAATCCATTCTACAAGATTATAACCTCGTTTTACCCAAACGTGTCATACGATCACCTTAATCGACATAGGTCACTTTTTCCTCCGGTCCAATTGACAACATCCACATACTTACTTTTTGCCAGACTATTGATCTTTAAAAATCATACAAACTTTTACCGGTTGAGTTTGTTATTCACCCCTAAATCTTTAAACAACCAGTTGTCCTCACACGACTTATTATCCCAAATTAAGCACCCTTTTGCTTTACTGATATTTACTTTTTATCAAAGACTTAATCACCTTAACACTTCTCGTATCATCATCTCATTATATCATTTCCTTAAAGAAAATACCTCATAACGAAACCTTAAATAGGTCTTTCTAAAATAATACTTATGATTTCGCACACTTAACTTATCCAAAAAGCTTTTAATACTGGTCTCATAATGGACACACTCATTTATGAACTCCATCCACATAACTCTTGGGTTCTAAAGTTTACTCAAGATCGTATTAGAGTACGATCACCTTAGAGAAAACGATTCCTTATGAAATATCTCTTTTATACATTTATTCACTTAAATGTATAATTTATATAACTCACCCCATCAAATGCTCAGAGTATACACAGGAGGAACAACCTCAAACACCATAGAGCATTACTACACACACCAAATCCGTATAGCAAGGAAACCTTACAGTATTATCCTCTCGAGACAATGCTCAACCTGACATTAATTCAAGAAAATAGAGAGGTTCTTATAAATAGTTTCGACCTCGAAACTGGCACTAACAAGGTAGGGAACAACCACGCATGTCCCAACCCAACACTGTCCTTTATGAGTCCAAACACCCTTTATCAACACATGATATGTACTACCTTTGACACTCAAGGATTCTCGTATGAACGAACAACTTGCAATAGTAACGAATTTAGTAATTTCCGGAACAAGGAAACACTTCTTTATTATTCGAAACATTACATTAAAGCAACTGACAGAAAGTCGAACATACAGATTACTAAACTATGGAGACTATCGACACAAGTCATTGCTCCTTATTCTTAAAAAGGCTTAACAAAAATACAACTACGCGTTCAGAGTCTCATTCCCGTCGGTTTGACGCAACACGAAGAGTCGTTGCCCTTGACCCGAAGACTCCATAGGCGCCTTGCCTTTATTACGAGCAATAGATTGATTCGGAGCGGACATCTCTGGCTTTGGGTTCTGCCCATTGCCGACATTTGAGGCCTGGTATGATTGCGTTGGTCCTTGACCCTTCTGCCTACAGTATGTTTTCATGTGGCCTTCCTTCCTACAATTGTAACATACCCTCTTCTCCTTTTGGCAATTAAAACTTTTATGCCCAGCCTCACCACAGTTGTGGCATTGAATCACTCCTCTACTCCAACCTAAGCCTCTGGCGAAGTTAGACTGAGTCGTCTCGGTCTTAGCACGACCAGACTTCTCAAACTTGGTGGGCGATGTCAGTCGCTTGAATGTACCAACCTGACGATCCTATTGCCCACCCCTTCCTTTATTCTATTTCTCCCGCTTTTAGGCGGATTCTTCCAGGGTGGCCTCTGTTTTGTAGGCTGCATCCACATATTGCTCTAAAGTAGAACAACCGTGTCGCACCATCAGAGGTTTGATTTCTGGATTCATCCATCCATGGAAGTACCAGATCTTTTGTTCTTCACTCGACACTTCCGGTCCAGCATATTGCAACAGGTGATTGAACTTAGCTGCAAGCTCAATCACCTTCAACCCATCGGTCTTAGGGTAAAGGAACTCCTTATGCTTCTCCTCCCTCATAGCACGGGAAAAGAAACGGTCAGTCATCTTTGTTTCGAACATATCCCAGTTCAACCCGGGATGATCAGCTAGACCAGGGCTCTCCCACCATTCGCTAGCCACATCCTTAAGTTGAAGGGAGGCGGTGTGCACTTTCTCAGCCTCAGTGCAATCCACGTTCCTGAACAACTGTTCCATGTGCGAGAACCAATACGCCACTTTGATCGGTTCTCCAGTACCGTCATAGCTGTCAGGCCTCATTGAGCTTATAGCCTTTAAGGCTCGACCGTAATTTCCTCTGATCCTGATGGCATCGACTTGAGGTACATGGTCCACTGGCTCCTCAAATTCAGGAATAACCTGAGGAACTGGACCACCCTGTGCCTGCGGTGCAACTGGCCGAATTATATCAGTGACCGCTTGCATAACAATCCCATGAATGGCCTCTATGGCCACAGCGTCGAATACCACCCGGGGATTAGCCTGAACTTGGCCATTGCCTTCGGGGTTATTATGAGAGACAGACTCGCTCTCGTCCCCTTGATTAACAGCGTTCCTCAGATTCAGCCTTGGGTTGTTACTCGGCCCAGCTCCGGCACAGATTGTGCTTCTTGTGTTCACCATCTGTTAATGAACCATAACGTCAGTTTAGATCTTTTCCGACTTGAACATGACACTTAGTCAATTACGTTATGATACGAATTATAAGGGTCCAAACAAATAACTTTATATCAGTCTGACTGACCCTTCACCATTAACCGCATAAACGATCTTCTTCTCTTTACTTGAGAATGGATACATTAGGAGAAACGTCATTCTTTAAATGACATTAAACCTATGGAGAGACACTATCCCTAAGAATGGATCTATAGAATAAGTAACAACTCGAAGCTTGCAGAAGTTTGAAACCCACTTATTATTAAACCTTATACTTTCAAAACTTTCTACTTTATACTTTTAAACCTTATATACTTAACTTAATAAAATAATTATTTATAAAGTTAGTTTCTCAAACTAATGACACTATTATCACAAAAACCCTTACTAAGACCAAAAATCACACTTTTAAAGTTATAATCATAAACTTTAAATTTAACTGCTTACAGCACACCATTTATAAACCAATTATAAATAGCTTTGAAGTTCAAACAACTAAACCATTATTTTAAATTAAATTCCAAGAAATAATAAAACTTTTAAATTTAACATTTAAACTCTCGAAATTTCTTTTTAACAGAAAAATAGGTTAAAAATAGTTTCAAAATTAATTTTCGAAAATTCTCAAACCTAACAATAGGCCAAGAATTTTAAAACCATTGCTCTGATACCATAATTGTAACACCCCCGACTTACGTCGGTAGTGCCACACGCCAATGACCTTAGACGTTACTGTCCAAAGTCACCCTAGACTTTAATCGGAACAATCAAGCTTAAACAAGTATATATCAAGTAACGAAAGATTAAGCAGCGGAAGACATTTTAAATGAAATTCAACCTTTTATTAAAGATCTCTCATTAACTGAGAATGACGATTTTACAACAGAGTGAAATTACAGCGGAAGACTTAATTAAATCCTAGTACAAGACTAGGTTACACAAATATTAAAGTAATACTTAACAACCTTAAAACACTGTCACTTAAATCCTCAACTGCAAGCCTCCTCTTCGATTGGTTACTTCAAGTCTTCGGGGACCAACCACTGATGTGCCGTATAGGACGGATGACACCAGCCAACCATGCAAGGAATACAACCCGGTTGGTTAGTCTAATGAAAGACTATGCAAGGGTACAAACAGAATGGTTCAAGTGATCGTAACCGTTTACTATCATTGTCCATCAAATAATAACCGAAGGGACGATACATAACCTGGAACTTTCACGGAATGATTACAATTAGACATGCACTGAAAAGAAGAGTCCAAAGGAAACGAGTCTTATGGGAAACGTATGACAAATGTTTGGGAACGTTATAGTTTTTACACAAGTGTTTAAAAACGACTTGATCATTTGGGTCAACGACCAACCTCACCGCGCAATGCGAATCCATATTGGAAAGAAGACTTACTCTAACCGAAGTCCGGGCGGGTGTGATCAGCACTATTTTGTAGTGTTTATCTAGGAGTTGTTACCGATGTTTAGGGTGCCATTTCTAGGGATTTAGAGCACAACTGTGGAGTAGGGAGTTGGAGAGAAGAAGTGTGGATATGGTGGTTCGGAGGAGCTAATTGAAGACATCCAGAAGACGAGGAGAAGACCACCTGAGGAGACGAGGAAGAATAGAAGGAAGAGCCACACAAACGAAGGAGAAGAAGGAGAGCCGCGACCAACCGCGACAAAGAAGGAGGGCACGAAGCGTCCGCGTCGAGAGGCGAAGCGCGGAGCGAAGGAATGTCACTGCCGCGACCGCGGAAGATCCACCGCGCCCGCGGAAAATTCGAGAGTTGTTCACTTCGAGAGCACATAGTTAATTTCCGCGACCGCGGATTTGGTGCCGCGGCCGCGGAAGCACACGGCAGGCGTCCGTCAGAGAATTTCCGAACTTTGTTATTTTTCCCTTTTTCCGAGTTTTCTTTATTATTTTAGTTCGAACTTTATACTATTATTTTCCTTTTAGATGAGGTTTGTGATCTTGGGCTTTAGGTTAAGTCTATTTAACCTAAATTCTATAGCCTCCATCTTAGTATCATCGACATTATTCAGAATTGTCACGTTTTAGTATTCAGCAGTTTTCCCTTTGAAGTATTTTGTTTCCAAGAACTATGAGGAGCTAAGCACCCTTTTGCTTAGTCCGACAATTGAAGCTTTTCGTATGATTTGATTGTGAGGTTAATTCTCTATTTCCTATGTCCTTTGGGTTATATCTTTTCTCTTGAGCATATTCCTATTGATTGTTATTGATTTGACTAGATTGATCACCTAGTTGATATTAGTAATTGTCTATTGCTAGGGTTTAGATATTTCGGGTTGAGATTCCTTATCTATTGTAGCATCCATGATATTCTAGGACTGGTAGGACTAGTTTATTATGAAAGAGATTTGATTATATGTTAAATACTGCGGGTTGTGGTGTTGCATGTTACCTGGCTAATTCCTATGCTTCTTGCTGCTATTAAATTAAAGGGTCAATTACCGAAAACCACCCGTTGAAAGGGCCATATTGCCCAAAACCACCCCTTTAATGCGATATTACCGAAAACCACCCGAGTATCATGCTCCGTTAACGAAACGCCACCCCATCCCAGGAACCGTAAAAAATTCGTCAACGCGCGTGTATGGACGCGCTTATTTCTTTTAAATTTTCTCTTTAATATCGTTTACTCTTTATTGAACAAGTTATTCGACCCTTTTCCTCAAAATTTCCAGCCAGTTTCGACGATTGATTCACGCAAGTTCGGTCACACAATTCCGCATTTTCCTGTAATTGGAGCAATTTCGACGAAGTTGGAGAAGGGGGTGAAGAATTTGGAGCTGTTAATCGAAAAGCCGTTGGCATCATCTGTAAGTATTTTTGGAATTAGGGTTCACAGTTGCGAATTTGATTGGATTTAGGAGATTTGCAGTTGTGAGCGAATTCAATTTTGATTGGCATTAGGGTTAGAGATTGATTTTAGAGGCGAAGTAATATGATTGGAATTAGGGTAAGATTTTAGGGTTAGGGTGGTGCGAAGTTGCGAATTTGATTGGCATTATGGGTTAGATTTTAGGGTTATTGAACATGTTTGACTGACATTGTTTCTGAAATGCATTGGCATTACAGTTAGTTTGATATGATATGATGCAGGTTATTGAACAGGTTTGACTGTTATTGAAACAAAACCAATTGAACCAATATGAGGTTGAGTTTGACTGTTAACTTACAGTTATTATTGAGCTTTGTGTTGTTATTGAACAAGTTAATGAACCAATTGACCCTTTTTTAGAATAGGTTAGATGGGCAAAGTAGGAAGGTATTTTGGTTGGTGAGCTCTGTGTTGTTATTGAACAAGTTAATGAACAAGTTAGGTGAATATGATGAGCTATGTGTTGTTATTGAACATGTTAGGGTCACATTATTGCACTTTGGATGTGTTCTAAGTGAGTGAAATGATTTTGAGATTGGAGAAATTTGTTATGATGCAGGTTAACAATGTCAAACACAAGTTCTGCATCCACAAACTCACAACAAAGGGTTTGTTTTTGTGGCCTTCTGGTTAAGGAATCAACTGCACATACAGAGCTCAATTATGGCAGAAGGTTTTGGGGTTGTCGTCTGTATGGATCAAACAACAAATGCAATTTTTTATGTGGAGGGATGAGGAATACAGTGAAAGAGTTATGTATGTTATCAAGAAGCTGGTTAAAGAGAAGAAGAAGTTGGAAGTAGAAAATTTGAAGCTACAAGAATCCACTAGACTCATAAAACTTGAGAATGAGGCATATAAATTGGAGTCTGATGCAATTATAAAGAAACTGAAGGAGCATGATCATAGTTGGGGTCTTAGAGCGCTTTGCTTTATGGTATTTTTCATGTTTGTAAATGTTGTTGTGATGTGGGCAAAGTAGGAAGGTATTGTGGTTGGTGTTGGTATTATCTTCATGTAGCATTTGGTAACTAAATTTGATATGAATGACAATGTAAGGGTATTATCTTCATGTAGCATTTGGTTGGTGTTTGCCTTATATTTGGTTTATTGAATGATTGGAACTGCGCCTGTGTAAACTTGCTATCCAATAGACAAGGGGGTGGGTGGACATGATGTTCACAATGGCATTTGGAAACTCTAGGCACGAGGTGCTAGCTTAAGTCACTTAAAAGAAGCTCACTCATGCCAACTTGGTAACTGAATTTTGATATTGATCCACTTGGTAAAACTGAACTTGGTATTGCTATTGATGCACTTCTATCCAACATAAACTTGGTAACTCAACATACATGCCTTTAGAGTTTGCTAGAAAAGTCACACATAATATCCTTCATTACATTGTCAGGTGGATCAAGTAGCACAAACTTGATGGTTTTGAACAACATATATGCCTTTAATTCAACCAACAACTTGATATCTAAACAACATTCTGCATTGATGCATATCATCCAAGTACCTAGAAGACCTTAAATACATATTATAGCACCCAACATCATATATGCCTTTAACTTTGGGTAAGAGGTTGAAAAGTACCCAACTTTGGTCGTTTAACAGAAACAAAATATATCTCAAACATAACCAAATTACATCCAGCATACTTTGAACCTTCAGCTAGCCCTAAGATGTCTGCCTAGGTGAACGTCTGATTATTTTGTTCAATTCATTTTTTGAAGCAACCACTTTTTTCCTGGGAGGTCTGGCAGGGAGATATGGCTTGTTTGTTCTTGAGGGTTCACTGGGACTGGGGTTGGTCTGACTGCATACACCTTGAGTCATAGGAGGTTGTGTACTCTGAGAAGATACATGATAAGAAGAAAATTTTTTGTAAGTAGAGTGACAGAGCTAAAGTCGTGATGCCTATCAAATAAATCCCAAAATACCTACTAAGTAGTATAGCAAGCAAGTCAGGGTCGATCCCACAGAGAGTCAGGTTATCAACTTATGCAATTTGTTATCACCAACTAGGAACTAGGGGGGGGGGGGTTGTTTGTGTTTCTCGTAACAAGCAATAAGGAAACAAGTAAATAAGTTCGCAGGAAAAGGTTGTAAATATGATGGGAAAAAGTGCCACACTCAACAGAGATCCACACAACAATAGATAGGTCGATCACGGAATTCTATCAATCTCAAGTTCTCAACTTTCCTATAGTTGTTCTTATCCCGATCTTAGATAACTATTAGTTCTACCAGCCCTAATAGTACTTATTACTAAATCAAATCCGAAAACCTTCAGAACTCAATAAAGCAATAGCATTCAACCAAGGATTAACAAGACACATGCAATAGAAACAACCCGTTACTATAAGCATGCAATTAACTCTCTCTCACAATTATGCGCTCGGATCCCCTATACGCACAATCGTGTTCGCTACTAGATATGCAACCCGAACCCGCAATCACAAGTCCTAGCAATTAGGAAGATATCAATAAACCTAGGTAGCTACTCTAGATAAATCAACATAAACCAATAAACATTTAAGCACAAGAGAATTAATCCAACTAGATAGGAAAACGAACAAGAGTAGAAAACTCACAACCAATCAATTGCTGGCTTCAAACTGTCAAGTGCAACAATGGAGGTTTAGTTCTCCATTAGGATGTTTGAGAGAAAAAACGTAGAAAGGTGGCAACTAGGGTTCTTGGTGGCAAAACAAAAGGTAACCTAAATAAAGTCTTAGAAATAACCTTAAATACTAGGGCAAATAATCCAGAAATAAATAAAAGGAAATAACAAACTTGGAAACAAATGTTCGGAATTAAAAGAACACGGAATTAAAAACTCGCAAAGAAGATCTTCAGCGCGTCTCCACCGCGGGTGCGCCAGACTCCACCGCCGGGTGCGGCCATTTAACAGAAACTCCAGTTCTCTGACGACCTCACCGCGGGTGCGGCAGTGCCCACCGCTGGGTGCGGTGGGATTCCAGTACTTCAGCTTCTGCGACACTTCAGTAAAAACGCCATAACTTTTGATTCCCAACTCGGATTGCGCTCATATTTTGAGGACTTGCAGTAGACTTCAAGATCTAACTCCTCGAATTAGAATCACTCCATTTGGACATCTGAGGAGAGAGAACGAACCAATTGAATTCAGCACACTGTTGTTCTACTCTTCTCTTCACTTCCTTGGCGTCTTCTCCTTGTGGCTTCCTATGATCTCCAAAACAGCTCAAACACCTCCAAAAACACCAAACTTCGCCCCCAAACGTCATACATATGAATGTGTCTAAATCTACCCGAATGGCACCAATAAACCCTCTAAAGACTCTTACTTAAGCCCTACAAAGTAGTGCTTATCAAACTCCCCCATGCTTAGACCTTTGCTCGTCCTCGAGTAAACTAAAAGAAAGTCCACTCCTCCAATACAGCACCCAAGGTCTCAGGAAGCATATCCTCCAACTAAGAGTCACCTAACCCATGCCAAGGCTCCTGACACCAATCTCATCTACAACACATCCATAACTCAACAAGCTTAAGGGGAAAGCAGAGTACTTCCCCCAAGCATAACCCGGACATCCAATAGTGTGAGTAACCTCTAATCCTAACCTCCATCTATGTCTCCTTATGTCTCCCAGAGTGACCTACCCGACAATCCTTCTTTGACTCCTCTTCTTATGACGCCTCGCCAAGAATAAAGAGAAATCCTAAAATCACTCTTTTTCTTTTTCGCTCATTTTGCCAAGGCGCCCTTTCGGGTTTTCACCAAGCCACTCATATTTTTTTCATAGATGTGCTCACATAAGCTCACGTCACTCTTGACCTCATATTACCCCAGCCTAATGCTGGTCCAAGCCACCTGCTTATTGCCTAGGCCGCCCTTTCGGGTTTTCGACCTATCCCAGGATTTTTATGTATGCCTTTTTTCTTTATTCTTTTTCTCCTCAGCGACGTAGCAAGTATAAAACCCTCCCCCATGCTTAAACATTGCATTGTCCTCAATGTAATGAAAGACAAAAGAATAGAGCACAGGGAAAAGCAAAAAATAACTCACAACGTCGCCGAGCTGGCTTGGACACTTCCTTTGTTGCTGGCGGTCTTCAATAGACACACAGGTCTCGGGTGTTGAGCGTGCGTCTTCAATACTCCATGATCTTCATCTACCGTGCAACCATACGAAGCCACTTTGGTGAATAGTGGTAATCAAAGAATTCGGGGCTGCACTGTCTTCAGCGAACACAAAAAATGGGCCCAGATGTCATCGTGGTGTGGGCCTTGGTGTACCTCCTCTCCAACTGTCGACTGTAGGGCCATCATCGTTGCCAAATAAAAATGTGGGGCGAATGTCTCCTCCTTGACAACATGATGCACACCTTCTCTCCATGGGGAACTCTGGACAGCTGGCCTACGGTAGAACTATTTATTTATTTATTTATTTATTTTTGCCCCCCGTTTAAGGTTTTTTCGGGGGGTGACTTAGTGCAGGGAAAGAAGAGACTTACATTGGTGGTAAACACCTTCTTCAATAGGCATGGGTCTCTTCCCTGTAGGTTAGTCGAAAACAAAAACAAGAACAAAAACAAAGCAAAAACACACTAAAGAAAATGCAAAAACAAAGAAAGAAAAACATACATCGGGTTGCCTCCCGGACAGCGCCTTAGTTATTGTCATGGCTTGACATACTACTCGAATAACCTCAATCTATAGCATCAGGTTCCTTAGGAACCCTCTCATTCAACATCTCCTTCCTGAACCAATCATGGAAAGGTTTGAACCTTAGACCATTCTTCTTCGACAGTGGCTTCTCCACCTTGAACTTCTTAGTCGCCTCTCCCCCATAATTAGATCGATCAGGGGGATGTTTCACCTCAACTTCAGGGGTCTGCACAATAGGGAACAACTTCTTGCCCTGTGGAGTTAGTAAGGTGGGGCCACTGCCCAAAAGAGAAGCAGGAGACTCACCCTTCTCATCCAATAAAGCCGTGACTTCCTGCAGATTAGAAGATAAAGGAATACTGACAGGCAAGTCAACTATGGGATCCTCTATTATAGGTTGCAATTCATCCAAAGAGTTAGGACTCATTACATCAACAAAGTTCAAAGAGGTGTTAATGATGGGTTTCATATCATATATGTTGTATTCAACTCCGTCCCCATCAAATTCCATAGTTAATTTCCTACTTCTGACATCAATTGTGGTGTTAGCAGTTTTCATGAAAGGTCTACCTAACAACATATGTGTACCTGTACCACCACCCATATCAAGAACATAAAAATCAGTGGGAAAAATCAGCTTATCTACCATAACAAGGACATCCTCAACAACCCCTTTCGGGTAGACATTGGTTTCATCAGCTAATTGAATAACTAGCCTAGTGTCCTGTAATGGTGGCAGGCCAAGAGACTCATAAAATGACAATGGTAAGACATTAATAGATGCACCAAGATCTAGCATAGCTTTATCAATCTTTGTCTCACCAATGATGCAAGGGATAGAGAACATACCTGGATCACTGCACTTCTTGGGCAAACGCTTTTGAAATACAGCGGATAATTGCTCGCTCACCTGGACCTGCTTCTTATTCTTCTTCTTCTGGTTCCTCTTGATCGTACAAAGCTCCTTCAAGAACCGAGCATACTTGGGAATACTCTTAACAAGCTTGAGCAAAGGGATGTTAACCTCACACTTGCTAAATGTCTCAAAGAGGTCCTTGTCATCAACTACCCTTCTCTCCTTGAGCGCCTCTGGAAAAGGGGCGGGTGGCTTCTCGGAACCGAGAGAAGGGAAGTATGGACGAACATAATCGTCGACGTAAGGCTCATTAGCAGTCCCAGAAGACTCGCCGCGGGTGCGGTGAGACGTCACCGCCGGGTGCGGCAAACTCCCAGAAATTTCTCGAGAAAAATCACCGCTTGCCGCGGGTGCGGCAGGTTCCAGCGCCGGGTGCGGCCGATTTACAGAAACTTTCTGCTGTTCCAGTTCGTGCTCGCCGCGGGTGCGGTCACCATGCCGCTGGGTGCGGCCATCCTCCAGAACACCCTCTTTTTCTGCGTCGTCCTCTTCAGCACTAGGATCAACGGGTAATTGCCTTCCACTTCTAAGGGCTATAGCACTGACATTTGCTCGTGGGTTAACTACCGTTTGAGATGGTAGATTTCCCGACATCTTGGCATCAATTCTCGTAATCGCCTCAGCCATTTGGCTCACCTGTGTCTCCAAATTCTTTATGCTTGACGTTGTGGCCTGAACATGAGTAGTGAAATGTTTCGTCAAGGTTTGGAGCATATCTTCAGTTGAAGGAGACGCCTCAGGTTGAGGGTTTTGCATCCTTTGTAGAAATTGAGGTCTTGGCTGTTGTTGTTGTTGATACTAGGGTTGTTGTTGTTGATTCGGTTGATCCCTCCATCTGAAATTAGGGTGATCTCTCCACCCCGGATTATAAGTATTGGAGTAGGGATCATGCTGAGGTCTTGGGTTTCCATAACCTCCTACAGCGTTTGCCTCAGCAGGCGAATCATCTTGTAGTTGAGGACATGCGTCAGTGGGGTGAAATTGATCGGCACAGACCCCACACACTTTCAGTTGTTGAGGGGTTCCTTGCAGCATAAGTCTCCTCACCATGTCCTTCAACTCAGCAATATCATTGGCATACGAAGAGCGACTAGAGTCAGCAACATTGACTCCTCTTTTGGTAGAAGATCTACCAAAATTTCTTGTCCCCTCTGCCATCTCCTGAATCTTCTCCATAGCTGCTGCCGGTGTTGTGTTGAGAATATTGCCACCACATGCAGCGTCAACCATCCTCCTCTCATTGTCGAGCAGCCCATTGTAGAGATGAAGCACCAGATCTTGGTTGGAATACCCGTGGAATGGACAGCTTGAGCAAAGTCTCTTGAACCGCTCATAATAATCATACAGGCTCTCGTCAGCTTCCTGCTCAATGTTGCTAATAGCTTTCTTCAAACTGTTTGCCCTCTTTGCAGGGAAATACTTCTCAAGAAAAGCCTTGTGTAGCTTGGTCCACGTGTCAATGCTCCTAGTAGGAAGATGATAATACCAGTCATCAGCAGTGTCTTTCAGGGTAAACCCAAAAGCTCTCATCTTGATTTGCTCCTCAGTAACATTCGCCGGTTTCATGCTCATGCAGACTGTGTGGAATTTACCCATGTGTTTGATTGGGTCCTCGCCAGCCAGTCCATGGAAAGTTGGGAGCAAATGAATCAGCCCCGACTTCAACTCAAAGTTCACATTCTCTCCCACAGCAGGGATCACCATGGCCAAGGGTTGTTGTTGCAAGTTCGGCGCAGTCAACTGTCTCAACGTTCTATCCCCTGTGTCACCCATCTCAAATGCAGGGTTGTCAAAAACCAAAGTACGGTTCACTCTGCGACCCTGTGAAAGAGTTCTCTTGATCTCTGGATCAAAATCAAGAAGCGGTGAATTAATAGCACGAGTGTGGACCATAAGATAGGTCCACACCAAGGTTGGTAACAAACAAATCACAAAAACAGAAAATTTGACTCCCCGGCAACGGCGCCAAATTTGACAGAGCTAAAGTCGTGATGCCTATCAAATAAATCCCAAAATACCTACTAAGTAGTATAGCAAGCAAGTCAGGGTCGATCCCACAGAGAGTCAGGTTATCAACTTATGCAATTTGTTATCACCAACTAGGAACTAGGGGGGGGGGGGGTTTGTTTGTGTTTCTCGTAACAAGCAATAAGGAAACAAGTAAATAAGTTCGCAAGAAAAGGTTGTAAATATGATGGGAAAAAGCGCCACACTCAACAGAGATCCACACAACAATAGATAGGTCGATCACGAAATTCTATCAATCTCAAGTTCTCAACTTTCCTATAGTTGTTCTTATCCCGATCTTAGATAACTATTAGTTCTACCAGCCCTAATAGTACTTATTACTAAATCAAATCCGAAAACCTTCAGAACTCAATAAAGCAATAGCATTCAACCAAGGATTAACAAGACACATGCAATAGAAACAACCCGTTACTATAAGCATGCAATTAACTCTCTCTCACAATTATGCGCTCGGATCCCCTATACGCACAATCGTGTTCGCTACTAGATATGCAACCCGAACCCGCAATCACAAGTTCTAGCAATTAGGAAGATATCAATAAACCTAGGTAGCTACTCTAGATAAATCAACATAAACCAATAAACATTTAAGCACAAGAGAATTAATCCAACTAGATAGGAAAACGAACAAGAGTAGAAAACTCACAACCAATCAATTGCTGGCTTCAAACTGTCAAGTGCAACAATGGAGGTTTAGTTCTCCATTAGGATTTTTGAGAGAAAAAACGTAGAAAGGTGGCAACTAGGGTTCTTGGTGGCAAAACAAAAGGTAACCTAAATAAAGTCTTAGAAATAACCTTAAATACTAGGGAAAATAATCCAGAAATAAATAAAAGGAAATAACAAACTTGGAAACAAATGTTCGGAATTAAAAGAACACGGAATTAAAAACTCGCAAAGAAGATCTTCAGCGCGTCTCCACCGCGGGTGCGCCAGACTCCACCGCCGGGTGCGGCCATTTAACAGAAACACCAGTTCTCTGACGACCTCGCCGCGGGTGCGACACTTCAGTAAAAACGCCATAACGTTTGATCAGGACCTTTTCTGAAGTACTGGAATCCCACCGCTGGGTGCGGTGGGATTCCAGTACTTCAGCTTCTGCGACACTTCAGTAAAAACGCCATAACGTTTGATTCCCAACTCGGATTGCGCTCATATTTTGAGGACTTGCAGTAGACTTCAAGATCTAACTTCTCGAATTGGAATCACTCCATTTGGACATCTGAGTAGAGAGAACGAAGCAATTAAATTCAGCACACTGTTGTTCTACTCTTCTCTTCACTTCCTTGGCGTCTTCTCCTTATGGCTTCCTATGATCTCCAAAATAGCTCAAACACCTCCAAAAATACCAAACTTTGCCCCCAAACGCCATACACATGAATGTGTCTAAATCTACCTGAATGACACCAATAAACCCTCTAAAGACTCTTACGTAAGCCCTACAAAGTAGTGCTTATCATAGAGCACATTAGCTGACCCAAATTAAACAAGTGCTTTAAAACAAAAATTCAGTGAAGAGTGGAAGGGACAATACCTGGTAAGATTTTTGATAAGAAGCCGAAGACATTTGGGTAGCCATGGTGTCAAATAATCCACCACTCTGGTTGTGTCATGAACATGTGTAGAGGTACCATTGTGGAGATCAATACACACTTACAACTAACCTTATGAATGCACAATCTTATTACAACCATAAGAAACCCTTACCATATTGTAGCTAGATTGTACATTGCTTCCACCTTCACTGCCACCTGAAAAGTATCCACCTTGACTGCCTTGATATCCACCATGATTGCCTCCTTCACTCCTTTGACTGCCACCTCCAAAGACACCTTGACTGCCACATTCATACACACCTTGACTAACCCCTTGATTGCCACCTTGAGTAACACCTTGACAACCACCTTGATTTTGGGGGACCTATCATACTGTAAAAGTTAGCAACTGAATAGCAAGGACACAATTAATTAAGAAAAATAGAGTGGAAGACCTTTTTGGTATATTTCCTCTTTTGAGAACCAATTGGAACTGTGTTTGGATTCTTGGGCCTTCCTCCACGGTTAGGGGGCCTAGGTGGATCAGGACCTTTTCTTGCATTGGTGCACTTGTTCTTGTAATGTCCATTTTGCCCACAGTTAGAGCACTTGGTCTGTCCCACTATTCTGATTTTCTTGGTCTTACTTGGTACATCTTCTCCAGGCTCTCTTCTTCTGTTTTTCCTTGGCCTTCCAGGTTGCACTATGAATTTTGGTGGTTCTGGGTGAGGGTGACTAGTCCTCTCACACTGAGATTATCCTGGCATTGGGTTGATCATCTCCTTGTAAGCCAGTAAGTAGGCCTCCTTAGTGTAACATTTTTGCACAAACTCATCTATATTACGCCTATCCTTCATGATGCAACACATAGCATGAGGACAAGGGATACCAGTGAGATCCCACTTATTGCAACCACAACTTTTTAACCCCAAGTCAACAACATAGGTCCTCCCTAAGTGATCAACCTCAAACCTATCTCCTCCACCCCACCAAGGTACACAATTCCTAGTACTTTCTTCCTTGGCCAACTCTATCTTCTTCTTTGCCTTTGGTGTGAATTTTCCCTCATACTTTGTCATTCCTTCACGCTTAGCAACAAATCTTTTCATTAGCTGCCTCCTAATCCATTCACACATGGACAACAAAGGCTTCTCTCTTGCAGGCAAAATATATGCATTAAAGCTCTCACAGACATTGTTAAGAAGCATATCAGACTTGGTGTCATGCTTGAAACCATGTCTTGACCAGGTTTTTGGATTTGAATCAATCAAGTATTTATATGTCCCTTCATCTAATTTGCTCACCTCATCTATAGCATCCAAAAACTCTGGTTCATTACAGGCCCTTGTAGCTGCCCATATTGCATCTTTGAATGCCTTTCCTGGCCATCTAGACTTGAAGTTATTGTAAAGATGTCTCACACAAACTCTTGTCTCAGCCATGGGAACAACTTGATTCAATGCCTCTATTAATCCCTACATAAATAAGTACATGTTAGTGTAGGTTTATAAACATAAGAAATGATAGCAAATTGATCTTTACCTTTTGTCTATCAGACATGAATGTAGGGTTGCTTTCTCCAATGTCCCTCATTAAAATGTCTAAGAACCAAATCCAAGTGTCCTTCCTCTCTGCTTCTACAACAGCAAACGCAATGGGATATATATTGTCATTCCCATCCTTCCCTACTGCCACCAACACTTGACCAGTGTATGCACCCTTCAGATGGCAGCCATCAAGGCCTACTATTGGTCTACAACCCTTTATAAAACCCTGCTTACAAGCATCAAAGCACACATATAGCCTCTCAAAAAGAGGTTTCTCTGGATTGTCTAAACCAACCTTCACAAAGCTAGATGTGCCAGGATTCCACCTTCTCAAAGTTGTTGCATAATCCCACACCCTGCCATACTATGCCTTAGCATCCCCTTGTGTCATCAGCATTGCTCTAAGCCTTCCTTTCCATGCTTGATTGTATGAGATATGAACATTATGATCCCTTTTTACAGCATTAATAAATGCAAAAAGTTTCCAGCTAGGATCATCCCTATAGTGCTCCAAGTACCTCTCAGCTAGCCATTGAGTAGTCAATTTAGTGTTTTCATGCTGCCATCCACATTCATGCTTTCCATTCCATGATTTCAACTGGAAACTGCCATCAGAGCCCATTTTCCTGGCACAGGCTTTGAAACCACAAAATACTTTCTTACACACACACTTTTTCCTAGAATGTTTCATACTACAATCACATTTCTTTTTACAGTAAGCAGATATCTTAGTCTTGTCATTGTGGAGATAGTAATAATCACCACCATTTTCTATGGAGTATTGTCTTAAAGCTTTTCTGAATACATCATTGGAAGAAAAAATCATGCCAGTCTTGAAAATGATTTTTTTCTTGAAGTCAACAAGAGGATTAAACTCTGGATACCTTTGCTTTGTAGTACCATCAGAATCACTGACACTCTTCAAATCATTTGAATCATCTACAGATGTATCATCATGCAATTCATTATCACCACCATCAAGGTTGAAGCAACCATCACTTAACCCCAATTGTAACTGAGAAGCATCTGGATCTACATTTTCTTCAAACAAATCACCATCTTCATCTTCACTTTCAGAGAATTTAAAATCACTATCTGAGGAAGAACTCTCATCCCCAACAACATCATCTGTATCTAAATCTCTCTCTGAAATAGAGTCTCCCTCAGAATTTTCATCTCTCTCAACTACAGGATCTGGGATTTTGGTTGCAGGAGGTTTTTTTGTGTTAGGTTGAGGAGTTTTTAGGGTTGCACTCTTTCTACTCCTAGTCACAGGCTTATCCTTTACCACAGATGGTGTTTGGGTCTCAGTCACATGCTTATCCTTGACCACAGAAGGTGTTTGGATCTTAGTCACAGGCTTATCCTTCACCACAGATGGTGTTTGGGCCTCAGTCACAGGCTTATCCTTCACCACAGAAGGTGTTTGGGTTTCAGTCACCACATATTCACAAATGGGCTCAGATATTGGGCCTTGGTTTCTCAAGTCAGTTGGACTAAGCTCATCACCTTGGACAATATACAAATGCATAAGATTGTCATTCCCAACAGAGCTAACCATTTCCATCACAGTCCTATCATTATCTAATAACTTAAGGCCTTTGTCAAGAGTCAAACCAGCCTCTGAGAACCACATCTCTTTAATGTGGTTCAAACCAACATCTTCCTTGAACATACTTTCCAAGACTACTTTAGACACCATATCAGGATCGACATTTCTATAGTAATGGACTTTGCCTTTTCTGTATAACACTACATTCTGCTTTGATTTGTAAAAGGATCCATCATATAGAAGTCTAAAATGAATGCTCATATCTGCCACTGGCACAACAATAAATATTGGCCTAATTCAGTGAACAACCATAGAATAAGGAACAATAAAAATAAGGCAACAATAAAAATAAGGCAACAATAAAAATAAGGCAACAATTTGCACACTTAATGAGATGCATTTCAGTCAATGAATACAAAATGTTCACATGACCGTAAACCAATGTCCCCACTTGCAATAATTTTTGTCCACATACTGGACCTTTACAGATTAGAGAATCTTTCATGAATACAGTGACAACAAATGGAAAACAAGACAGATAAGTAAAGGGGTAAATTCACATGAACAAAGGATTCACATGTCACACAATTTTCTTCTCGTGAAAACCTAAACCCTAAATTGCCCAATTCCTATTTCCAATTCCAAATCAACTGTATTCAAAGAGAAATTAGGGATTCAAATACTTACCTGGAAATAGCCCGTTGATTTCACTGGTAAGCTCCACTGCACTGAAAATAGCCTCGTAGCCTTCACCAGTTCATCCCCTTCGTTTACCTTCAGAGGAAATCGCTCCACTTCACCAGTTCATCCACTCCCCAATTTCGCCCCGATAAATTTCCCCCCGGAGTTCACCAGATCATCCAATTGCTCAAAATCTTCAGCTCCACTTGAAATCAACTACAAATCACCCCAGAGAATCGAGAGAGAAGAGAGATCTTCAGCCCCAATCGAGAGAGAAGAGAGATCGGGTTTGAATTTTTACCCAAAAAAATTAACCCCAAAATTTAACCCAAAAGAAATAAAATAAGAAGAAAAAAGAAAAAGGGAATTTATCGCCCTCTGAGCGCGTCCACTCGCCAATACACGCGCGTTGATGGATTTTTGACGGTTCCTGGGATAGGGTGGCGTTTCGTTAACGGAGCATGATACTCGGGTGGTTTTCGATAATATCGCATTAAAGGGGTGGTTTTGGACAATATGGCCCTTTCAACGGGTGGTTTTCGGTAATTGACCCTAAATTAAATCCTGAATGTTGGTAGAGATTGTTTGATAGTTAGGGTTATTAGGACTGATTGGACTATTAACTAATTCAGAATAGGGACAGGAATAACCAAAGGAAAGGAATAGAGATAACCTATGATCGATCTATCATATGAAAAGTGGATATTTGTTTGACTAAGTGTTTTCCCTACTTGATTACAATCTTTGCTTTCTTTGTTTTGTTTACTTGTTTTGCAAGAAATCAACCAAAACCCCCCATTGTTACCTTTGCATGCGAATTAACATAAAGAAAACAACTCCTCCCTGTGGGATCGACCCTGCTGACCCATACTACTAGTTTAGGTTTGTTAGGATTTATTTTGACTAGGTTAACACAACAGAGGCCGCCACAGTTTCTTCCCCGCCCACAACAGTACCAACAGCCTGGGGGTCAACAATCATTTAGAGCTCCTTATGACCAGAGACCCTAAGGCCAGAGTTCCAGCGCCCCCGCATCCAGTGAGGATAAGATCAATGCCCTTGTCCAGGGCATGACAACCATGGCTAGCAATGTGAACGCACTGGCAAACATTGTGGCCCAAAATCAGCAAGAGACGAAGTCTAGTATTCAGAACCTGGAGAAACAAATGGGGAAGATCTCTTTAGCTGTGAGCAGGTTGGAAGCGCGGGAATCGGGGAAGCTACCATCTCAAACGGTAGTCAACCCGAATGAGAATGTATGCGCCATGACGCTAAGGAGTGGGGCTGAGGTGGAAGCCAGTCGAGCCAGAGAAAGAGAAATCCGCAACCGCGGAGAAGAGGGTCGCGACCGCGGCATGACTACTGGCAAGAAGGAAGAAATCGGCGAACTTCCGCGACCGCGGCAGGAAATCCGCAACCGCGGAAAAAGCACAGAGGAACAAGAGCACCAGGTCGAGAATTTTCCGCGACCGCAGAAAAAGGGCCGAAGACAGCGAGCATGTCGACAATATTCCGCGATCGCGGCAGCCAATCCGCGACCGTGGAAATACTTCAGAAGCACCCCTTCACTCCGATGCTCCTTATGACGACTACGTGCGCCCCTATTTCCCTCCGCTCGGATCCGAAAAGCCTTCCGCACCTTTCCCTGAAGATCTGTCGGACACAAGGAGGCCAGCTAATGATAAGGAGTTGTTCGAAACGTTTAGCAACTGCGAGGTAAACATTCCGTTACTTAAGTTGATTAATAGTATTCCTCGCTATGCTAAATTTTTGAAGGAGCTGTGCACGCTTAAGAGGAAGAGGGTTATGAAGGAGAAGAAGAAGGTGGTAGTCAGTGAGAATGTGTCTGCTATGCTGCAAAAGCGGATACCTAAGAAGGCAAGCGATCCAGGAATGTTCACTATTCCCTGCAAGATTGGGGATACCTTGTTCGACAAGGCTTTACTTGATTTGGGTGCCTCCATAAATGTGATGCCTCTCTCACATTACGAGTCCTTGGAGCTGGGGCCATTAGAGAAAATGGGGATTGTCATTCAGTTGGCGGATAACTCCTATGTCTACCCCAAGGGAGTGGTGCAGGACGTGCTAGTCGAAGTAGGCAAGTTGGTGTTCCCTGCAGACTTCTTTGTGATGGACACGGGGCAGGACAAGGACGCAGCGCCAGTAATTCTAGGAAGGCAATTTATGAATACGGCAGGGACAAAGGTCGACGTGAGCAACGGTTTGCTCACAATGGAATTCGACGGGGAGAAGGTCAGATTCAACATTGATGATTCTAAGAGACACCCTCCAGATGGGAACCCTGAGTGCTCATTGGAGGTGAGCGAACCAAGTTGAGGAGGTCGAGTAGTATGTCGAGCCACGACAATAACTAAGGCGTTGTCCGGGAGGCAACCTGAGGTATGTATTTCTTTTCCTGTCTTTTCAATTCTTGTTTTTAATTGCTTTTGTTCGTGTGTTTTTGCTTTTGTTTTTGTTTTGTTTCGAACCAACCTGCATGAAGGAGGCCCGTAACATATTGAAGAAGGTGCTTCCCACACCAATGTAAGTCCTCCTATTGCCCTGCCCGAAAAAAAAAATCCAAAAAAAAAAAATCTACCGAAGGCCAGTTGTCCCGAGTTATCCCTGGAGAGACGGTGCGCATTGTGTTGTCCAAGAGGAGACATTAGCCCCACATTTGTATTTGATAACGATGATGGCCCTACAGTCGACAGCTGGAGAGGAGAAACACCAGGGCCCACACCACGATTACATCTGGGCCTATTTTTTGTGTTCGTTAAAGGCCGTGCAACCCTGATTTCCTTGATGACCACTATACATTACAGTGGTTCCCTTTGGTTGCACGGTAGAGATGAGTTGAAGACTGCCACAACACCAGAGACTTGAGCGTTCATTGCTTTACCGACAGCAACAACTTCCGTGTCCGAGCCAACTCAACGGCGTTTGTGAGTTATTTTTTTGCTTTTCCCTGTGCTTCTATTCTTTTTGTCTTCCATTACATTGAGGACAATGTAATTTTTAAGCATGGGGGAGGGTTCTATACTTGCTATGTCGTTGAGGAGAAAAGAAAAAGAAAAAGCCAAAAATTTGAAAAAAAAGGCAAAAATAGAAATCCTAGGATAAGTCAAAAACCCGAAAGGGCGGCTTATGCAATAAGCAGGTGGCTTGGACCAGCATTAGGCTAAGATAATATGAAGTCAAGAGTGATGTGAGTTATATGTGAGCCCATCTATTGAAAAATGAAATGAGTGGCTTGGTGAAAACCCGAAAGGGCGCCTTGGCAAAATGAGTGAAAAGAAGAAGAGTGATTTTTAGGACTCCTCATTTTACATGGCGTGGTGACATAAGAAGAGGAGATATAAGGAGGATTCGGGTAGGTCACTTTAGGAGGTATAAGAAGATAGATGGGAGGCTAGGATTAGATTTTTATTCACTCTATGGTGTTCGGGATAAGCTTGGGGGAAGTACTCTGCTTTCTTTTTAGCTTGGTTGTGTGTAGTGTTGATTTGGTGTTATGTGTTGTGTTGTACTGTGCATATTGTGTTGGTGCCGTGGAGTTTCATGTTAGGTGCAATTCTTAGAGGAGATGATTTTTCTGTGCTTCTTGAGACCTTGGGGATTTGATTGGAGGAGTAGGTTTACATTAGCTTACTCGAGGACGAGCAAGGTCTAAGCATGGGGGAGTTTGATCAGCACTATTTTGTAGTGTTTATCTAGGAGTTATTACCAGTGTTTAGGGTGCCATTTGTAGGGATTTAGAGCACAACTGTGGAGTAGGGAGTTGGAGAGAAGAAGTGTGGATATGGTGGTTCGGAGGAGCTAATTGAAGACATCCAGAAGACGAGGAGAAGACCACTTGAGGAGACGAGGAAGAATAGAAGGAATAGCCACACAAACGAAGGAGAAGAAGGAGAGTCGCGACCAACCACGACCAAGAAGGAGGGCACGAAGCGTCCGCGGCGAGAGGCAAAGCGCGGAGCGAAGGAATGTCACTGCCGCGACCGCGGAAAACTCGAGAGCTGTTCACTTCGAGAGCACATAGTTAATTTCCACGACTGCGGATTTGGTGCCGCGGCCGCGGAAGCACACGGCAGGCGTCCGTTAGAGAATTTCCGAACTTTGTTATTTTTCCCTTTTTTCGAGTTTTCTTTATTATTTTAGTTCGAACTTTATACTATTATTTTCCTTTTAGATGAGGTTTGTGATCTTGGGCTTTAGGTTAAGTCTATTTAACCTAAATTCTATAGCCTCCATCTTAGTATCATCGACATTATTCAGAATTGTCATGTTTTAGTATTCAGCAGTTTTCCCTTTGAAGTATTTTGTTTCCAAGAACTATGAGGAGCTAAGCACCCTTTTGCTTAGTCCGACTATTGAAGCTTTTCGTATGATTTGATTGTGAGGTTAATTCTCTATTTCCTATTTCCTTTGGGTTATATCTTTTCGCTTGAGCATATTCCTATTGATTGTTATTGATTTGACTAGATTGATCACCTAGTTGATATTAGTAATTGTCTATTGCTAGGGTTTGGATATTTCAGGTTGAGATTCCTTATTTATTGTAGCATCCATGATATTCTAGGACTGGTAGGACTAGTTTATTATGAAAGAGATTTGATTATATGTTAAATATTACGGGTTGTGGTGTTGCATGTATCCTGACTAATTCCTATGCTTCTTGCTGTTATTAAATTAAATCCTGAAGGTTGGTAGGGATTGTTTGATAGTTATGGTTATTAGGACTGGTTGGACTATTAACTAATTCAGAATAGAGACATGAATAACCAAAGGAAAGAAATAGAGATAACCTAGGATCGATCTATCATATGAAAAGTGGATATTTGTTTGACTAAGTGTTTTCCCTACTTGATTACAATCTTTGCTTTCTTTGTTTTGTTTACTTGTTTTGCAAGAAATCGACCAAAACCCCCCATTGTTACCTTTGCATGCGAATTAACATAAAGAAAACAACTCCTCCCTGTGGGATCGACCCTGCTTACCTAGACTACTAGTTTAGGTTTGTTAGGATTTATTTTGACCAGGTTAACACGACTAAAACATGCCCGTCAAGGTGCCAAGTTGTACTTCTCGCCCGAAGGTTCATTAATTATGTGCATAACCACACTTATCTTATTTAATTACAAAACGTACATTAACGTTTGAAGCTTTTAATATAATCTCGAGTAACTACGAGAATAACACAGGGTGATATTACGTCCAACCCACTTGCACTAGCAAGGTGCTTAAACACCTCTTATCCTTAACGGGTGGATATGAAGCAATGGTCATGACCTTAAAAGTATTAGAGAATTAATCCGACTAATACCGAGTTATAAAGAAATGACTAATCCTCGTAAGGAATTAACGTTCCTACGAATACTCGTGCTAATCTAGCATTTAATTTTACATTTAAATCCACACCAAAATTCATTACAGTAATAACAAGTATAATAGCGTTGTTCTAGCAATATATACAACCTATTATAAAGTCATATTTTATCACATCATTTTATAAAATATGTTCCCAAACAAAAACAACACTTCACCCAATTTTAATTAACAATCAAGTAATTGGTAATTGAAGGAAATATGGAATGATAAGCAAGAGCGAACCACCACTTGCCTTAATCTAGACGAATTGAAGATGTCTGGTTCCGGGATCTGGAAACTGGAATCTGAATACGGATTCCTACGACGACGTCGAGACAAACGACGAAACCCTAAGTTAGATTCGACACCAACGAATAACGATATGAACGAATGAACGTTAAGAATCGAAAGGAACGAAGGCCGAAGCCGTGACCGGGGTTGTCCAAGCCACGATCGCGCTTGCTAGAGCAAGCCGCGGGCGCGGTTTGGACTTCCGCGGTCGCGGAACTCTGGGCAGAGCCGCTGTCGCGGAAATCATCCCCGCGGTCACAGATCTCCCTTCCGACGACGGCTCCAAGTTCGGCTTTGAGCTTACCGACGACGAAACGACCACTTCTTGGCTCAGACGAGGGCTCACCACGACCTCCACTACTTCCCAGCCTCCAAGACAGTTCCTGTGACACCAAAGCTCCGGTGAAACTCCGACGAAGGCAAGAACTCCGGCGAGGGCACAAAATCGAGAGGAAGAGAGGGATCGAGAGTTGTGGATGAAGATTCCCAATGCTGAAGACCCCTATTTATAGGGTGAGGAGGGCATAACGCCGGGCAAGCCAACCGCTCGAGCTCCCTCCACCCGCGAAACGCCAAAATCCGAATCGGCGAAACGCGAAAGAAATGAAGACGTCGGTGAACAGTGTTTCCGCGGTCGCGGAAATGCCGCGAGCGCGTCCTTTCGCCTTTGGTCGCGGATTACGTTAAAGGACATGCCCAAACCATTTTTAACGCTTCTAAAAATATTATAAGACCCCATATACTATAAACGTATATTATTATGATCAAATCATCTTACTGAGATTACAAAAGATTACAGAAATTGCCCATCACGTCTTTCTTATAAAACGACAGATCGGAACTTTTAGGGGTTATTACACATAGCACACAATGGGAAGTAACTTTGGAAAAATATCGATTTAACCGTTCTGTAGTAGGAAGGCAATTAGAAATAACCTTCCATAAAAAATATTGTATTTTGAAGGGAATGTTAAGTTTCCAAATCTAAGAGATTGAATCGTAGTGGGAAGACGTAGTAGGTGGTTGAGTAAGGTGTCTTGTAGATTTGAATGAGAAAGAGCCATCGTTGGATAATTTCCAAATAATTGGATCGTCAAAAGGATTGTGGGGAATATGAACTTTCAAAAAAATTGGAATAAAAAAAGGAGGAAGGTATTTTGATATCCCAATGGAGACCAAGAGTAATGAAGTGAGAGACTTTTAAAGTAATATCTACATTATTAAAGTATGGAAGAAGATCACAATCAGGAATCCATCTATCTGTCTAGAATTAATGGATTGGCCACTTCCAATTTTCCAACAGATGCATGTCTTGAAAATGTCACGAATATGTAGAAGTATAGAAACATTCCATGATTGTTTGGATTTTTCTTAAAAGAAAAGAGACTAGAACAACCTAAATATTTTTCAGTTATAATGTGTGCCAACATACTATCAGGTTCTACAAATAATTTCCATAATAATTTCGTTTGTAAAGATTTATTCATATGATCTACTTTATGTATAGTCCACCAAAAGCTTTAGGATGACAAATATTACCCCAACTAATAAGAGGACGATAGCTTTGATTTTTTGTTTCCAGAAGAAGTCTTGGTTAATTTTATCTATTTCATTGCAAATTGATGCAGGCAAAATAAGGAGGTTGGATTGAATGAGTATGGATCTACGTGCTTGCGATAGGGAAGTGGGTTTTCATTGAGAGAGTTGTTTTTTGTGGCTCAGTAAAGAATAGTCAAATATTACCTTTTTGACACATCCTCAGACAATAGGTATTCCTAAATATTTTTCCATTGAGTTTTTTATTTGAATATTTACTAGAGAGGCTAGCGATACAGTTTGCTGAGCATATATGTTTGAGGATGTCTGAAAGTTCTTTTATGAAAATTAATTGCTAATCCAGATTTCTGAGAAAAGCTATCCAATAGGGTTTTGATATGAAACATATTAGACTGAGAAGCACTGGATAGAATTAAAGTGTCCAGCCGCAAAATTAAGAAAGGGAATGCATGTATCGTTTCGAGTTAATTGAATATTGACCTTGCGATTTTCGTGTTGATATTCAAGCAAAAGGGTGCAGGATAAGAATTCCATAGCCAAAATGAAAATGAATGGTGGAATGGGACCACCTTGTCGTAAGGTGCAAGTGGGTCTAAATATATTACCAGGTTCGTTGTTAGCTAGAACCCAAAAGGAACTGGAGGTAATACATGTCATAAGAAGCTTGAACCATTCAGGGGCAAAACCAAATTTATTAAGGATTTGTGTACTGAAATTCCAATTTAGCTTGTCATACGCTTTTTCTATGTCCAACTTCAGAGTCATCAAATCTTTTTTACCATTTTTTCTTGTATGAAAAGAATGATTTTTTTGTGAACGATTAAAATATTATCTTGAATAAGTCGGCCTTCAACAAAAGCAACTTGAATAAGACTGATTATGCAGGGTAAGAGTAATTTTAATCTATTACCTATATTTTTTGTTTTAATTTTATAAATCGTATTACAAAGGCAATAGGGCGGTAGTGTTTTATGGAAATGGGATGATCATTTTTAGAAAAAGGAGATAAATGAATGCGCACATTTTCTTAGCAGTTGGCTAGAGTGAAAAAAGATTGAATATCGTAAATTATCGATTTTCCCACAATGGGTCAATAAGTTTGATAAAATTCGACAGAGTATCTATCAGGACCCAAAGTTTTGTTTTTAGATAAATAAAAAACTATTTGTTTTATTTCATAGGGTGATGGTTGTTTCATAAGTAACACGTTATCATTTGAATTAACAAGGTGGGGGATAAATGATAAATCATCCAAAGTTGTAGTATTTCGTGAGATCAGGGTAACGCGGCTTTTTAATTCATCTGAAATTGAAATGTCATGGTGATCATGTAATGTGAAACCATCATGAGTTTGAAAAGGGGTAATGTTTTGTTTGTAAGTCTTGATTTTAGCAATATTTTGGAAGTATTTGTGTTTTTGTTTATGTTAATTATATGATTAGTTTTTGCACATTATGAAGATCTATTTTCTTCATCTTTGCACACTTGTTGTGAGAAAATACTAGTCTCTACAATAAGATAAGCTCCACCTTTTTTCTTTTGGGATAAAATTTTGTGATAACCCAAATTAGATAATTCATCTAATGCAAGACTTAATTTTCAATTAATCACAGAACATTCATAGCCTTGTCACTTCGATTGAAACTTGTGAATGATTCTTTTCAATTATTCTTTTTACATTAATGTGATAAGCCTTTAATGGGATTAATTTCAACCCATGTTATAAAGAAAAAACCACATACTCCGCATTAATTTTTTTAATGAATATTCCAAATCAGAAACCAACTCATGAATTTTCTAGAACCAAAGCTCAAGTTTAATAATTTGGGTTTGACACTCAAGTGGAGGACTTTTGTGATTTGTCCAAATGTTTGCACAAATTTGCCTTTGTAGCCCATATTGATACTTGATAGCCATGCACTCTTTTGATCCTCCATGTTTTGTCCAAGATGAGTATCCCCATATTCATTATGGTACGGCAGTTGAAAGCTCTTTTTAGTTTTTAGTTTGCTACTAGCTTAGTTTTCCGGTGTCGTGTACGAGTTTTGGATAAATTTTATGTTGATATTTTTAATTATTAAAAATATATCAATTATATTTAAAAAATATTAAAATACGAAAACACATCTAATTAGTGACAATATAAATGAAATTAAGATAAGTACGATAAAAAAATATTTACTAATAATCAATTAATAGAGAAGTTTTGTTTTAGGAGGGAAATTTTGTTTTAGTAGATATATTAGATTAATTAAAAACTTAAAGGTTTTATTTCAAGTTTTATTATAATTATCAATTAATAATCTGATATAACTTTTAAGTGAATTAATAAAAGAAAGTATTACATCAAGATATATTAAATCCTATCCAATCAAATCATAAAGATTTCCCTAAGGCATAAAATTGGAAACAAATATATAAAGTATTGAATTTTTGAAATAGGATAAAGATCTTATATAATTATTATATTGAATTAAAAAATTGAGAAAATGCCATGTGGCAAAATGAATATGAGTGTGTCATGTGTCATAAGAAGTTTGTAGACTTAGTAGGGAGTGTCATGTGACATAGAATGATTTTGGTTTAGTAGATATATAGTAGATATTTTAGGTACTTTGACCCAAACTATTAGCTATCAATCCAAATTCTAGTTTTTACCCATGTTTTCAAAAGGTCTAGAAAAAACATTATTTCTCCCTTTAAAATAAAAGGACTAAATTTATTTAAGACATACTAATTTGTTTGTGTACTCTAAAACATTAGATTTTAAAATGAAGAGAGTCCTTTAAAACAGGATTTAACATTTTAGGTTCAAATTTAAAGAATCTTTTGTAATTCCTTCAATAACCATAAAATTTATCTTCTTTACCTGTATAATTTTATGAGAAATCAAGTTCAACTTTAATTTTCAATAACACATTTAAGATTCAAAAGACCCTCCGATACAAGATCCATTTGAATCTCTCGCTTTATTCTTTTGAAAATCAACAAGAAGTTTTCAAATTTGAAAACTAAAGACTAAGATCCACTTGAATCCATCGATAACAATTATCAATATGAAATTTCCTAAAGATTAAGATCCATTTGAATCTATCAATAGGGGTTTAAGGTTTTCAAAGTGGTAACTTTAAGATAGGGAGGAAGAATTAGGATAACGCAAACTACCTTTTTCACTTGTGATTTCGCCCCTACATAATTTTTCTTTTGAAACCCTTCTCTTCTTTTCTTCTTGAAATATGAATTGGAATTTGAATGAACAGGTTATGATGACCATAAGCTCAAATTTGGAGGAGCATGTTGATTTCTCTCCTCCTTTCCTTGTTTTTTTTTTTAACAAGGCAAACAATAGGGTCCATTCATTAACTGAAAGATGGCCATGAATCATCGCAATGGATGATCTTTACAAAGTTGTTACAGAGGTTATCATACATCGAGGTCAAATAGTGGAACTCATATCAAGATATCAGAAGTGCTTGCTCAGAAAGAGTGGTGGAGGAGAGGATCCATTGGATCCTTGCAATGCCAGTAGAATTGATCACATGTGTAGCTTGGAAGTGTTTCCCTAAAACAATGGTATACTTGTATCGAATCAAAAAAAGAAAGTAAAGTAGTAATGTCAATTAATATTGGGTGGATTTCCCATGGAATCTTCCAAGATCCTTTAATTTAATTTTATGAGAGATAAATTATCACCTTCTATGACTAATTGTTTAATATTCAAATTAATACATTTGCGAATACCAAACAAAGTTGCAAAAACCTCTATTTGCAGGACACTGGTATCTGGAATATTAATGTCACAGGCAATGGACATAATCTTTCCATTAGAATTACGTATTATGTAGCCAATGTGGGAGGATTGGTTTTGTTTTTTGGACCCATCAAATTTTAACTTAACCCATCTAGGAGGAGGTTTCATCCAAATCCTATTAGTTGTACAAGTTCTTCTACGTTTAAAGGTTGGCTTAGAAGCAAATGTTGAGCTAAGGGTTGAAGTGTACCAATAATTCAAAATAAGCTTCATCAGAAGGTAAAATATTTTGGTTTCTATTGTTGTGTTACAATGGTACCAAATAGCCCACCAAATAAAGTGCATGGGTTTAGGTGACGCATTAGACGTTATGAAGTAGTTAATATTTGTCAAGAAGCCTGATGTTAATTGCATGGAAAATGTTCGGTGAATACGGTTTTGGAGATTAGAGATCATTTATTGGGTATATGGACATTCAAAGAAAAGGTGGTTGATATCTTTATGATTTAAATTACATAAACTGCATTGAGAAGGAACTTTAGATAAGTGTCTATTTATTTTTTTTTGTAGTAGGAAGACAATCACATACTGCCTTCCAAAGAAAATGTTTGATATTTGGAGGAATTTTCAATTTCCAAATCCAAGAAAATGAGTCATGATGTGAAATTGTAGTATGTGGTTTCGTTATAGTTCTTGTTGATTTAACTGTGAAGTTACCATCTACAGTGAGTTTTCGTATTATGCGTTCTCTCACTAGATTTATTGGGAGATATATTCTCATTATTTTAGGGATAACATAGGGTGGGACAATAGTTTAATTTGTATCTTCTAGATATAAGTGGGAGACCTTTACATAAATATCAAAAGTGTTGTTAAAGTAGGGTTGTAGGTCGCAATTTGGAATCCAATAGTGTGCCCAAAATTTAATGGTATTACCATTGCCTAATTCCCAGACAAGTCCCGTTATGAAAATATCACAAATATGAAGAAGCCTTGAGAATTGCCACGATTGTTTGGCTTTCTTTTTGTTAAAGAAAAGGTCTTTAGACCCTAGGTATTTTTCAGTAAGGATACGAATCCAAAGGCTATCTATTTCCACAAGGAGTTTTCATAGCAATTTCATTTGTAAGGACTTGTTCATATTTTCAGCTTTATATAGACCCAGCCCCCGAAGAGATTTAGGCCGACAAATGTTATCCTAACTAATCAATGAGTGAAATTTGGGGTTACTAAAAAATACTTATTAGTTTTATCAATTTCATTACAAACTGTTATAGGTAAAAGAAAGCTTTGCATTATGTAATTTATCTAGAGAGCACATTTGATTGTATAAGAATAGAAGGAGTTGCTTGAGAAAGTGAATTAGCTTTCCATTTGCTAAGTTGTTTTTTCAGAGTAATGACGGAGTAATAAAAACTATCCCTTTTCATAGGAATGACTAAGTATTTTTCCATAGACCGATTTACTTGAATATTTATAATAGAAGCCAAAGAGCTTGTTTGTTGGGAAGAAAGGTTAGAAGATGTTTGGAATGAGCTTTTATGAAAATTAATAGTTAAGCCTGAAGTACAAGTAAACTTTTTAAGAATATATATGATATGTAACATAATATCATGGGATGCATTTGTAAGAATAAGGGTTTCATCGACAAAAGATAGGAATGAAATACAAGTACCAATTCTGGTTAATTGAATTCCAATCTTATGGTTGGGTTGTTGAGATTCATGGGAAAAGTTTCGTGATAAGTATTACATTGCTAATATGAAGATTTAGGGTGCAATCGGGTCTCATTGCCGAAGACCACACGTAGGTCTAAAAACCGGGCCTGGTTCATTGTTGACAAGTACAGAGAAAGATGTCAAAGTAACACATGTCATAAGTAGGTTTACCCACTTAGGCGTAAAGAAAAATTTAAGAAGAATTTGAGTAAAGAAATTCCAATCTTATTTGTCGTAAGTTTTTTCCATATCAAGTTTTAAAGTCATCCAACCCTTTTTGCCTTTTTTTTTTGCATGGAAGGAGTGGAAAATTTCGTGGACTAGTAGAATATTATCCTAAATTAACCGTCCTTCAACAAAGGCACCTTGATAGGCGTTAATCAAATGTGAAAGTAGACTTTTTAATATGTTTGCTAAACTTTTTGTTATGATTTTATAAATAGTATTACATAAACTTATAAGTCGATAGTGGTTAAGAGTAATGGGGTTGTTAGTATTGGGAATAAGAGTAATAAATGAATGTCTACATTCTTTAATCATATGTCTGTAATGGAAAAAGCTTTAACGGCGTAGATGAGCGAGTTACCAACAATTGGACATTATGTTTGATCGAATTCAACAGGGAAACCGTCAGGACAAGGAGTTTTATTTTTTGGGTAAGACAAAAATAACCCTTTTGACTTCAAGAGGAGTAGGTGGTCCCATAAGAATGAAATTATCCCGGTTAATAACAAGTTGATGAATGATGGATAAATCAGCTTGATAGGTACCATTAATATGAGTAGGAGTAAAGAGAGATTTCAATTCTTTGGAAATGGCAATTTGGATTGCAGTATGATAATGGAAAATACATCGATATATAGTTTCAAAGGAGGTTATTTTTTGTTTATATGTACGAATTTTGGTAATTGATTGAAAGTATTTAGTATTTTTATCATTCTTTGGCCAAGTGATTCATTTTTGCTTGTTGTTTCCAATATGTGTTTTGGAATTCTAGTAGTTTATTATATTTCAGACGATGTCGATTATATTTACTATGCATAGTCTTAATAGCATTGGTCTGAAACATAGATGTTTATAGTTCAAGTAGCTTATTCTCAGTTATTTTTATTTGTTCTAAACTTTGGTTTTAACCCAAGATTTGGAGTATGATTCAAGTAGTTTTTATTTTCTATAGAGTTTGAACATAAATGATTCTCTATGTTGGTATTTCCAAACTTTAGTAACCAAAGATTTATAAAATGTATTTTGAGTCCGGGCATTTACAAAACGGATGATATTTTCTAAATGGTTTAGATTTGCCCAGGGAAAGAGTGATTAGACAATGATCGGAAGTGGTAAAGGGGTGATGTTGCACATTAATATTCGTGTAATGTTGTGTAAAAAAGTGGTCGATGATAGCTATGTCAATTCGTTCATATATATTGTTCGTTGAATTGAGAGATTTTCTCCATGTGAAAGGAAAACCAAAGAAGTAAATGGGCGTGTACGGATGACCACTCTCTGCAAATCTCCCTTCTTTTTATACAGTAAATAGGGATGTTTAAAAAGAAACTACCGACTTGCACAAATAAAATTTCCATGTCCTGGTAAGTTGTGGATAATTGCCACATTGAAGATATATATATTTTACTCTCCGTCTTTTCTCTTTTGTACAAAATACATTATAAGTCCATCTAAACATCTGGTATAATTTAAGGGCTCCACACTTGGTCTTTGATAAACTTATGGGCCTATATATTATGACTAAATTTTAGTCCAACTAGGAATGACTGTTTTGAGAAAGATATCAAATATAAATGAAAATTTTTAATTAATTTTAGCACATTTTATGTTTGATTATAAATGATGAAAATTTATCAAAATTTACTCTTCAACAGTTGGCACCTAAATTTGTGTGTGTAGAAGATGGAACGCTTTCAAAGTTCGAATTAAGATGTTATTGATAGTTAATGAATCGAAGCACCATATATGTTGCCCATGAGAATCTGAGAGGTTATTCACTTGGGAAATTAATTTTTATTTGAACTCAAGCCTTTATGCCGAACTGGAATTTAGGTTTTAGGCCAATTTTGTTTCGAGGGTGTTCTAGCGAAGGAGAAGAATTAGATCTTGATATCCTAATGTCGTAATATTTGAGATTTTTGATTATTTTTTAGGATGGCTTTGTGTCAAACATCCATGTCATTTGAAACTTGTTGATTGTTTCTGTGGGACTTTCAACATGGTTTTTTCCTCTATTCTATGATATGAGTTGGAGGGTATAGATCATTTTGGTTTCAGGGTGAGGAGAGAATAATTTCGCTTGAACAATTTTTTAAGCGATATTTAGATGGTTCCTTTGAAGAAAAATTTGGTTGTGAAGGGCTTGGAACAATAATCTATAAGGATCTTGATGATCAAATTTTAGAAATTTGGATTTAAGTGCTTCTATTTCACTTTTTGAGAACCTCTTTCATATGCATTTCAATTTTTGCATCACCTTCGAATGCCAACTTTGGAACATATGTCCATTTTTTTGTAGTCGGGATAAAGTTGCACGACTACCAGAGATGAAAATTTTGTTTTCGAGAAGGAAGATATTTTGTTTGTTTTTTGTAGCTGCATTTAGTATTTTAATACACTAGACTGCCTACGTACCTCCTTCTTGAGGGATCAAGCGGATCGTAGTTCTTTTAGAACTGATCTCATTGATTTTTTTTGTTTTACATGTATCAGAGGATCAAATTTGAACTCACCTTCTAGTAAGGGTTGTCTAGATTTCAATCCAACTATAATGTGCATGTATTTCTTATAACCTTTTTGTACGAAACCACCGAAATAACTTGAACCCACCTTCTAGGAAGGGTTGTTCAAATCACTTCAACTATCATTTAGGCTATGGGCTTTCCACTTTGATTATATTTTGTTTTATTTATTTATTTTGGTTACATGGGTATTGATCTTGTTGACTATGCCCCTATCAAGTTTGAAAATTTTCTTCTATTTTTGTTGGAGATAGGCATTGAGTTCACCTATTCACCTTAGGTATTCAACTTGTGAACAGAAAAATACGATTCTTGCTTTTGAGCTTTCACTTTGTATTGTTCTTGAGTTGGACCGCTTTCTTCCCTTGTTTGCCAACTTCTTCGAGTCTCTCAAACACGGAAGGTCTTGGTGTGCCACTTCTTATGGTTATGTCGCGCCCTTCAAATACTGACACTTGACGTTTTGAAATTTGTCATTCAAGAACATATTTGCTCCTTTGGTCTAGTTTTCATAGGCTCAATAACACTTGCGGTGTATACTTCTCCTTCTTGAGAAACTTGTAAGCTAATGAGAAGAGCCTCATCAATTTGTAATAGCTTTTCCTCACAAATACTGATCTGATGTCATGTAACATCGGATCACCTCTTCTTCAAAACGTGAACCACCATTTAAAGAGTCATACTCAAAAAATCTGTTAGGGACAAAATCATTCAAAGTAATTGGTGCCCGTTCAGATTGGATGTACTCATTTTTTGACATAGATCTCTCGATTAACTCCATTCTTTTTTTCTTCTTGCTGTTTTTGTTTTCGTTGAGCTTTTTTGGCCTTGGATGACCTGAGCTTTGAGTGATTGTTTGAGGGATTGGTTGGATCCTCCATCTTGTCAACTTCATTTTCCCGTTTAGGTATGGAAGAGTAAGGATTTTGGCAGTCAGCAACTCATTAAAATTCGTTCTACATCATCATTATCGAAATGATACTTCTTTTATTTTCTTTATTAGAGAGTAAATTTTTTGGAAGATTCATTACCTTTCCTTTTTCCTTGAGCGTTGAAGCTACTCTCTTTGGAGGGTTGGTCGTTAGGTAAAAGTTGCCATAGACTCTCCTTTATTTTTTCTTGCTTAACATCATCCTTTCTAGCATCGCGCGCAAACTTTATGCCAACTATAACCATTTTTTTTGTCAAGCAAGTTGTTTTTTTACATTTCAAGCCATTAGCATTGAAGCATCGAAAGAATGAGGTTCGACGCTACCAACATAAACCCCTAACTCTGGAAGCAAGTTGTTGGTGCACATTTGAAAACATGCTTGTTCACTTAACTTTTCTGTGCATTGGAGTCTCAAACTTCTCCCCCGGGCGATGAAGTTGGTAGCGAGCTCATTTGGCATTTGAAGGTTATTTGTAAGGTCTATAATGGAAACCCTATCTTTGAGCTCACAAATTGAGCTAAAAACAACCTTTCTAAATCACCCCGTGTTTGGACCGAACATGGTTCAAGTTAGGTATACCAAGTAAAAACCGTTCGATTTAAAAATTGGACAAAGTGTCTTATCTAAAGGGCATTATTTAAGGTAGTTCCACCACAAGCCGAATAGAAATGAGCAAAATGCTCACGCAGTAATCCATACAAGCCATCGAACTTATCAATGTTTGGTCTTTGGCATCCCATAGGAAAAGGAACTACATCATAATGTGTAGGTTATGGCTTTTTATACCAAAGCACGGGTTGCTTGTGATGCTTGAAATTCTCGAATTCCTTGAGCAATCATCTCCTTGATTTCTTATGGTGAGATGGTTGCGCTACTATTTGGACCTTCATCATTTGATCTTACTCGCTCTTCTTTACTTTCATTGGCTTGATTATATACCTCACTCGCTATTTCAGCATCTTTATGGGCAAGCTTATTTTTCAATTCTTGAAATTGTTTTTCGATGGTTAATGTACCAGTCATGACACTTACTTTGCAATTCTCGCTACAAGAACAAAGGTGGAAACTCATCTTCTTGAAAAGAATATGACAAGTCTCCATGTAGAGAAGAACTTGGGTTTTCTTTCATCTCTCTCGAACCTTTCTACATAGGAAAGGTCAATGGGGTCGATGGGTTTCTCTTCTTTGTACGAGCTTGGGAAGCCTCGTCAACTTGTTGATTCTCCTTCAAACGACGTCATGTTGACTTGTCAACTACTCCAATATTGATCGGAATGGACCCTACGTAGATTTGTCTTGGAGTTTTGACCCAAGTACTAGTTGAATCCTTTAGTTAGTTGAGATATCTAACGGCCTCCGAAAGAGTCGTCTTGGCAAGTTCTAAAGCGGGAGAACGGGAAAGCTTGTTGGGTGCTCGGTGCTAAGATGCATTGACCCATTTTTGTGCCCTCTCTTTTTCTCAGATTTGTTGGCCTTGGTTGTATTGATTGTAGGTTGAGCGAAAAATATGACAAGCCCATTAGTCTCTATGACTCGTATGGTAGAGGCAAAAGGTCTTCTAGTGATATACCTTGTACATACTACACTTGGGAAGTTACTTCCACTCCCTTATTTGAATTTGGGTTTTGTGCTATTAAAGTCACAAGAGTTGTTTCAGTGAATCGGTTGTACAACTTGGTACCATGAGACCGATTGGCGAACTTGGTTCCATTTTGATTACCAAGTTTCTTGGTCTTCGATTTATGCATGCCCCCATGCTCGAAAGAGCAACAACGGTCCATGGAACCCATCTAGGGAGAATCTTCTCCTCCAAGGGTTGAAGAGTCTCAAAGGAGTTATTAAGTGGAATATTAGCACAAATGACATCCTTCATGATGTCGAAGACAACCTCAGAGAACCATTTATGCATCCATTGACCTCCTTGCACAAAAAAGGTTGTAGGAAGTTGATAACAAGTTTCTAGTCGTGTAAAAACTGCTATGCAAAGTATCCAAACAAACCCTAAACCGTAGTCCTAGGTAAGTAAATGTCGAATTCACAGGGAGGCGAATTCTATCTAAATATGCAATTCGTATGTCAATCAAAGTAACCAAAGGGGGGTTTTGTGAGTTTTAGTAATCTAAGCATGCAAAAGTAAACAAGCTAAAGAGTTGTGAAATCATTGATGGGAAAAGCACTTAGTCAAACAACATCCACTATTCGTATGACAAGTTGATCCTAGATACTCATTCAAAATCTCATGCAATGGAAATTTCAATTCCTTTTCAGATATAACTAATAGCACAACCAGATACTATTAGCACTAACTAATTAAACAACCCTGAAACTATCAAGATTCAGTTTAACAGCAGCCTTACGGATAGGAATATAGTTGGATACAATTCTAGCATAAAACAACCAGCTTTTATCCTAGAATGTAAATCAATTTTCTTCTACATAAGACTAGCACAACCAGATACTAGTACGATGCAGTTGCTACTCTGAAATAGATATGCTCAACCAGTAACAATCTAAATCTAGCAATAGATCAATAACGACAAACCCTAGTTGCGTCCAAAATAGAGATTATCAATATCAATCATAAGCAACTTAAGCAAGAGAATAGATAAAAACCATGCAATAGATTAAGAACGAGAGTCTCACAACTGAATCAAAACGAAAGCTTCAGCGTCTGACTAAGCCAGGGAGGCTTAGTTCTTCATAGCAAATATGTAAAAACTAATTAGGGTTCGAGAGAGAATCCAAGCTTATGATGATAGGCAAACAAGCCTTTTCTCAACCCTTAAATACTAAAGGAAATAAAGCTAAGTTAACCTAAAACGAAATAATAAAAAGTAATAAAATAATGCAAATAAAGAAACGGCGCGGTGGACTTCAGACATGCACGGCGACCGCTGCAACCTTCACGGCGGGCGCCGTCTTTCCACGGCGGGCGCCGTAATTACATCGTAGCCAATGTTGTTGGATGGGAATTGACGGAGGTCGCCGTAAGTTGCACGGCGGTCGCCGTGAACTCGTTTCTTCCTCCTTTGTCTCTTCAGCTCCCGAAAGCGTGTCTTCAGCACCTCCTCGCCAATACTTCATAACTCCTTGGCGTCTACTACTGGTGGCTTCCTCCTCAGTGTCTCATATGATCTTCAAAATAGCTCAAACACCTCCAAATACACCAACTTTGCCTCCAAACGCCATACACATGAATGTGTCTAAATCTATCCGAATGACACCAATAAAACCTCTAATGACTCTTACTTAAGCCCTACAAAGTAGTGCTTATCAGAAGTTCTTTGAAATTGATGATTGCGCTTGAAACATTTCCTTGCAATCACATGAGATAAATATTAGTATATGTACAACTTAAAGATAAAACGAAAGAAAAGGTCTCACTAGGCGTGCCAAAAATATGTTGAACAAATATTTACATGATTTAAAAACACATTTTATTTGATTTTGTAAATTTTATGTTTGATCCTTTCTTGTTACCCTATATACAAGTACCAAAATTTGAATGATTTGGGTTGCACCCATGTATTAATGGTTGCATATGTATCTCTTTTAAGAGCATCAAGACTTACATAGTTTTAGAGTGTCTTAATTTGCGTACATTAGAAGAACGAGTCTATACCCACGTTCTAGGAAGGGTTGTCGAGACTAAGTCCAACTATCATTTGTACGTCGTGAATAAGATCAAACTCACCTTCTAAGAAAGATTGTCTAACCTTTTTACTATATATGTAGGGGTGTGCAAAATTAGCCCGGACCGAAAAACAGGACCGGACCGAAAATGCTCGGACCGGATTGGACCGGGTGTATTTCGGTACGCGGTCCATTATTTTTAGAATTTTGGTTTTTGGTCTGGTCCGGTCCAAACTCGTCCGATTTTCGGACCAGTTTTTTTAATTTTTAATGTTATTTTATGTATTATTTTTCCATAACACTAGTAAAAAATATATTCTATTATAAAAATTAACTAGTAACAAAATATATTGTCCAATATTACAAACAATAGTTATAAAAATAGAAAAATTACTAATTTTTAATTGATATAAAAAAAACAACAAAAATACGTTTATCGGTCCATTCAGTCCAAGACCGGACCGGAACCGGACCGAATCATATTGCTTTGGTCCGGTCTCCGGTCCAAGAATCCTAAAAATTCCGGTCCGGTCTAGACCGGATGCATACCGCTATATATATGTTTGTTTGAAAAGGTTTTGATTTTGAATTGAGTTTATTTTAGATTTAAGATTTGCGACAGTACTTGATACACATAACATTTAATACAATTTTAGTGAAACATTGATTTTAGTTTAGAGTTGTGATTGAACTCGATCAGCGATTGCTTTATTTGAGTTTCCTACGTACTCTCTTAAAATGGATCAAATTGAATGTAGTTCTAAAAAGAACAATTTAAAATTGATATGGTTTGATTTGGGACGACCCTTTAAAATTAATTAGCAAGGAATAACCCAAACTACAGTTTGGTCGGTTTTTTATATAAGCAAATTTGTAACATGCTTATTAGGGGTGCGCAAACGGATATATCTCATCTGGTCCGGTATGTCGGATATCCGATAAAAAAATATTCACAAAACTCTTATTTGTATCCGGTAAATATTATCCGGATCGGATATTCGACTCGAATATCCAAATTATCCGGTTACTAGAAAACCAATTAAAAATAAAATCAAAATATTACTTTTTCGAATTCAATCAAAACTAACAATCCGCAAAGTGCAAACTAAATGTCAAACATTAACACCAGTTGCAAGTCCCGGTAAATTTTTTAAAACAATTAAACTTGTCAACATTTTCAAATTGAGAACCATAAACGTATATTTATATAACAAGATGAATTGGCAAGTATATATAAAGTTGTAACATTAACTTATATAATCAAAATTCAATTCAATGATGAACACTCAGTCTTGATAAAAAAACATATTTGCTCTGTTTAGTGAGACGACAATTAGTACATGAATTATTGATTTAGGGTTTTAATTTTATAAGAATAATAATCAAGGTTGTTTTTTATTTTAAAGGAATAAAATAAGGAATGTTGTATTGAAAAATTAAAATGGGTTTAATTACTTAAAAATTAACAAACACTATTTTGAGATCATCTAAACTAATTCAATATTGTATACTAGTTATAAAAACATATATATTATATATTAATAGTATCGGATTCTCGGATATCCGGTAAACAAAATATCCCGATCCGTATCCGAAAAAATCACCCAGATCGGATAAAAATTAAACGGATGTTTTCGGATACAGACTTTCAGGGTTCAGATTAACGAGTTCTCAAATAGGATCAGCCGAATCGGATATTTTTGCTCACTCGTGATACTTGTACACACAGACTTGCGTTTCCTCGTAACAAGTTGATTTTGGGCTTAGACCCTTCTTTGTTATTTCTTTTTGCGCTTGAGTTTTGGTTGGATCCAATTGCATATATCTTCTTTTTGTCCAGTTAAACTAAAACGACCGCCAGATGGACATATGTATGGATAACGATATCTACTGCACATGTATCATGTATGGGTCACCTCAATAATCATACTCGAGTTGGTGAGATAATCGATCATAATTCTTCGAAAAAGCTAAATGCATGCGAATGTACGTCTAAATGAACGCTATTTTACATACTTAAGGTAAGCGGTGAGATAATCGATCATAATTCTTCGAAAAAGCTAAATGCACGCAAATGTACGTCTAAATGAACGCTATTTTACATACTTAAGGTAAGCGGACCGTTTTATGCGCTTAAGCTACGCGCGCAGGGGTATTGTTACCATTTTGAAAATACATGAATAAACTACACGCTTAAGTAAAGCGTGTAACTACACGCTTTACTTAAGCGTGTAGTGGCATGGGCTACACGCGTATCTTAAGTTAAGAGTGTAAATCTCTCTTCCCTTTGCTTCGATTGTTGCAATTAGCCATGGATTTGTGTTTTGGTGGGTTAGGCGACCCGATTGGCGGCGGAGAATGGGCCGAAACTGGCGGCGGAGCGGCGTGCGAAATCGGCGACTGTGCGGGAACGGCGGGTGGCGCGAGAACGACGGGTGGCGCGACAACGGTGGCCGGTGCGGCAACGGCTGGCGACGCGAGTGGTGGCGGGAGGAGCCCGTGGTTGGCGGTGGATGTGGAGGTGGAAAGCGAGGAGGAGGAGGAGGAGGAGGTGGCCATGGTGGTTTCCGGCGGAGCTCGGACCCGAGGTGGAAGTGGAGGTCGAGCTAGGACCCGAGCGCAACCGAGGGCGACTCCGATTGAGGCAGAAACGACTCCGATAGCGCCTGTATCGAGTCCGATCGGTCTCGGAGCGGTATTTTTTCGTAATCGTTTTCGTAAATATATTTATTAAGATTTGATTTAATTTGCAATAGAATAATATAGTTAGGGAATAGAATAATATAGTTAATTTGGAATAGAATAATATTGTTATGGATTATCGTTTAGATTATGATTTAATTCGGATTAGTTATGGATTAGAATTATTTATGCCTTAATTTTTGTATTAGTTAACATATATTTAGCATACTTATGTTATTAATTAATAATTTGGATTAGAATGCATTATCGTTTAAATTTTGAATTAATTCGGATTAGAATAATATAGTTATGGATTAGAATTAATTATTAATTTTTGTATTAGTTAACATATATTTAGATTTTAATGTTATTAAATATTAATTTGGATTAGAATGCATTATCGTTTAAATTTTGAAATAATTCGGATTAGAAAAATATAGTTATTGATTAGTTATGGATTAGAATTAATTATGCCTTAATTTTTGTATTATTTAACATATATTTAGAATTTAATATTATTAATTATTATTTACGGATTAGTTATAGATTAGTTATGAATTAGAATTATTTGCTCGTATATTTACATGTAATTTAGAAATAACTAGTACCTAAATCATTATAAAAACTATTTATACAATAAATAAAATAAAATTTAAAAAGTTAAAAGAAATCTAACACAAATGCAAAAGTGATATACCGAAATGTATAAGTATAGTAAATTCTAAAATGAATCATATAAGTCCCTAATCTAATAAGTATCCAAAAAATTAGAGTATATTGGCGGCCCTCACCCCTATAGGGCGTAAAGAGCCGACACCGGTAGTGGCCGACCGCACACGGTGTGTTGGTGTTTCTGATTCTATTTGTCGCAGCGTCGGTCTTGTCAGTGTTGATATATTGTCGACTAGTGGGATATCTTCTCATCCGCCTATGACTGCTGATGATGAGTATATGGAGGACGCCGAGGGCATTTCAGCTCAACATATGGCGGATGATGATCAGGTTGTTGAGGAGCCGCATCGGGATGATGAGGCAAATTGTGTTAAGTCTTTAGAGCCTACATTACCGACACGGGATTTGAGTACGGACGACATTCCATTTTCCCATTCCCCTATTTTTTTCGGTCGGTCCCCACTCATGTCCCCTCTCCACCTCATGTCGATCCTTCTTCTGCACCTCCTGCCGGTCTTTCTTCTCCACCTTCTGTCGGTCCTTCTTGTCCACCTCCTGCCGGTCCATCTATTGTACATACTTACCATCCTTGGATGCCTGGAGGCCCAAGGTGTCCGGTTCTTCTCATTAGCTACGAGACACACATTGCTCGGGCTATATATGACCTTCATGTACCCGAGCCCGCTCCTGAAGCAGTTGCGCAGATGCCACCTCCCGTACAATAGAGGAGACGGAGACGGAGACGTAGAGGAGACGCTACAACTGTTGACGATGCTCCTCCAGATCCTGCATGCGATTCTTGAGATTGCTGAGCAGCAGCAGCCACGTCTTAGCGGGGTAGCCCGTCGTCAGGCGGAGCAGGATTTGGTATGTTTAACTTTGTAGTTTATGTGTTGAATCTTTAAAATGTTATTTATTAGAAAATGTATACTAATCTTAAATTCTGTTAATTCAGAGTCGTAAGACTCTGAGGATCCATTTCCGCTCAGCCCATTGTGCTGCCCACGAGGATTATATTAGCCTTGAGCCACATACGTGGTTTAGGCTGGCTGAGCGGAGCGGGCTTACAGGTCTACGTAAACTTGGCATTGCATGCAGCATGGATTCAGCATTGATTTCTGCATTTGTGGAGAGATGGCATCCCGAGACGAACACATTTCATATGCCCTTCGGAGAGATGACCATCACCCTTGCTGATATTCTCCAGATCTTGCGGGTTCCCATACGTGGGAGGAGCTGTACTTCAGACCTCAGTGATCCGGCAATGAGACAGCGCATCTGTACTCATCTGGACGTTGGGCAGGACCAGATGAAGAGCTGGAACAGAGCTGGCGGTATTCCTTTGGCATTTTTAGAGAGTAGACTAGTGGAGATGATGGGGAGTGACGAGCGTGACGAGGGCGTTATTGATACGTATTACCTCTTGTTGCTTCTTGGCTCGACTATCTTGGTGGACAAGTCGACTAACGCCGTGAAGCACAAGTGGGTGGCGCTTTTGTTTGACCACGACGTTACCGGAGACACTGCATGGGGAGCTGGGATTCATCTACGTGTACCGCAACTTGGGAGAGTCATCTAGGCGTGGAGCGCAGGGTATTGCATCTTGTGGGATTCTAATTAGGGTATGGATTAGTGAAATATTAAGTTATGTATTAATACTTCGGTCATTAATAGCGTTATTTATTCATTTACAGTGTTGGGTTTGGGCATATTTCCCACATTTTCGGGAATAATATGTTACCAACCCTCGGGCTTTTGGAGTAGCTGTTCTTGGTGCCTCGGAGGTGCCTAATAGTAGAGACAGCGGCCGTTTGATCGCTATACACCGCATACTGGACGCCATGAGATATGAGGAGGTAGAATAGTTTTTTTTTCGATATCTTAGTATTTAATTACAAAAGTATGTATTGACTTTGCCTTTTTTACTTTACAGGTGACCTAGACCCCTTGGGTGGGTTTGGACTTCCAGGCTCCTGAGGTAGCTCCTACTAGGTTTCGCGGTGTACTGCGCATTATAGATGTTGAGGAGTTGTACCACCCGGACCGAGTCCTCAGGCAGTTTGGGCTAGTGCAGCCAGTCCCAATTGTGCCTATTCAGCCGTACAAGGCCGTTAGGAATGCGGAAATTAAGGGATACGAGGTCAGTTTTGCTAGTGAGCTTCTAGTAGCATGGGATGCAGATCAGAGACCGTTGATTGATCTGCATGGACCGAATGCGACTCACTTTTGGAACATGTCTGTCGACTATTTAGATTGGTATGACGAGTGTTCTCATCCCTTGGTCGATCCCGGTTTCGTCAGACATGATCGTCCAGTCGGCCCTATCCATGTCTCTCCAGTTGTTGACGCAGTCGCGGTACACTTATTTTTGTTGAATTGTTTGAATGTTTTATCTCTTATTGTGTATATTGCAATAGTTTGACAAATATTACTTATTTTGTATACAGCGCATTCAGGTGGTTGTTGCTCATATCCGCACTTACTTATGCACACCCGAGGCGGCGACACAGACATTCGAGGGACTTGTGAGATTATGGCTTGATATGCTGATTGTGCAGCCTCCACCCATGGCCCCACCTCCACCTTGCCAGTCCCAGATGTTCCGTGATTCTGTCACGGAACCTGGCGAAGGTAGTCGCTCGCAGCCACATTAGTTTTTATGTTTGGATTAGACACGATTCATATGTAGGGAGTGTTTCTGTAAATGTTATCTATTTTATCTTATTTGGTGTAGTATGTTTGTTCATGTTTATTATGTCGTTTGATACTTACCTCAAAGTACGAAATAGCAACATAACTTTACCGAGCCATAACAAGATGTATGAACAACTATAAGAAAATCGACAAATTACGAAACCATTAACATCGAAAAACAAATAAGTACAAAATGGAAAGTTAATAGTTCTTTATTTCTAGGTAATATGAAGCATAATTATACAAAAAATGTTAGTATACTTAGTACATTGTGCGGTAGATGGGAATTTAAAGAACTGGAGTAGGAGGAGTAATCTTTGCATGCAAACAGTTGTTCAGTACAAGAGTTTTCAAAGTACCTGTCTAGAGCTTTAAAACCCTTGGAATTAATATTTTTTGGCTAATATGTGTAGACATATGCATGATTTCACGCTTATGTTAAGCCCATAGCTACACGCTTTAGAAAAGCGTGTAGCTATGCGCTTAACATAAGCGTGTCATAATACACGCTAACGTTAAGCGTGTAGTGTATATCCTCTAATTTCTATGTAATATGAAGCATACTTATGTAATACGAGAAAGTAATATAAACTCGTTACATGTTAGCATACTTATGTAATATGAACTCGTTACATGTTAGCATACTTATGTAATATGAACTTGTTACATGTTAGTGTACTTATGTAATACGAGAAAGTAATATGAACTTAGTACATGTTAGTATACTTTTGTAATACGAGAAAGTAATATGAACTCGTTACATATTAACATACTTACGAGAAAGTAATAGGAACTCGTTACATGTTAGTGTACTTATGTAATACGAGAAAGTAATAGGAACTTAGTACATGTTAATATACTTATGTAATACGAGAAAGTAATAGGAACTCGTTACATGTTAGTGTGCTTATGTAATACGAGAAAGTAATATGAACTAGTTACATGTTAGTGTACTTATGTAATATGATAAAGTAATATGAACTTAGTACATGTTAGTATACTTATGTAATACGAGAAGTAATAGGAACTCGTTACATGTTAGCATACTTATGTAATACGAGAAAGTAATATGAACTCGTTACATGTTAGTGTACTTATGTAATACGAGAAAGTAATATGATCTCGTTACATGTTAGTATACTTATGTAATACGAGAAAGTATGTAATAGGAACTCGTTACATGTTAGCATACTTATGTAATATGAGAAAGTAATATGAACTCATTATATGTTAGTGTACTTTATGTAATACGAGAAAGTAATATGAACTCGTTACATGTTAGTATACTTATGTAATACGAGAAAGTAATATGAACTCATTTTTTTCTCGATTTGTTGCTATTTTGAAGGATTGGGTCTAGTTTGGGCCTAGTTTGGGCCCATTAAGCTTTTTTTATACTATTAGGCCTAGTTTGGGCCATTATGCTTTTTTTGTTTTGATTTTGGGCCATTTCATGAATTAAAACACATTTTTTGTACTAATGCGTAGTAGTACATGTCATCCAAAAAATACATACATAACAAAATAAACATAATATCCCTAAGTTTTGAATATGCTAACTATGTATACAACGTGGGGTCGCCGACGTATAATTTCAAACACTAATGCATCGTTGATTTCCAATCCATGGTATTGAACAAATTCCCGCCAGCCGTTGCCAAATCTGTAGCTATCCCCACTCGTTGCGATAGACACAAGCAAAGTAGCATTACCACAATCCAGGGTGACTTCATTTGTTGTTGCAGAACTCAAGAATTTCAAAGCATGCTTCCTCGGGACACTCTGCATATCAGTAAGTGCATTTAAAGTTGATATTATGAAGTAATCCGAATCATAAATTTACATAATGAAGGATGCGGTGCTTACATTGGTTTGATTTAGTACAACAATGAAGCTCTTCATCTTATCATGTAACATAGCTTCGGCTCTTTCTAATGCTGAATTTGCAACATCTCCATCATCATCATCAGAGGTGTAGCTGTTGTCTTCTTCGACAACAAAGGAATTTGAGTCGTCGTTGATTACTACCACATTTGTTGACGAAGAGGCCATACTAACTTTTGGAGAATTAAACACAATTAGATAAGAGAAGGGTATAATTGTTTGTATGAAATTGTTTGTATTTATAGGGTGAAATAGAGTCGTTGGAAAAATGGCCGTTACAAATTGCACGCTTATGTTAAGTGTATGACCGTTACAAAGTACACGCTTAACATAAGCGTGCACTTTATAACGGTCATTTTTCCAATGACTCTATTTCACCCTACAAATACAAACAATGTCATCCTAAACCTTATACACCCTTCTCTTATCTAATTGTGTTTTAATTCTCCACAAGGTAGTATGGCCTCTTCGTCCAGTTCGAGTTCAACAACGGGAGAGAGACTTTGCTATTGTAATTCAAAGGCGGTCATACACACTTGTGACTGATAGTGGCAGTACGGAAGAAGGTACTAGGGATGCCCTGAATTGGGCATGTACGATGTCCACAAACCTAATAATAAAGGGGGATGTGATTTCTTTGCGTAGTTCGATCCACCATACGATGAGAGGGCACATGAGGTCATTATGGGGCTGTGGAAGGAAAAAAAACAACTTCTAAAGCAGAATGAGGGTCTTTGTAGGTATTGTTTAAGGATAATAACAAATAAACATCGTAGGTGTTAGAAAGAGAAGTAACCATTTATTATGTTTTGTAGGAATCAAGCGGAATTAGCGAAAGAGGGACATCGAAAAAGAATCAAGCGGAATTAGCGAAAGAGGGGATGCGATTTGTTATGTTTTGTACTACTTTGCGCTAGTATAGGCCCATTAAATCGAGATAAAAAGCGAGTTTGTACTACTTCGAATGTAGACGTTATGTAAAACACATCAAAGCACGTAATGTAAAACACATCAAAGCCATCTAAGTATTAAATTACATACTCGTATCATCAATCAAGTAGATGAACGGATCCATCTCCCGTATACATAAAAGGATCTGGTGCTCGACCATTTGCAATGCGGTAATCTCGATACATCTTCAAATTCCACTCAAAATTTGTTGTCCACCACAAAATGTTTCGATCTACGTTTCTGTGCCACAAACCAGGATTGTGCGGTATTGGCGACCCTTCCTTAAGCACCACATACATATACACACTCAAACTATTTGAGTAGTGAAAATAATGTAACCTAATTTCATAAATATTTTATTAGAAAAACCTTTACCGGTATGAAGTGATCGTGATTGCCTACGTGTGCCATGGCAAGAATCTTTTCTGGAGGTCCTATGCTTGATGTCCTATTCCTCAATGGTAAGAAAAACATCAGAACTTCCCATGTTAATAAGACAAGACCAACCTAATATAGTGTGGCAAACACCCATCAATGGCATGTAAAGCCAGTATACTTCTGAGCAAGGGATTCTGCAATGGTTCACTTGAAAGATAAGATCATCCCAGGACCCTTCTCGAATACGGAAACGTATCGGCTCGTATAGCTCTCGGTTGTCAAGCAACTCCGCTACCATCTCGCGTCGGATGTTGGATGAAATTTCGGATGCTAGTGGCATACCTTTGTTGAAGATCTTGGTAAACGCCTTGGTGTTAACCGTATCAAGAAAAGGGTGTCTAAAAACATGTTCAAGCACATTCTGGATAGGATGGATGCTAAGATATCAAGATGGAGAGTGAATATCTATAGAATCGAGTGTGTTAGTACAAGTAACGGAAGATCTGTTCCTTGGGCAGTGGAATATCGTAACAGAATAACAGAGTAACAGACAAAGTTCCGTAGAGAGGAAAACTCAATCAACCAACTAGTTGACTGAGAAAAACCTCTACCTCTAGGTTTTCCTAGTAGGATTTCGAAAGTCTACTTGTGTTATTAATTCTGGAATTACAATCAAGCAAGTCGTATCTCAATCTAGTTTACTCCTAGATATCTAGACCTCTTATTGTAACATTCCTAACAACACCTAAGACAATCAAAACCCTAACGAGTACTCAACTCACCAAAGTCTTATGCTTGTAAGTTCTTCTTCTTCTTCGAATGCTCTAAGTTCTGTTGAAATGCCGTAATTGCTTGTTGAAATGAAGTGGACGACTTCCTTTCTTATAGTCTAGGAATTCTATCTAATTTACCCTAGTTTAACTTAAGGAAAATAAGATAAAATAATCCTATACAATCTTTTCTAATCTTTCCTAACAAGAAGATCTTCAACAACTTTATCTCTTGCGGCCCAAGTTGTTTCTTCAAGATCTCTTTCCATAAATAAGAGATACGGAAATTGAAAGGGAGACAGCGCGTGCGTCTCTGCGTTCCTTGGCGATGTTCCCTTCCTTTCGAGTTCACAACCGCGTGTATTCATTCCTCGTTTGTTCCAGCGTGTTGTTCCATTGTTGACTTCTCTGTTCCTTTCAATCTCTGTTTTAATTCATCACATGGTTTTCATCGTTCCTTTAATTCACATGTTTCCTTAAACTCGTAGTTATACTAAAAACCATCAAATGCCATTGAGTTTATCATCATCAAAACTAGAGGGAACATCAGCGTTCCAACAATTTCCCCCTTTTTGGTGATGACAAACTCCTTCAAAATGTGCACGTCCAAAACAGTCAAGTAAGAAGTCAATCACATGCAGTCAAACATATACAATGATCAAAGTATTGACATTGTTCCCCCTCAGAAAGTTCATAGAAAGAGTTACCTTCAAGTAGTGTCGTCATTCTCCTTAGCACTAGCTTCTGTTATCAACTCTTCATTGGGTTTCACATTTTCCATACTTCTCCCTTTTGGCATCATCAAAAGATCACAGAAATAACACAAAGTCTTGACTCACATGCAAATCATGATCAAAATATTTCATTCATTAAGTAGAAAGAAGTACAAAGCTAAGGAACCTAGACAACTATCATCAAAAGACAAGGAACAATCACACAAAAGACATAAAAATATAAAAATACAAGAACAAAGGGTCAGACGGGCTGGATAGTGACAGGGAACACTCAAGTCTCAGGGTCTTCAGCAGCATCTTCATCTTTGCTCAGAAAGTGATCCAAGAGCAGGTTCATGGTGATGTTTAGCTGTTTAAGCTCAGCCAGGATCTGATGCTGAATTGAGCCACCCTTTGACGTTCCTTCGCCAATTGCTTTCTTGGCAGTCACATTGCCCATTCCCTTTGAATCACCCTTAAACTTCATCTTCTCCACAGCAGCAGAATCCAATTCACTTCCCAGAGACACTTCATTTTCCTCGAGATAAGATTCATCTCGGAGCAACAACATCTTCACCAAGCCTAGATAGGCCAAAGAGTGGGACTTTGCTTTGCAACGTTCCATGTGGCACAGAATTACTCGAGGGAGGTCAATCTTCTCCCTTCTCAGAAAACTATCAAGCAAAAACAAGTCACAAAGGGTGATGGTGTTGCGCTTCTCTTGGCGAGGTGTCACTGCCCTGGAGATAATGTGGAAAGCCAGTCGCTGAGCCAATGTCAGTTTAGTGTGCAACTCCCAAGCGGTTGAACCAAACAACCGTTCCATACACGCCAGCTTCTCTTCATTGACCTCACTCGCTGGAACCTCAAAGAAACCACCCAATGGAACAGAGAGGAGCGAGGAGATTACCTTGGGCGTGAAGGACAGGTCTTCACCACTGATTTTGGTAGACCCATACAGAGCATCAGCCTTGGAGAGATGGAAGTAGTGGTAGAATTCAAGCATCTGCACTTCATTCATTGTGGCCCTGTTGGAATAGAGTCGTTCCTATCCTTGGAAACGTAGAAGTTCTAGAATTTCTTCCACGTTGTATTCAGCAAAGAAACTCTCTCGAATCAGAAGCGGTGGAAGAATCTTTTTACCTTAAGAGAAGTCCGGAACAGTGGTGGTGGAGACGGAAAGCTCCAATTTTGCCTTGCCAACAGTTTTGGCCAGTTTCTTCTCAGTTTGCACCACGGAACGAAGTCGTGTCTTCAGTGGTCTGGGAGCAGTTTCATCACCACCAGACTTCGATGGTGTCGACTATGCAGTTGGAGCCATTCGATGCTCCAAAAACTATACCTCCTTCTCTTTCTCCTCATCATGAGTAGTGGCAGCAAGATCGGCGAGTTTGCGCTTGTGGGGTGGAGGCAGCGCCAAAGGAGCAGTCTTGACTACAAGTTCCTCCTCCAGAGATTTCAGAGACTGTTCCTCCTCTTCGACTTTGTCCTTTGAAGGGGAAGAGACCTCTTCTTCTTCGATGGGTTGAGGATTTTGTTGTTCCTCCATAGAAACCACCGCCAGCACAGGATTGAGGTCCTGGGCCTTTAATGGGGACGGAGTCGGTGTCGATGTAGAGGCAGAGGGGTCAACGTCTTGTTGAACGACGGCCTGGGCAACCTCCAAAACAGATGCTGGCCTGTCGGTGGTTGTTGGTGTAGCGCAGGCGGCCTTGGCCTGTTGGAGTTGGAGGATGTAGGCATCCATCTCGGCGTCAGACATTTTATCGGTGAGGAAGATCTTGCTTGGAGAATCCATGAAAGACAATAAGCTTTGAGAGATTTCACAGGTTTGAGAGATTTGAGAGAGTATAGAACAAGAGAGAATGGCGGTGGAGGAATTGGAATGGAATGACAAGTATTTATAGGAAAGATAAAATCTTTAGAAGATAAAATCTTTCCAAAATATCTCACCCAACTTGCCAAAAAATTCATCATGAGATCGTTTCTCTCTCTTCCAATAACGGCCACTTTTACACTTCGTTTACCGCGTGACTATTCCTACCACAGAGCAGTCAAATCTCACAGAGAGTCGTTCCAACGTTCACCTGTACCCCAATAAATGCCAACCACTGATTCAAATTCCACGTTCCATTCATATATGTTCCCCCTTAATCTGAGCAACAGTCGTTGTTCCCCCTGAGACCAAGAGTATTTGCGAGGCTTGTCTGGATATTTCAATGTTGGGTTCACACAAAATATAGTATATCCAAACATATGGTAGGGAGAAAAACAACTCAGATAATTATTCCCAGTAAAAGGTTTATCAAAGAAGGATCATAGGGAATGTTTACTTGAATCATGGCAATGGTAGGTTGTACAACCGATTATCATGTGGGCTTGTAATGAGGGTTCAATCATCAAATCAGTTGTTTTGGGTTTCAAATAAGATGTTGGCATGCAATCAAGTAATTCAACACAAATCAAAAGACAAAGAAGCTAGACCCTAAGACTAAGCAATTCAAGCATACAAAAATCATGAGATAACAAGTTCAAGAAAGACAATGTAAGCAAGATATGTCATGATATATGTGAAACAAATTAGCCAAGCATTAAGGGAATAATGGGTGTGAAGGTCCTCAATTCAGCGAGATCATGCCAAGGAGTAATTGAAGATACTCGAATGGACCTTTGTCTAGTGCTTTGGTGAAGATGTCGGCTACCTGGTTTTCAGTCCTGCAATGTTCCATTCTAATGAAGCCCATGTCAACATTATCACGTAGAAAATGATGACGAATGTCAATGTGCTTAGTACGTGAATGATGAACTGGATTTTTCGAAATGTTAATGGCACTAGTATTATCACACATAATAGGAACAGTGCCAAGAGACATACCAAAGTCTTCCAGTTGTTGTTTGAGCCACAATACCTGAGCACAACAACTTGTTGCGGCGATGTACTCGGCTTCTGCAGTGGAGAGGGCCACAGAGTTTTGCTTCTTGGAACCCCATGAGACAAGACAGGGACCAAAGAACTGTGTCGTTCCAGATGTGCTTTTGCGATCCACAACGTGCCCAGTAAAGTCAGCGTCTGTGAATCCAACAAGATTGAAATCATAGTTCTTGGGATACTATAGACATAGATGATACATTCCTTTGAGGTATCGAAAGATTCATTTTACTTCCTTCAAGTGTGAGTCCTTAGGGTTGGCCTGAAATCTAGCATAGAGACACACACTAAACAAAATATATGGCCGACTGGCCGTGAGATAGAGGAGAGAACCAATCATTCCTCTATACATGGTAGGATCAACAACCGTTCTATTCAAATCTGCATTCAAACGAGTGTTATGAGAAATAGGGATAACGATGGGTTTTGCAGAATCCATACCATACTTCTTCAACAGCTCCTTGATGTACTTTTGTTGATGAATATTCATTCCTTCCTTAGTCTGAGTTACTTGTAATCCGAGGAAAAAGGACAGTTCCCCAATCATGCTCATCTCAAACTCACTACTCATAAGATTTTTGAACTTCTCTACAAGAGCAGGGTTAGTGGAACCAAAAATAATATCATCAACGTAGACTTGAACCACCAGAATCTTACCTTCTTGTTCCAGAAGGAACAAAGTTTTGTCAATCGTTCCTCGACGATATCCAATGGAGAGAAGGAATTGTGCAAGTCTATCATACCAAGCACGATGTGCTTGCTTAAGACCATACAGTGCCTTATCCAAAGCATACACATGCGAGGGAAAATTGACATCCTCAAAGCCAGGGGGCTACTTCACATATACCTCTTCTTGGAGATATACATTCAAGAATGCAGTCTTGACATCCATTTGGTATAATGTGAATCCCTTGTGAGCGGCATAGGCGATGAGAAGACGAATCGCTTCAATGCGAGCCACTGGAGCATATGTCTCATCATAGTCAATCCCCTTTTGTTGATTGTAGCCTTGAGCAACCAACCTTGCTTTGTTCCTTGTGACCACCCCAGAGGCATCGAGCTTGTTCCTATACACCCAGCGAGTGTCAATAACATGCTTGTTGCGAGGTAAAGGAACGAGACGCCAGACTTTGTTTTTTTCAAATTGATGTAGTTCCTCTTGTATAGCTACGATCCAGTCAGGTTCCTTCAATGCTTCCTTGATAGTCTTGGGTTCTACAAGAGAGATAAAAGCATGGAAAGCACAAAACATATTCAATTTAGAACGCAAACCTCTTTCACCAAAAGGTGTGACTAAATTATGAGTGGGGTGAGTGATAGGCGTTGTCGTGACACCTAAACAAAATAATCCTTAAAAACCTAACTTAGTAGAATAGGCAAGCAAGGGTCGAATCCCACAGGGAGGAGTAATCTTTCAAAGTGCACAAGTGTATGCCAAAGGTAACAAAAGGGGGTTTTGTTGGTTTGTTTGCAATTAACAAAGTAAATAAAAACAAAGGGTTGTAATCAATTGGGAAAAAGTACTTAGCCAGACAAATATCCACCATTCATTTGATTGATTGATCCTTGATTATCTCTATTCTTTCCTATGAATATTCCTATCCCTATTCTGAAATAGTTATCAGTCCAACTAGTCCCGGTAACCCTAACTATCGAACGCACAAGAAACTATCAAGATTTAGAACAATAGCAGCAAGAAGCATAGGAATTAACCAGGATACATGCAACACCACAACTCGCAGCATTTAACACATAATCAATTCTCTTTCATAATAAACTAGTCCAACTAGTCCTAGAATATCATGGTTGCTACACAAGATAAGGGATTTCAACTCGAAATATCCAAACCCTAGCAATAGACAATTACTAATATCAACTAGGTGATCAATCCAGTCAAATCAGCAAGAATCAGTAGGAATAAGCACAAGAGAAAAGATATAGTTGATGGAATAGGAATAGAATTATAATATCACAATCATATATCAAATGAAGGCTTTAATCGTCGGACTAAGCAAAGGTTGCTTAGTTCTTCATAGTCTTGAAACAAAAACTCAAAGGGAAAAAACAATGCTGAATTCTGAATAATGAACGATAAGATAATAAGTGACTACTCACAACTAGGTTATAAACCTAAACCAAAACCTAAAACTCGAGATAACAAACATAATCTAAAAGGAAATAAAATAATACAACGGAATAAAGGAAATAAAAGAAAAAGGAAAATAAAATAAAACAATATTCGGACGAAGTCTTCGCATGCGTTCTGACGAATGGGTTTCCGCGACCGCGGAAGAATTTTCCGCGATCGCGGAAAAGTTACTGTAAAGGCCCTCGCGTTCGTATTTTTCTGCGCCCGCGGCATTGGCATCCGCGACCGCGGATTCTTCGCTGTAGCTTCTCTTTGCTCTGTAATATTCCGCGACCGCGGCGGTGAATTCCGCGACCGCGGAAAAGCTCCTGTAAAGGTCTTCAACTCTTCCTTCTTCATATTCTCTAGTCTTCTCAGGTGGCTTTCCCCTCCATCGTCATAATCTTCATTTAAGCTTCTCCAAACCACCATAATCATACTTCTTCTCCTCAACTCCATACTCCACAATCATGCTCTAACTCATTCAAATGGTACCCAAAATACCAGTAACAACTCCTAGTTAAGCCCTATATAGTAGCGCTGATCAAATTCCCCCATGCTTAAACCTTGCTCGTCCTCGAGTAAGCTAATATAAACCTACTCCTCCAATCAAATTCCCAAGGTCTCAGGACGCACAGAAAAACCATCTCCACTAAGAATTGCACCTAAACATGAATCTCCAAGGCACCAACACAATAAGCACAACACACAAAACATACAAGCTTTAAAGAAAGCAGAGTACTTCCTCCAAGCTTAACCCAAACACCATAGAGTGAAAAAAAACATATAATCCTAGCCTCCATCTATCTTCTTATAACTCCCAGAGTGACCTACCCAAATTCTTCTTATATCATTTTTTCTTATGTCACCACGCCAGGGAAAAAATGAGGAATCCTAATAATCATTCTTCTTCTTTTCACTCATTTTGCCAAGGCGCCCTTTCGGGTTTTCACCAGGCCACTCATTACATTTTTCAATAGATGGGCTCACATAAACTCACATCACTCTTGACCTCTTATTACCCCAGCCTAATGTTGGTCCAAGCCACCTGCTTATTACCTAAGCCGCCCTTTCGGGATTTTGATTTATCCTAGGATTTTATTTATGTCTCTTTTCAAATTTTTTGACTTTTTTTTTCATTATTTTTCTTTTCTTCCTTAGACGACTAACAAGTGTAGAACACTCCTTCACGCTTAAACATTGCATTGTCCTCAATGTAATGGAAGACAAAAAGATGAAGCATAGGGAAAAGCAAAAAATAAGTCACAACCGTCGTAGAGTTGGCTTGGACGTGAAAGTTGATGTTGGCGGTATATCAATATAAGCACATGTCTCTGGTGTTACGGCATCCTCAAAACAAACTCCACCGTGCAATCAAAAGGAATCCACTGTAAGGTGTAGTGGATAACAAAGAAGCGGGGTTGCACGGCCTTCAATGAGCACATAATGGAGCCCAGATGTAAACGTGGTGTGGGCTCTGGTGTTCCTCCTCCTCAGCTGTTGAATGTTGGGCCATCATCGTTGCCAACTAAAAATGTGGGGTGAATGTCTCCTCCTTGGCAACAAGATGCGCACCATCTCTCAATGTAAAATCGGAAAGCTGGCCTTCGGTAATTTTTTTTTTTTTAGGTTTTTTTTAGTTTTTTTTCGGGATAGGAGACTTACAGTGAAATTTCCGTGCCCGCGAAAACGTTTCTAGTGCGAGGTTGACACCGTCTTTAATTTTGCGCGGGTCTCCTACCTGCATGTTAGTCTAAAAACAAAACAAAACACAAACGAAACACCAATAATAAAACTAGAAAGGAAAAAACATGAAAAGAATTTCATACCTCGGGTTGCCTCCCAAGCAGCGCCTTAGTTATTGTCGTGGCTCGACTTGGTGCTCTCCAACTCAACTTGGGTTGCTCACATCAATTGAACACTTGGGGGTTCCATCAGGAGGGAGTCTCTTTGCATCATCTATGTTGAATCCGACCCTCACCCCGCCAAACTCCATTGTGAGCGAACTACTACTCACATCGATCTTTGTGCTCGCCATGTTCATGAACGGCCTTCCCAGCATCACAGGGGCTGCATGCTTATACTGCCAGGAATGATGTCTTTAAATTTATTGCATAGTCCATGTGCTTATGAATCCTGTGTTTCTATTGGTTGTCAACATTTTGTAGATCTAATCTTGTCTTTAAATTTATTGCATAGTCCATGTGCTTATGAATCTTGTGTTTCATCTGTGATGAGTTCTCTAATGGACTGAGATGCATATCCTCTTATTTCATGCCCTAATGTGCCTTTAAGCAACCAATTGATATAACTTGGATGGTTTATTGATATATTTGTTATTGTGTGATTGGATATGCATCAATGATGCATGGGGACATCTGAGATGCTTCATATATTCTTTTCTATGCATTTGATGACAATGACTTGCTTGATAATGCTATTAGATTCTGATTTAGTTCCCAAAATTACATTATGTTCCCAAAAGTTGTAGGCTAATCCTATATCAAGCTTCTATTTTTCACATAACCTACTAGTTATGTGAAATGTAGAAGCTCTTCACAAAAGTGTAGACTTTAAATATAAAACACTTAGAGTCCAAATGCTGTTGTTGTTGTTTCTTGAGTGTCTTGCATATCATATCCCATGCTTGCACTTCCTTCCTGAGTGTCCTGTAGTCTATATCCATTGCTTGTTGTTGCATATTTAGTAGCTTGATATGCATATGATGATGTTGTTGGGTCCTGAGGTGGTTGTTGATATGTTGATGCATGTTGTCCCCTTTGTTGTGCATTTCCCTTGACAAGGTCCCAAGCTTCTATCACAACCCACATTGGGGCCTTCACTGGTTGATATAATAAACCTTGAGCCTCCAGTTTCTTCTTATTTACATGTGGTATCTCATAGGCATTCCCTCCCTTATCCTTCAAAATCTCATTCATTACATGCTTGAGAGTCACCCACACATTACTCAGTGTTTTGGGATCTAGTTCATAGAAGGCTTCATTAACTGCAGCTAGCATTGCATCTACATCTTTATGCATCTTTTTATGCATCAAGGACTGTATACTTCTAAAAAAGCCTAGATCTAAGATGTTTAGGTTAGGGCTATTAGGTGGTTGTTGAACTAGAATAAAAGTGAATCCATCTTGCTCATATACCTGCTGCCACTCTGCATCATTTTGAGTAATATGTGCCTTTGCATTATCTTGTTGGATGAAAATTACTTGTGGTGCTCCCTCTGGCCATTTGGACTTGATTGCTGGAATAATCTGATTGATAAGCATGTCCATTGTGACTCTCTGATTGACTGATTCTACAATTTTTGTGCACATTGTCCCCTTTTGCATATGTTTTGATGATCTTTTGGCTGCCTCTTGATATGTGAATGGGAAGATGCCAATCTTCCCATCAAATGTGCATTCTCCTTATGAATTGAACCTTGGCCTAGCCACCACTGAAGTGAACATTACCTTTGGAATGAATTTGCTTGAGCATGTTGATCTATACTTGCCCTTTTCATTCTGTGCTAGATATACCCTATGTGACTTTTTGCTGAGATAGAACCACTTCTCAACTAAATGGACAAAGTCAAACATTGGGAAATACTCTCTCTTTGATTCAGCTGTGTCCCCTTGCAGTAGATCCAAAATCCATGACAACCTTCTTATTTTATTTCCATCTTTTAAACCTGGATGTAATGGATTTGTATGTCGCTTCAATGCCCCCCTTTTAACCATTCTATGGACTGTACTTTTTGAGATGCTAGGCTTGGCTGCCAAATCTCTAATGCATGACCTGTCACCCATGCTAATTGATGTGATATCTCCAACTAGTACTTCAACCCTTTTTCTGCCTGAGTTGTGGAACTTGGTTGTGACATTATATCTTTCATTTGCTTGTCTTTGTCTCTTGGCTAAGTTCCACAGTTTGCTTATGCATCTTTTTGTTACTTGAAATTCATGTGCAGCAGCCATGATTGATCCTTGCTTGAGCTTGCCCTCTTTTGCTCTATTGAGAAGCCATATAAGTATGTCCAATCTCTTCTCACTTCTGAGCCTATTCCTTGAAGGTTGTTGATGATTATCTGGTGAAAAAGGAAATGATGTTTGTTGAAGGTTTGTTACCTCTGTTTCTGGTTGCTGAATGCCATGTTCATCTTCTGGTTCCATATTGAGATCAAAATTGAGCATTGCCCCTCTTCCATGTCCCCAGCCGGTTCATTAAGATCAATGTTGATCTCAGGAGCTCCCATGTGTCCATGGTCTTCAGCAGCAGCAACATTAATGTCTTCAACATCTGAAATCCATGCATCATTTAAGTCCCAGTCTGAAGCCATCAAGGATAGGCAGTGATGCCCTTGTATTCTCTGTTTTGCTGTTTCTTTTGTGCTGTTTTTGTGTAAGTGAGTAATGAATGCAGTGTTGAAGGTTTATGAGCATTTATACTCTCAGGAATGTTCTCTCTCTGTAAATCTCTGTAAATCCTTGGGATAATCCGTGTGTTTATGAATCCTGTGTTTCTATTGGTTGTAAACAATTTACAAATGTATTCCTATTGGTTAATTAAATGTGAGAAGGATTGAGGATTTCAACTGTGATTTGACAGTATCCAAAATCCAATTCTAATTGTACCTTTCTGTAGAATTTTGCTTACCTTTTCCCCTTTTTGAAATTTCTTAATTTCTGTGTAATTTTGTAAAGGAGAACTTTATAAAGGGACAGAGAGAGTAATAAACAAAATAAAGAACTATTTTTCTAACGTATGCCCTTAGGACATAGGTTAAGATCTCATATGTAGAAACCTTTGATTAAGTGTTAACTTTTTAAGATACTTTAAATTTTTTAAAATGGTTCACCTTTTCTTCTTTAGAATTTATATTTCTTAATAGTAATTCTTAGAGTTTGGATCATATGCGGAGCACTCTTCCCGTGCGGACGTGCGGAGCATGCACTTTAGGGCCTTATTTGTGCACTTTAATGTCTTATTTGTGCACTTTTTCAAAAAAAAAAATCTTTTACAAATTGTTTTCCAAGCATTTTTCAAATTTTTTGCAAAAGTGTACAAATAAGGCTCTAAAATGCACAAATAAGGCCCTATAGTGCATGTCCGCACGTTCGCACGGGAAGAGTGCTCCGCACCGGAACCGTACTCGTAATTCTTAATATCCTTAGATATAGGTTAGAAAAACATAATAAGGAAATAGGGAATGGAAGATTCTAACTGTTAGCCATGGCGACGCCGTACGTACTCCCCTTTCTTAACGGCCGCAACCGTTAAATAAAAATACACGTAATTAACCCCACACAACCATCTTCTTCCTTTGCTTTCAGCTTTCCCCTTTCTCACAGCCAGAAAGAAATTGACCCCCAAATTAAGATTTTCCAGTTGTCCTTCTTCCTCCGACTTCTTCGCCCGTAGACTAGGTTTCGTCCCGATTCGCTGTTCCAACCTTGGATTCTCGAGATTAGGGCTATAGTTCTTGTGTGATTGTTTGAGAGGGAACACCGAAACGGGAAAAATGGGGGTGGATTACTACAATATTCTGAAAGTATCAAGGACGGCGAGCGACGAGGAGTTGAGGAAATCGTACAAGCAGCTGGCGATGAGGTGGCACCCGGACAAGCATCCCAGCGGGACGAAACAGATTGCGGAATCCAAGTTCAAGCAGATATGTGAGGCTTACGATGTACTCAGCGATGCTCACAAGCGCCAGATCTATGACGTATACGGTGAAGAGGGGCTCAAATCGGGGGATTTCTCCAATGTTTCTTCGCCCTCCGCCGCGCGCGCCGGCGGGTATAATGGAAAGGGGAAGTCGTTCCGGTATAATTCGCGTGACGCGGGGGATATATTTGCGGAGTTTTTCGGGGATGGATCGGAGAATTGGGATGGTCGGAAGAGTGGCGTTGCTGGTGGCGGCGGGAATAATGCTCACCGGACTGCGAAGAAAGAGGCGGCGGTGGAGATACAGCTTCCTTGTAGCCTGGAAGAATTGTACAAGGGGTCTAAAAGGAAGATGAAGATATCCAGGATTGTTTCGGATGATTTTGGGTGAGTAATTTTTCCTTCTTTCAGTAATACTATTCTTTTTAGCAAGTTAATAGTACTGATTTGATTCATCAAACTTTAACTTCTTCACAATACGGTTAAAACTCTACAATTGGATAATCAAATTTGACTTCTTCATCTAGTAGTTTGGAATTTGGAGTGATAATCAAGTCAATTTGAACAAGATTGTGTTCAGACTCATTTACCAGTAGAAAAAGGATAAAGCGATACATTTTCAGTAACTTATTAATTTTATGATATTTTAACTGGGGGGTTTACTGTACGTATGAAGGTAGTGATAAATTGTCGAGTGACCTGCTTATAGGATATCCATTGTTATAATAAACTGTTTCTTGGCTTGACCGTTTCCTGATATCTGGATGAGTATGTGAAGTTGAAATGCTTTTTTCCTAATTGACCACCACTGAATCACTATAGCTCGCCTTGTAGCATCATGTAGGCATGATTGTATAATCTTGTTTGAAGATTTGGTTGGAATGATCATTTGCTAGAGTATTACTGGTCAACTGAAAGTGAGCTCGAAGGATTGCACGTCTCTCCCTTTGGACCTGGCGTGTCAGTATCTCAGATTGTTTTTGACAAGCTGTGAAGACTGAAGAATGATATAGTAATTGTTTTCAGATCCCCAGTTTACAAAATATTATATCTAGATAATGGCAAATGTCAAATAATATGCTCAATTGGTAAAAGATTTTGCTAGAATATGTAGAATGGTATTAGGTTCATTTTTAAATAATCCTGTGATTTAGTATGAATAATATCTTGTGAAGTTACCTAAGTACTAACTAGCAAAGCTCATTGGCTTCCAAAATCTTAGCTAGAAGTTTGTTTTAAGAAGGTAGCCATGACCAATGAATTCATTTTGTCACTACTATACTGTGTGGTTTCTGTAACAATGTAGCCTTCCTCCGGACCACGTGTTGTGCAAATTAGAGCCTTTACATGGTTTTCCTGAAGTGAAGAAACACTTATTTCACGAGTGGTGTAACACTGAGTAAGATGGTAACATGATCCATTACTTATGAGTTATGATACCATGAATTATTGTTGGAAAGCAACCCACTTCATTGTGATTCACTAGATTAGTACCTTATTCCAAATTCCACGTTCTCTAATAAAGTAATCTTAGATTATGCAATCTCTTTTTCGTCTAGAGTATTTTCATACTATCCCATGTCTGTCTAAAAGTATTTGTTTGGCCACTTGCCTATCGGTATATTTGTAATTGCCAAGTAGCTATTATCATGGACAATAGCATAACATAATTCAAAATGCAGCAAGCCAAAGACGGTTGAGGAGGTTTTAGCCATTGATATAAAACCTGGCTGGAAGAAAGGCACAAAAATCACCTTCCCGGAGAAAGGCAACCAGGGTTCAGGATCAGTTCCAGGAGATCTGATATTCGTCATAGATGAAAAGCCTCATTCTGTTTTCAAGAGGGACGGGAATGATCTGGTTATAAACCACAGAATATCACTACTGGATGCACTTGCAGGGAAGAGTCTCAACCTCACCACTCTAGATGAAAGGAATCTCACTGTTGAGGTGTCAGAGATTGTGAGACCGGGCCATGAAGTTGTGATCGAAAATGAGGGAATGCCCATCTCCAAGGAACCCAATAAAAGGGGAAACCTAAGACTCAAGTTTGACGTCAAGTTCCCGAAAAGGCTCTCTGACCAACAGAAATCTGACCTAAGGAGAGTATTGGGTTGAAGTTTGGAAGCTCATCGATTGTCCATAGCCTGAATTTCAAGAAGCGGCTCCTTACTATGTTAACCCATCAAATGTAAATGCGCTTTATATTTCTTTGGAGATTTTAGCTTATTTAAGAATTGTGAATACTAGGATGTTTGATGGGATTTCATGCTATCAACATTGACTGATGAAAGATGAAAATACTGCAGATGCGCAATACACCGCCGGCCATATAAGTAATTGTGTGGTTGATCTATCTAGAACACTAAGAGATCGACTTAATTGATTAGGTATGACATCGATTTGTCTGCTCCCTACTGGTCTTACATCTTTTATCTTGTAGATTGTGACTGAACAAACACACAAGTCTTGTCCTTTGACTCCGAAAGCAAGGCCACACAATGTTAGGAAATCGACCCTTCCTTCACGAGACCCTCGTACACTCACCAAAATCCCACCGAAGTAAAGACATAATATACAAAAGCGACTTTGTATTATATAGTAAAAATGTACAAGAGGTGTTTTACGGATAGCTCCAACATTCTTTACTATATGAGACACATTCACACAACTTCACACCCCTCACACTTGAGCACACACACAAACACACTTAATTTGCTCTCTTGCGCACGCTTTAAAATGCTATAACACATGCCTATTTTTAGGCTTACAATACTAACACAACTCTCCCTAGAATATTCTAGGTTTACATATAGACCACATGTTTCCAACTTATTCTAGAATTATCCTAATTATTATTTTCTTACTAAATTCTAGACTATTCCTCGTAACTCTCCCACTTGTATAATTATAGAATTATCTAGGTTTCACTTCCATTGTTTTGGGCTTAATATCTAGAATAATGGACTTGGAAGATATTAAGCCCAAAACAATGGAAGTGAAACCTAGATAATTCTATAATTATACAAGTGGGAGAGTTACGAGGAATAGTCTAGAATTTAGTAAGAAAATAATAATTAGGATAATTCTAGAATAAGTTGGAAACATGTGGTCTATATGTAAACCTAGAATATTGAAGGTTTCCAACTTATTCTAGACTTTGCTTGAAGGCACGTACCTCACATTATGAAGAGTGTGGCTTGTACCGTTATGAAGCCTTATCGTCACGGTTCTAGTACCCTCGACCTTCAAGTTCTCTCCGCCAGCTAAGTTGAGGTGACCAAACTCTCCATCATTTTTCAAGGTGTCGAACAATGTTTGGTCTCCACACACATGCATCAAAGTGACGTTGACGTGTGTTTCATCTCCATCCCGGGTCACCTTGCGCCCTCGTTTGACTCCTCCATCGCTCATGCTTCCCCGCAACTAGTATGCTATCACGTCCAATGTTGATAGCGTCATTCTTCATCATCCTCTCACTCTCCCGCAAAGCGGCCATCACCTCATCTAGAGTGAGACTCGACCTTCCTACAAGTAACGTTTGCACGAAAGACTTGTAGGACGTCGACAATGATGCTAACAACAACAACGCTTTCTCCTCGTCTTTTATATTTTCACGTGCATTCATCAATTGACATACTAGTTGATTACACGAGTTAATGTGGTCGTGAAGATTACCTCCTTCCGACATCTTCAGTAAGTACAACTCCTTCTTCAAACACAACCGGTTCGTCAGCGACTTCGATGCGTAATGCTCTCGAGCTTATCCCACAATGCCTTCAGTGTGGTCTCCTTCAACAGGCTAAACTTAATCTCGGGAGCAAGTGCCAACCGGATTGTACTCACCACTTTCCTAGGAATTCTGCTCCATTCCCTCTCATTAATGAAGTCAGGTTTCTCCTTCTCTAAAGCCTAATCAAGACCTTGCTACACCAATAGGTCTGGAATCGTACTCTTCCACAACATGAAGTTGATCTTCCCAGCAAAGAGTGAGATCTCGACAAACCGACCGCCATCACGCCAACAGGAGATCCTTCCACCAGTGAACTAAACCCGTATCACCTAACACCGACAACTTCGGCTCTGATACTACTGTTAGAAAATCTACCCTCCCTAGGATCCTTGTATACTAAACGAAACCCCCACCGAAGCAAAGAAGCAATATACAAAAGCGACTTTGTAATAGATAGTGAAAATGTACAAGATGTGTTTTACAGGTAGCTCACAACACTCTTTATTATATGGGATACCCTCACACAACTTCACACCCCTCACACTTGAGCACACACATTAGTTTGCTCTCTTGCTTGATGCTCCAAAATACTACAACACATGCCTATTTATTGGCTTAAAATACTAACACAACTTTCCATAGAATATTATAGGTTTACATATACACCACATGTTTGCAACGTATTCTAAAATTATCCTAATTAATATTTCCTTACTAATTCTAGATTATTCCTCATAGCTCTCCCACTTGTATAATTTTAGAATTATCTAGGTTCCACTTCCATTGTTTTGGGCTTAATCTTTTCCAAGCCATTTATTCTTCCTTTGATTTGGTCCAAACCATATTAGTCCATTTGAAAATACTAATTATACTTCAACATTCAATTCTCAACCTATTCGGATGTTCTTGCTAAAAAATTTACTCCAAAAAATCTTCAAATTGTTTGTGCATGCAGTAATATTTCCTTTCCAAAAGGTTATTACCCCTAATATGTCTATATAGCACAAGACAATAAGCCTTGCTATTTCGATCATCTTCCGTTGCAAAAGTCAAGAAATGGTATCAATGACATACAAGATGTAACAAGATTAATTTTATTCAAAGTAGCTCGATCGTCACAGCTTACAACTACATGAGGGAAAAAGACACACACACATGTTAGGTTGTTTATTCTTTATAAGTTAAGTGATGAAATTAAACTTCCATCACAACACACAGAGGCGGATCCAGGGGGTCTGGTGACCCCCCTTCCCCTGAATCAAATCATATATTAAAAAAATATATATATTAATATATTGTATATGCGAACAAAAAAAAACTTATAGCTAAAAGAGAAACGCTCCCTTCTGGGAGCCGGCCCTAAAAAGCCACCGGAGACGAGCCGGCCCTTGAATCAGATGCTCCTAGAAGAGCCGCCGCCGCTACCATGGCACCTTCCCCTCTCACCTCCTTTCGCCATACAGCCCACCAACAAATTCGATTCCGGCCATCTCCACCACTAGCTCACCCTCGGAGCTGCGAGGCTCCCCCTCCCGCCCTACATCAGTCCTATTCCGGCGACTTCGACTCGAACGAGGAGCCGGCGAGGACCCTGAAGAGGCCCGGCTGGTGTGGATCCCAGTAGCGGAGGTTCTGGATTTGAATTTTTTTTTTCGTTTCGTTTCTGTTGTGAGACTCTCTTTGGATGATGGAGCTTGCCTTGACGATGAATCGAGTTGTACTTCCGGCTTCGTAGAGGATGACTATCCTTCCGGAGGCGCAGCGTTCGTTGTGCTTTACTCACCTCTTCTCTTGGCTTCCTTGCTTTTTCATGCTCTAGTTTGTTTCGCTTTTGTCTGTTTTTGTTTCGTTGTTGTTTGTTATTGTTTCTCCTTCTTGTTGTTGTTGTATTGCCGGTTTGTCCGGTTGCCAGTTTCTGGCCTCTCGAAGTTGTATACTTCGAATTTTTACTGAATCAAAAAAAAAAAATATAGCTCAATTGGTTGTGGAACAAGAGTTTAACCCAAAGGTTTGGGGTTCAAGTCTCCCATCTTTTGTATTTTATCTTTTTAGATAAATAAAAATTTGTAAAAAATATTTTCAAAATTGTAAATTAGTTAAAAATATGTTTTCAAAACATAATAATCCACCTAGTATATAATACTTGTAAAAAGAATTATACAAATAGTAACATGATCAATGCTAAATAATTTTTTTTTTTTATAAACAATTTTATAACCCATCTTCGAACAATTTCTGAATCCGCCGCTCACAACACACATAAGTTAATTAAAGCTATTTGATCGGTGAACGTACTATTTCGTAATTTTAGTATTGGTAATAAGTAATGTCGTTATTCTAATTACTGTTGAGCCTGTGCAACTCAATCTTGCTCTCGAGCTCTTCCTTCTTGACACCCACCACCTTATCAACCTCCAGCCCTTTCTCGATGAACAAAAATGTCGGCATCACCTGTATTCCGTACTGCCTAGATACATCCTGTTGTAACACACCATCAATTTAATGATAACTATCAAGTAACCTCACCTTAATTTTATCAACGGTAAATACACACATAGAAATGGCTTGTTGTTCGGTGAAACCGGAGAACATCCGGTTCCGGAACCGCATCGAACTGAAACTGGATAAATCTCTTGTATTCGGTTTCGGTTCTGATTTGACAAAACCTCTTGAAAGAGAGGTAGTGTGTTTTATTCTGGATAATTAGTTGGTTATCAAAGGTTTTCACTCTAAGGAACTGATCTTGATTCTGTATTATTACATATACCGCTGCTAAGGAACTGAACTCTCAATTTTATTTGATTTCTAACATGTGCGATCCTACAGATAATTTATTGTTGTTCATGTGATAATATATAGTTGTTCAATATATTTTTGGATTATTCAATTCCATCGTCGATGACATACAAGTTCATTCAATTAAGTATTTAGTTGTTCACTGTTTGTTTTATTTGTTTAGTTTACTTATCATAGTTTCTAAATCATGTTTATAGACTAAAATATATTTGTTCATTATATTCTACACCGTTGTTCATGAGGCTGTAGACGTTTATGTTGTTATTCATATGAAAAGACAAGCATAAATCCATTGAAGCTTAGCTTAATTGGACATTAATGAAAGTGGAGAGAGAGCATATGAAATTGGACGGAGGAAAACGATGTATTCTTTAATGGATTTTCTTAATTAATTATTTTTGTAAAATTCAAAAAGGAATGATTTTTAGAGTATAATTAGGAAAATGTAATTAGTTAAGATATATCTTTTCCTACACTAACACAAAATAAGAAATTTGAATTACTAGATCAATTTAATTTTTATGGCTAAAAATTCTCCTTACTATCTACCATAAGAGTAATATGTACTTGATCTCTCTCTATTTATTTAGTATTATATCAACTTTGCTTGCATGCATATGACATGCATATTTTCCACAGTTTTGTACATACAATTAATTAGGAGGAAAATATTTCCATTAACTCATCGACGTCAATCCTGACAAAGTCGATGTCGGCGAACTTGGAAGATAACTCGTTGAAGGCTGGCTGTTAGGAAGTGGATTTTCGGGAACTCTGATTCTCTTCCTCAGTTTTTCTAGTTTTGACGATGACAAATACTTTGCTATTAATATTTTCATATGTGTAGATAAACAGGGAACTCAGGAATCGGAAATAAAAGACAGAGACCAAGATGCCAGATTTAGGAACTGGCATATGAACTGAAGTATGTCGAAGCCGCGCTTACCTGGAAAGAGATTTGAAGAAGCGACGGCTGATAGTTTAGGGTAGATCTTATCTTGAAGAGGGAAGATTAGAATATCCTTGTTTTCATATATCTTTAGGGATTCTTTGTATATCTTTTATGGAAACAAAAGTGTAAAATCGTTAGAGATAATATTTCGTAACAAAGATTATCTTTTTCGATTTTTTTTGGTTATTTTATTTGTGCATATCAACCAGCTGTAAATCACGATTCTATACGGTTGTTATGTATAAATAAAGTAATCAAACTCTCTCATTTACTCACGTATTCACTCTGCTTACGGTGAAGAAAACAGAGCTTGTTCTTGTGAGAAGAATTGTGTAAGTCAATTGATTGTTGTGTGCTTGATTAGGTCGAACTAGGTAGAGAGTCTTAAGTGTGTCTTAAGTCTTTAATCTGTGTGTTCTATCCTAGTTGATTGAAATCGAAGCATTAATAAAAGAAGTAGACTTTCAAATCCTCTTGAAAGAGAGGTAGTGAGTTTTATCCTGGATAACTAGTTGGTTATCAAAGGTTCTCACTCTAAAGAACTAGTCTTGATTCTGTGTTATTACATATTCCGCTGCTAAGGAACTGAACTCTCAGTTCCCTTTGATTTCTAACAGGTGCGATCCTACAATTGGTACTAGAGCAAGCACTCTAGATTTGTGTTAGTTTACATATTTCAAGATGACTAGCTCAAGCGAATTCAATTTGGGAATGTCAATCAACAAGCCTCACATAAGAAAGAAGGGAGAAGAAGAATGGTGGGAGAAATGCATGACCAACTACATTCAAACCATGGACTATCAGTGTTGGAGCGTGATTGAAAATGGTGATGGTGTTATTCATGAGAAGTTGGATGAAAAAGACTGGAAGTCGGAGTACTATACTACCAAAGAAAAGAATGCTAAAGCTCGTCAACTCATTCTCAATGGATTAACAAGAGAAGACATGGACAAGGTGATAGGAATTGAAACTGCAAAGGACATCTCGAAAGCCCTAAAGGAGATGCATGAAGGAAGTGAGGAACTCAAACAAAGTACAAAGTTCACTCTAGAAGGAGAATACCACACTTTCGAGATGCTGGAAATAGAGAACATTTCCCAGTACCACTCGCGTTTCACAAGACTTGTCACCAAACTCAACAATGCTGACGTCAAGCTTGATGAATGGTCCAAATCTCTCATCATCATCAATGGACTCAACTCAAAGTTCAACCTCATCAAGAGAGTCTTAAAGACTATCCCCTGGTATTCAAGGTCTTCCCTTAACTCAGATCATAGGGAAACTTAAAGTTGAAGAAAGGGAGGCTCTCAAAACAAGTTCTGCCAAGAAGATGGATAAGAGAATCGCCTTAAAAATCTCAAAGGCCTTCTCAAGGTTGGAAATGGAGGAAGAAAACTCAGATCTTGAAGAAGAAGAACAAGATGAGATGACAACCCTTGTCACTAAGCATATCAAGAAGCACTTCATCAAAGGAAAATTCAAAAAAAAAATCAAAAGAGAGATCTCTCTGTATACGCTTGCTATCAATGGAAGGAAATATGATGCGCTCCTACCCTCCATGACTGCCATAGAGGAAGAGGAAGCTATGGGCATTCGCTCAGAAGGGCCAATCACCAGATCGCGCGGCAAAGCCATCGCGAACGCGACACAATCATTGGTTGTGAGTGTCGTCTCTAGCCAAGGGACGCACGAGGCCGCGTTCTCCCTCAAGCGCCTTCAATCTAGCTCAGAGAACGCGTTTTTTGTCAATCTCCTTGCAACCATCCATTGAACGCAATCTTTTGTATTGTTTTGGAATTTATGAACGTTGTTATTTAAGTTATTGCTTTTGGGCGTGCGTTCCACGCCTGTCGCGTGGGCCGGCCCATTAAGCGAGACTCGGCCCATCCGAGTCCCGCCATCTCTTATAAAAGGTCAACTCGACCTTCTGTACTAGGTTACGTCAAATTTTAATTTATGTTTTTGTCGAGAGCCATATTGCCTCCATTCTTAGATCGACGTCACAAAAAAACTCTTTCTCCTCATCTCCTTCCTCCGCCGCCGACGCTACGACCACCTACTCGAGCTCCTCAAGTCTATCCCCCTCCGCTGCCGACGCTACGGCTTCGTTTGCCTCTCGAGCCAACACCATCACCGCGCTCGCTTACTCACGCAAGGCAACAACCACGCGTTCCAACCATTCAAATATCAAGATCAACACGCGCGACTCACCACCAAGATCTCGATCCGACATTCACAAGCAGGAACGCAGCAACTGGTATCAGAGTCGGCCGAGCCAGACGACTATTCCCATGGTGAGTACTCTGAACCGTTTGACTTCAATGACAGGTATGAAGCCAGAGGAATAAGACGCCGCCGCGAGATTGCCTCAACATCGCTAGCCGATCGAGCCAAACGAGAAGAATGCGACTCAGGTCTACCGCGTCGCTCCAATCGCGCCCCAGACGCTGTGCCGCGTCATCGTCGCCATGCTCCCACCCCAGTGCCATTCGACGTCAATGACCACCTTGGCAATCAAAGCACGCGTACTCCGCGTTATGTGTGATATCCCGTATTTTTGTAAGGTTATTTTGGGAATTTTGGAATTTTCCCGAGTACCCGTTTAGTACGTCGGATTTAATTCAAGTAGCTTGAGACATTCTATAATGTGCTGTGTATCTGTAATATTTTTCTCAGTGAAATAAAATACAGACGACGTGCTTCGGATGTTTATACGCGTTCGCGTACGATAATTTTTATCTCGGGTTAATGTCTTGCTCGTTCAAAAGCTGAATGGGCGGGAAAAGGCAAAAACGGCGACCGCCGTACAGTAACGGCGCCCGCCGTCGCTGGGCCCGAGGTTTCAGGCCGTCGTCTCCTACTCTGGGCTCGCCAGGGCTAGGAATGGCAACCGCCGTAATTACGGCGCCCGCCGCGGCCCGCCGTAGGCAAAGTTGCGGCGCCCGCCGTGATTACCCAGAAGTCATTACCCGTTGGTCGCCGGCGAGCTCTGGCCGCGCCGATCTAGCCCTGCTCGGCCTCGTCTAGGGTGATGATGATGTTCCCATTGCTTTGGATATAAAAGGAGGTGTTGGGGGAAGGGTTTTGAGCCATCCGAGCACCAAATCTCTGCCAAAATTTCGCCTCATCGGAGTGTTAGTTTTGCCGGATTTCGGAAGCTTCGTTGGTGTCGGTTGGTGGTGTTTCTAGAAGCCATTGTGAAGACTTTTGGTTGCCTTTGGAGGTTGGAACCCAGGCAAGGCAAAAAGGGGTCGAAACGCGCATCATTTGGGTGAGTTTTTCTCTCGTTCTGTCGTCGGAGTTCTTCACGACGACCGCCGTGTTCTTTACGGCGCCCGCCGTGATGAATGCGGCGACCGCCGCCAGTGCCCAGAATGCCTTCGTGGCTTTGGCTTTGTTGGTTGTCGTCGTGGCGTCTTTCCTTTCGATTTCTTTCGCCGTTTTTAGATTCGTACTGTTGTTATGTCGGATCTAACTTAGGGTTCCTTTTATGGGTCGACTCGAAGGTCGTTGTGCTGTCGGAGCTATACCCGTGTCGAGCCCGGAATCTCGTCATTGTCGTTAGGCTTGTTTCTACTCTGCGGATTAAGGCAAGTGGCGGTTCGCTCTTGCTCATCGTTCCATATTTACATTAATTATCAGTTGTTTATCTGAGTAATTAATTTGGAATGATTATTGTGTTCATCTGGAAACGGTTTTGTTAACTGTTTTGGAAAACTAAAATATGATGTTATAATAGGTTGTATATCTGTTAGAACAACGCTATTATATATATATATATGTGAATTAATACATATATTATTATAGGTTGTATATTGTTAGAACAACGCTATTTTATCTGTAACTGGCCTTGAGGGCATTGATATGAGTTATTGCTGCGTTTGTAACTGTTTGGTTAGAACGAGTATTCGTAGGAACGCTACTGTGTATCTCAGTACGAGTGCTAGTTGTTTCTTGATAACCTGGTGGTTAGGATTTAGTTCCTACCATTCTTCTTTAGTGCCGTTGTAAGGATTTAGTTCTTGATTCCGCCTGAGGGATATAGTTCCCGCGAGATTTAGTTCTTGATTCGACTCTTGGGATTTAGTTCCCGAGTCAACTCTGCCTTAGGGATTTAGTTCCCAAGTGATCTAAAAAGATTATAACGTGATGTGGGTTTTGGAATTAAATAAGATAAAGTGCCCGAGTGCACATAATTAATATACCTTTGGCAAGTAGTGCAACTAAGTAAATAGTGCAGCTAGGAAAGCTCGTCTCGACTTTTGATCAGAGTACGTTCTCTTTCCAATCTGGATTCGCTGTAAACGATGAGGTTGGTCATGAACCGAAACATCTAAGTCAGTTTTTCAATCACTGATGTGTAATTCTTTACACGTTCCAGATTTGTCATATTTCCTTAAAGACTCAATCTCTTGGAGTCTCTTTTCGGGTCGATTTCTGTGAAGATTAAGTCTTCCAGAATCTTCTCTTGTGCATATCTCTTGTTGTTATTCCGTGAAAGTGCCGGGTTATTATTCGAGGGACAATGATAGTAAAAGGTTACGATCATTCGAACCACTCTGCTTTTTACCCTTGCATAGTCTATTCAGTAGACTAACCAACCGCAATTGTTCTCTGCATGGTTGGCTGGTGTCATCCGTTCGATTCGGCACATCAGATAGAGCAAAGATGAGGAGACTAGATTGACTATGAAGACGACGATTATTTTTGGATGTTTTTAATAATTTCTTTTAATCAGGTTGAGATCTTTGGGAGATGACCATTGTGGTCAAGATCCTTGTTTGTAATACATTTAAAAGACTTCCGCTGTAATTTATTTAAACTCTGTGTTTGTCCTATTCGGGATTGGGATGTAATCCCGAGACTCATGTTTTATATAAATAAGGTTATCATTTTGTATCATTGTATTTCATGATTTGTATTTAAACGGTAAAGCCTTGGGTGATCTCGGTAAGGAACATTGAGGTCACTGGCGGTAATACCTTTCCAAATGGGTTAAGATTTGGGGGTGTTACATTATGGCTCCGATGGCTATGGATCGACAACGCCGACAATACATGATGATTTCAATGAGTTTGATGATGAGGCGATGGAAGACGCAAGGCTCATCAATCCAGGCTCCTTCCATCCTCCCTTTGGTGATCCCATTGAACTCCAAGATAGGCCAGCGGATTGGATCCCACCTCCACTACAACATGTCAGACCACAACATCGCGTTATGGGCGACAACACGCGTGACCCTCGTGGCCAACACCACGAGGACATGGCACGAGACTTTCGTTGCCAACACAATTCACATGATCCACGACGAAGACAAGGATGCGCTGAAGCTGTCCAGGTTCGCCAAGCTCTCCATCCTCATCATTGCGCAGAGGAAGCTGAACAACGTGCTTATGCGCCACAACATGCTCAACATACACCAAGGCTTAGCCGCCATGAGGTAAAAGTTAAAATTGAGCATTTCTTTGGAGAATATGACCCCGCTGTGTTTCTTGAGTAGGTGCAGGCTACAGAGTATATGACGTATTGTCGTTCGTAGCTGTCAAATATAAAACCTCACAAATAAACTAGTATAGTCAATAAGTAAGGGTCGATCCCACAGGGAAGGAGCGAAACTAATGGTGGTTGCATGCAAGTCACTAAAGGGGGGGGGGGGTTGTAAGTTGGTTGGTCACAATCAAATCAAACACAGTAAAGTAGATGAATGAAATATCAAAGAGAGAAAACACTTAGCCAAGTAATGTCCACATAAGTCATCCAACGGTTGTTCCTTGATTATGTCCTATCTTCCTATTCGGTTATTCTTGTCCTGATCTTGGGTAGATTCAATGATCAACCAAACCTAAGAACCCTTACCAATGAATAACCCTAGCACCACTAGTGATTCAATCCAAAGGCAGCAATGCATATAAGAATTAACCAGGATACACATAACACCTCAACCAGAAGCATTCAACATGTAATCAATTCTCTACATAGATAAATTCCATAGTGGCAGATATAAACTATGCTCGCTACTCGAACTAGAGCGTTAGCCCAACAGTTCCCTAGTATTAGCAATATGAATTAAGGCAATAAACCTAGGTGATCAATCTAGATAAACCAACAAACATCCAAATAAGAATTTGCGCAAGAGAAAAGATATAACTCAATAGGATAAGATAGATAGGAACAAAACCTCACAACCAGATGAATAAACTTATGCTTCCATTATTGGACTAAGAAAAAGAGGCTTAGATCCTCATAAACATGATGAACTTCAAAAGTATGAAAAGTGGCAACGATTAAAATGAAACTCTAGAATGGCGACCTCTTTAAACCTAATGCTAAAGAGAGTATATATAGGGATTCTAACAAATGACCTAGCCCAATAAGAAAAGAAACGGAATAAAATGAGAAAATAAGAGGTCAGCAACATACACTGCAGTCTCTTCCTCGTCGTCGTCGTCGTCCCCTTCCTCATCGGACGACGATCCCTGCTACCTGTCGCCATAAAGGTAGAATTCCCTCGCCCGGGGCACAAAAGGCATCGGACGAGGCAACCTCATGCGGTGTATGTTGCCGGCCAGGGAGAGCCAGGCGTACTCTCCATCGCGGGCCTCCAGCAGATGGGACCTCCGCATGAGCCTGTTATTGTATGTGTAGCTCTCGTCGGGGAATTCCCAATGGTCCGCGAGGATCTCGTACTGTCGGGCGATAAGCGTCACCATGCCTCCCATGGAGATCTTGCCGCCCTTCTTCTCTCTCAGTCGTAGGTAGCTGGATAGAAACAGCTCGACCCAGTCGGGGATGGTGTGGCTCTCTGGTGTCAGACACCAGAGTACTGTAAGGTCCTGCCTGGAGACCTTGTTCACCTCCCCCTGTCCCAGGAAGGTCATGGCTAGCACCTTGTGCGCCAGCCTCAAACAGGGATGCGTCAGCTTGTAGTTGTACTCGCCGGCGCTAAGGTTGATCACATCCCGGGTCGCACCTTGCCAGAAGAACTCTAGCAAGGCGCCTACAGCTTCCCAATCCTCGGTGGGCTCCTTAGTGACACCAAAAAGGTCCCGCAGACCTTGGTAGGACATCTTTCTTTGCCGGCCTAACAGGTTGAACGTGATCCCGTCGTCGTGGCGTTCCAGCGTGGCCAGGAACTCCAGGGTCAGTTCGTCGGAAGTCGGGGCGGACAAGTCAATGAAGTTACTGAGCCCTCCGTGGCTCAGTAACTGATGAGTGCAGTCCTCCAAAGCGAGTTGTGTCAGCGTCGGTCGATCGTAGAATTTCGTCTGGATGATCTTCCGCTGGCTGAACATCTCAAAATAGCGTCGATGCCTCGGGCTCCTCATGTTGGCTACGAAAGCAGACATGATGGGAATAAGGAGCTAGAAGCACTAGAGGAATACCAGAGGGGCCCACAATCGCGAGGTGTGGGCCGCGGTCGCGGTTTATGCTCGAATGAAGTCCTCTGGAGAAGAAGGGCCGCGATCGCGGTGCTTGACAGCGGCGATCGCGGTTTCTGGGCTGCAGAAAACTTCAAATAAAAATGGCTCTGGTGGTCCTCGGTGGTGCTACGATGGTCGCGGGGGCTTCAGGCGATGGTCCGGCGATCGCGGCTCGTGAGGCAATGAGAACTCCGAGGAAAAAATGGAGATCTCACCCAAACGACGTCGCGGTGGCGGGACGATGGTCGCGGGGCTGCAGGGTGTCGTCGCGGTGGTCAGAGTCGGAGATCCGAGTGTTTGGAGTCTGAGAGCGTGCGGTGGAGGTGTTGTAAAATGCCTCCGCCATGCCTTACTCTTATAGGCTCGGCGACGAGATACCGCGATCGCGGGGCTGAGGGCCCGCGATCGCGGGGTTAATGCCATGCAACGTAACAGTGGGCGCGAGTTACGAGGGTTTGACCGCCTCGGAAAACACGCCGGAAATAAATTATGTGGGCCAAATTTTTATTTTTATTTTATTTTTTAGAACTTTTTTTTTTGTAGAACTAAACTCCGTGGAACACCGTGGTGGAACCGCGATCGCGGGTTGTTGGGGTCGGGGCTCCGCTGCAAAGTTAGTTCTAGTGGCCCACATAAGAAAGAAAAAGAAAATAACAGCTAATGCAACAAAATTAAAAACAGTAACAAATCCTAACGAAAACAAAAGACAAAGATGAGTTCAGCAACTCATACCTCGGGTTGCCTCCCGAGCAGCGCCATAGTTATCGTCGCGGCACGATGTCCTGCTGTACCTTCTCAACCTGGGTTGCCTCCTGCAACCGTACTCTACACTCTTGAGTCTGGGGGATGCTCCTGAATGGACTCCAGCCTGTGCTCTACCTTCCTCCGGTCAAATTCCATGCTCTTTGTGTTGGAGGTCTTCATGAAAGGCCTCCCTAGCATTACTCATCCTTCTTGTTTCCCTGTGTTCGTGACGAAGAAGTCTGCAGGGAAGACGAGGGTGTCGACGCTCACCAAAATGTCCTTCACAACGCCCTCTAGAATGATGACGGAGTTGTCAGCCAGTTGGATGACACATTCCGTGCTTTCTAATGGTCCGACATTGAGGGTGTTGTAGACGGATAGCGGTAGGACATTGATTAAGGCCCCCAAATCCAGCAATGTCTCGCTGAACTCGGTTTCCCCAATCTTGCAGGGTACGCTAAACATCCCGAGATCTTCACACTTTTTTCGGGATCTTCTTTTGCATCACAGCCGAGACATCCTTCTTGACTTTCTCCTTTTTCTTCGACCGCGCTTTTTGCTCTTTCTTGAGCTTGCATAGCTCCCTTAAGAAGTTTGCAAAGCGAGGCATCGTTTTGCTCAATTAGGGAGTCATCTTGTAGTTATGAATGTCTCGTACATTCCCGTCAGTCCCTCAATGGGTTCGTCATCTTCTAGCGCAGTAGGGAATGACACTGGGATGTCAAAATATCCCTCCGGGTAGACATACTGCATCATAAATGTAAGTGGAGACTGCCCGTTTTCCGAAGTTTGATCGCGGTTTTCACCCCTCGATCGCGGTTCTTGCACTGGGGCCCCGCGGTCGCGGCTATCCTGCCTGCGGTCGCGCTTAATCGGCGCATCTTGCCCATTCTCTTGCTCAACAGACCCGCGATCGCGGCAAATTGCCCGCGGTCGCGGTTCGTCCTCGTACTTCTTGGTTGGCAGCTTTTCTTCTTCATGCTCCCATCTGGGCCTTGACGTCATGGAGTTGACGTTTTGCCTTGGATTTATCTCAGTTTGAGATGGGAGTGCTCGTGACTCTCTAGCTTCAAGCTTGCTGACCGCTTGGGAGATCTGCCCCACCTGCTTCTCTAAGTTCTGTATGCTGGACTTGGTCTCGTGTTGAAACTGAACCATGTTTTGCTGCATGGTTCCCACGGTCTGCGTCAGCGTATTCATATGTTGCGCCAGTGTGTTGACCTGGTCCTCAAGATTGGCGGTGCGGGGAGCTCCCTGCCCTTGCGGTCTTTGATCTGTTTGGCCTCTGAACTGCTGGCCTCCTTGAAACTCCCTCTGGGGGTACTGCTGTTGCTGCTGGTATTGCTGAGGGGGTCTTGGTCGGAACTCAGGGGGGTTCTCCACGTTCTGCGTGTTCCCGTACCTTAAATTCGGGTGATCTCTCCACCCGGGATTGTAGGTACTGGAATAGGGGTCGTACCGTGGTCTTTGTTGGTACCCCCCAACAGCGTTGACTTGCTCAGTGGACTCCTCGTGGAGTGTAGGACATGCTTCAGTTGCATGCGAAGTAGCATAGCAAAATTCGCACTCCTTGACCCTCTGCGGTCCTTCCTTCCTCATCAAAACCTTGATCATCTCCTTCATTTCGCTCATGTCTTTCACCATAGATGAGGGAGCATGATCACTTGTAGTGGCTTTCACTGCCTGGGCGCTCGCCCTCTTACTGAATTGCCTTGAGCCTTCCGACAACTCGCTCAATATCTCAAATGCTCCGGCAGGTGTCTTGTTCAGTATGTTGCCTCCACATGCCGCATTCACCATTCGTCGCTCTTCATCCAGCAATCCCCCATATAGGTATAAGACCAAATCTTGGTCTGAATACCCGTGGTAAGGACAGCTGGAGCACAACCTCTTGAAACGCTCATAGTACTCGTATAGCGTCTCTGTCCCATGCTGCTCTATGTTCCTCATGTTGCGCTTTAGACTGTTCAGCTTTGTTGCTGGAAAGTACTTCTCCAGAAACGCCTTCTTCATCTTTCCCCAGGTATTGATGCTACCTGGGGTGAGGTAGTAAAACTATTCGTTGGCTGAATCCTTAAGCGAGAAAGGAAAAGCCCTCAACTTCATTTGGTCCTCCGTTACGTTGCGTGGCTTCATGGAGGTACACACGGCGTGAAACTCCGAGAGATGCTTGTTTGGGTCCTCTCCACTTAGCCCATGGAACTGGGGCAAAAGATGGATAAGCCCAGACTTGAGCTCAAAGTTCACTCCCGCTGGGAGCTTAGGGAACTCTACGGCCAGTGGCTGCTGCTCCAAGTTAGGAGCAGTCAGCTGCCTCAACGTGGGTGGATTGTCAGCCATCACTTCTTCTTCGTCGATCTCTTCCTGCGGTATCGCTCTAGGTGGATTGGCCAAAATCGCTGCTGCCCTCCGATTCTCCCTCAATGTCCGCTCAATCTCTGAATCAATAGCTAAAGGTGGAGAGTCAGCAGTATGGGTGTGGACCATAAGATAGGTCCACACACACAAGCAAACACACAAAAATCACACAAAAATTTTGAAATACACACAAAGCACACAAAAACACCAAAAGCTCAAAACTTGCCTTCCCCGGCAACGGCGCCAAATTTTGACGTGATGTCGTTCGTAGCTGTCAAATATAAAACCTCACAAATAAACTAGTATAGTCAATAAGTAAGGGTCGATCCCACAGGGAAGGAGCGAAACTAATGGTGGTTGCATGCAAGTCACTAAAAGGGGGGGGGGGGTTGTAAGTTGGTTGGTCACAATCAAATCAAACACAGCAAAGTAGATGAATGAAATATCAAAGAGAGAAAACACTTAGCCAAGTAATGTCCACATAAGTCATCCAACGGTTGTTCCTTGATTATGTCCTATCTTCCTATTCGGTTATTCTTGTCCTGATCTTGGGTAGATTCAATGATCAACCAAACCTAAGAATCCTTACCAATGAATAACCCTAGCACCACTAGTGATTCAATCCAAAGGCAGCAATGCATATAAGAATTAACCAGGATACACATAACACCTCAACCAGAAGCATTCAACATGTAATCAATTCTCTACATAGATAAATTCCACAATGGCAGATATAAACTATGCTCGCTACTCGAACTAGAGCGTTAGCCCAACAGTTCCCTAGTATTAGCAATATGAATTAAGGCAATAAACCTAGGTGATCAATCTAGATAAACCAACAAACATCCAAATAAGAATTTGCGCAAGAGAAAAGATATAACTCAATAGGATAAGATAGATAGGAACAAAACCTCACAACCAGATGAATAAACTTATGCTTCCATTACCGGACTAAGCAAAAGAGGCTTAGCTCCTCATAAACATGATGAACTTCAAAGGTATGAAAAGTGGCAACGATGAAAATGAAACTCTAGAATGGCGACCTCTCAAACCTAATGCTAAAGAGAGTATAAATAGGGCTTCTAACAAATGACCTAGCCCAATAAGAAAAGAAACGGAATAAAATGAGAAAATAAGAAAAGAAAACAGAAAAGATAGATTCGGGAATAGTCCGAACTTTCTGCGTTGATGACCCACGATCGCGGCCCATGGACCGCGATCGCGGCCCTTTGTGGCTCCGCGCTCTTCACACTTCTCCGCGCCTACAGATAATTCTCGACTTGCCCCGAGGGACCGCGATCGCGGAACCCTTGCCCGCGGTCGCGGTTAATGCTCGGCCTTTACTCCTTGGCTTCGCCTCCTAACCTCTCCTCTTCACTTCCTTGGCGTCTTCTCTTGGTGGCTTCCTTCCTCAGTGTCTCATATGATATCCAAGATAGCTCAAACACTTCCAAAAACACCAAACTTCGCCCCCAAACTCCATACACATGAATGTGTCTAAATCTACCCGAATGGCACCAATAAAACCCTCTAATAACTCTTAGTTAAGCCCTACAAAGTAGTGCTTATCAAACTCCCTCATGCTTAGACCTTTGCTCGTCCTCGAGTAAACTAATAAAGAGTCTACTCCTCCAATGCAGCACCCAAGGTCTCGGAAAGCATGTCCTCCAACTAAGAGTCACCTAACCCATGCCAAGCTCCTGGCACCAATCTCATTCACAACACATCCACAACTCAACCAGCTTAAAGGGCAAGCAGAGTACTTCCCCCAAGCTTAACCCGGACATCCAATGGTGTGAGTAACCTCTAATCCTAGCCTCCATCTATGACTCCTTATGCCTCCCAGAGTGACCTACCCGACAATCCTTCTTCGACTCCTCTTCTTATGTCGCCCCGTCGGTAAAATGAGATCCTAGAAAACTCTCCTCTTCTTTTCACTCATTTTGCCTAGGAGCCCTTTCGGGTTTTCATCCTAGCCACCCATATTTTTTTTCATAGATGTGCTCACATAAGCTCACGTCACTCAGACACCTTCATACCCCAGCCTAGCGTTGGTTCGGGCCACCTGCTTTTTACCCAAGCCGCTCTTTCGGGTTTTCGACTTGTCCCAGGATTTTTGTTTTTATTTTTATTTTATTTTTTATTTTTATTTTTGAAATTAAAAATGCTGAAATTCAAAGTACAATGCTGGAAGAGAAATATGTACAAGATAGGTAGTGAATACTTCTACTCCTCCATGCTTAAATCATGCATTGTCCTCAATGTATGAAGGACAAATAAAAAGATAAGGGAAAAAATAGAAGTACTCACTGGGGTAGAGGCCAATATCCATAGGCGTTGAAGAAAGCCTCAACTCTCCTCTACAGATGAACCACCTGGTTCTCAACGGTATTGAGGTGGTTGTCCAGGCGGTTGGCGTGGTAGGCAAGGTTGACCTCCATGTTGCGCTGCCACTCAGCGCTCCGCCTCTCGTGCTCCTCGAGGCGGGTGGAGATTTGGCGCTCCCACTCAGCGCTTCTCCTCGCATGCTCCTCTAGCCTCTGGGAGATGCCGCGTTCCCACTCGGCGTTTCTCCGTATCTGCTCATCCTGCCTCAGCTGCATGTTCGTCATTCTGTCCAGGAGCTGGTCCCAGGGAGCCCCTCCAGAACCACTACCAGATCCAGATTCCTGGTGAGTGTAGTAAGGATATACAAGAGGGCCCCTGGAACCCGGCGGTGATGGCACATCTCTCTCCATGTCCTCCGCCGCAGTCTCTTCCTCATCGTCGTCGTCGTCCCCTTCCTCATCAGACGACGATCCCTGCTCCCCGTCGGCATAAAGGTAGAAATCCCTCGCCTGGGGCCCAAAAGGCATCGGACGAGGCAACCTCATGCGGTGTATGTTGCCGGCCAGGGAGAGCCAAGCGTACTCTCCATCGCGGGCCTCCAGCAGATGGGACCTCCGCAAGAGCCTGATATTGTATGTGTAGCTCTCGTCGGGGAATTCCCAATGGTCCGCGAGGATCTCGTACTGTCGGGCGATAAGCGTCACCATGCCTCCCATGGAGATCTTGCCGCCCTTCTTCTCTCTCAGTCGTAGGCAGTTGGAGAGAAACACCTCGACCTAGTCGGGGATGGAGTGGCTCTCTGGTGTCAAACACCAGAGCACTGTAAGGTCCTGCCTGGAGACCTTGTTCACCTCCCCCTGTCCCAGGAAGGTCATGGCTAGGACCTTGTGCGCCAGCCTCAAACAGGGGTGCGTCAGCTTGTAGTTATACTCGCCGGCGCTGGGGTTGATCACATCACGGGTCGCACCTTGCCAGAAGAACTCTGGCAAGGCGCCTACAGCTTCCCAATCCTCGGTGGGCTCCTCAGTAACGCCAAAAAGGTCCCGCAGACCTTGGTAGGACATCCTTCTTTGCCGCCCTAACAGGTTGAACGTGATCCCGTCGTCGTGGCGTTCCAACGTGGCCAGGAACTCCAGGGTCAGTTCGTCGGATGTCGGGGCGGACAAGTCAATGAAGTTACCGAGCCCTCCGTGGCTCAGCAACTGATGAGTGCAGTCCTCCAAACCGAGTTGTGTTAGTGTCGGTCGATCGTAGAATTTCGTCTGGACGATCTTCCGCTGGCTGAACGTCTCGAAATAGCGCCGATGCATCGGGCTCCTCATGTTGGCTACGAAAGCAGACATGGTGGAAATAAGGAGCTAGAAGCACGAGAGGAATACCGGAGGGGCCCGGGATCGCGGGGTGTGGGCCGCGGTCGCGGTTTATGCTCGAATGAAGTCCTCTGGAGAAGAAGGGCCGCGATCGCGGTTTCTGGGCTGCATAAAACTTCAAATAAAAATGGCTCTGGTGGTCCTCGATGGCGCTACGGTGGTCGCGGGGGCTTCAGGCGATGGTCTGGCGATCGCGGCTCGTGAGGCAATGAGAAATCCGAGGGAAAAATGGAGATCTCACCCAAACGACGTCGCGGTGGCGGGACGATGGTCGCGGGGCTGCAGGGTGTAGTCGCGGTGGTCGGAGTCGGAGATCCGAGTGTTTGGAGAGTGAGAGCGTGCGGTGGAGGTGTTGTAAAATGCCTCTGCCACGCCTCACTCTTATAGGCTCGGCGACGAGATACCGCAATCGCGGGGTTAATGCCCTGCAGTGTAACAGTCGGTGCGAGTTACGAGGGTTTGACCGCCTCAGAAAACGCGCCGGAAATAAATTATGTGGGCCAAATTTTTATTTTATTTTTTATTTATTTTATTTTTTTAGAACTTTTTTTTGTAGAACTAAACTCCGTGGAACACCGTGGTGGAACCGCGATCGCAGGTTGCTGGGGTCGGGACTCCGCTGCAAAGTTAGTTCTAGTGGCCCACAGAAGAAAGAAAAAGAAAATAACAGCTAATGCAACAAAATTAAAAACAGTAACAAATCCTAACGCAAACAAAAGACAAAGATGAGTTCAGCAACTCATACCTCGGGTTGCCTCCCGAGCAGCGCCATAGTTATCGTCGCGGCACGACGTCCTGCTGTACCTTCTCAACATGGGTTGCCTCCTGCAACCGTACCTTGCACTCTTGAATCTGGGGGATGCTCCTGAATGGACTCCAGCCTGTGCTCTACCTTCCTCCGGTCAAATTCCATGCTTATCGTACCTATGCCCACGTCGATCTTTGTGTTGGAGGTCTTCATGAAAGGCCTCCCTAGCATTACTCGTCCTCCTTGTTTCCCGGTGTTCATGACGAAGAAGTCTGCAGGGAAGACGAGGGTGTCGACGCTCACCAAAACGTCCTTCACAACGCCCTCTGGAATGATGACGGAGTTGTCAGCCAGTTGGATGACAATTTCCGTGCTTTCTAGTGGTCCGACATTGAGGGTGTTGTAGACGGACAACGGTAGGACATTGATTGATGCCCCTAAATCCAGCAATGTCTCGCTGAACTCGGTTTCCCCAATCTTGCAGGGTACGCTAAACATCCCGGGATCTTCACACTTTTTCGGGATCTTCTTTTGCATCACAGCCGAGACATCCTTCTTGACTTTCTCCTTTTTCTTCGACCGCTCCTTTTGCTCCTTCTTGAGCTTGCATAGCTCCCTCAAGAAGTTTGCAAAGCGAGGCATCGTTTTGCTCAATTGGGGAGTCACCTTGTAGTTCCTGAATGTCTCGTACATTCCCTTCAGTCCCTCAATGGGTTCGTCATCTTCTAGCGCAGCAGGGAATGGCACTGGGATGTCAAAATATCCCTCCGGGTAGACATACCGCGTCATAAATGTAAGTAGAGATGGCCCGTTTTCCGAAGTTTGATCGCGGTTTTCACCCCGCGATCGCGGTTCTTGCACTGGGGCCCCGCGGTCGCGGCTATCCTGCCCGCGGTCGTGCTTAATCGGTGCATCTTGCCCATTCTCTTGCTCAACAGACCCGCGATCGCGGAAAATTGCCCGCGGTCGCGGTTCGTCCTCGTACTTCTCGGTTGGCAGCTTTTCTTCTTCATGCTCCCATCTGGGCCTTGACGTCATGGAGTTGACGTTTTGCCTTGGAATCATCTCAGTTTTAGATGGCAGTGCTCGTGACTCTCTAGCTTCAAGCTTGCTGACCGCTTGGGAGATCTGCCCCACCTGCTTCTCTAAGTTCTGTATGCTGGACTTGGTCTCGTGTTGAAACTGAACCATGTTTTGCTGTATGGTTCCCATGGTCTGCATCAGCATAGTCATTAATGCCTCAATCAACAACTCTAAGCGCATACACATATCTTACTACTGACTTACAACCAAAGCTAACCAAATATACAAAACTCACTATTGCACTAACACAACAAAATCAATTAACCTTCACATCAACAAACACATAAGCATCAACGAGATAATCATCACATATAAACATAACAAAATAACGATTCAGGCCAGCCACCCTTCTGCTGCCGCCTGTTCGTTAACATAGACTGTAACTCATACACTCAAATTCAAACCATGTGGCCCACACCCTCAAGATGGGAAACCAACCTTCACAACATCCACACAATCGACCTTCATAATCAATCAACATACCCTTTTATCCGAAACTAGCTAATACCAGCATCCACATCAACAGAGATTCACAACTTTGACTAGTTACAATTAACAATATAACACACGAAATTCACAACCACAACCAATGGCCAACAATGACCCACAACCACAACTAATAACAATCAACGTCCAACATAAACCAATTATCAAACATACAACCAAATTACCAACACAACCACTTAGTCAAGTACATAATCAACATTCATCACAAATCCACGTATTCAGGTACATAACCAATATCATTAACACAACCACTTAATCAAGTACACAACCAACATTCAACACATAACCAACACACACAACCACCAACACCTCCAATAGAACCTCCGTCTCCACCACCACATCACCGGGTGAGACCATCAACACACACAACCACCAACACCTCCAATCCAACCTCCGTCTCTACCACCACATCACCGGGTGAGACAATCAACACACAAAACCACTAACACCTCCAATCCAACCTCCGTGACCACCACCACATCACCGGGTGAGACAATCAACACACACTTTCCGGATGGGACTTTCACCATCCAACCCTTGGCCCTTAACGACGTAGGCGTGCACCCTATCAAATAAATCCCAAAATACCTACTAAGTAGTATAGTAAGCAAGACAGGGTCGATCCCACAGAGAGTCAGGTTATCAATTTGTGCAATTCGTTATTACCAACTAGGAACTAGGGGGGTTTGTTTGTGTTTCGTAACAAGCAATAAGAAAGCAAATAAACAGTCCGCAAATAATGGTTGTAAATAATAAGGGAAAAAACGCCACACTCAACAGAGATCCACACAACAATAGAAAGGTCGATCACGGAATTCTATCAATCTCAAGTTCTTAATATTCCTATAGTTGTTCTTATCCCGATCATAGATAACTATTAGTTCTACCAGCCCTAATAGTACTTATTACTAAATCAAATCCGAAAACCTTCAGAACTCAATAAAGCAATAGCATTCAACCAAGGATTAACAAGACACATGCAATAGAAACAACCCGTTACTATAAGCATGCAATTAACTCTCTCTCACGATGAAGCGCTCAGATCCCCTATACGCACAATCGTGTTCGCTACTAGATATGCAACCCGAACCCGGAATCACAAGTCCTAGCAAATAGGAAGATATCAATAAACATAGGTGATCAATCTAGATAAATCAACATAGACCAATAAACAATCAAGCACAAGAGAATTAATCCAACTAGATAGGAAAACGAACAAGAGTAGAAAACTCACAATCAATCAATTGCTGGCTTCAAACTGTCAAGTGCAACAATGGAGGTTTAGTTCTCCATTAGGGTTTGTGAGAAAACGTAGAAAGGTGGAAACTAGGGTTAGAGAATAGATGATCCTCTAAAAGAGTCTTAAACCTAACTTAAATACTAAAGTAATAATTCAGAAATAAAGAAAAGAAAAATAACAAACTTGGAAATAAAGTTTCGGAAATAAAATAAAACGGGAATAAGAAAACTCGTAAAAGACTTTCAGCGCGTCTCCACCGCGGGTGCGGTGGCTCCACCACCGGGTGCGGCCATTTTACAGAAACTCCAGTTCTCTGAAAATCTCACCGCGGGTGCGGTGAGGCTGGCGCTGGGTGCGGCCATTTAACAGTAGCTTGTCTTCTTTCTGCTCCTTCCACCGCTGGTGGCGGTGGCCTTTGGCGCGGGTGCGGCAAGGCTCCAGAACGTCTCCTCGTCTATGGCTCTTCCTTGCGATCTCTCGCACCGCTCCTCAACTCGTCTCTTCACTCCTTTGGCGTCTTTCCTTGGTGGCTTCCTTCTTCGGTGTCTCCTAGATATCCAAAATCACTCAAACACCTCCATAAACACTAAACTTCGCCTCCAAACGCCTTGCACATGAATGTGCCTAGATCTACCTGAATGGCACCAATAAACCCTCTAAAGACTCTTACTTAAGCCCTACAAAGTAGTGCTTATCAAATTCCCCCATGCTTAGACTTTTGCTCGTCCTCGAGTAAACTAATAAAGAGTCTACTCCTCCAATGCAGCACCCAAGGTCTCAGGAAGCATATCCTCCAACTAAGAGTCACCTAACCCATGCCAAAACTCCTGGCGCCAATCTCATCTACAACACATCCTCATTATCAACAAACCTGGGGGCAAGCAGAGTACTTCCCCCAAGCTTAACCCGGACATCCAATAGTGTGAGTAACCTCTAATCCTAGCCTCCATCTATGACTCCTTATGCCTCCCAAAGTGGCCGACCCGACAATCCTTCTTAGTCTCCCTTCTTATGTCGCCTCTCCAAGAATAATGAGAAATCCTAAAATCACTCTTCTTCTTTTTCGCTCATTTTGCCAAGGCGCCCTTTCGGGTTTTCACCAAGCCACTCATATTTTTTTTCTATAGATGTGCTCACATAAGCTCACGTCACTCTTGACCACATATTATCCCAGTCTAGCACTGGTCCGGGTCACCTGCTTTTTACCTGAGTTGCTCTTTCGGGTTTTCAACTCATCCCAGGATTTTCTCTGCCTTTTCTCATTTTTGGCTTTTTTGTTTTTTTTTTTTTTTTTTTAGAAAACTGAATGCAATGCAGAATTCGAAAACTATACAAAAACACACAGAGTGGAAACTGAAACTGTACATAACGATAAGTAATGAATCTACTCCCTCCCCCATGCTTGAAGTGCACATTGTCCTCAATGTGTAAATAGAAGACAATCATAATAAAGGGGGGAAAAGAAAGTAAACTCACTGCGGTGGTGGGCCCTGCGGCCAAGGGTACTGACCGAAATACTGTGTCTGCTGCTCCCCTAGCCTCTGGAGTCGCTCATTCATCTGCTCCAACCTCTCGTCATGCCTGTCCAACCGCTGGAAGGCCTGGCTCTGGAACCCGTCAAAACGGCTGTCAAAGCCCTGCTGCCAAGTCTGCTGCTGCAGACTCATCGCCTCCATCTGGCGATACATCATATCCTGTCATGGGTCCATAGGTGGGGCATCCGGGCCAACAGCGTCCATCTCCTCATCCTCAGTCGCAGCAGGGGCCTGGCTCGAGCTATCAGCAGCTCTCCTCCTCTGTCGAGGCATGGCCCCCTCGTCCACAAAATCTGCCGCAACCGTCCCCAATGGAGTTGGGGTGGGGTCGGGATGCATGTACCACCCTCTGTATGTGGAGCTGTATGGGATCTCTCTCGGGAGGAACATGAGGTGGCTCTTGTCGGAGTAGGAGCACCAGAATGTCTGCTTCCTCGTCACCCGCAACATGTGATTTGCCCTCAGCCGGGTGACGTCGAACACGTGCGAGATGATGGGCTCCTCGCTATCCTCCACCTGGAGGGCTGTCTCAGCAATACGGGTGATCAAACCACCCTGAACAATGTCCCGCCTCTCTCCCCGGCGGATCCTCCGGAGGGCCTCGAGGATGAGCTTCAGCCAGTCCGGGACAAATGTAGCCTGGGGCAAGGAACAGTATAGCCAGTGGAGGTCCTTCAGGGGGACCTTGTTGTCCTCCTTGTGTCCCAGCAGCGTCCCCATAATCAACTTGTGGAGCAGTCGCAGACATGGGTGAGTAAACTTGTTACTGTATTCGTCACCCACGTGGTATGTCTGCCCAGTGGCTCCCACCCAGAAGTCAACCAGAGCGGCCTCGCTCGTTCCCTTCATCCACTCATGAGTGGGGGGCCTAGTTACCCCGATAGCAGCCCTCGCCTGCTCAGCGTCTACCGAGTACTCTTTCCCTTTATACTTGAATGCGATCGAGACAAGATTTTCACCATCCATGGTGAGTCTAAACGTGGAGATGAAATGCCTCGACAGAGTCTCGAATGTGGGGGCAGACACATCAACAAAACCCCCCAGGCCCATCTTCTCCAGACACATCTGCGTGCAATCGAGTAGCCCTAGAGCCTCAAGAGTTCCCCTATCCAGGAACTTAGTCGGGACCACAACCCGCTTATTGACAATCACCAATTTCTCCTTCTCTGTATCGGTCATCCCGACTCGACTCGATCTCGACATGCTATGAATTAACGATGTAGAGAGAAAGAGGCAAAGGAGGACTCACGAAACGAAGACGGAAAAGCTGCGGGAGGTCTGTCGCGGGTGCGGTGAGGGCGGCGCCGGGTGCGGCCAAATAACAGAGAACTCGCCAAAAAAATCACCACTCGCCGCGGGTGCGCCAGGTGATACCGCCGGGTGCGGCCAAATAGCAGAAACTTGGGCTTGTGGTTCTGTCTCCCCGCCGCGGGTGCGGTTGTATTGTCGCCGGGTGCGGTGTTGTGGTTATGGGGTTGAAGGTGTGGTTTGGAGATGGGGTTTTTGGTGAGAAAGGTTGGATTTGCTGCGGGATTACGGGTATGTGGAGGAAATGGCGAGATTTGAACGAGAAAGGTGTGGATTCGGTGGGTTTTTGGGGTGTGGGGAAATTTTGGGTTAAGAGGAGGCAAAGGGAGGTCGTGAGGGGGATTGTGAGGAAGAGAGGTGAGGGAGAGGGGTTAGGTTAGAGAAGGAGAGGAAGGAGGTAGTACCAGCCGTGGTCCAGATTTTATTTTAATTTTTTATTTTTATTTTATTTTGAACGGTGCTACAGGGGGCTTGCCGCGGGTGCGGTGATGTGGCCGCCGGGTGCGGTGGGCCTCCAGAAACTCCATTCGTCTTATTCTTCGAACTTGCAAGTTAGTTCGCAGGCGAAATCGAAAAGAAAGAAAGCAACTACCTAACTAAGCTCTGAAAGATGAAAAGACTAAAGAAAAGGAAAGAAAGCAATACCTCGGGTTGCCTCCCGAGCAGCGCCTTGGTTCACGTCGTTGGCTCGACGTAGACTCTCGTCTATTCATTTTCAGCACTTGGCTCCTCTAGAGCCATCTCATCAATCGCCTCAGTGGGGAAACCCTCATGGTAAGGTTTTAACCTTTGACCATTGACCTTGAATGTCTTCTGGGTTGTCGGCTCGATCAGGTCAACGGCGCCATGTAGGTAGACCTCTGCGATAATGTATGGTCCTATCCACTTCGACCTCAGCTTTCCCGCAAAGAGTTTCAGGCGAGATTGAAACAAAAGGACTTTATCACCGGGGTGGAAGTCCTTTCGCAAGATATTCTTGTCATGCCATGCCTTGGTTTTCGCCTTATAGATGACAGCGTTGTCGTATGCGTCAAGGCGTAACTCCTCTACCTCATCAATCTGCATGTTGCACTTCTTCACCGCCCACCATGCCTTGTGTTCCAGCTCCACAGGTAGATGGCAAGCTTTGCCAAATACGAGCCGGAAAGGAGACATCCCAATTGGAGTCTTGTAGGCAGTGCGGTAAGCCCACAATGCATCGTTCAGCCTCAAACTCCAGTCCTTCCTATTGGGTGCCACTGTCTTTTCAAGAATCGTCTTGATCTCTCTATTGGACACCTCAGCCTGCCCATTGGTCTGTGGATGATAGGCAGTGGAAACCTTCTGTGTGACGTGATATTTCTTCAGCAGGGAGGTCACAGTCTTGTTGCAGAAATGGGTTCCCCGGTCACTAATCAAAGCCTTGGGGATCCCAAACCTGGAAAAAATGTTCTCTTTCAAGAATCCTGCCACAACTTTAGAATCATCAGTTTTGGTGGCCTTCGCTTCCACCCACTTGGAAACGTAGTCCACCGCAAGCAAAATATATAGGTTCCCATAAGAACTAGGAAAGGGTCCCATAAAATCAATACCCCACACATCAAAGACCTCACAAAAAATCAAAGAAGACTGAGGCATCTCATTCCTCCTAGAAATATTCCCCATCCTTTGACATCTATCACAAACTTTTCAAAACGCAAAGGCATCCCTAAAAATGTGGGGCCAATAGAAACCTGCATCTAATACTTTTCTAGCAGTCTTATTCGCACCAAAATGACCCCCACATGCTTCAGAATGACAAAAGCTAAGGACAGATTGTACCTCGTTATCCGGAAGACATCGACGGATTACCTGATCGACACAGTGTCTCCAGAGATAAGGATCGTCCCAGATGTAGTATCGAGCTTCTCTCCGCACCTTCTCCCATTGCGCCTTGGTATGATCCGGGGGAAATTCCCCACGAACCAAGTAGTTCACGATGTCGGCGTACCATGGCCGAAAGGACCGAATCCCGAGAATGGACCCGTGGAAGTACGCCTCGAGCGAAGAGGCGCTCACAGCACAAAAATCTCGATCTGTCTCTCTCGCCGCGGGTGCGGCATGTGTCATCGCCGGGTGCGGCCAAATAACAGAGAACTCGCCAGAAAAATCACCACTCGCCGCGGGTGCGCCAGGTGATACCGCCGGGTGTGGCCAAATAGCAGAAACTTGGGCTTGTGGTTCTGTCTCCCCGCCGCGGGTGCGGTTGTCTTGCCGCCGGGTGCGGTGTTGTTCCAGAATATCCACACGAAAAAGGGTGTCGTCCGGGAAGTTTCCATGGATGGGAGTTTGCTTCCCGGGCTTGTCCTCCTCGTTCACCAACCTACTCAAATGATTCGCCACCAAGTTCTCCGCTCATTTCTTGTCCCGTATCTCCACATCGAACTCACTCAGCAGGAGAACCCATCGAATCAATCGCGGCTTCGCCTCCTTCTTCGTCATTAGATAACGAAGGGCGGCGTGATCCGTGTATATAATCACCTTCACTCCCAAAAGATATTGCCTAAATTTCTCCAAGGCAAACACCACAGCCAACATCTCCTTCTCAGTAGTGGAGTAATTTCTTTGTGCGCCATTCAGAGTCATGGACGCGTAGTGAATCACATGAGAGGCTCTTCCCTCTTTCTGTCCCAAAACTGCTCCAACTGCATAATCGTTGGCATCACACATGATCTCGAACGGTTTTGACCAGTCCGGTGCTTGGATGATTGGTGCACTTGTCAGGCGTTCTTTCAAGCAATCAAACGCCCTCTTGCACTCCTCATTCAAATCAAATGTCACCTCTTTCTTCAGCAGCTCGCACAAGGGTGATGAGATCTTGGAAAAGTCCTTGATAAACCTGCGATAGAAACCTACATGGCCTAGGAAGGAACGAACTTCACGCACATTAGTAGGATAAGGCAAGGACTGAATTACATCAATCTTCGCCTTATCGACCTCAATACCCTTAGCAGAGACAATATGACCTAACACAATCCCTTGTTCAACCATAAAATGACACTTTTCAGAATTTAAAACTAAGTTAGTTTCAACACATCTTTTAAGCACAAGTGTCAAATGGTCCAAACATTTATCAAAGCTATCCCCATGTACCGTAAAATCATCCATGAATACCTCAATAAAATTCTCAATATACTCAGAGAAGATACTAACCATACATCGTTGAAAAGTACCGGGTGCGTTACATAATCCAAAAGACATTCTGCGGTATGCAAAAGTGCCAAAAGGACATGTAAATGTAGTCTTCTCTTGGTCTTCTGGCGCTATGGCCACCTGGAAGTATCCTGAATATCCATCTAGAAAGCAGTAGTAGGGGCGCCCAGCAAGGCGTTCTAGCATTTGATCGATGAATGGCAAAGGGAAGTGATCCTTTCGAGTTACCGCGTTCAGCTTGCGGTAATCAATGCAAACTCGCCAGCCCGTCACCGTCCTTGTAGGGACCAACTCTCCTTGTTGGTTCTCAACCAATACCTCCCTTCTTGGGAACAACCTGAGTGGGGCTGACCCAATAACTGTCGGAAATAGGGAAGATCATGTCCGCTTGAAGGAGTTTCAGCACCTCCTTCTTCACCACCTCCATCATGGGTGGGTTCAATCTCCTCTGTGGTTGTCTGGACGGCTTGGCGTCATCTTCTAGGAGGATCCGATGCATACATGTTGAGGGACTAATCCCTTTGATATCGGCAATGGTCCATCCCAGCGCAGTCTTGTGCTCCTTCAAGATCTCCACTAGCTTCTCCTCTTGCTCCTTTGAAAGCTTACTAGACACAATGACTGGCAAAGTGTCGTTGACTCCGGGAGTTGCTTGAGTTCACTCTCGGGAGCCTGCACAACAGAAGGAACGAGCTTCTCGCACGGTGACAAAGCATATTCCGTGTGGAACTCATCTATGTCATTCTCAATAATAGATTGCAACTCATCAATACCAGAAATATCAAAGACATCTTGTACAATGGGTTCAATCACATCAATAGAGCACAAAGAATGGTCATCAATAGGGTGTTTCATAGCATCATAAATGTTGAATTGAACCACCTCCCCATCGAATTCCATAGTAAGTGTCCCACTTACATAATCTATCTTAGTCCTAGCAGTTTTTAAGAAAGGCCTTCCTAGCAGAATAGGTGCCGCATGCTCATCATGTTCCATATCTAGGACAAAGAAATCAGCAGGGAATATCAAATTGTCAACTATGACCAAAACATCCTCAACTACCCCCTTAGGGTAAACACTAGACCTATCAGCAAGTTGCACAACAATTCTTGTTTCATGCAAAGGTCCCAATCCAAGAGATTTATAGAGAGAGAAAGGCAACACATTAATAGAAGCTCCTAGATCAAGCATAGCTCTATCAAATTTAGTATCACCTATAACACAGGGAATGCTCACCATACCTGGATCGGTGCACTTCTTGGGCATACGCCGTTGGAACACTGCAGAGACGCGCTCGCTCACCTTGACCTTTTGTTTGCCCTTCAGCTTTTGGTTCCTCTTTATCGTGCGAAGCTCCTTCAAGAACCGAGCATACTTGGGGATGCTCTTCACTAGCTTGAGCAATGGGATGTTGACCTCGCACTTGCTGAATGTCTCAAAGAGGTCCTTGTCATCAACTACCCTTCTCTCCTTGAGCGCCTCTGGAAAAGGGGCGGGTGGCTTCTCGGAACCGAGAGGAGGGAAGTATGGACGAACGTAATCGTCGACGTAAGGCTCATTAGCAGTCCCAGAAGACTCACCGCGGGTGCGGTGAGACGTCACCGCTGGGTGCGGCAGACTCCCAGAAATTTCTCGAGAAAAATCACCGCTTGCCGCGGGTGCGGCAGGTTCCACCGTCGGGTGCGGCCGATTTACAGAAACCTTCTGTTGTTCTAGTTCGTGCTCTCCGCGGGTGCGGCCACCTTGTCGCTGGGTGCGGTCATTCTCCAGAATACTCTCTTTCTCTGAGTCGTCCTCTTCAGCACTCGGACCGACATGCAATTGCTTCCCACTTCTTAGGGTTACCGCGCTAACGTTTTCTTTCGGGTTCACTACCGTTTGAGATGGTAGATTCCCTGAATTCCGCTGATCAATCCTTGTAATCGCCTCAGTCATATGTCCCATCTGTATCTCCAGATTCTTAATACTCGACGTCGTAGCTTGGATGTGAGTGGCGAAGTGATGCGTCAGTGTTTTGAGCATATCTTCAGTTGAAGGAGACGCATTGGGTTGTGGTGCTTGCGGCCTTGGTACATAGGCCGGCCTTTGCTGTTGAAACTGAGGTTGTTGTTGTTGATTCGGTTGATCCCTCCATCTGAAATTTGGGTGGTCTCTCCATCCCGGATTGTACGTGTTGGAGTAGGGATCATGCCGAGGTCTTGGATTGCCATAACCTCCTACAGCATTTACTTCAGCGGGTGCATCATCTTGTAGTTGAGGAAAAGCGTCGGTAGGTGGAATTGATCGGCACAGACCCCACACGCTTTTAGTTGTTGAGGAGTTCCTTGCAGCGTAAGTCTCCTCACCATGTCCTTCAACTCAGCAATATCATTGGCATACGAAGAGCGACTAGAGTCAGCAGCATTGACTCCTCTTTTGGTAGAAGATCTACCGAAATTTCTTGTGCCCTCTGCCATCTCCTGAATCTTCTCCATAGCAGCTGCCGGTGTTGTGTTGAGAATATTGCCACCACATGCAGCGTCAACCATCCTCCTCTCATTGTCGAGCAGCCCATTGTAGAGATGAAGCACCAGGTCTTGGTTGGAATACCCGTGGAATGGACAGCTTGAGCAAAGTCTCTTGAACCGCTCGTAATAATCATAAAGGCTCTCATCAGCTTCCTGCTCAATGTTGCTAATAGCTTTCTTTAAACTGTTTGCCTTCTTTGCAGGGAAATACTTCTCAAGAAAAGCCTTGTGTAGCTTGGTCCACGTGTCAATGCTCCCAGTAGGAAGATGGTAATACCAGTCATCAGCGGTGTCCTTCAAGGTGAACCCAAAAGCTCTCATCTTTATCTGCTCCTCAATAACATTTGCCGGTTTCATGCTCATGCAGACTGTGTGGAATTTACCCAGATGCTTGATTGGGTCCTCTCCAGCCAGTCCATGGAAAGTTGGGAGCAAATGAATCAGCCCCGGCTTTAACTCAAAGTTCACGTTCTCTCCCATAGCAGGGATCACCACAGCCAGCGGTTGCTGCTGCAGGTTCGGTGCAGTCAACTGTCTCAACGTTCTATCAGCGTCACCCATCTCGAATGCAGGGTTGTCAAAAACCAAAGTATGGTTCACTCTGTGACCCTGTGAAAGAGTTCTCTCAATCTCTGGATCAAAATCAAGAAGCGGTGAATTAGTAGCACGAGTGTGGACCATAAGATAGATCCACACCAAGGGTTAGTAACAAACAAATCACAAAAACAGAAAATTTGACTCCCCGGCAACGGCGCCAAATTTGACAGGGCTAAAGTCGTGATGCCTATCAAATAAATCCCAAAATACCTACTAAGTAGTATAGTAAGCAAGACAGGGTCGATCCCACAGAGAGTCAGGTTATCAATTTGTGCAATTCGTTATTACCAACTAGGAACTAGGGGGGGTTTGTTTGTGTTTCGTAACAAGCAATAAGAAAGCAAATAAACAGTCCGCAAATAATGGTTGTAAATAATAAGGGAAAAAACGCCACACTCAACAGAGATCCACACAACAATAAAAAGGTCGATCACGGAATTCTATCAATCTCAAGTTCTTAATATTCCTATAGTTGTTCTTATCCCGATCATAGATAACTATTAGTTCTACCAGTCCTAATAGTATTTATTACTAAATCAAATCCGAAAACCTTCAGAACTCAATAAAGCAATAGCATTCAACCAAGGATTAACAAGACACATGCAATAGAAACAACCCGTTACTATAAGCATGCAATTAACTCTCTCTCACGATGAAGCGCTCGGATCCCCTATACGCACAATCGTGTTCGCTACTAGATATGCAACCCGAACCCGGAATCACAAGTCCTAACAAATAGGAAGATATCAATAAACCTAGGTGATCAATCTAGATAAATCAACATAGACCAATAAACAATCAAGCACAAGAGAGTTAATCCAACTAGATAGGAAAACGAACAAGAGTAGAAAACTCACAACCAATCAATTGCTGGCTTCAAACTGTCAAGTGCAACAATGGAGGTTTAGTTCTCCATTAGGGTTTGTGAGAAAACGTAGAAAGGTGGCAACTAGGGTTAGAGAATAGATGATCCTCTAAAAGAGTCTTAAACCTAACTTAAATACTAAATTAATAATTCAGAAATAATGAAAAGAAAAATAACAAACTTGGAAATAAAGTTTCGGAAATAAAATAAAACGGGAATAAGAAAACTCGTAAAAGACTTTCAGCGCGTCTCCACCGCGGGTGCGGTGGCTCCACCGCCGGGTGCGGCCATTTTACAGAAACTCAAGTTCTCTGACGATCTCGCCGCGGGTGCGGTGAGGGTGGCGCTGGGTGCGGCCATTTAACAGTAGCTTGTCTTCTTTCTGCTCCTTCCACCGCTGGCGGCGGTGGCCTTCGGCGCGGGTGCGGCAAGGCTCCAGAACGTCTCCTCGTCTATGGCTCTTCCTTGCGATCTCTCGCACCGCTCCTCAACTCGTCTCTTCACTTCTTTGGCGTCTTTCCTTGGTGGCTTCCTTCTTCGGTGTCTCCTAGATATCCAAAATCACTCAAACACCTCCATAAACACTAAACTTCGCCTCCAAACGCCTTGCACATGAATGTGCCTAGATCTATCCAAATGACACCAATAAACCCTCTAAAGACTCTTACTTAAGCCCTACAAAGTAGTGCTTATCACACACACAAGATCCAACACACACACACACATTCAATCCAACACATTATCACACATCTCATCCAAGCCATTATATAATCAAACAAACCAATTAAAATAATAGCTCAAGCAACGGTAAAATTAAACATAATCAGTTTATAAAAAAATATATAAGTTAGCAAGGATCCTCTTGCCTCAAGTCGAACCACAACGACCTCAGAGATCTCCAGTCAATCCGAACGAACCTGCAAAATCAATCCGAGCAAATCCCTGGCATTAATTACTCATCCAATCTACTACTGACAAATCCCCAAATTCAAACCCTAAAATCACTCCTTAAATAATTAGGCAAATCACCCAAATTAATCCAAGCTCAAATACTCCAAAGTCAACCCAAATCAATTAAGCAAACCACACCTAAAATTTAACCCAACTCCAATTTCAATCTGTGTTGCACAATTATGACCGAATTCAGCCCAGCACTTCACAATTGCATACCAATCTCCACATATTTCCACGTAGAACAACAACAACTTGGTCACCCACATATATATATATATATTCATCAAATTACTCATATTCAATCCATTTATTTCAATTCCAAACCTAGCTGCACACCGATTTCAATTTACTGAACATGTGCCCAATTTCAGCAAGTTTGATGACCAGAAATTATCAATACCGGACCCAAAAATACAGATTGACCCTTACCTTGTTGTCAATCAAACCATAGCCACCGGGAAGGCTCCTCGTCGCCGGAGACGACGACAACAACAACGGTGGCGCAGCGACAACACCAGCAGACAGCAGCCACGACTCAGCAACACCAGAAAACAGCAGCGAGCAGCTCCAGAACGCAGCGACACCAGTGGATCCGGATCTGTGCAGCAGCTCGTCGCGGTTCAACAGAGGTTCGGCTCGCCTCGTCGGTGGCTCGACTCAGCAGCTCGCCAGATCTGGCTTCCCAACACCGGAAAGCAGCAGCCAACAGCTACAACAACAGCAAACAGAGGCACGGACAGAGGAGGAGCGGCGCGGTCCGGGTCGAGCTCACCGGGGGAGAAGACGGCTCAGCTGGGCTCGCCGGAGGAGATGACTGAACACGGGAGAGAGCTAGAGGGAAGCACGAGCTTCTTCAACTGCTACTCAGAGAAGACGAAGGCAAGGGTTTTATCCCTTTAATTTCACCCATTTTCCTGATTTCCTTCCCCAATAATTTGCTTTTGATCCACTTTTCTGATTTTAATAAAATACCAAAAATCTTATTTACCACTTTGCCATTTATATAACCTTTGGGGTATTTCATTCTCCTTCCCTTATAAGAGTTTCGTCCTCGAAACTAAGATCAAACGGGTTCGGATATCTGTCTCGCATAACTGACTCCAGAATGTACATGACTTGCCGAAGAATGACCTTCCTCGAGAATCAACTATCTAATATCTTTATCAGCTAACACACATAACCGATTCTGAAATCACGATACTCCATCCTCATGAATGAGAATTTCGGGTGCCCTTCCTTTAGAAACTCCACTGCATAACTTGTTCCTCACAGAATCTTGCGATTGTTTCTCTTGGATCAACTCTACTAATGTCGGTTGAATTTACATCACATTCACCATCATTTCCTTCTCAGACCAATCTCAATCTCACCCCGCACAATTCTTGTTGCAACTCCGGCAGAACTGATAAGCACGCAACCGTATACTCGAGAGTCAACTTCCTACTCAAAACATCAACTACCACATTAGCCCTTTCTGATTGATACACAATATCTTTTCCACAATCTTCAATCAATTCTAGCAACCATCTTGTCTCATGTTCAACTCTCTCTTATACAATTGAGCTGACGAAAAGACATACGCAATGACTTTTCCATTTTGCATCAAGATGTAACCCTGACCCTGCTTAGACACATCACTGTAGATGACAAATCTTTCCGTTCCTTGCGGAATAACCAACACCGACACACTAATTGCGACCTGCGCATTCTACTTCTCAGCTCAGCCGAATCCCATAGTCGCGAAATTCTACTTTTTCAGATACAACTGAGTTCTCTGTTCCTTACTACTTCCAACATCAATAGCCTGATCAAAATCAACTATAGCAGTCTCCCTGATCAGCACTCATCAGTACTCAAGGATTGTACAGCTATGCCATACCATCAAAGTTCATCTCAGAACACAACCATATCTGAATGTGCTTAATCTGTCCTGCTCAACCCTAACAATAACAGTAGCACAATAATTCATACAGAATCATCACCACTAAACTACTTGCATCAACCTCTTGACGATAAGCCCAACGGACTCATCCTCTACCATACTCATACTCTTTAAACCTCTAGCATGTCCCACTTACCAGGGAACGCACCATAAAATTTACTTAACAACATTAAACATCACATATGAAATTAATCATCAATACTCAACATCACATATAAATATATCAAACATTAGCACAAAACATCACAAACAACCAATACTTACCAACACAACTCACTACGGTTGACAGCAAGAATTCCTGATCACCCGATCGTTCATAACAACAACGTATAAAAATTATCAAGTTGAAAACTCGAAAAGAACACATTTTTTTGAAAAGAGCTCTGATATCAACTTCTGTAATACCCTCAGGTCAGTGGTGCTACAGTGCCATAGTCCCGAAGGACTATAAGGCGGGTGAAATAAAAATTTGCAAAACATATCTCATACATAATATATACCAAAAGCAGCACAGCGAAAAAACCTGTAAAACCTGTCCAGAGTTTGAAACCATAATCAATCTTAACATAGAGAAATACAACCATTTACAAACCAAAACCAACAACCAAAAACCAAAACCAATACAACAAGTTCGACCACTTCAAGGTTCAAAACCAAAACGACACATACAGCCAAGTCAAAGTCCCAAACCAAAAGTAGAGTTCTCGACTCCAAACCGACGGTGATCAGAAACCTCCTTGTTGGCGCTGAACCTGAAAAACCTGATTGACTGAGGGACCCGATACCCAGCCAACCACGACATGTAAACCGCAGTTGGTCAGTCTCGTGAAAGACTATGGCAAGATTAGCCCAGCCAAAACAGTTTCAAAACCACAGAGTTATCACAACAATCAAACAATACCAAACAACAACAGATCATACTTAATATACAAATAACTACACTTGACTAATATCACGCCAACCAACTAACCAAGCACACGACAAAACACAAACATAAACACACACTAACACATAACCGATCAATCACCCATTCTTATCTAATTCTACACGATACTAACCTCTTTGAATCCAACCTCAAACTCATCGCAAGCATAAACGAATAGAACAATCCAATCCAACTTCCTCTCCATTAATAATGCCTCAATCAACAACTCTAAGTGCATACACATATCTTACTACTGACTTACAACCAAAGCTAACCAAATATACAGAACTCACTACTGCACTAACACAACAAAATCAATTAACCTTCACATCAACAAACACATAAGCATCAACGAGATAATCATCACATATAAACATAACAAAATAACGATCCAGGCCAGCCACCCTTCTGGTGCCGCCTGTTCGTTAACATAGACTGTAACTCATACACTCAAATTCAAACCATGTGGCCCACACCCTCAAGATGGGAAACCAACCTTCACAACATCCACACAATCGACCTTCATAATCAATCAACATACCCTTTTATCCGAAACTAGCTAATACCAGCATCCACATCAACAGAGATTCACAACTTTGACTAGTTATAATTAACAATATAACACACGAAATTCACAACCACAACCAATGGCCAACAATGACCCACAACCACAACTAATAACAATCAACGTCCAACATAAACCAATTATCAAACATACAACCAAATTACCAACACAACCACTTAGTCAAGTACATAATCAACATTCATCACAAATCCACGTATTCAGGTACACAGCCAATATCATTAACACAACCACTTAATCAAGTACACAACCAACATTCAACACATAACCAACACACACAACCACCAACACCTCCAATCCAACCTCCGTCTCCACCACCACATCACCGGGTGAGACAATCAACACACACAACCACCAACACCTCCAATCCAACCCCCGTCTCCACCACCACATCACCGGGTGAGACAATCAACACACACTTTCTGGATGGGACTTTCACCATCCAACCCTTGGCCCTTAACGACGTAGGCGTGCACCCTACGCGGTTTGGTGAGACTATCATCACCTGACCCTTCGACCTTCGGGGGTTCATACCCACCGAGGCCCTAAATATAAGGACTTTCACCAACCAACAACATTCCACCACTACACCGACACCAATTCAAACACTTCATACGACAACCAATCAAATATCACATAATCACATACACACACAATCCAACACACACACACAAACTCAATCCAACACACACACACACACATTCAATCCAACACACGCACACACACGATCCAACACACGCACACACACACACAATCCAACACACGCACACACGCACACACACACACATTCAATCCAACACACACACACGATCCAACACACACACACATTCAATCCAACACATTATCACACATTATCACACATCTCATCCAAGCCATTATATAGCCAAACAAACCAATTAAAATAATAGCTCAAGAAACGGTAAAATTAAACATAATCAGTTTATAAAAAAATATATAAGTTAGCAAGGATCCTCTTGCCTCAATTCGAACCACAACGACCTCAGAGATCTCCAGTCAATCCGAACGAACCTGCGAAATCAATCCGAGCAAATCCCTGGCATTAATTACTCATCCAATCCACTACTGACAAATCCCCAAATTCAAACCCTAAAATCATTCCTTAAATAATTAGGCAAATCACCCAAATTAATCCAAGCTCAAATACTCCAAAGTCAACCCAAATTAATTAAGCAAACCACACCTAAAATTTAACCCAACTCCAATTTCAATCTTTGCTGCACAATTATGACCGAATTCAGCCCAGCACTTCACAATTGCATACCAATCTCCACATATTTCCACGTAGAACAACAACAACTTGGTCACCCACATATATATATATATATTCATCAAATTACTCATATTCAATCCATTTATTTCAATTCCAAACCTAGCTGCACACCGATTTCAATTTACTGAACATGTGCCCAATTTCAGCAAGTTTGATGACCAGAAATTATCAATACCGGACCCAAAAATTCAGATTGACCCTTACCTTGTTGTCAATCAAACCATAGCCACCGGGAAGGCTCCTCGTCGCCGGAGACGACGGCAACAACAACGGTGGCGCAGCGACAACACCAGCAGACAGCAGCCACGACTCAGCAACACCAGAAAACAGCAGCGAGCAGCTCCAGAATGCAGCGACACCAGCGGATCCGGATCTGTGCAGCAGCTCGTCGCGGTTCAACAGAGGTTCGGCTCGCCTCGTCGGTGGCTCGACTCAGCAGCTCGCCGGATCTGGCTTCCCAACACCGGAAAGCAGCAGCCAGCAGCTACAACAACAGCAAACAGAGGCACGGACAGAGGAGGAGCGGCGCGGTCGGGGTCGAGCTCACCGGGGGAGAAGACGGCTCAGCTGGGCTCGCTGGAGGAGATGACTGAACACGGGAGAGAGCTAGAGGGAAGCACGAGCTTCTTCAACTGCTGCTCAGAGAAGACGAAAGCAAGGGTTTTATCCCTTTAATTTCACTCATTTTCCTGATTTCCTTCCCTAATAATTTGTTTTTGATCCACTTTTCTGATTTTAATAAAATAGCAAAAATCTTATTTATCACTTTGCCATTTATATAACCTTTGGGGTATTTCACCTTCTTCATCTTTCCCCAGGTATTAATGCTACCTGGGGTGAGGTAGTAAAACCATTCGTTGGCTGAATCCTTAAGCGAGAAAGGAAAAGCCCTCAACTTGATTTGGTCCTCTGTTACGTTGTGTGGCTTCATGGAGGTACACATGGCGTGAAACTCCGAGAGATTCTTGTTTGGGTCCTCTCCACTTAGCCCATGGAATTAGGGCAAAAGATGGATAAGCCCAGACTTGAGCTCAAAGTTCACTCCCGTTGGGAGCTCAGGAAACTCTACGGACAGTGGTTGCTGCTCCAAGTTAGGAGCAGTCAGCTGCCTCAACGTGGGTGGATTGTCAGCCATCACTTCTTCTTCGTCGATCTCTTCCTGCAGTATCGCTCTAGGTGGATCAGCCAAAATCGATGTTGCCCTCCGATTCTCCCTCAATGTCCGCTCAATCTCTGAATCAATAGCTAAAGGTGGAGAGTCAGTAGTACGGGTGTGGACCATAAGATAGGTCCACACACACAAGCATACACACAAAAATTTTGAAACACACACAAAGCACACAAAAACACCAAAAGCTCAAAACTTGTCTTCTCCGGCAACGGCGCCAATTTTGACGTGCTGTCGTTCGTAGCTGTCAAATATAAAACCTCACAAATAAACTAGTATAGTCAATAAGTAAGGGTCGATCCCATAGGGAAGGAGCGAAACTAATGGTGGTTGCATGCAAGTCACTAAAAGGGGGGGTTTGTAAGTTGGTTGGTCACAATCAAATCAAACACAGCAAAGTATATGAATGAAATATCAAAGAGAGAAAACACTTAGCCAAGTAATGTCCACATAAGTCATCCAACGGTTGTTCCTTGATTATGTCTTATCTTCCTATTCGGTTATTCCTGTCCTGATCTTGGGTAGATTCAAAGATCAACCAAACCTAAGAACCCTTACCAATGAATAACCCTAGCACCACTAGTGATTCAATCCAAATGCAGCAATGCATATAAGAATTAACCAGGATAAACATAACACCTCAACCAGAAGCATTCAACATGTAATCAATTCTCTACATAGATAAATTCCACAGTGGCAGATATAATCTATGCTCGCTACTCGAACTAGAGCGTTAGCCCAATAGTTCCCTAGTATTAACAATATGAATGAAAGCAATAAAGCTAGGTGATCAATCTAGATAAACCAACAAACATCCAAAAAAGAATTTGCGCAAGAGAAAAGATATAACTCAATAGGATAAGATAGATAGGAACAAAACCTCACAACCAGATGAATAAACTTATGCTTCCATTACCGGACTAAGCAAAAGAGGCTTAGCTCCTGTTGGAATGGAACTTTTGGAACTTCAGTTCCCATGAAGTTCCCTTCCTCTGTTTCTCTTGTTTTGACGATGACAAACACTTGAACTTAATTGTCTACTCTAGTGTCTTATCCACAGCTGAAAAGATAAGGGAAACAAGTCCATTGTGAGCGAAGATCAAGATCGAGGAAACTGGATGGGAACCGCGTCTGTGTATTCCCAGCGCTAGCAACATAATCTTTGAAGAAGATTTTCTCACCAAATCCGGAAGCTAACAACTGAAGATCTTTAGCCGGTTTACATATAGAGTATCTTTATATGATTATGTAAATTAGGATTAGGGTGAGAGGATATTTTATATCTTATTTGAGGAAAGAGATAAAATATCTCATCACTGATTTATGGAATTTGTTCGTTCAAGGAATATCACATCTGAGATCTTTCCTTGACAAACAAGTTGTATAAATACGTGATGATGCTGGTACTTTTAGGTTATGCATTTTACGAGCTCTAGAGTGAATCAGAAAGAAGAAGAAGAAGAAGAAGAAGAAGAAGCAAAAAGTGCTTGAGTCGAAGTAAGTCTATTGTGTGTTGAATTGTGATTGGCTAGGGAACTAGGTTTAGTCTGAAGTGAGTTAGACTAAAACGCTTAAAGTTCGGAAGTTGTAATCACGATTAATATACAAGTAGACTTTTGAATCCTCGCAAGAGGGGTGGTTTTTATCCTAGATAACTAGTTGGTTATCAAAGGTTTCCACCTTAAGTAATTTGTCTTGATAACTTGCTTATTTGTTTTTCCGCTGCTCATAGGAACTGAACACCTTAGTGTCTCAGTTCCCTTGTTTCTAACACACAGATCCTACAATTGGTATCAGAGCTAGCGCTCTAGATTGTGTGTTTACTAAGCAGGTTTTTAAGATGTCTCGCAACAACGAACCTGAGCTCGGTGTCTCCATCAACAAGCCGTACATTCTTAAGAATGGACAAATCAACTGGTGGACTCAACAACTCACTGGTTTTATGCAAACCAACGACATGCAATGCTGGTATGTCTTGGAAAATGGAAACTATCCTAAGCCAAAGGATACAAAGGACCCCACCAAGCTTATGCCTATCTATGAATGGACTCAAGAGCACTTTGGTCAACAAGAAAAGAATGCAAAGGCACGTTAATATATCCTTAATGCCTTGACCAAAACTGACCAAGACAAAGTCATTGGAATCGACAATGCTAAAGAGATGCTGAAAGCTCTGAGGGAATTCAACCTGGGAAGTGAAGATCTTCAGAATAGCAGGAAGTTTGACTTACAAGGAGAATATCACAGATTTAAAATGCTTGAAACTGAAAATGTCTCTTCCTATCACTCTCGTTTCAAAATTTTATGCAATGAACTCACAGCTTGTGGTGCAGCACCTGAAGAGTGGTCTAAATCCATGGTGATTATCAACGGACTTAACTCAAAGTTCGAAATGACACAGAGCATCATGCTTCAAACTCCATCCATCAGAGTTCTCCCTGTTCATGAACTCATTGGTCAACTCCAGCGACAAGAAGATAAGGCTAAGGGCAGTGAGCAAGTAAAAACTGATCAAAGCATTGCCCTAATGCTGACCAAAGTCATGGAAAGGCTGAAGACCGATGAACATTCCGACGAAGAGAATGATGATGAGATCACTGCTCTTCTAGCTCGCACAGTTAGGAATTTTCAGAAAGGCAAGTTCCCTCGGAAAGAGTTCAAGAGGGAACACAAGGAATTCAGATGCTATCAATGCAATCAGATTGGGCATCTTGCTAAGAATTGCCCAAACAAGAAGGAAGATGCTGAACCACAACAGAAAAAGGCGTTGGTTGCTACATCCACATGGGGCGACAATGATGAAGAATTTGAAGGGGAACCAGACGATTTATCTTCTGGACATTGCTTGATTACAGAAACATCCTCTGAAAGGGAACTCTACTCGAGTTCCCCTGATCTCTGCCTCATGGCATCTGATGACTCAAGCACTGACTCAGACCCCACCAAACCAGAGGTATCTTCGATAGAACTCACTGAAACTCTCTCTAAGTTTGATAAAAAGCACTTGATTAAACTGATTATCAAACTCAGTGACAAAAACAATTCCTTACAAGAAAAGATCACTGAAAATGAAGAAGAAATTTCTTGCTTAACTGAGGAAAATGCTGTTTGGTGTAAGAAAGTTGAGGATGCTTCTAAATCTAGCAACTCTTCGCATGTTGTCTGCCCTACTTGTGACTTGCATGATAAACTAAATCTTGGTGATAGTTCCCATGCCAGTTCCTCTTCTGATCATGATCTCTTAAAGTCTATTATTAGTAAACTTGACTCTCTCACTGAATGCATTCATGAAAAGACTGTTAATCAAACTGTTTTTGTGAGACCTAGAGCTGGATTAGGCTACCGTCCTCATGATTCGTCCGATACTCTCTGTGTTGCCCATAGTGATTCAGATAAAGTATCTAGTGAAATTCAGGCTAGAAATGAAAGACTTGATTTGGCCCTTCAGACCTCAAAATGCAAAAATGAATACCTGCAAGAAAGAATTAAGGTTCTTGAAAATGTGTCTAAAGAAAATCTTCCATGTGCTCCTAATGATTCTAAGATACATGAGATGTATAAGGGTATTGGACGCACTGCTCCCAATGCTCCCAAGAAAAAGGTTGACCTAAGGGAAAGAAAGAAGGCCAACTCAGTTCCCTTTCGTGTGTGCTGGTACTGTGGGAACCAATGTCATAACATTGATGAATGCAACAAGAAGTAAAGGGACGAGGAACAAGCTTTTGAGAGAAGAAACTACATGAGGAAGGATAATAGGAAAAGAACATAAATTTCTGACTTGAATGATCCTTATTATTATTCTTCTCCTCCTCAGGGAACTAATCATGCTAATCAGCCTAGGAACTCTACTCTTAACAAACCCGGGAACGGTAAACCGACCTGGGTTCGTAAGAAATGATGTTTTCATGTCGCAGACTGAAGTGAGCAAAGAAGAAAAATGGTACATAGACAGTGGAGCTTCTTGCCACATGACTGGGAACAAGAAGAAATTGCACTCACTTCAGCAATACAACGGAGGAAAGATCTCCTTCGGTGACAAAAGGAAAGGAGCCATCTGCGGCGTTGGATGTGTGGACCTAACTGACAAAATTCAGGTAAGTGATGTTCACCTTGTTGATAATTTAGTCTTTGATCTAATGAGTGTGTCTCAGCTATGCAATCAAGGGGAGAACCATGTCCTATTCACTCCCAAAGAATGTTTCGTGCTGAATCCTGAGACTCACAAAACTCTTCTGAAAGGGAAACGATACAACAATGTCTATATCGTTGACACAAGCTTCATTCCTGAAGAAAATCTTTGCTTGTCGACTATTGCTGATAGAACATCCATATGGCATCAAAGACTTGGTCATGCTAGCCCTTCGCTTATTCATAAGCTACACAAGAAGGAACTGGTGAGAGGACTTCCATCAGTTCAAATTGACAAAGACAATATTTGCTCAGACTGTGTAAGGGGGAAACAGGTACGAAGCTCTTTCAAATCTAAATCTGTGATCAGTTCCTCTCATCCTCTTGAACTGGTTCATATGGATTTATGTGGCCCCATGCATACTCAAAGCTTTGGAGGGAACAGGTATATTCTTGTACTTGTTGATGATTATTCTCGCTTCACCTGGACTATATTTCTCAAATCTAAAGATGAAGTGTTTGATAGATTCTCTGATGTTGTTCCTACTCTTGAGAACTCCCTTGGCCACCCTATTCGTGCCATTCGTTCCGATCATGGAACGGAGTTCAAAAATGCCAAGTTTCTAACCTTTTGCAGGGACAAGGGAATCTCTCACAATTTCTCTGCTCCTCGCACTCCTCAGCAAAATGGAGTTGTCGAACGGAAAAACAGAACCTTGGAGGACATGTCTCGTACTATGCTTCTCTCCGCAGGTCTTCCTCATCGGTTTTGGGCTGAGGCTGTCAACACCGCTTGCTACATTCTGAATCGTGCAATGCTTCGCCCTATGACTGAGAAAACTTCCTATGAGCTCCTCAAAGGCAGAGTTCCCAACATTTCCCATCTTCGGGTCTTCGGGTGCATATGCTTTGTGCACAATAACGGCAAAGATCCTATTGGGAAATTTGATCCCAGAAGTGATGAAGGGATATTTCTTGGCTATGTCAGCAACAGTAAGGCTCCAGCTACTTTGTCTCATCATCTTGATTCCCATTCTGGTGAGGATTCCCCCGACTTAGGAACTCCTGCTTCTGATACTGCAGGGAACTCAGAAGGTACTGCAGATGGAAACTCAACTGCTCAATCTGACGAGAACTCAGAGGAAATTTCTGAAGAGAACTCTGGTGATCCTCCTGTCGTGATCACTGATGGTTCTCTTCCTCCCACGACCGATGATTCAATTCCTGTTCCCAACTACAAGTACAAAGGCTCTCATCCCGTGGACCTCATCTTCACGCCTTATCACAAACCAACCACTACCACTCGTTCCTATCTGAAGAACTTATGTGCTTTCAATGCTTTCCTCTCCCTAGTCGAGCCCAAGAACTACAAAGAAGCTCTCACCGACCCGAATTGGATTAATGCTATGCAAGAGGAACTTCATCAATTTGATCGGAACAAAGTTTGGCGCTTAGTTCCTTGTCCTCCCAACAGGACTATCATAGGAACTAAGTGGATCTTTCGCAACAAGCTTGATGACTCAGGTATTATCACAAGGAATAAAGCTCGTCTTGTTGCTCAAGGGTATAATCAGCAAGAGGGCATTGACTACGATGAGACGTTTGCCCTTGTTGCTCGGATGGAGGCTATCCGCTTAATGATTGCCTATGCTGCTCACAAAGGCTTCAAGCTCTTCCAAATGGATGTCAAAACTGCCTTCCTCAACGGCATTCTTCAAGAGGAAGTGTATGTAAAGCAGCCCCCTGGGTTTGAGGATAGAGACCATCCTGACTACGTCTACTTCCTCGACAAAGCTCTCTATGGGCTAAAGCAGGCTCCGCGAGCATGGTATGATCGCCTTGCTCAGTTCCTATTATCCAATGGATACATAAGAGGTTTGATTGATAAAACTTTGTTCCTACTGGAATTCAAGGATGATATCTTGGTTGTTCAAGTATATGTCGATGATATTATTTTTGGATCCACTAACCTCTTTCTTGTAGAAAAGTTCAAGAACCTAATGAGCAGTGAATTCGAGATGAGCATGATTGGGGAACTGACCTTCTTCCTAGGTCTTCAGGTTAATCAGCTTTCCGAGGGAACTCAGATCCATCAACAGAAGTATGTGAAGGAACTTCTAAGGAAATTCAAGATGGACACTTGCAAACCCTTTGCAACTCCCATTTCCCCAGCAACCAAGCTCACGCTGGAAGATTCTGACCCCAAGGCTGATCAATCCCTATATCGGCAAATGATAGGTTCCCTTCTCTATCTCACCGCAAGTCGGCCAGATATTATGTATTCTGTGTGTCTTTGTGCTCGCTTTCAGGCTGATCCTCGCACTAAACACATGGCTGTTGTGAAAAGAATTATTTGCTATCTGAAGGGAACTGACAATCTCTGTCTTTGGTACCCCAAACATTGCGACTTCGAGCTCATCTCCTACACCGACGCTGACTATGCTGGCTTCCTTCAAAATAGGAAAAGCACATCTGGAATGGCTCAGTTCCTTGGCCCTTGTCTAGTCTCCTAGGGTTCTAAGAAGCAAACCTCCATCTCTCTTTCCACAACCGAGTCGGAATACATTGCTGCTGCTGCCTGCTGTGCTCAACTTATATGGCTCAAACAACAACTCGCGGACTTCGGTAAATCCTATGGCCCTCTCAAAATTCTTTGTGACAACACTAGTGCCATTAGTATCTCTAAGAATCCTGTCTTTCATTCCAAGTCTAAGCATATTGACATAAGGCACCACTTTTTGAGAGATAATGTGGAAAAAGGAATCATTATTATGGAACATTGTCGTACTGAGGAACAAATTGCTGATATATTCACTAAATCCCTTAATCGCGAACCTTATGAGTACTTTAGACTCCTTCTCGGCATGATTTCCATTGATTAGAGGTTCTGAGTTCCCTTGACTATTTCCCTGGTCTTGACTAGTTATGTGATTTATTAGTTTACTTGGTAACTCGTTGGGAACTGTGTTTACAACTTTTCTTGTCCATCTCTGCCTTTATGTGTTTATTGTTATGATATTAGTTGGACATTCTTCTCGCCTTCATGCGTTGTGTGAATATCTTGATTGCATTTCTTTCAACAATATATAATCAATCTGATCTCTGAACCCACATTATAAGCCGAAAGGATGATTGATTATAAGCTGTCCCTAACCTGGCTTCCCTAGTAGTTCCCTATGAACCTTTTTCTGATTAGTCCACAACTGGGAACTTACTAGTTTAGCGTCAAAATTGCCTTCCTGATATTTATATGCTTTTGGATGTGTACTTTTCATGATTTGAATACCCACTACACATATGCATCCAAAGCCTTCCCTAGCCAGGTACTTCTAAGGAACTAAGGGGGAACTGAAAAGGTCGCTGCTTGTGTGCTCTATCCGCCACCGTCTTGGATATTGTGTCCCCTTCCTTCACGGTGTTCAGAGATAATCATGATGAATCCCTGCAAATTCTGTCCGATTGTGAACGTTGAGAATGTGATGTGATTCTGATCCGTTGCCTTGTAAAAAAAAGGGGAACTGAGCTGCTGGATCATTATCCTTCATGTGCAAGCTTGCCACTCTCATCCCTCGCACTCTCTGCCTTACCCCGCAATCATCAAAGCCCTGCTGACAACTCTTGGTGAGTACCCGGAGTCCTCCTCTGAGACGATGTATAAGCACGATATGAATATGGCTTACATCAACCTTCTCAGGGTTAATGAGGAAAAGGAGGTTAAGACTAAGAGGACTCGTGCTGCTCCTGAACAATCTGAGCATGAGTCCTCCGTTCTCTCCATTATCACTGCTGCCATCTCTACTGAGCTTAAGGAACTCACCGCTACTGCGAAGGAAATGTATGTTGCCTTTAACTCTCTTGCGACTGCATTGATTGCCAAGTTGCCTCCCAGTTCCTCCTGAATTCCCCATGATGTTTCTGGCTTAGTCTCCCTAGGAACTCCCCTGCACACTAGCTGCCCTGCTTTGTTGGTTTCCATCTCTTCGTAATCTTGTTTGTTTGCTCTTTGTGTGTTTGCTAGTTGGTCTGTTCATCTTTTGTTATAATTAATGAATCTTTGTTTGCTTAGTTGTGACTTGCCATTTGCTTTGAACTTGTTTCTCTCTGGGTTACCATTTGAAACTAATCTATCTTTTCGATGATGTCAAAAGGGGGAATAGTCTTTGGAATCTTGGAACCAATAGGACTGGTGTCCTTCTAAGGGGGAACTAAATACTGTGTTCAAAAATTAAGGGGGAACTATAAAGCATTTATCCCAGTATCTCTGCTTCCTTAAATATGTCACTTATCTTGCCTATTGGTTATATGCTTATTACTGGTATTAGTTTGTCATCATCAAAAATGGGGAAATTGTTGGAATGGAACTTTTGGAACTTCAGTTCCCATGAAGTTCCCTTCCTATGTTTCTCTTGTTTTGACGATGACAAACACTTGAACTTAATTGTCTACTCTAGTGTCTTATCCACAGCTAAAAAGATAAGGGAAACAAGTCCATTGTGAGCGAAGATCAAGATCGAGGGAATTGGATGGGAACCGCGTCTGTGTATTCCCATCGCTAGCAACAGAATCTTTGAAGAAGATTTTCTCACCAAATCCGGAAGCTAACAACTGAAGATCTTTAGCCGGTTTACATATAGAGTATCTTTATATGATTATGTAAATTAGGATTAGGGTGAGAGGATATTTTATATCTTATTTGAGGAAAGAGATAAAATATCTCATCACTGATTTATGGAATTTGTTCGTTCAAGGAATATCACATCCGAGATCTTTCCTTGACAAACAAGTTGTATAAATACGTGATGATGCTGGTACTTTTAGGTTATGCATTTTACGAGCTCTAAAGTGAATCAGAAAGAAGAAGAAGAAGAAGAAGAAGCAGAAAGTGCTTGAGTCGAAGTAAGTCTATTGTGTGTTGAATTGTGATTGGCTAGGGAACTAGGTTTAGTCTGAAGTGAGTTAGACTGAAACGCTTAAAGTTCGGAAGTTGTAATCACGATTAATATACAAGTAGACTTTTGAATCCTCGCAAGAGGGGTGGTTTTTATCCTAGATAACTAGTTGGTTATCAAAGGTTTCCACCTTAAGTAATTTGTCTTGATAACTTGCTTATTTGTTTTTCCGCTGCTCATAGGAACTGAACACCTTAGTGTCTCAGTTCCCTTGTTTCTAACGCACAGATCCTACAGCTCCTCATAAACATGATGAACTTCAAAAGTATGAAAAGTGGCAACGATCAAAATAAAACTCTAGAATGGCGACCTCTTTAAACCTAATGCTAAAGAGAGTATATATTGGGCTTCTAACAAATGACCTAGCCCAATAAGAAAAGAAACGGAATAAAATGAGAAAATAAGAAAAGAAAACAGAAAAGATAGATTCGGGAAAAGTCCGAACTTCCTGCGTTGATGACCCGCGATCGCAGCCCCTTGTGGCTCCGCGCTCTTCACACTTCTCCGCGCCTACAAATAATTCTCGACTTGCCCCGAGGAACCGTGATCGCAGCACCCTTGCCCGCGGTCGCGGTTAATGCTCGGCCTTTACTCCTTGGCTTCGCCTCCTAACCTCTCCTCTTCACTTCTTTGGCGTCTTCTCTTGGTGGCTTCCTTCCTCAGTGTCTCCTATGATATCCAAGATAGCTCAAACACTTCCAAAAACACCAAACTTCGCCCCTAAACGCCATACACATGAATGTGTCTAAATCTACCTGAATGGCACCAATAAAACCCTCTAATAACTCTTAGTTAAGCCCTACAAAGTAGTGCTTATCAGTATACTTTGCGATATTGTCGCATTCCCACAGAGGAGCATGTTGACGCGGCAACGCTACATTTCAGAGGTGCTGCACGCGTTTGGTACCATAGGTTTGTGGACGATCGCGTTCGTCGACACCTTGTTCCCATCACGGAGTGGTACCAGCTCGTGTATGTCATGACACAGAAGTACGTGCCAGCGGACTACAGAAATCAATAGCGAATGGAGATCACAATGGCGTGACAAGGCTCCAAAACACCGCTAGAATTCTTCTCTCAACTGGAGGACATGTACTACAAAGTCAGCATCAGTGTCACCCCATCCACACTGCGAACGAAATTTCACAGTGGCTTGAATGTATCCATCCGTGATCAACTCGAGATATTGCCCATCAAGGATCTAAACACTTTGACGCACACCGCGATGCAAATCTTCAACCAGCAATCGCGTCGTCGTCAAACCCCTTGGCAAACTCGGAGTCAAAGAAGGTATGAATCTAACTCTGGTCAATCCCCTTCTACTAATGTGCGCGGTCCACCCACAGGAACAAACACGGCACATCAAAGCCGACAAGGGAAGATCGCGACAACTCCCACCAATGTTTCTCGCACGGCGCCAACAAAGGGCACATCACCAACTATAGAGCGCGCGCGTGACTTGGAATGTTTCAAGTGTGGAGGAAGAGGGAACTACCAGAGAAATTGCCCAAACAACAAGAAAGTCATCTTCTCAAGCATCGCAGCAGGATAGGAGTCTTATGAGGAGGAGACACCCCTTGAGACCATCGATGAAGGATTCGAAGATGACGATGAGGCTTACACCTGTGAGGCCACCGCGATACATGAAGGCATACCACTGAGCCTTGTCACACGATGTCTCCTCATTGTCAAGGAAGCAACCCTTGTCGACCAACGCGAAAATCTATTCATCATCGATGGAGGCAACTATTGCAATATCATCAATGAAAAGGTGGTCAACCATTTCAACCTGTCAACCACTCCTCACCCACAACCATATGGGCTATAATGGATTTCATCGAGTTCTGGTAACACTGTAACTCGTCAATGTCTTATTTGTTTCTCCATTAGTCAATATATAGATTTTGTCCTTTGTGATGTCATTGCAATGGACGCCATACATCTTTTGTTGGGGTGCCCATGGCAATTTGACAGGCGCGTTCTTCACGATGGCTACTTAAACACTTATGTGTTTACTTACCACGGAAAACACATCACGCTCTTACCTATGTCTCCTCATGAGATTTTACAGGACCAGGTTGAGCGTGATCGACAAAAGGCTATGGAAGCATCGAAGACCCAGAGTCCAAGTAGCACGTGTTCTGCCATTGGGCGCGAAGTCGCTACCACCGACAATGTGTCCCAAGATCGAACGCGTTCCAATGAAGGGCCAAAGACCACGCCAAAAATTACCAAGTTGAAAGGCACTTGTGAGCACAGACTGCTTCTGGCGTGCCCAAGCGATCTCACTGCTCCCTTGAGTGGCAAGGCACTGTGTTTCCTTTTAGTGCCCACGCGTTGCAACCCAGAGAGCCCCATCCAAGACTCTTTGCCGAGCGCGATCTTTGAGTTGCTCGATGAGTTCAAAGACTTATTCCCAGAGGAGCTTTCCCAAGGCCTTCCACCTTTGTGAGGCATTGAGCACCAAATTGACTAGGTGCCTGGTGCCTCCCTTCCAAATCGCGTTGCCTATCGCGCTGGCCTAGATGAAACCAAGGAGCTACAACGCCAAGTGTAAGAAATTCTGGATCGCGGCTACGTAAGGGAATCCCTAAGCCCTTGCGCGGTTCCCGTGATCCTGGTACCAAAGAAAGATGGCTCATGGCGCATGTGTATCGACTGCCGCGCCATCAATACGATCATAGACAAGTACATGCATCCAATACCGTGCCTTGATGACATGCTCGATGAGTTGCATGGCGCGACCCACTTCACCAAGATTGACTTGAAGAGCGGATATCATCAGATTCGCATGAAAGAGGGTGATGAATGGAAGTGTAGGATCGTGATTGTTAGATAATAACTTAAGGAACTCAGAATATGGATTCTAAGTTCCCTTCGCAGCGGAAATAAACAATCAAACAAATGACAAGTTCCTTATAGTGGAAACCTTTGATTGCCAACTAGCAATCCAGGATAAAAACCACTACCTTTCTTTCGAAAGGATTTCAAAGTCTACTTCTTGATTTCTTATCTCTTTTGGTTACAACTTATCCTAGGAACAAACACACAGTTTCTTTGCCTTACACACAGTTAGGCAATCCTAGATAACTTAACACAATCAATAATCAATCCAAGAAATAGACCTTCGCACCTAGGAACTATCACTTACAGTCACAGGAACTTATCACTCAGCTCTTCTATTCCTTGACTGGTTCCTCTTGATCTCGGTTTGCTTTGATGATCTTGTTTGAAGGTTCACACTGGATATTTGCTAATGTGTGTGAGTCGTATTTCAGTGCTTGAAGATAACCCTTGAGTTAGTCTTCCTTTTATAGAGGATTCTTCGCAGCTTCTTCTTCTCTTGGTTCCCACAGATTGAGCTAGCCTTAGGATCAGTGGTTCTCCTTGGTCCATGTTGTTCTTGGCATGTGCAAACAACCTAGGCAGCTCAGAATCTCTCTTGGTTGGTCAACTACCTCAGACGAGTCTTGCTATGTCGTTGTCCAAATGCTTTCGTCCGAGGTTGAACAACCTGGGCGCTTGGGAACTGTCTTCTGGACAGTGACATCTCTATGTCCTGTCGCTTTCACCTTCTCTGTCCGAGGTTCAGCGTTTCTGGGTATCTTGTTGTTTTGTTCTGGACATTGGCATACCTTTGGAAACTTCGGACAAGTCGTTTTCAACAACTTTTGTCCGAGGTTGTGTGTTCCCAGATTTCTCGGAAATCGCAGCCTTGCATGCTACCTTTCTGGGCACACCTGGGTTCCTCTGGGTTCCTTCCTCTGTCTTGTTCCTTTGGTTCTTTTGTCCTGTTTGGCTTTCTTGCCTTCGGTATATTCCTGTGGTTCCTTAAAGCACATCTTTGAGATAAAACATTAGTATCATAATATTTGTCATCTTCAAAAGTAGAGAAACTGAGGAAAGGAACTCTCAGGGGAATCGAGGTTCCAGAGTTCCGTTTCCTAACAATTTCCCCATTTTTGATGATGACAAATACAAGGAACCTGGCAACATAATAGGACTTGAATTTCATGAGACCATATTGAGATTAAGGGATTTATAACATTACGAATTAATGAGAGAACATTCAATGGTTGCAAATTCCCCCTAAGCAAGTGAACGAGTTTATTTCAAATTCCCCCTTAGAAGTAGAACTAGTTCAGAGTTCCTATTAGTCCAGTGGTTTCCAAAGTTCAAGGTTCCTATCCTTTTCTTCGCCCTTTTGACATCATCGAAAAGATTAAATACTAGTTAAGAACAGGATATCCAAGTGAATATGCAAATGCATCAATCCCATAACAGAAGCATAATGGAAACTTAGGGCAAAGACAAATTGATCATTGGAACGAAACCAAAAGATAATCATTAAAGCTGAAAAATTGATCATTGTTCATAGACGGGTAAGACACACCATAAAACAACACAAACGAACAACTTAACAACAGTCAACACAAACAACAGTGAAAGCAATCGTTAGGAAAGACGACATAGGGATAGAAGAGGGAAGTAGGATCCTAGGGGAAACTACTAGCACGCTGTGATGTTACAGCACTGGGAACCAGAACAAGCGTTCCTATGGCAGAGCAGCGGCCTCTTCTTCATCAACTTTGTCGTCAGTTCCTACATTTTGGCCCGTGGCCTGATGAGCACCGATTGCATCTTCCCAATTCTTCTGAAAGACTTTCACCAGACTTATCACAGCTGAGCTCATTTTTCCCAACTCTTGTACTTGATCACGGAGGGCGACCGGGATGGCAGTCGAGCCTTCCATGATTGCTTTTTCAATACGATCCAAAGCAGAGAGGATCGCAAAGGAGTCTAAAGAGGGGTTGAGCTGTGGTCGGGAGCTTGAAGGGGCCTAGGAACTCGCCTTTTCCTTAGGCGGATTGGCTTGAGCGTCAGAAGGGTTGGGCTGTTGTTCCTTTGTCTTCAACTTCCGGACAGTGGCCATGGTAAGGCACTTGCTATAGACTGTCTCAGGCAAATCATCTGGGTATTGGTGAAGGTTAGAGAGAATGGTCTTGATGATATGAGAGAAGGGTAGGGCATGGGAGGCATGGGATGAACAGAACTGCATATGAGCCAACACAATGCGAGGGAGATCAATCTGGACACTAGAGAGCACCTTGTCCATAAAAATGGCGTCTGTGATGAGAACGTCATTCCTGTGCTCCTGTCTGGGAACTAGATTACGGGTGATCCAGAAGTGTAACATCTTGTTTGTGATGGAGAGGTCCTTTGTCTCCAAAGATTGGGGAGAGGCGCCGTCGTAGATTTTCTTGACCATTGCTCCCTTGGATTTGTAGCCCTTTCCTTTGGGCCACCCCTTTTTCTGAAGGAGAATTCCAAATCCGGATCTGGACTCGATCCCTAGAGCGGACGCAATTAGGTTGGAGGACAGGGGATAGCTGGTTCCCTTCCATATGAGAATAGCGTCGTGACAGGGAGAGTTCTCCTTTGCGGGCACAAACTCGATAGACTGGTAAAACAGGCGGACGACCTCATCAGAAGCAGAGAAGGGCTCAATCAACATCGCATCCCAGCCTTGATACTGTAGCAGAGAATGGAACTCGTTCAGGGCTTCTCCAAATATTTCTTCATCTTCTTCTTCCAGTTCTTGGGACTGCCTTCTTTTCTCTAAAGGCTCTGAGAAGAGCAGCCTCCTCCTCATCCTGGATAAGGTTAGGGTTTGGATCAGCCATTTTTGAGGAGCTAAGGATTTTTTTGTTTGAGAGAGAGAGAGAAGCAGAAGATCAGAGAGATGGAGAGTTATGGGAATGGCTTGGATCAACAGTGCAACTCTTTAAGGTGATGAGGGCTGAAGGGACCGTTGAAACAAATCTAGCCGTTGAGAAAATCGGGGAGAATTCGGAGCATTGAAGACTTATTGCAGCTTTTTTGAACGGCCAACACATTTTCAAAACTTATCCATTCAGAGAAGAGGGGAGCCTGCCAACTGATAAGACCGGTCTGAGCTTCTGAGATTTGCCATAAATAACATCTGGGGAGAGCCATTCTAGCCGTTGGAAACACGTTTCATCCTGGTTCCTTTCTGGCGATATATTCAGCGTGCTAGAGGGACGTATGGGAACCTTGATGTGGGTTAAAACAATGGAACCAAGAACAATACGTTCCCATATGAGGAATTAGGGTAGGCCATTTATCGCATTGCACAGTAATTCTCAAAGAGGGTTTAGAGATGGATCATAGAGAATTAAATTGAGCAATGAGGCAGGGGAAGGTCTTAGTACACAATCATCATTTCGGCTTGTATAGTTGGGTTAGAAATATGATCAGATTGTGACTTTTGGGCCATCAAAGAAGCTTGAACAATGAGGAGTTGAAAGAATAACGAGGACCAAAAAGAAACGAACCAGAAAAATTTATCTAAGCCTTTTTAAGAAACCATTATGGAAAAGAGGGTTTGTAGCAAAAGATGTAACACAGAGAAACCAAGACTTATCAAGTAAAGGATCTTATACTAGTTAATCAAGGGAACTGGAAGGGAGCCTTTAAGCTAAGGTCACTGCTAGGTTATAGGAATCATTCCTAGTTCCAATCTAAGGTTCTCGAAAGGAACTCTATTCAAGGCTTTGGTGAATATATCTGCAACCTGATCTTCAGTTCTACAAAATTTCATAATGATGTTTCCTTTCTCAACATGATCTCTAAGAAAATAATGTCTTATATCTATATGCTTGGTCCTAGTGTGATGCACAAGATTCTTTGAAATGTTTATAGCACTGGTGTTATCACAAAGAATAGTGAGAGGACCATAAGACATACCAAAATCCGCGAGTTGTTGCTTTAGCCAGAGAAGTTGGGAATAGCAGGAGGCAGCCGCAATGTACTCGGATTCTGTGGTGGAGAGGGAGACTGAGACTTGTTTCTTTGATCCCCATGACACAAGGCAAGGGCCTAGGAACTGTGCCATTCCAGAAGTGCTCTTCCTATCCACCTGGTATCCAGCATAATCAGCATCAGTGAAGCCCATTAGCTCAAAGGGACACTCTTTGGGGTACCAAATGCAGAGAGAGTCAGTTCCTTTGAGATATCTAAGTATTCTCTTCACAGCAGCCAAGTGGGTTTCTCTTGGACAAGATTGGAACCTAGCACACAAACCAACAGCAAAAACAATGTCTGGTCGACTAGCGGTTAGGTACATAAGTGATCCTATCATACCTCTATAGAGCTTCTCCTCTACTAGAGGACTCGAATGATCCTTATCCAAATGGGCAATGATGGATATGGGAGTGGAAAGAGGCTTGCATGAGTCCATTTTGAACTTCTTCAGTAGTTCTCTGACATACTTCTGTTGGTGGATTTGAATACCATCTCATTTTTGAGTGATTTGTAGTCCGAGGAAGAAGGTGAGTTCCCCAATTAGGCTCATTTCAAACTCACTGCTCATCAAGTTTTTGAACTTGTCTACAAGGGACAGGTTAGTGGAACCAAAAATAATATCATCGACATAAATTTGAACCACCAAGATGTTACCTTCTTCTTCTAGGATGAAGAGAGTCTTGTCAATAACTCCACGTCTATATCCATTTGAGAGTAGGAACTGAGCAAGTCGATCATACCAAGCTCTGGGAGCTTGCTTGAGGCCATATAGTGCCTTGTCTAGAAAGTAGACATGGTATGGATGATCATCGTCTTCAAAACCAGGTGGTTGCTTGACATGGACTTCTTCTTGAAGAATTCCGTTGAGGAAGGCCGTCTTTACATCCATTTGGAACAACTTGAACCTTTTGTGAGATGCGAAGGCAATCAACAATCTTATTGCTTCGATCCTTGCCACTGGAGCATAAGTTTCATCATAGTCGATGCCTTCTTGTTGATTGTATCCTTGAGCAACGAGTCTAGCTTTGTTCCTTATCATAGCTCCTGTATCATCTAGCTTATTTCTGAAAACCCATCTAGTTCCTATGATGTGTTTATCCTTGGGGCGGGGAACTAGATGCCATACTTTGTTTCTTTCAAACTGATGAAGCTCTTCTTGCATAGCTTGAATCCAGTCCGTATCCTTCAGTGCCTCACCTATGTTCTTTGGTTCCACAATAGATAGAAAGGCATTGAAGGCAAAGAAGGTTAGATGTTCGAACCTGACTGGAGGCTTGATGACTCTTCTTTCTCTGTTAGGAGCTAGAGCATTTGATGTGGAGACATTCTGAGTTGAGCATTCAGCTTCCTGGTTGGGATCACCTTCTCCATTGAAGATCATGTGGGAAGATGAATCATTGAAGTCTCCACAGGTGTTGTCGTCATGCTCCTGGTTCCCAGAGATGGATTGTTGTTCATTATCCATGGGAACTGGTGGAGGAGCCATTGGAGGGTTCCGAGTAGCAGGACAGGAACTGGGTGGAGTGACATATTCATCTGGATCTTCTTGATATGACTTGGGAAACGGGTCTTCAAAGGAATTGGTGGTGTTCTGCATAATCTTTCCAAGTGATTTTTCATTAAAAATAACATGAACACTTTCTTCTACCTTTTTAGTCCTTTTGTTGAAGACTTTGTACGCCTTGCTACCCGAGGCATATCCAATGAAGATTCCTTTATCACTTTTTGGGTCAAATTTGCCAAGATTGTCCTTCCCATTATTGTGCACAAAGCACTTGCATCCGAACACCCTCAGATGTGAGATGTTGGGAACTCTTCCTCTTAGAAGCTCATAGGGTGTCTTTTCTGTGATTGGACGAAGCATGGCTCGATTGATGATGTAGCAAGCTGTGTCGATCGCCTCAACCCAAAATGATTGAGAGAGTCCACTTGAGATCAGCATAGTCCGAGCCATGTCTTCCAAAGTTCTGTTCTTCCTTTCCACTACTCCATTTTGTTGAGGAGTGTATGGTGCAGAGAAGTTGTGATCAATTCCATGCTCACTGCAAAAGATTAGAAATTCTCCATTTTCGAATTCGGTACCATGGTCAGACCGAATAGCATTGAGTGAACAATCAAGAGATTTTTCTAACAAAGGAACCAGATCTTTAAAGCGGTCAATAACTTCACTCTTAGATTTAATAAAGATGGTCCAAGTAAAGCGAGATAAGTCATCGACAAGAACAAAGATATACATGTTCCCTCCTAGGCTCTGAACTCTCATGGGTCCACACAGATCCATGTGGATGAGTTCAAGAGGCCTTGAGGTGCTTACCATGTTTTTGGACTTGAAGGAACTATGATCCTGTTTCCCTTTTACACAGTCAGAGCACAGTTCCTTAGATGTGTCACTTAGCTTTGGCAGCCCTCTGACTAGCTCCTTTGAGTGTAGCTTTTGAATCAGTTTGGTGCTAGCATGACCGAGGCGTTGATGCCACAAATCAGCTTGGTCATTCACAGTTGAGAGACAAAGTTTCTCCTTGGGAACAAAGGATGGATCAATTATGTAGACATTGTTGAATCTTTTCCCTTTTAGGATGATTTGTCCCGAGGAGTCAAGGACTGAACATTCGTTTGATCTGAATCTAACTTCATTGTCTCCTTGATCACACAGCTGTGACACACTTATTAGGTCAAAACCAAGATTATCAACAAGGTGAACTTTGTTTACCTTAATGTGATCGTTGAGTTTCACAGTTCCTATTCCACAGATTTTCCCTTTGTTTTTGTCTCCAAAGGATATGTTCCCTCCTTGGAGAGGTTGAAGAGAGGTCATTTGATTTCTTCTTCCAGTCATATGGCATGAGCAACCACTGTCGATGTACCATAGTTGAGGTTGCCTCTCTTCTTTCTGCACATAGGGGGACTAAGATTTCTAAACCCAGCGAAGCTTGGCTTTACTGGGGGGATTAGCATTCCGAGTTTGTGAATAACCAGGGAACTGGTTCCTTTCATGGTAATGAGTACTTTTCTCCTTTTCAAAGTTCCTTTTCTTAGCACAATCAGTGTTGTAATGACCATTATTACCACAGTAGGTACACAAACGATTGTAAACAACATGTCCATATTTTCCTTTTCCTGGCCTAAAAGGTTTTTCAGTTTTCCTTTTGTTAAAATCAACATTGTTTCTAACCTTGCTATGGGCCATGTCAATATATCTTTTGTGAGCAAAGGAATTGGTGAACCATTGGTTTTCAGGAACCATTTTTTCGTTTCCCTTTGGTTCCTTCTTAGGACTTTGAGATCCTTCATTGAGACGTTTGGCAACCTCAGCCTTGTTCTCAAGGACCATGATCTTCTCTGATAGGAATTGATTCCTATCACGAGAAGTGGCAAGAGCAATACTGAGATTCTCATTCATCTCAACAAGTTCTCGCATAGCCTTTTCTTCTTCAGCATCATTGTTCCCTTTATTATTGATATATCCTATTCCATGGCATTGTCTCACAAAAACAGTTTGATTTATTGTTTTTTCATTAATGGAATCAGTGAGAATGTCTAACCTATCAATTATGGATTGAAGCATGTCATTTCCAGGTGGGTTAGCATGCAAGGGAACTTTGACAGAGTCTATGCTAGTTTCATCACAAGATTTGCAAATTTTAAGGTGACTAGCATGCACATTTCTAATATCAATGAGTTTGGAGTGAGTTTCACCTAGGTCTTTCTCAGTTTCATCAAGTTTCTTACTCCAAACAGAATTCTCGACAGTCAAGCAAGCAATTTCATCTTCACAATCATCTAGTTTCTGTTGAAGGGAACTGGTTTCCTTTCCTAGTTTCTTTATGATCTTAAGAAGTTGTTTCTTATCACAATCAACTAGGGATTTTAAGAGATCGTCATAAGTTACCTCAAGGTCTTCTGAGTCACTTGAGTCTCCTTTTTCCATGAGACATCTCCCTCCAGAGAAGCCACTCAGATCCAGTTCCTCAACTGAGTCTTCTCCCCATGATGCTACGAGAGCCTTCTTTTGAGGTCTTTCCTCTTCCTTGGACTCTTCTTTGTTGGGACAGTTCTTAGCGTAGTGTCCCTTCTCTGTGCACTCATAACATGAGACTTCCTTGAGATCTCTTCTTGGTCCATTGTGAGAGGAACTGCCCTTTTGAAACCTTCCATTCACAAAGAATTTTTTGATGTTCTTTGTGAAGAGGGCTGTTAGTTCGTCCTCCTCTTCTTCAAGGTCTGAGTTCTCTTCCTCCATCTCGAGCCTAGAGAAGGCTTTGGAGATCTTGAGGGCAATTCCTTTCTCCGATTTCTTGTCGGTATAGGCTTTGGTGTGCTCTCCTTCTTCAACCTCCAGTTTCTATATGATTTGTGTCAAGGGAAGGGATTGGATGCCTGGAGTGTTCTTCATGATTCCCTTCAGAAGGGTGAATTTGGAGTTGAGTCCATTGATGACCACTAGGGACTTGGAGACTTCATCAAGATCGACTCCCGCCGCTGTTAACTTTCCAATCAATCTGTTGAAGCGGGAGTAGTACTCTGAGATGGTCTTAGTTTCCATCATTTTGAAAGTGTGGTATTCTCCTTCCAAAGTGAACTTTCTGCTTTGCTTTAGTTCCTCACTTCCTTCATGCATCTCCTTGAGAGCTTTCCACATCTCTTTGGCCGTCTTGATTCCTATGACCTTGTCCATGTCCTCTTTGTCCAATCCATTGAGGATGAACTGCCTGGCCTTGGCATTCTTCACCATGATAACATAGTGTTCTGGTTTCCAATCTTCTTCCTTCATGGTGAGGTTGACATAGCCATAGCCATCTCCATTTTCGACTATCCTCCAGCATTGGTAGTCGTTGGTTTTGATGTGGCTTTCCATGCACTTTTCCCACCATGTTTCTTCTCCTTTCTTTCGGAGATGTGGCTTGTTGGTGGAGATTCCGAGCTCAAACTTGCTTGGTTGAGACATGATCTGTAAACTTAACAAAGATCTAGAGCTTTTCCTGCTCTGATACCAATTGTAGGATCGTGATTGTTAGATAATAACTTAAGGAACTCAGAATATGGATTCTAAGTTCCCTTCGCAGCGGAAATAAACAATCAAACAAATGACAAGTTCCTTATAGTGGAAACCTTTGATTGCCAACTAGCAATCCAGGATAAAAACCACTACCTTTCTTTCGAAAGGATTTCAAGGTCTACTTCTTGATTTCTTATCTCTTTTGGTTACAGCTTATCCTAGGAACAAATACACAATTTCTTTGCCTTACACACAGTTAGGCAATCCTAGATAACTTAACACAATCAATAATCAATCCAAGAAACAGACCTTCGCACCTAGGAACTATCACTTACAGTCACAGGAACTTAGCACTCAGCTCTTCTATTCCTTGACTGGTTCCTCTTGATCTCGGTTTGCTTTGATGATCTTGTTTGAAGGTTCACACTGGATATTTGCTAATGTGAGTTAGTCTTCCTTTTATAGAGGATTCTTCGCAGCTTCTTCTTCTCTTGGTTCCCACAGATTGAGCTAGCTCTAGGATCAGTGGTTCTCATTGGTCCACGTTGTTCTTGGCATGTGCAAACAACCTAGGCAGCTCAGAATCTCTCTTGGTTGGTCAACTACCTCAGACGAGTCTTGCTATGTCGTTGTCCAAATGCTTTCGTCCGAGGTTGAACAACCTGGGCGCTTGGGAACTGTCTTCTGGACAGTGACATCTCTATGTCATGTCGCTTTCACCTTCTCTGTCCGAGGTTCAGCGTTTCTGGGTATCTTGTTGTTTTGTTCTGGACATTGACAGACCTTTGGAAACTTCGGACAAGTCGTTTTCAACAACTTTTGTCCGAGGTTGTGTGTTCCCAGATTTCTCAGAAATCGCAGCCTTGCATGCTACCTTTCTGGGCACACCTGGGTTCCTCTGGGTTCCTTCCTCTGTCTTGTTCCTTTGGTTCTTTTGTCCTGTTTGGCTTTCTTGCCTTCGGTATATTCCTGTGGTTCCTTAAAGCACATCTTTGAGATAAAACATTAGTATCATAATATTTGTCATCTTCAAAAGTAGAGAAACTGAGGAAAGGAACTCTCAGGGGAACCGAGGTTTCAGAGTTCCGTTTCCTAACAGGAAGACATCGTTCAAGACCAAATATGGGCTTTATGAATGGCTAGTCATGCCATTTGGTCTCACCAACGCGCCAAGCACCTTCATGAGGCTCATGAACCATGTGTTGAGGGAATTTCTGGGGAAATTTGTTGTAGTGTACTTTGATGATATTCTGGTGTACTCGCGTAGTCTAGGAAATCATGTAAAGCACCTTAGGCTTGTGTTAGAGTGCTTGAGACGCGCCTACTTGTATGCCAACCTTGGCAAGTGTCATTTTGCATCTGACACTACGAACTTTCTAGCTACGTGGTCTCTAAGGATGGACTCCGCATCGACGAAGACAAAGTGAAGGCCATCCGAGATTGGCCAACACCCACAACACCAACAATGGTTAGATCTTTCTTGGCTTGGCAGGCTTCTACAGGAGATTTGTTCGCGACTTCAGGTCCATCGCTGCGCCACTACATGAGCTCACAAAGAAAGGCACCGCGGTGAATTGTAAGGAAACGCACAATCAAGCGTTCAACGAGTTGAAATATGCCTTGTGCAACGCGCCACTGCTTCAACTTCCAGACTTCACAAAGCACTTTGAAGTGGAATGTGACGCGTCCAATGTGGGGATTGGTGGAGTCCTCCACCAAGAGAAGAAGCCCATCGCTTTCTTCAGCGAGAAGCTCACTGGGAAACTTTGAATTACCCCACCTACGACAAGGAGCTCTATGCGCTTGTTCGCGTACTCAAGACATGGCAACACTATCTCTGGCCATGCAAGTTTGTGATCCACTCCGACCATGCGGCCATCAGCTATCTTAAGAGTCAAGCCCACTTAAGCCGCCGTCATGCTCGTTGGGTCGAATTTATGGAGACGTTTCCTTACGTCATCATGCATAAAAAAGGTAAGGAGAATGTGATCGCCGACGCCCTTTCTCGCAGGTATGTTCTCCTTACTCATCTCGAATCTAAACTTCTTGGCTTCGCGTTGATTAAAGATTTATATCTGATTGATCCATTCTTTAAGCCAATTGTAGAACATTGCCTTAGGGACCGCGAGTTTGAGACATATTTCCCCTTTACAAAGCAGGGCGCTTGTGCATTCCTAGCTCATCCATTAGGAAACTCCTCATTCAAGAAGCCCATGAAGGACGCGGTCATTTTGGGGTTACCAAGACTCTAGCTGCTCTTCGCGAGCATTTCTTTTGGCCGTGTATGACCACTCAGGTGACGCGATATTGCACAAGTTGTATCACGTGTCAACGCGCAAAGTCTAGTTCCCATCCCTATGGTCTCTACACACTATTTCCCATCCCATTAGGCCCTTGGGAAGATTAATCCATGGACTTCATCCTAGGTTTGCCTCTCTCTCGTAAGGGTAAAGATTCAATCTTTGTAGTTGTGGACAGGTTTTCGAAAATGGCCCATTTTATCGCGTGTAAGACCACACACACTGCTAGTGAAATCGCCGCATTGTTCTTTGACAACGTGGTCCGTTTACATGGGATACCTAGGTCTGTAGTGAGTGATCGCGATACCAAATTCGTAGGCATTTTCTGGAGGACACTTTGGGGAAAGTTGGGTACCAAACTTTTGTATTCAACTAGCTACCACCCACAAACATATGGCCAAACAGAGGTGACTAATCGAACCCTAGGAGACCTCCTTCGGACCATGATCAAATCCAACCCAAAACATTGGGAAGACTTACTTGCCATTGTAGAGTTTTCTTACAACAGGTCCAGGCACTCCGTGACAAAGCTCACCCCGTTCGAGGTGGTCTATGGAAGAAACCCACTGACTCTGCTAGACATGCTACCGCGGCCTCTGAAGAACAATGAGCACCCTAGCGCGGCCAACCGCACCGCGATGATCCAGGAATTACATCAAAGAATACGGGCACAGTTGGAACGCTGCGCTGATCAATATGCCTCATAGCATAACCGTGGGCGACGCCGCGTTATATTTGCCCCAGGGGACTTGGTCTGGGTGCATCTTCGGAAAGGCCATTTTCCAGCAAAACGCAAATCAAAGTTGGCTCAACGCAGTGATGGCCCTTTCCGTGTTGTGAAGGACATTGGAGAGAACGCTTATGAGATTGACCTTCCACCAGACTACGGTGTCCACGCGACCTTTAACATTGTCGATTTGGAACCATATGTGGCACCCGAAATCGATGATGGTGAAGTGGGGACGCTTCACAGCCAAGTGGGGAAAGATGATGCGCTCCTACCCTCCATGACTGCCACAGAGGAAGAGGACGCTATGAGCATTCACTCAGAAGGGCCAATCACCAGATCGCGTGCCAAAGCCATCGCCAACACGACACAATCATTGGATGTGCGCATCGTCTCTAGCCAAGGGACGCATGAGGCTGCGTTCTCCCTCAAGCGCCTTCAAGCTAGCTCAGAGAACGCGTTCTCTGTCAATCTCCTTGCAACCATCCATTGAACGCGATCTTTTGTATTGTTTTGGAATTTCTGAACATTGTTATTTAAGTTTTTTTTTTGGCATGTGTTCCACTCATGTCGTGTGGGTCGGCCCATTAAGCGAGACTCGGCCCATCCGAGTCCCGCCATCTCTTATAAAAGGTCAACTCGACCTTCTGTACTAGGTTACGTCAAATTTTAATCTAAGTTTTTGTCGAGAGCCATATTGCCTCCATTCTTAGATCGACGTCACACAAAAAACTCTTTCTCCTTCCTCCTCCACCGATGCTACGGCCATCTACTCGAGCTCCTCGAGTCTATCACCCTCCGTTGTTGACGCTACGGCTTCGTTTGCCTCTCGAGCCAACACCATCACCGCGCTCGCTTACTCACGCAAGGCAACAACCCCGCGTTCCAACCATTCAATTCTTAGGATCAACACACGCGACTCACTACCAAGATTTCGATTCGGCATTCACAAGCAGGAACACATCAAAAGAGGACATCTTGCTAGGAATTGCCCAAAGAACTCAAATGATGATGACAAGCCTATGTAGAAGAAAGCTCTATTTGCTACTTTTGAAGACGACTCAGAGGACTCTGATGGGGAACTAGATATGAATGGAGTTTCTGAAGGAAGGTGCTTAATGGCTAAAGAAGATTCAACTGAATCGGATGACTCTGAGGTATCTACTTCTGACTTTACCAAATCTCTTCTTGAATGTGATAAGAAACAATTAATCAAAATCATTAAGAAACTTGGAAAGGAAAATAGTTCCCTTTAAGAAAAACTAGATGAATATGAAGACGAAATCTCATGCTTATCTACTAAAAACTCTGTCTGGAGCAAGAAACTTGATGAAACTGAGAAATTACTTTCTAGTTCCTCTAGGAAATGTGACTCTTGTATCACTATAAAAAAGGAGATGCATACTATTGTTGACTTGAATGATCCTTATTAATTTGTTCCTGTTCCTAACCCACAGAAAAGCTATCAATCTAATTTACCCAGAAAAGCTAAGCTTAGTTGGGTTCCAAAAGTTTGAGTTCCCTTGTACAGGATGAAGTGGGGCAACATGACAAATGGTACATAGACAGTGGTTGCTCGTGCCATATGACCGGAAACAGAAGCAAATGTCGTCACTTCAGAAACACCGATGAGGTACTATTTCCTTCGGAGATAAGAGAAAGGGAGCAATATGTGGAACTGGAAATGTGAATCTTACTGATCACATCAAGGTATGTAATGTCAACCTTGTTAAAAATTTAGGTTTTGATCTAATTAGTGTGTCACAGCTGTGTGATCAAGGAGGAAATGAGGTTCGCTTTACCTCAAAGGAATGTATTATGGAAGACAGTCGAGGAACTGTGATCTTAAAAGGCAAAAGGTTCAATAATGTCTACGTTATTGATCCAAAGTTCGTTCCCAAAGAGAAACCGTGTCTTTCGTCAATTGAAGATCAGACGAATCTATGGCATCAGCGACTTGGTCATTTTTAGCCAAACGGTAAATTGTATTGATAGGTTGGGAATAAGGCCCAACGTCCTATTTACATGCACCAATGCAAACCAAACAAAGACCAAAACAACAACTAAAAACAATACAAGGACAAACCCAGAAAACCAACCAAGCCTAACAAAGTAAAGCATGCACGCAGACAGGAGCAATAAGCAACAAAAACAATCAACTCAAAACCAACCTAACAAAGATCAATCAACAAAATACAAACAAACAACTACAAACCAAGTCAAAGAAACAAGGACTCAAATCTGGAGCCTCCTCCTAAGAGCTCTTCTTCTTCTGCCACTAATCTTCACCTTATGCGGAATTCTGAGCTTGCACTCCTCTATCACACTGGCTGCACACTGAACTGGCGAAGCCACAGCATTCTCTCTGAAAATAACATCATTTCTCATTCTCCAAGTATGGTAGATAATGCCAATCAAACTCAACAGCTTGCTTTGGTCATTGATCAGTGCTACTTTGTAGGGTTTAACTAGGGATCATTACCGGTGTTTAGGGTGCCATTTGTAGGGATTTAGAGCACAATTGTGGAGTAGTGAGTTGGAGAGAAGAAGTGTGGATTTGGTGGTTTGGAGGAGCTAATTGAAGACATTTAGAAGAAGAGGAGTAGACCACCTGAAGAGTAGAGGAAGAATCCACACAAACGAAGAGAAAAAGGGCTGTCGCGACCAGCCGCGACCAAGGGCGAAGTCACGAGGAGGTCGCGGCGAAGGAGACAACGCGGACCAACGAATGCCACTTCCGCGACCGCGGATTCTCCACCGCGACCGCGGAATATTCCTGTGCTGGCAAAAGTAGAGAGCAAGTTCCTATTTTCCGCGACCGCGGAATTGGTGCCGCGACCGCGGAATGACACGGAGGCGACCCGGCGGAGATTTTCCGAGTTTTTCTTATTTTATTATTTTCCGGTTTTCTTTCTTTTATTATTTTTGATACTTTAGTTTTATTTTCTTTTAGATGAGGTTTGTGGTCTTGGGCTTTAGGTTAAGTCTATTTAACCTAAATTCCATAGCCTCCATTCATCATCTACATTTCACTATTACGTACTATTTTCCATTCAGTATTATTTTGTTTCGAAGACTATGAGGAGCTAAGCACCCTTTGCTTAGTCCGACAATTAAAGCCTTTCGTATGATTTGATTGTGAGGTTATAACTCTATTTCCTATTCCTTTGGATTATATCTTTTCTCTTGAGCATATTCCTATTGATTGTTATTGATTTGACTGGATTGATCACTTAGTTGATATTAGTAATTGTCTATTGCTAGGGTTTGGATATTTCGGGTTGAGATTCCTTATATGTTATAGCATCCATGATATTCTAGGACTGGTAGGACTAGTTTATTATGAAAGAGATTTGATTATATGTTAAATACTGCGGGTTGTGGTGTTGCATGTATCCTGGCTAATTCCTATGCTTCCTGCTGCTGTTGAATTAAATCCTGAAGGTTGGTAGGGATTGTTTAATAGTTAGGGTTATTAGGACTGGTTGGACTATTAACTATTTCAGAATAGGGACAGGAATAATCAGATGAAAGGAATAGAGATAACCCAAGATCGATCTATCATATGAAAAGTGGATATTTGTTTGGCTAAGTGTTTTCCCTTAATTGATTACAAACTCTTTGCTTTTGTTTATTTGTTTACTTTTTTTCCAAGAAATCAACCAAACCCCCCCTTGTTACCTCTGCATGCTAATTCACACAAAGATTGATAACTCCTCTCTGTGGGATTCGACCCTTGCTTGCCAAAAACTACTTGTTTAGGTTTGTTTAGGATTATTTTGATTAGGCGATACGACTTTAGCCTTCATCAGTCATGCAAGCATCAAGCTCATCCACAAGCTATATCAAAAGGAACTAGTTTGTGGACTTCCTAAGATCAATACTGAAAGGTCGGAAATCTGTTCTGATTGTGTTCAAGGGAAACAGGTTCGTAGTTCCTTCAAGTCCAAAACAATGGTAAGTTCCTCTAAACATCTAGAACTCATTCACATGGATCTTTATGGTCCTATCCTAGTTCAAAGCATCGGTGGAAACAAGTATATTCTGGTACTTGTTGATGATTTCTCTAGATTCACGTGGACATTATTCATTGATAAGCGTTAGTCGTGTACACTGTACACCTAACAAATAACCTCAAAAACCTATATAATGTAGTTGGGTAAGTAAGGATCGATCCCACAGAGAGCCAAGTATTCTTCCTGTATGCAGAAATTGTATACCAATAGTAACAAAAGGGGGTTTTATGATGATTGTAATAAGTAACAATGAAAACGAGTGAATAGAGTTGTAAATAATGAATGCGAAATAGCTCAGCCAAACAAATATCCACACTTCAATTTGATTGATTGATCCTTGATTATCTCTAGTTCTTTAGACCAATGAATGTTCCTATTCCTTTTATTAAGTTATTAACAGGACAACCAGACCCTGAGAATACTAACTATCAAATAACCAGGAAACCATCCAAATTCAATTCAATAACAGTAGGATGTTCAAGAATTTCAATAGATACATGCAACTAAAACAACCAGTTTTACTTAGCATGCAATCAATTCTCTCTACAATAAACTATTCCAACCAGTTCTAGAATATCGCAGTTGCTACTCTAAATTAGGTATTTCAACCAGAAACAATCTAACTCTAGCACAAGAATAATACCAATAACAACTAGTTGATCAGGCTAGTCAAATCAGCAAAACTCAAAGGGATGAAGCACAAGAGAATCAATACATTCAAAGGAATAGAATAAGAGTTGTAATCTCACAAACCAAATCAAACAAAGCCTTCAATTGTCTGACTAAGCAATGGAAACTTAGTTTTTCATAGTCCTTTAACACAAAACTCTAGAGAAAATAATGAACGATGATAAAAGTGATAATGAAAGTCTGATGTTTTTCAAAAGGAAGATAAAACCTAACAAATCAAATCTTCCTAAGATAGAAATCATAATCTCCTAAAAATATAATAAATGAAATAAAAGAAAAGAACAAAAATAACAAACATTCTCGGTCGAAAATGTGACTCGCTCCGCTCCTGGCATGGGCCCGCGACCGCGGGTGAACTACCGCGATCGCGATTTCTCCTGTGTGCTCCCGTGCCCTGTCTTCCATCGCGGCTCCTCTCGCGGGCTTCCTTCATGTGCCGCAATCATGGCCATAATCCCGCGCCCACGGTTTTGCTCTATCGCGACTACTGCTTCTCGCCTGCGGCTACGGTCTTCTCTCGGTGACCTTCATTGCTCCTTAATGCTTCAATACTCCACTAAAGTCTTCCTTTCCACCAGTTCTTCTCTACAACTCAATTCTCCTAAAATGTCTTCTAAACCCACACAATTGGTACCTAATATCCTAGTAACAGCTCCTAGTTACGCACTATAAAGTAGAGCGTATCATTCATCAAATCTAAAAGTGAAGTCTTTGATAGGTTTAACGAGTTAGTTCCCTTACTTGAAAAGTCCTTAAATGCATATCTTCGTGCTATTCATTCCGATCATGGAACTGAGTTCGAGAATGGAGATTTTCTAACATTTTACATGGAACATGGAGTTGATCATAATTTCTCGGCTCCCTACACTCCACAGCAGAACGGAGTTGTCGAGAGAAAGAATAGGACTCTGGAAGATATGGCTCGAACCATGCTAATCTCGAGCGGACTCTCTCAGTCCTTCTGGGCAGAAGCGGTCAATGCAGCGTGCTACATCTTAAATCGGGCTATGCTATGCCCCATACTTGAGAAGACTTCTTATGAGTTACTAAGAGGCAGAGTTCCCAACATTGCTCATCTAAGAGTCTTTGGCTGCAAGTGTTTTGTTCACAATAATGTTAAAGACAATCTGGGGAAATTTGATCCACGGAGTGATGAAGGAATCTTCGTCGGATATGCCAACAGTATCAAAGCATACAAGGTCTTCAACAAACGGACTAAAAAGGTAGAGAAAAGCATTCATGTTATTTTTAATGAAAAATTGCCTTCAATGTTTGTGCAGGATCCCTCAGTTTACTCGAAAGATCCGTTTCAACGGCCAAATGAAGATTCCGATGATGAAGCTCCCTCCAAGCATAACTCCTATCCCAACCTATCTGGTCACCACACACCCACAGTTCCCTCAACTGTGATTGAGCCAAAAGTGGCAACATCTTCAGACAGCACTCTGGTTCGTTCCGATCCTCAAGATGTTATTGTTGCTCTAGTTCCCTCCAACCCATCAACTAATGAAGTTGCTACTGCTCCGGTAGCTGATCCAACTCCAATAGTTGATCTTGCTACGGATTTCTCCTCAGCTATTGTATTCGCAGATGCTGAAGCTCCGGGAATTGATCGGATTATTCCTAATAGAGACAAAAGAACTACCAAGCATCCAGTCAGGTATGGATTTGAGGATATGTCCTATTGTGCTTTCAATGCCTTTCTGTCTCTTATAGAACCAAAGAACATCACGAAGGCTCTGAAGGATGCTGACTGGATCCTAGCTATGCAAGAGGAACTTCACCAGTTCGAAAGGAACAAAGTTTGGAGACTAGTTCCTCGTCCTCAAAATAGACACATCATAGGAACTAGGTGGGTATTTCACAACAAGTTGGATGATTCTGGTGCAGTATCAAGGAACAAGGCTTGCTTGGTTGCTCAAGGATATAATCAACAAGAAGGGATTGATTATGATGAGACCTTTGCCCCTGTGGCAAGACTGGAGACTATTCGACTACTCATAGCTTATGCCTCTCACAAAGGGTTCAAGTTATACCAAATGAACGTGGAGACCGCATTTCTCAATGGAATCCTTTAAGAGGAAATATACTTCAAGCAACCTCCAAGATTCGAAGATGATGATCACCCTGACCACGTCTATTTTTTGGACAATGCTCTCTATGGTCTTAAGCAAGCCCCTCGCACTTAGTATGATCGTCTTGCCCAGTTCCTAACATCCAATGGTTATCGACGTGGTGTGATGGACAAAATCCTCTTCATCTTGGAAGTCAGAGGGGAGATTCTTGTGGTCCAAGTATATGTTGATGATATTATTTTTGGTTCCACTAACTTGGCTCTTGTAGAAAAGTTCAAAAATCTAATGAGCAGTGAGTTTGAAATGAGTATGATTGGGGAACTATCCTTCTTCCTAGGATTGCAAGTTACTCAGAAGGATGATGGCATTCAAATCCATCAACAAAAATAACTTAAGGAACTCTTGAAGAAGTTCAAAATGGATTCTAGCAAAGCCATCTCGACCCTCATCTCCCCAGCCACTCGCCTCACTACAGATCATTCAGGACAGAAAGTTGAAGAAAAGTTGTATTGAGGCATGATTGGCTCTTTGATATATCTAACTCCTAGTAGGCCAGATATTGTGTTTGTTGTTTTTTTATGTGCCAGGTTTCAAGCTGTTCCAAGGGAGTCTCACTTATCTGAAGTGAAGCGCGTATTTCTCTATCTCAAGGGAACTAACGACCTATGTCTTTGGTACCCCAAGGATTGCCATATCAATCTTCTTGGATATACAGATGATGACTATACAGGCTACTTGGTGGATCGAAAGAGCACGTCCGGCATGGCTCAGTTCCTTGGTCCATGCTTGGTCTCTTGGGGCTCAAAGAAATAGAATTTTGTTGCTCTCACAACCACCGAAGCTGAGTACATTGCTACTGCCGCTTGTTGTTCCCAACTCCTCTGGCTCAAACAAAAACTTGCAGACTTTGGTATGTCTTTTGGTCCTCTTAAGATTCTTTGTGATAACACTAGTGCAATCAATATCTCCAAGAATCTTGTGCATCACACTAGGACCAAGCATATAGATATTAAGCATCATTTCTTGCGTGATCATGTTGAAAAATGGAACATAATGCTAGAACATAGTAGGACTGAAGATCAAATTGCCGATATATTCACAAAAGCATTAAATTGCGAACCTTATGAGTCATTCAGGTTACTTCTAGGAATGATTTCCCTAAACTAGTAGTTCCAGTTGCTTTTACTATTTCCCTTGCTTTGACTAGATATGATCTTTTCTATGATTTCATTGACAATATTGTTGATATTTGATCTTGTGCTGCCCTCGCATGTCCTGTAATATTTGTTCTAAAGCATGTTCTTAACACTCTTGCATGATCTCATGATTTTATGATATGATTCGACCTTGATTACATCTCTTTGTTGGCCTCATAGTAGTCGATTTGATCTCATCTATCCATCATTATAAGCCGAAATGATAATTGACTACAAACCGTCCAAAGACTAAATGCATTGCATAATTCCTTATGATCCATCTTTAGTCCACAACTGGGAATTATCTTTATGGTGTCAAAATTACCAACTTGATTTTTCTTGATATGGGTATGTACTTTGTCTTCAGTGTTGTTTGGTTCCCTACATAAAATGTACCCATATCTATCCGGTTCCGTGTCAAATACTGAGGAAAGGAACTAGGAATTGCTCTTCAACGGCCAAAAATTAAATTCTACTAAGTCTGCAACCGCTTCCCGAGGACAATAATTGCGGTTGTAGCCGTTTGCTTCTCTACAAATTCTGATTATTCTGGATCCGATTGATGTGATATTTCTGGAAGAAATTTTCTGTGGAGAGTTATGAGTTCCCTTAAATGTTGAAGATATTGTGGCCGTTTGAAGGAAAATTTGAGTTCCCTTATTCGAAGCGAATCTGCAACGGCTATTTTTGGATAGAATTTTGTTCAAAGATTATAAAAGGAAGCAAGTATAACCCTAAATCGGCACCGAATTCAAACTCTTTTTTCCTCTCTGAAAAATATACCATGCTCTCAAATTCTCAAAGTTCTCACCTTTCCCACTTGCTCTCATGGATTCCGTACTCAAAGATCTTGTCGTCGATGAGCTTGAGATGCTGGCTGCATACCGAAAGCATAAAGCTACCACCTCCTCTTCTCCGGCGTCCTCCCCGGCAAAGGCATCATCTTTGGCGCCAATGAAGGTAGAGGAATCCGTAAAATCTGTTCCTCCACCTGTTCCAGAGGAGCAACCCTCTCAGTTCGCCTCATCGGAGCACACCCCATCACAGCACAACTCCCCCACACCGACTAAGGAGGGTTCCCGCAACTCATCTCCTTCCCAGGAGATTGCACCCATCAACGTGGAACTGCTTCCCACACCTTCGGCGTCCCTCAAACTGCTCGTTGACTCTCAGTCGGTGGCCGGTCGAGTCAAACATCGTGCTGCCAAAGGGTCTCACGATATTCCTTCACTTTAACTGAAGGAGGCCCCCAAGGCCAAGAAAGCAAAGATGGCCAAGACTGAGAAGGGGAAGAAGCCTCAATGCAAGCCAGTATCGTCCCCCTCTCTAGTTCCCTTCGCGGTGGCACCAGCTCTCTCCTCCCGTCGCATCCTGGAACCACTGATTGTTGGCCAAGAGTTCTGGAGTTCCGCTGATGATGATCTCATCTCTTCTGCCTACTATCTGCTTTAACTCTAAGGGTGGGACAACCTGATTGTGGAGCCCTTCACAGGCAATGAAGATATGGTCTGCCTCTTCTATCAAAACATGGAGTTTGTACCAACCTTGGACGATAAGCCTGCGAATGATGCTATTCTCACCTGGGGAGGTAACCTAATCCCGCTCTCTGCTGTTGTTGTTGCCTTGTTGGTTCCGTCTTGGAAGTTCCAACTAGTGAAGGTTTTGGTGTGATTGTCAAATGAACTGGCCCCCCAAGCACAAACAGGCCATTCTGAAGACATTATTTGATGGTTCCCCTCCCTCTAAGGGTGCCCTGCTTATCAAATTTCTGCGTCTGGACAAGAAGCTGCTCCACACCTTCCTCATCAAGAACATCATCTCCCGCCAAGAGAAGCGAGACACTGTGTTAGTTGGAGATGCAGTGTTGATGAAAAAGCTTATTCTGGGAGTTCCCATCGACCTTCCCCGCATTACCCTAGGCCACATGCAATACTATAAGGGCCATTCTACTCATGCTCTACCTTATCCACAAATGGTCAAGAAACTCATGTGTCGCCTTGGCCTTTATCCATCTGGGGTTGAGGAAACTCATCTTTCTCGATTCCTCACTATGACCACTGTTAGGCGACTAATGCATAAGGCTCATGTGGATGAGGAGTCTAATGAGGAGAAATACAAAGAGGAAACCCAACCAGGCCCTTATGAACCCCGTCTAGTTCCTGACATACATGTGATTCTGGCGGGTATGGGGCGTATCGAGCTTGCCCTGGTTGAAGGCTTTGACAAGGTTGCCACTGCTGTTGAGAAGGGTAGCAACTTCACCAATGAGATGGTGGTAGAGTTGTGGAAGACATATGTTGCTCTTGTGGAGGAAATCGCCAAGCTGGTGAACATGAAGCTCGTTGAGGACAAAGCGAAAGCCAAGGAGTAGTTGTGGTATAGTTGTTCAGTTCCCTACTCAGTAGACATGGTGTTAGGAAACGAAACTCTGGAACTTCGGTTCCCCTGAGAGTTCCTTTCCTCAGTTTCTCTACTTTTGAAGATGACAAATATTATCATACTAATGTTTTATCTCAAAGATGTGTTTTAAGGAACCACAGGAATATACCGAAGGCAGGAAAGCCAAACAGAACAAGGGAACCAAAGGAACAAGACAGCTGAAGGGATCTAGAGGAACCCAGGTGTTCCCAGAAATGGAGCTTGCGACATTGCAATTCCCGAGAAATCTGGGAACACACAACCTCGGACAAAAGGTGTCAAAAACGACTTGTCCGAAGCTTCCAAAAGGCTGCCAAGGTCCAAGAGCTAAAGAACAAGATGCCTAGAGAACCTCTACCTCAGACAGAGATGATGAAAGTGACAGCACATGAAGACTTCGCTGTCCAGCAGACGGTTCCCAAGCGGCCAGCTTACTCAACCTCGGACGAAAGCGTTTTGACAACGACACCACAAGGCTCATCTGAGGTAGTTGACCAACCAAGAGAGATTCTGAGCTGCCTAGGTTGTTTGCACATGCCAAGAACAACGTGGATCAAGGAGAACCACCAATCCTAGGGCAAGCTCAATCCGTGGGAACCAAGAGAGGATCGAGCTGCGAAGAATCCTCTATAAAAGGAAGACTAACCCAAGGGTTATCTTTAAGCATTCACAATAGAAACACACTTCATAGCAAACATCAAAGTGTGAAGCTTCAAACAAGATCATCAAAGCAAACCGAGATCAAGAGGAACCAGTCAAGGAAGAAGAGCTGAGTGCTAAGTTCCTGTGACTGTAAGTGATAGTTCCTAGGTGCGAAAAGTCTGTTTCTTGGATTGATTATTGATTGTGTTAAGTTATCTAGGATTGTCTAATTGTGTGTAAGGCAAAGGAACTGTGTGTTCGTTCCTAGGATAAGCTATAACCAAAAGAGATAAGAAATCAAGAAGTAGACTTTAAAATCCTTTCAAAGAAAGGTAGTGGTTTTTATCCTAGATTGCTAGTTGGCAATCGAAGGTTTCCACTATAGGGAACTTGTTCATTTAGTTAATTGTTTATTTCCGCTGCGAAGGGAACTGTAAATTGTGTTCTCAGTTCCCTGATTAATAATCTAACAATCACGATCCTACAATTGGTATCAGAGCAGGAAAAGCTCTAGATCTTTGATAAGTTTGCAGATCATGTCTCAACCAAGCAAGTTTGAGCTCGGAATCTCCGCCAACAAGCCACATCTCCGAAAGAAAGGAGAAGAAACATGGTGGGAAAAGTGCATGGAAAGCCACATCAAGACCAACGACTACCAATGCTGGAGGATAGTCAAAAATGGAGATGGCTATGTCGACCTCACCATGAAGGAAGAAGATTGGAAACCAGAACACTATGTTATCATGGAGAAGAATGCCAAGGCCAGGCAGTTCATCCTCAATGGATTGGACAGAGAGGACATGGACAAGGTCATAGGAATCAAGACGGCCAAAGAGTTGTGGAAAGCTCTCAAGGAGATGCATGAAGGAAGTGAGGAACTAAAGCAAAGCAGAAAGTTTGCTTTGGAAGGAGAATACCACACCTTCAAAATGATGGAAACTGAGACCATCTCAGAGTACTACTCTCGCTTCAACAGATTAATTGGAAAGTTGACGGCGGCGGGAGTTGATCTTGATGAAGTCTCCAAGTCCTTAGTGATCATCAATGGACTCAACTCCAAGTTCACCCTTCTCAAAGGAATCATGAAGAACACTCCAGGCATCCAATCCCTTCCCTTGACCCAAGTCATAGGGAAACTGGAAGTTGAAGAAGGAGAACACACTAAAGCCAATGCCGATAAGAAACTGGAGAAAGGAATCGCCCTTAAAATCTCCAAAGCTTTCTCAAAGCTTGAGATGGAGCAAGAGAACTCAGATTTGGAAGAAGAGGAGGACGAGCTAACAGCCCTCTTCTCAAAGAATATCAAAAAATTCTTTGTGAAGGGAAGGTTCCAAAAGGGGAGTTCCTCCTACAACGGACCCAGAAGGGATCTAAAGGAAGTCTCTTGTTATGAGTGCAAAGAGAAGGGACACTACGCTAAGAACTGTCCCAACAAGGAAGACTCCAAGGAAGAAGAAAAACCTCAGAGAAAGAAGGCTCTCGTAGCCTCATGGGGAGAAAACTCAGATGAGGAACTGGATCTGAGCGGCTTCTCTGGAGGAAGATGTCTCATGGCAAAAGGAGACTCAAGCGACTCAGAAGACCTTGAGTGGTTGCTCATGCCATATGACCGGAAAAAAAAATCAAATGACCTCTCTTAAACCTCTCCAAGGAGGGAACATATCCTTTGGAGACAAAAGCAAAGGGAAAATCTGTGGAATAGGAACTTTGAAGCTTAACGATCACATTCAGGTAAACAAAGTTCACCTTGTTGATAGTCTTGGTTTTGATCTAATAAGTGCGTCACAGCTGTGTGATCAAGGAGACAATGAAGTCAGATTTAGATCAAACGAATGCTCAGTTCTTGACTCCTCGGGACAAATCATCCTAAAAGGAAAGAGATTCAACAATGTTTACATTGTTGACCCATCCTTCCTCCCCAAGGAGAAACTGTGTCTCTCAACCGTGAATGACCAAGCTGAGTTGTGGCACCAACGCCTCGGTCATGCTAGCACCAAGCTGATTCAAAAGCTACACTCAAAGGAACTAGTCAGAAGATTGCCAAAGCTGAGTGGCACATCTAAGGAACCATGCTCTGACTGTGTAAAAGGAAAACAGGCTCGTAGTACCTTCAAATCCAAAAACATGGTAAGCACCTCAAGGCCTCTTGAGCTCATCCACATGGATCTTTGTGGACCCATGAGAGTTCAAAGCCTAGGAGGGAACAGGTATATTTTTGTTATTGTCGATGACTTCTCTCGCTTTACTTGGACCATTTTCATTAAATCTAAAAGTGAAGTCATTGATCGCTTTAAAGACCTGGTTCCTTTGTTAGAAAAATCTCTTGATTGCTCACTTAATGCTATTCGATCTGACCATGGTACCGAATTCGAAAATGGAGAATTTCTAACCTTTTGCAGTGAGCATGGCATTGATCACAACTTCTCTGCACCATACACTCCTCAATAGAATGGAGTAGTGGAGAGAAAGAATAGGACCTTGGAAGACATGGCTCGAACTATGTTGATCTCAAGTAGACTCTCCCAATCCTTTTGGGCTGAGGCGATCAACACAGCATGCTACATCATCAATAGAGCCATGCTTCGCCCTATCACAGAGAAGATACCCTATGAACTCCTAAGAGGAAGAGTTCCCAACATTTCTCATCTAAGGGTGTTCGGATGGAAGTGTTTTGTGCACAACAATGGGAAGGACAATCTTGGCAAGTTCGACCCAAGAAGTGATGAAGGAATCTTCATTGGATATGCCTCAGGCAGCAAGGCATACAAGGTCTTCAACAAAAGGACTAAAAAGGTAGAAGAAAGTGTTCATGTTATTTTTAATGAAAAATCACTTGGAAAGATTGTGCAGAACACCACCAGTTCCTTTGAAGATCCGTTTCCCAAGTCATCCCAAGAAGATCCAGATGAAGATGTCACTCCTCCCAGTTCCTGCCCTGCTGAACGGAACCCTCCAATGGCTCCTCCACCAGTTCCCATGGATTATGAACAACAATCCATTTCTGGGAACCATGAGCATGACGACAATATCTGTGGAGATCTCAATGATTCATCTTCCCACATGTTCTTCAATGGAGAAGGTGACCCCAACCAGGAAGCTGAATGCTCAACTCAGAATGTCTCCACATCAAATACTTTGGCTTCCAACAGAGAAAGAAGAATCGTCAAGCCTCCAGTCAGGTACGAACATCTAACTTTCTTTGCCTTTAATGCCTTTTTGTCTATTGTGGAACCAAAGAACATAGGTGAGGCACTGAAGGATGCGGACTGGATCCAAGCCATGCAAGAGGAGCTTCATCAATTTGAAGGGAACAAAGTCTGGCATCTGGTTCCTCGCCCCAAGGATAAGCACATCATAGGAACCAGACGAGTTTTCAGAAACAAGCTAGATGATACAGGAGTTGTGATAAGGAACAAAGCAAGACTTGTGGCTCAAGGATACAATCAACAAGAAGGAATTGACTATGATGAAACCTATGCTCCAGTGGCAAGGATCGAAGCAATAAGGTTGTTGATTGCCTTCGCATCTCACAAAGGGTTCAAGTTGTTCCAAATGGATGTGAAGACAGCCTTCCTCAATGGAATTCTTCAAGAAGAAGTCTATGTCAAGCAACCTCCTGGTTTCGAAGACGACGATCATCCAGATCATGTCTACTTTCTAGACAAGGCACTCTATGGCCTCAAGCAAGCTCCCAGAGCTTGGTATGATCGTCTTGCCCAGTTCCTACTCTCAAATGGCTACAGGCGTGGAGTTATTGATAAGACTCTCTTTATCCTAGAAGAAGAAGGTAACATCTTAGTGGTTCAAATCTATGTTGATGATATCATTTTTGGTTCCACTAACCTGTCCCTTGTAGACAAATTCAAAGACTTGATGAGCAGTGAATTTGAAATGAGTTTAATTGGGGAACTCACATTCTTCCTCGGATTACAAATCACTCAAAAGGAAGATGGTATTCAAATCCACCAACAGAAGTATGTCAGGGAACTACTGAAGAAGTTCAAATTGGATTCATGCAAGCCTCTCTCCACTCCCATATCCACCATTGCCCATCTGGATAAGGACCACTCGAGTCCTCTAGTGGAGGAGAAGCTCTATAGAGGTATGATAGGCTCACTCATGTACCTAACCGCTAGTCGACCAGACATTGTCTTTGCTATTGGCTTGTGTGCTAGGTTCCAATCTTGTCCGAGAGAAACCCACTTGGCTGCTGTGAAGAGAATACTTCGATATCTCAAGGGAACTGACGATCTCTGCATTTGGTACCCCAAAGAATGTCCCTTTGAGCTCATGGGTTTCACTGATGCTGATTATGCTGGATATTTGGTGGATAGAAAGAGCACTTCTGGAATGGCACAGTTCCTAGGCCCTTGCCTTGTGTCATGGGGATCAAAGAAACAAGTTTCAGTCTCCCTCTCCACCATAGAATCCGAGTACATTATAGTTGCCTCTTGTTGTTCCCAACTTCTCTGGCTAAAGCAACAACTCGTGGACTTTGGTATGTCTTATGGCCCTCTCACTATTCTTTGTGACAACACTAGTGCTATAAACATTTCTAAGAATCCTGTGCATCATACTAGGACCAAGCATATTGACATTAGACATCATTTTCTTAGAGATCATGTTGAGAAGGGAAACATCATTATGAAATTTTGTAGAACTGAAGATCAAATTGCAGATATATTCACCAAGGCATTGAATAGAGTTCCTTTTGAGAACCTCAGATTGGAACTAGGAATGATTCCTATTACTCAGTAGTGACCTTAGTTCTGAGAATTCTTTCTGAGTTCCCCTGATTGACTAGTTTAAGATATTTAACTTGTTGAGTCTTGATGTCCTTGTGTTATATCTTTTGCTACAAACCGTTCTTGTCATAATGGTTTCTTATAAAGGCTTAGATAAATTTTTTTGGTTCGTTTCCTTTTGATTATCATTATTTCTCAACTCCTCATTGTTCAAATTTCTTTGATGGCCCAAAAGTCACAATCTGATCATATTTCTAACCCAACATTACAAGCTGAAATGATGATTGTGTACTAAGACCTACCCTTGCCTTCTTGCTCAATTTAATTCTCTATGATCCATCTCTAAACCTTCTCTGAGAATTATTGTGCAATGCGATAAAAAGCCTACCCTAATTCCTTGTATGGGAACGTACTGTTTTTGGTTCCTTTGTCTCCACCCACACCAAAGGTTCCCATACATTCCTCTAGCTCACTGAAAATGTCGCCAGAAAGGAACCAAAACATCGCGTCTCTCCAACGGCTCGCTTGGCTCTCCCAGACGCTATTTATGGCATATTGGCAGGGATAAGGCATGTCTCATCAGTGGCAGACCTCCCTCTTCTCGGAATGGGTCATATTTTGAATTTAAATTAGCCGTTCCAAAAAAGCTGTAACTCTCTTCAATGCTTCGGATTTGCCTTGATCTTCTCAACGGCTGGATTTGCTTCAACGGTCACCTCAGCTCTTGGCCATCCCAGATCTTCAGCGCCCTTAAAGAGGTGCTCAGTTGCTCTGAATTGATCACCCAAGCTCTCCATCTCTCTGATCTTCTACCTCTCTTTCTTTTCTCACAGCAATCCTCTTAGCTCCTCTCAAATGGCCAACCCTAACCCACTCGTTGTTATGGATGAAGAAGAGGCTGCTTTTCTTCAAGCCTTTTGCGAAAAGAAGGCTAAAGCCTCCTCCTCCAAGCCTGTTTCTTCCTCCACCTCTCAAAAACCCCTCCCCAAAGAGAACCCTGTGGCGAAACCGGCAGAGAAACCAGAAGAGAAGCTTGAGGAACCACCAAAGGCTAAGGAAAAGGTGGAAGAGGAACCAACCATGCCCAAAGAAGAGAAGCAAGCCATCACTTTGGCTTCAGAATCAGTCACAAAATCAGTTTCTGAAGGCGGGTCGCATGATTCCTCTCCGGATAAATCCCTTCAAGTGATCCCTAGCCCCGAGCCTTCCCCAATCAGCCTCAAATCCAAAACTTCCAACCCAGGCCCCTCTGTCGCCACAAGAATGCAACAGAGGAAGAGAAGCTCCCAAGCCATTGTTCCCTATGAAACCAAATCCACAAAAAGGGCCAAAACCACCACCCTCTTTGTCTCCTCTTCCTTCTCCAAAAGGAAGATCCTAAAACCTCTCATTATCGACAGAGAATTTTGGACCCAGGCGTTAGAAGAAGAGGATGAGAAACTCTATGGAGAAGCTTTTGATGAGTTCCACTCTCTGCTGCAGTTCCAAGGGTGGGACGAGATGCTGTGCGAGCCCTTCTCTGCTTCCGACGAGGTTGTCCGGATGTTTTACCAGTCCATGGAGTTTGTACCTCAGAAGGAGAACTATCCCTGTCACGACGCCATTCTCATATGGAAGGGAACCAGCTTTCCCTTGTCCGCCAATCTAATCGCGTCTGCTCTAGGGATTGAGTCGAGATCTGGGTTTGGCATTCTGCCTCAGAAGAAGGGATGGCCCAAGGGAAAGGGCTTCAAGTCCAAAGGAGCAATCGTCAAGAAAATTTATGATGGCGCATCCCCCTCATCTTTGGAGACGAAGGATCTCTCCATTGCAAACCGGCTACTGCATTTTTGGATCACTCGCAACTTGGTTCCCAGGCAAGAGCACAGGAACGAAGTCCTCATCACCGACGCCATCTACATGGACAAAGTGCTCTCCGGCGTTCAGTTGGATCTTCCCCGTATTGTGTTGGCTCACATGCAATTCTGTGCATCTCATGACTCCCATGCTTTACCCTTCCCTCACATCATCAAAAGGCTACTCTCCAACCTCAATCAGTACCCAGAAGACTTCCCCGAGACTGCCTACAGCAAATGTCTTACGTTGCACACAGTTCGGAAGCTAAAATCTAAGGAACAACAACCCAACCCTGCTGAAACAGAAGAAATCCCGCCTAAGGAAAAGGCGGGTTCCCAGGGCCGTTCCAGTTCTCACCCTCAGCAACCCCCCTCTTCAGACTCCTCTGCGATCCTCCTTGCGTTGGATCATATTGAAAAAGCTATCTTGGAAGGCTCGACTGCCAACACGGTCGCCATCCATGATCAAGTAAGAGAGTTGGGGCGTATCAGTTCTGTTGTCGAGAGTCTGGTGGACGTTCTGCAGAAAGATTGGCAAGGTGCAATCAGTGCTCATCAGGCCGCGGGCCAAAATGTAGGAACCGATGACAAGGATGCAGAAGAAGAGGCCGCTACTACGCCATAGGAACGCTTATTCTAGGTTCCCAGTGCTGCAACGCCACAGCGAGCTAGTAGTTTCCCTTAGGATCCTACTCCTCTCTTCTATCCCTTTTGTTGTCTTTCTTCAGATTGCTTTTGTTGTTTTCCTTGCTATCTGTTGTCTGTATTGTCGGTTGTTCGTTGTTTGCTTGTGGTATTTTGTGTGTTTGATCAATGATAAGTGAAGTTTTTAATGATTATCTTCAGTTTCGTTCCCATGCTCATTTGTCTTCGCCTTAAGTTTTCATTATGAAATTTTATGGGCTTGCTGCAATCGCATATTCACTCCGATATCCTGTTCTTAACTCATACTTAATCTTTTCGATGATGTGAAAAGGGGGTAGAAAAGGATAGGAACCTTGAACTTTGGAGACTATTGAATTAATAGGAACTCTGAACTAGTTCTATTTCTAAGGGGGGATTTAAAATAAACTTGTTCACGTGCTTAGGGGGAATTTGCAACCATTTAATGTTCTATCACTAATCTGTAATGTTGTAAATCCCGTTATCTCAATATGGTCTCATGAATTTCATGTCCCTATTATATTGCCAGGTTCCTTATATTTGTCATCATCAAAAAGGGGGAAATTGTTAGGAAACGGAACTCTGGAACTTCGGTTCCCCTGAGAGTTCCTTTCCTCAGTTTCTCTACTTTTGAAGATGACAAATATTATGATACTAATGTTTTATCTCAAAGATGTGTTTTAAGGAACCACAGGAATATACCGAAGGCAGGAAAGCCAAACAGAACAAGGGAACCAAAGGAACAAGACAGCTGAAGGAATCTAGAGGAACCCAGGTGTGCCCAGAAATAGAGCTTGCGACATTGCAATTCCTGAGAAATCTGGGAACACACAACCTCGGACAAAAGGTGTCGAAAACGACTTGTCCGAAGCTTCCAAAAGTCTGCCAAGGTCCAAGAGCTAAAGAACAAGATGCCTAGAGAACCTCTACCTCGGACAGAGACGATGAAAGCGACAGCACATGAAGACGTCGTTGTCCAGCAGACGGTTCCCAAGCGGCCAGCTTACTCAACCTCGGACGAAAGCGTTTTGACAACGACACCACAAGGCTCGTCTGAGGTAGTTGACCAACCAAGAGAGATTCTGAGCTGCCTAGGTTGTTTGCACATGCCAAGAACAACGTGGATCAAGGAGAACCACCAATCCTAGGGCAAGCTCAATCCGTGGGAACCAAGAGAGGATCGAGCTGCGAAGAATCCTCTATAAAAGGAAGACTAACCCAAGGGTTATATTCAAGCATTCACAATAGAAACACACTTCATAGCAAACATCAAAGTGTGAAGCTTCAAACAAGATCATCAAAGCAAACCGAGATCAAGAGGAACCAGTCAAGGAAGAAGAGCTGAGTGCTAAGTTCCTGTGACTGTAAGTGATAGTTCCTAGGTGCGAAAAGTCTATTTCTTGGATTGATTATTGATTGTGTTAAGTTATCTAGGATTGTCTAACTATGTGTAAGACAAAGGAACTGTGTGTTCGTTCCTAGGATAAGTTGTAACCAAAAGAGATAAGAAATCAAGAAGTAGACTTTAAAATCCTTTCAAAGAAAGGTAGTGGTTTTTATCCTAGATTGCTAGTTGGCAATCGAAGGTTTCCACTATAAGGAACTTGTTCATTTAGTTAATTGTTTATTTCCGCTGCGAAGGGAACTGTAAACTGTGTTCTCAGTTCCCTGATTATTAATCTAACAATCACGATCCTACACATGGAACCTTTGTTCCCTAGGATCCCACTTCCACATCATGATCCTCTTTTGTGTGTCTCTGGGTGCTTTATTTTGTTATATGTTATCTCTGTTCATCTTATATTTAATGAAATTTTTGTGTTCCTTGCATTGTTAAGATCTGCTTTCAATTCTTATTACGGTGTCATTTCTCTAGAGTTCAGCATTAGTCTATTTATCACTCTAAGTTCTCTATGCTTATCATTTAACTGCTTCTTTTCAATGATGTCCAAAGGGGGAATGAACTATGCAATCTGGAACTAATAGGATGAAAGGAACTCTGAACTAGTTGTTTCCTTAAGGGGGAATTAAGGAACCATGTTATTTGTTAAGGGGGAATATACAATTCACTAATGATTATTCTACATCTAGCTTTGCTTGTTTTCCTCATATATCATTCATGCCTATTTTTAGATATGTCAGGTTCTACTTGTTTGTCATCATCAAAAAGGGGGAAATTGTTAGGAAGTGAACTTTCGGGAACTCTGGTTCCCTTCCAAGTTCCCTTCCTTGATTTTCCTAGTTTTGACGATGACAAACACTTTGCTATTAATATTTCCATATGTGTAGATAAACAAGGAACTCATGAATCGGAAATACAAGACAGATACTAAGACGCAAGATTTGGGAACTGGCATAAGAACTGAAGTAGACTTTCAAATCCTCTTGAAAGAGAGGTAGTGGGTTTTATCCTGGATAACTAGTTGGTTATCAAAGGTTCCCACTCTAAAGAACTGGTCTTGATTCTGTGTTATTACATATTCCGCTGCTAAGGAACTGAACTCTCAGTTCCCTTTGATTTCCAACACGTGCGATCCTACACTGGCTCTATGCGCTTGCAGGGCCTACACCACGCCACAGTGATGTCCACCATAATCTAATTAAGCACAGGGAAGGGAAACAAAAGATAACACGATCGAATAAGTTACATATATATAGCTAGCTAGTAAGTAAAGCTGAGAAACTATACATAAGGCAATGCCTTTGAGCTAGCTAGATTAAGAAAAATCAATCGAGGGACTAGGCAATGACTTGTTAGTCTTGGATGGGAAGAAATCTTGCAGTACCTCTGTACACTTTTTAACAATTATCCATGAATTAATTACCGTTCATTCGTGAAATCTTGCAGTACCTAGGCATCCAAGGATCCATGTTGAAGACCGATTGCGAGTTTGTTCACAAAGATTCGAGAGCGACGTAGTCTTGCTTGGTCACGATCCGCCTTTGAGGCAACATAGTACTCATCCGAGGCTTATTCCGCATCAACTAGTATCAAAGCGCCATCGATCAAGGTTAAGTCTCCTTTCTCGATTCATCTCTAATTCACTCTTATCCTTCCACCGATCCCCTTTTCATCTCCCCCAGTCACTTCCATAAAAACTATCAATCCACCATCACCGCCGCCACTTTCTAACCCTAGGATTGGAGTCGACTTTCCCTAAAGCAAGTCCTCAGCCACAACACAAAAAAAAAATCAAAACCAAATCCCGAATATCTTGCAATATCTTTTATTAGTATATTCAATAATATCTTGTTGATTTTGTTAGTTGCTTTTTGATTTTCTTGCTTAGTAATTTAGATGAGCACATTTAGTTAGTTACCATAATTTTTGCATATCTAAAAAAACAAGCTTGTTGCCGACAACAATTTATAAAAGAAGAAGAAGAAGTCGACTATTTTTTTAAAAAAAAAGTCAAGCAAAAGGAAAGCCACGGGCTAAGGGCAAGTCCTCTCACGTGGCAACAAGTCCACTTAGACTAGCTCCCCATTGCCTAGTGCAAACACATAAAGGTGTTAACTTGTTTGCATGCAACTTGTCTTACTATCCATGAACATCAAATTGCAACTTTCAGTTTCTAATTGATATTGTGGTTTTTAATCGATTGATATTGCTTGGTTGACTCTTGCTTGCCCTAACTGAAGGCCAAATTATTTGACCTAAACCAGGTTGGATCTTGAGTTGTTGTCGAAACAAGGTTTGGCTTGTCTTGATTTGTTGTGTATCTTTGTTATCATCTTCTGTGTTTTGAACCTCGCTTATTTATGATTACCATATGTACCTATCCATGGATGACCCTATACATCAAGAAGAGGACCAGTCACGCATGAATGCAATGGACCAGGCCAAGGATGTTAAGATGGTCGTACTCAAGCGACAACTGGCCTTGTTGAAAGCCCAAGCGGTGGTGAATCATAAGGATCCCACGCCATAAGTCTTCATCGACCCAACGATTCATCATCATGTCCGTGAAACTGAAACCGCATTGCGTGACAAAGGAAAAGGCCTCATGGCCCCGTCTATGTCGCAGTGCCCCACGTTAAGGAGGCTCAATTCGGTGATCAAAAGTCAATGCGGTTAAGTACCTCCCCAAGACCGCTATGATCCTAGGTTCTCACCTCTTGACCATCACCATGAAATGGAGCAAAAAACCGGTGGGCGAACCCACACTGTTCATGAACATCCGATACCGTCGCCAACATGTCCGCCAACATGAGCTTCGCTATTGGTCCCACAATGACCGAGAGCGACATACCTTGTTTTAGGAGATCCATGACTTCGAGGGTGGTGATGAGAACTTTGAAGCTATAGCCGCATACCGCCCAAGTCACTCGCCGGTATGTGACCCGTATGAGGCCCTAGACCGAGACGAGGGATGGTTGTCGCCAGCAATACGTGACGCGCGCCCACGTGATCATGATCGCGGTTATGAGCGCTATGTCCCTCCTAGACATCATCATGAGCGACACCATGCCAGGCCACATTGCAATTACTATGATGATCGTCGTCCCGTTGCCCGTAACCACAACTCCCGGCGTGACATTGAGGTAGAAACGAACCTTTTGCTGGTGAATATGATGCTTCTAAATTTATTGAATGGAAGAAAACGACAACGTATGTGTTGAGCCATTGCCATTATGAGGAGCATGAAAAGTTGGTAATTGTGACCTTCCACTTCAATGATGAAGCGCATGCTTGGTGGCACCGTCTCAAGGAAGAGCTTTGCCGCCGAGGATGAGCTTCAATCACTACATGGGAACAATTGGTCTATGTCACTCGATGATATATGCCAGAAGTTTAAAAGGAGAAAATACGATTGAAAATCGCCCTAGCTCGCCAAGGGACTAAAACTTTGCTTGAGTTTTTCTCCAAGATCGAGGACCTTCACCACAAGGTTGGTGTCAGTGCAACACCATCGGCGCTTCACGGCCATGCAACTACACAATCAACAAATGTACAAGAAGCGTGAAACTTTGTGAAATCCAACCAACAAGAGGTACCCACCCAACTCTAGTCAATCTTTTTCTTCTAATGTGCATTCATCTCCATAGGCTAGATCGGAAGGCCAACAAGTTCGCGACCCTAACGCGCCCGTAGAGGCTCTCCACAGCGTGACGCCCCCATCACAATGCGCTGATCGTGCAAGAGACCAAACATGTTTCAAGTGTGGCGGTCGTGGCCATCTTCAATGCGACTTCCCTAACCAAAAGAAAGTACTATACACCCAAGTTAGTGGTTATGAGTCCTATGAGAATGATCAGTAGTGGAGGAGGTTTATGAAGATGCAACTATAGCAGACGAGGAGGACTACGCCTATGCGCCCCATGACATAGCCGTGGGTACACCCCTTAGCCTAGTCACACGACTTGTTCTCACAATGAAGGAAGGCGATATGTTGGACCAACGTGAAAATCTCTTCAACACGCGTTGTTTGGTCCAAATGGCCTCCTTAGGCATCATCATTGACGGAGGAAGTTGTTGCAACATCGTCAATAATAAGGTGGTCCAACACCTTAATCTCGTGACAATGCTTCACCCCCAACTGTATGGTTTACATCGGATATCCGAAGGTATGGGTGATGTGGTAACTAGGCAATGCCATATCACATTTCAAATTGGGCATATGTGACAAATCAAAATGATACATTCCACTCTAAAATTAATCACTGCCAACCTTGCAATCATTTTTTAGTTCAGTAAGTTTTGCCTTTTGACAGTTAAGTTTTGTGGTTCTATATATGCACATTTTACTTTGAGCTTGATGCAATTAATCACTGCCAACCTTGCAAACATTCCACTCTAAATTTTATGTATGTCTTTATCTTCAAGGTTAATGCTGTAGAGCAGGGGCGGAGCTACGTTGGGCCCAGGGGGGCTATAGCCCCCTCTGGAAAAAAAAATTAAAGCTTTTTTACCCTTATTGAATCTGAAAATGTAATTTCAGTCAGCCCTAATAAATTTAAGCCATAAAAATGATATTACCTTAAAAAAAAATTCTCCTCATCTCATCTGAAAATACAATTTTAGTCAATTCTAACAGATTTAAGTCAAAAAAATAAAATTATTTAAGTTTTTTTCCCTCATCTCATGTGAAAATTACCTTAAACTTCATAAAAAAAATTAAAATTGATTTTTACGAAATAGGATTTAAGTCACGTTGGATTTAATTCACACAAAAAAAATTCGCATGGGATTTTAGCCCCCCTGGGGTAAAATCCTAGCTCCGCCCCTGCTGTAGAGGTTATTTCCTACTTCAGGAATGCACAAGAAGAGTTAAACTATATTACTCTCCCCTTACTCTTGAAACTAAATCTAGAAGGCTATGTGTGTAGCACTCTATCCAACACCACCTAGCATAGTTTAGAAAATAAAATTATCGGCGAAAAAGAAAGGAAGGTGGAGATGACGAAGGCTTTGCCATCTACAACTATACTATTCATGAACGAGACTTAGCAGAAAAAGAAAGGAAGATGGCGAAAGCAACCTCACCTTTTCTCCAACAAGCGGAGGGCTTCGGCGGAAGGTGGAGATGACGAAGGAGAAGCATCGGCGGGGAAGGACTGACACCAACGGCGAGGGCTTCGGAGACAGGTGGCAAAGACGGAGGAGGGCGGAGCGGCGAGGGATTCGGCGGCCAGTGGCGATGACGAAGTACTGGAGAAACTTCGAACGAGTGAGCTCGCGACGCTTGCGAGAGAAACAAAATCTAGAAACGTTAGACCGTAGTTGCTTTGAACCGTGGTTTTATAATTTTAGGGTCTTACCACGGTTCATGACAACCGTGGTCCGTGTATATATTTACCACTGTTACATTTTAACGTGGTAAGCATTTTTTTTAAAAAAAAAATTAATAATAATACCGCGATTACAATTGAACTGTGGTCCGTGTTTTAAGGTTACCCCGATTGAGATACGGAAACCGCGGTGTGAGTTTTATTTAATATAAAAAAAATTCTTTACACCGCAGTTTTTACTATAACCGTGGTCCATATATTTTCCTTACCCCGGTTTCAAAAATCCGCTCCAAAAAAAGTGCGGTTAATCCCCTTTTTTGTACTAGTGATATAACTATAGTATACAACTATAGGATATAACGATATGATATAATCAAATTGGATATAACCAAAGTATATGACTATAGAATATAACTATAGGATATAACATATACAATTTGGTTATATCATATAGTTGTATTGCTTGTAATATCCCTCAATTTTTAGTAAGGATATTCGGGTAATTTTTCCCAACCTTCACTAATTAATTATTTCGCTTTCAGTGAAGTTCGGATTTTCTGAGATAACCATGACATCCGTATTAATTCCTTGAGTGGTATAAAATACATTTAATGTATTTTCGAGACTTAGAATATTTGTTTGGAGACAAACAGATAATTCCCCGGTTAAATACCCATCCTCATTTTAATATTCTAAAACCCCACTCCGAGCCTCTCCCATCATGCTCACCTCGAGCCACGTGCTGCCGAAAGCCCTCCCCGGTTTTGCGCCGGATTTGTCACCGCTCGAGCTCCGTGTTTGTCGGACATTTGCCCCCTGTTCTTGGCTATATATGGAGCTGGATGATGGAGAGGCTAAAGACACACGAGACCTCCTTTGTTCCTCGCTGGAGCTGCCGCCTCCCCTGCTCTGTTTTCACCTTCTCCCTCTCGGTTGTCCTTCCCGCTGGCGACCCGAGATCCGGCGAGCTCGACCAGCCCAGCCAACGGTCCCTTCTTCCCCGGCGAGCCGCGGCCAGCTTCGGCGTGAGGCCGCTGAGGTGCCGTGTTGCTGCCGTCGATCCACGCCAGTGGAGTGGTGCTGCTGAGTTGCGCCTCCGGAGCCGCCACTGCTGGTTGTTGCTGGTGGTCGCTACCCCCGGCGTCGACGAGAACCTTCCCGGCGTGTCCATGGTGGAAGCCGAGCTCCCTGGGTTGATCGGTTTGGTTGCTGCATGTGTTACGTGATTTGGGTGAGGGAGAGGTTGAAGATGAACAGTGTCGGGTGGGCCCCCTTTCCTTTGTTTTGTTCTGATGGGCCGAAGGCCCATTTAGCCATCCAGTCCAAATTCAACCCGAAATTATTCGAGCGGTATAATTTCGATCCCCTTTCGTCCGTATTTTTCTTAGGAAAATTTAATAAATATTTTATGATTTAATATCATAGAAATTTATTAAGTATAATTCCTTAAATTCGTCCAGTCATATTAATTGATAGATAATTAATTTGTCAGTTAGAACGTGATTTGCTAGATCGCGTGTGGACTCGTTTTCTGGTAGAAATATTCTAAAGCTTAAGCCATATCCTCGGAAAGGATATTTTCGGTAGTCGTCTCGTCCAGATTCATCGCCGAATCTATTCCAGGCAAGTGGCGGTTCGCTCTTGCTCATCGTTCCATATTTACATTAATTATCAGTTGTTTATCTGAGTAATTAATTTGGAATGATTATTGTGTTCATCTGGAAACGGTTTTGTTAACTGTTTTGGAAAACTAAAATATGATGTTATAATAGGTTGTATATCTGTTAGAACAACGCTATTATATATATATATATGTGAATTAATACAGATATTATTATAGGTTGTATATTGTTAGAACAACGCTATTTTATCTGTTTCTGGCCGCGATGGCTTTGTGGTGATTGATTACTGTGTTAAACTATTTAGTTAGCACGAGTATTCGTAGGAACACTACTGTGTATCTCATTGCGAGTGCTAGTCGTTTCTTGATAACCTGGTGGTTAGGATTGAGTTCCTACCATCCTTCTCTAATGCCGTTTGTAGGGATTTAGTTCCCGACTCCGCCTTGAGGGATTTAGTTCTCGTGGAATTTAGTTCCCGATTCGACTTTTGGGATTTAGTTCCCGAGTCAACTCTGCTTTAGGGATTTAGTTCCCGAGGGATTTAGTTCCCGAGCCGACTTTAGGGATTTAGTTCCCGAGTCAACTCCGTCCATAGATTTAGTTCCCGACGGTATCTATTTATCCCGATGGATGAGATGATTTAAAAGCCTATAACGTGATGTGCGTTTTGGAATTAAATAAGATAAAGTGCCCGAGTGCACATAATTAATATACCTTTGGCGAGTAGTGCAGCTAAGTTATAGTGCAGCTAGGAAAACTCGTCTCGACTTTGATCATAGTACATTCTCTTTCCAATCTGGATTCGCTGTATGCGATGAGGTTGGTCGTGAACCGAAGCATCTCAGTCAACTTTTAAATCATTGTTGTATGATGTTGTAAACATTCCAGATTTGTCATATTTCCTTAAAGACTCAATCTCTTGGAGTCTCTTTTCGAGTCGATTTCTGTGAAGATGAAGTCTTTCAGAATCTTCTCTCATGCATACCTCTTGTTGTTATTCCGTAAAAGTGCCGGGTTATGTATCGTCCCTTCGGTTATTATTCGAGGGACAATGATAGTAAACGGTTACGATCACTCGAACCACTCTGCTTTTTACCCTTGCTAGTCTATTCAAGTAGACTAACCCACGAACATTGTTCTCCGCATGTGGGCTGGTGTCATCCGTTCGATTCGGCACATCAGATAGAGCGAAGATATGAGGAGACTAGATTGACTATGAAGACGACGGTTGTTTTTGGATGTTTTAATAATTATCTTTTAATCAGGTTGAGATCCTTGGGCAGGTGATCATTACGATCACAACCCTTTTTGTAATATCTTTTATAAGTCTTCCGCTATACTTTGTTTAAACTCTGTGTTTGGCCTATTCGGGATTGGGTTGTAATCCCGTAACTCATGTTTCATTTGATTGAGGTTTTGTTTTGGATACTTTGATCATTATGTATCATTGTATGCCTTAAATTGTATTTAAACCGGTAAAGCCTTGGATGATCTCGGTAAGGAACACTGGGGTCACTGGCGGTAATACCTTTCCAAATGGGTTAAGATTTGGGGGTGTTACACTGCTAATGTTATTGTAATATTTTTTTTCCTATGCGTTTAACATATGCCATCATTTTGTCGTCTTTGGCAGCGTATGACCCTTGTACCTGGTTGACAATTAAGAGGGAGTCGCATGTTACCTCTATGCTTAGGATTGCAAGGTCATGTGCAACGGTTAGTCCGAACACGAGAGCTTCATATTCTGCTTCGTTGTTGGTCGCGTCCCATTCGCATCTCACAGCTTGGGCTATATGGTCCCCTTGTGGTGATTTTAGCACGACACCTAGGTCGACTTCCCTTACGTTTGATGCCCCATCTGTATGGAGTTTCCATGTGCCTTCGTTGTCTTCGACCTTTAGTTGTTCGGCCTCCTTTGCGGCTTCTTGTTCTAGTGTCGGGATGAAATCGGCCACAAAGTCGGCTAAAGCTTGAGATTTGATTGTTGTCCTTGGTTCATACTCGATGTCGAATCCGCTGAGATGTATGGCCCACTTGGCCATTCGTCTTGTAAATTCTGATTTCCTCATGATTGCTTTCATGGGATGGTTAGTTCTCACAATAATAGCATGTTATTCGAAGTAGGGTCGCAATTTATTTGAAGCCATAACTAATGCTAAGACTAATTTTTCAAGCGATGTGTACCTTGTTTCCGTTGGGAGTAGCGAACGACTTACATAGTAGACTGGTGATTGTTTGCCATCTTCTTCCCTTGTGAGGACCGCACTGACGGATGATTCTGACACGGCTAGATATAGCGGCAATGGTTCGTCGTCTTTTGGCTTAGCCAATAAGAGCGGACTTGCTAAATATGTTTTGAGATCTTGGAAGGCTTGCTCGTGTATAGCTGTCCAGTCGAATGATTTGTTTTTCTTCAAGGCTTCGTAGAAGGGTTTGCATTTGTCTGACGATTTGGATATGAATTTGTTCAATGCTGCTATCCATTCTGTTAATTTCTAGACGTCTTTGGCGCATCACGGGGATCTGAGGTTGACGATGGCCTTGATCTGGTCGGGACTAGCTTCTATCCCTCTTTGGGTGACCATGCATCCTAAAATTTTTCCAGAAGACACTCCGAAAGAACACTTAGTCGGGTTCAATTTCATATTATACATTTCTAGTACCTCGAAAGCTTCCTTTAGGTGTTCGATGTGATCCCTGCTTTTTTGGATTTGACGAGCATATCGTCGATGTAGACTTCCATTGTATCTCTGATTTGGTCCTTGAACATTTTGTTCACCAGCCTTTGGTATGTGGCCCCTGCATTTTTTAATCCAAACGGCATCACTTTGTAACAATACGTACCTTGACTTGTTATGAAAGCCGTTTTCTCTTGGTCGCCAGGATCCATGAGGATCTGATTGTAGCCACTAACCGTGTCCTTGAATGTTAGCATTTCGTGCCTTGCGGTCGCGTCGACCATAGCGTCGATATGTGGTAGGGGGAAGGAGTCTTTTGGGCAAGCTTTGTTTAAGTCTGTGAAATCGATGCACAACTTCCATTTCCCGTTCTTCTTTTGAACCACCACAACGTTTGCTAGCCAATCTGGGTATTTGACTTCCTTTATTTTGCCTGTTTCAAGTAGATTTTTTACCTCGTCGTCTACAATCTTGTTGCGTTCTGGTGCAAACTTTCTTCTCTTTTGCTTGACGGGAGGATGTGTGGAGTCTACATTCAATTTGTGAGTAATAATATCTGGGGAGATCCCCACCATGTCTTCGTGTGACTAAGCAAAACAGTTAGAGTGGGATCGTAAAAAAGAAATTAAATCCGCTTTGGTCGAGTTGCTTAGATCTGATCCAACCCTTTCCGTCTGTGTCAGCTTTGAAGGATCCAGTGCGATCTCATCGAGTTGTTCCATTTCTGGCTCGACGTATCATATGGTTCCTTCGTTGTACTGTGATTGCTATGTAGAGGATTTGTCGATTGCCCCTTTCATCGAAGTGACATAGCATTCTTTGGCAGCCTGTTGGTCGCCTTTTATTTCATGTACCCCCCACTTAGTAGGAAATTTTATCGTCTGGTGGTAAGTGGAAGGTACAGCTTTCATGGCGTGAATCCAAGGTTTGCCAAGGATCGCGTTGTATGGGGATGGACAGTCGAGAATTAAGAACTTTACCTGTTGGTTGACTCCACCTGCGTATATTGTTAACACGATTTTGCCTTGGGTATACTTAACTTCCCCACTGAACCCGACTAACGGGGTGGAGTTTCTGGTTAAGTCGTCCTCGCTTAAACCCATGCCTTTTAAGGCATCCAGTGTCAACAAGTTGGTGGAGCTACCTGTATCGATTAATACACGATAGATAAGGCAATTACTAATTGAGAGAGAGATTACCAAACCGTCGTGATGATCGCCTAACTCTTGAGCCTCTGAATCGTCGAAGGTGATGGCTGGAGCGTCGGAGATTTGTGGCTGTCTTATTTCTGCTATGATAGGTTTGTTGCCTTTTCTCTCTCGAGCGTGCCTCTTGGCGGCCGAGTATGTGTTTCCACACACATCTGATCCTCCTGAAATGATGTTAACAATTTTAGTAGGAACCGGAGAAGATGGTTTGTCAGACGCTACCTGGTCCCTTCGATCAAGGGTCGCTTTGGCCCTGTCTGAAATGATGTCGTGCAATAGTCCTTGCGCAAGGAGTCTTGCGACTTCTTTGCGAAGGGCTATGCATCCGTCCGTCGAATGCCCGTGGTCTCCATGGAACTCGCACCACCGATTCATGTCCTTCTTGGCGTCTGGTTTGTCGCTTTTCCGAGGCCACCTTACTTCTTTCCCATATTTGTCAAAACTCTTTACGAGTTCTAATATGGATATGTTAAAGTTGTAAGAGTGGAGCTTCGGAGGGAGAGCGGGGTTGTTTCGCCAGTCTTGGTTCCTGTCACAAGAATTGATTACCTGACCGGGATCGTTTTGTCCTTTCGGATATGGCTGATGTCGTCGATCATGTCGATAATCAGAAGATGCTTTTCGGTTTACTCGATCGGGACTCTTTTTTGCCTTGAAAGGTTCTTCATCTTCTTCGAGTCTTACTTGCGCCATGGTCTTGGCTTGAACGTCTTCGAAGCTCCGGCATGGATACTTGGTCAGTTCACGGTAGAGTTCACTGCCCCTGACCAAGCCCCGGCGAAATGCTTCGATTGACGTTGGAATGTCACAATGTGGGATCGCGACCTTCTCCTTGTTGTACCTGTTAAGATAATCCCTTAGAGGTTCGCCATACCTTTGCACGATCCTGTACATGTCGCTCGATTGTTTTTCTTGTCTTTGACTGCTAGCGAATTGGAATTTGAATGAGTTGATCAGGTCGGCAAAGGAAGCGATGGACCCCTGTGGTAAGTTCATAAGCCAAGTTACCGTAGGTCCCGTGAGGGTCGTGCCAAAACTATTGCACATGACTGCCTCACGGTTCCATCTTGGGATCGAAATAGTCATTAATTTCTGCTTATAAATTGAAACATGATCGTCGGGGTCCCCAGTTCCATCATAATTGGGCATGTTGGGGACGTGGGATTTTTTAGGGATCTCAATGCGCGCGATCGCCTCCGTGAAAGGTGAGTCTTCGTATCCATCGATCGCTTCTTTCTCGATCGGTTGAGGAACTCCCGGGATTCGTGCGATACGGTCATCCAAGGCCTTGATGTGCTCATTGATAGCATGTTGTATGAGGATCTGAAAGTCAGTCGAAGCCGTTACCTATGGAAGGGTCGCTCGAGCTTCTGGAGGTCCGACTACAAGACTTGGCACGTTAGTCGTAGTGAAAGTAACTGGGGGAGTTTGGAATATACCAAGAGGAAGGGAGGCATGAGTTTCCTTTGCGGGAGTCACGTCTATCCCATCCATGTCGAGTCGGGTGGATAACCCTTCAGTGTTGACTACACGCCTTGAGATTTCAACAATTCGTTCTCACGAGTTAGTCGAGTAATTTCTAATTCAGATTGGGTACTTAGCGCTTCGGTTCTGGTGCGTTGCTAGGCCAATTCTTCTTGGAGGATGCGCATGGCTTTTGCGAGCTCTTGAATTTGTGAGTTCGCGAGCGGTTGGTCATCGGCGTCCCCTGCTTGGTTTGCGACTAGGATGTCGGCTTGAACTTGGTCTTCTACGAGGATTGCTGGGTTTCCGGTCTCGGCCATGTTGGACTTGATAGTTGGATTGATTGATTGACTAGATGCCCCACGGTGGGCGCCAAATTGTTTTGGGGCGAAAAGATCTAATTGATCTAAATTGCCTTAAGGAGGGCAACTAGACAATTATAGAACAGATTATATCTAAAAGATCCAAATCAAGTAAAGAGCTTAGACGAAATAAGATTAATCAGATAGAAAGACAAGCTTATCTCCCTCGAACTACAGGTTGGTCGAGTAAGATAATTCAGACGATGGTCATTTCAAAGTTGCAATGAAGAATCGAACTTATGATAGTAATTACTGAGCAAGAGAATTGTAAATGATAGTTGGTAATGATCTTGTGTCCATGTTTATTAGCATAATTGAGCTTTTATACACAAATTACATGGTCGTTCTTAATCTAGCCGTTATCCCCCGGATTTCGTGGGAACCGTCGAACAGATCTCCGAGATTCTTGCCATCGTCCCTTGCGTTTGGGTCGAGTCGGTTCCATCTTCAACTGAAACGATTCTTATTCCTTTATGGATCTTTGGGCCAAGCGATTTGGGCTTTCAGAATTCTCAGGCCCAACATCAAATCTCATATCCATCCAGGGCTGACTTGAATACTCTCGTTGATGAACGGGCGATGTCACATTCCTCTATTTGACAACCCCAATCCCATAATTAACCATGGACAACACCCATTGAACTCACCGGCGTAATCACCTTCCGTCTTCATCCCTAAAATTAAATTTCCATATTTCCCTTTGTGTTGTCTCTTCCACTCATCCCCAATTTGCAACGAGAAATATCTCCGACAAAGCCACTTGATTCTTCATCTTCTTTGCCCGAATATTGCCAATGAAGTCACCTTTCGTCACCCTTCTTGTGACTGAATCCACTGAATTATGGTTAGGGTTCCCCATTCTTGAATTTGTAGATGAGATACAGATACAATTGATTTGCTTAAGAATGGTGTTGATTGGGACGCATGGGGGGCTAGAGGTTGGACACAGATTTGGGATTGTGGAGATAGAGGTTTTATAGAGGTTTCGTCGGTGGTGCTTGGGTGGCTGACAATGGATGATTTCGACGGTTGTTGCATGCTCCAATGAAAGAAATTTAGAGGAAGAAGATGGGAGAAGGAATATCGGGGTACGTCGGAGGAGTTGTGGTACGTAGAAGGAGTTGATTGGAGATGATGGGAAAGGCTTTTTTATATAAAACATTACTTTAAATTTAATCTCTAGCTAGTCAACCAAACGCGTTTTGATTGGGATTGATAATGGTTTGTGAGTTGAAAAATGCACCCAAGGTGTTTGATAAAATGTATAAGAGAGATGCACATGCGTATGAGACATTAGTACATGCTCTACTATGAATTGACCGAATCCAAGCAAACCATTTTGTTCATCGCCCTCAAATTAGTATGATTCGACTCCTATGACACCCAAATTCATACCTAAACCATCCCGATTTGAATTCCGAAGTAACTTATATTATGAACCCTAATATTTATTATATTTCAACTTTAGATGACTAAATATGAACATTAAAACAAAACATATGAACCCTAGTTTATATGGTGCACATATTTGGAAAATAAGTATTAAAGGGATAATTTCTCCCAAGAGGTAAATTATTTAGTATATTAAATAATTTACAGCCTTATTAAAAGATAATGATGAGGCCCATTAAAGATAATGGGTCAATTAATGCATTTCCACAATTAAGAGGTATTTATTATTTTCAAAAACCCTACCTTTCTTTTCTAAATGAGATTCCTTGAACATTGTGGCTGCCTCCATTGAAAAACCTAAGAGTTCTTGAATTGACTTGAGCGTCAGAGGAGATTTAGGGGAGATCCGGCCCTCCCGTTGACTGGTTTTATGGTTGTAGATTGAAGAATCCAAGGTCAAATGAAGTTCTTCTCACGAGAATCCATCATTTCTCTTTTAATCATCAAGTGGTGCAGAATTTTTCTACCATATTTTGGTGCCGTCTGTGGAAAAAGACGATGATGGTGGCTGCGAGGAGGGCTACGAGTGTGTCTGTGGCCACACGGGTCGCTAATGAAGCAATAGGAGTGGCGGATCTGTCACGTCGTCAGGCTGAATTTGAAGCGCAATCAGGGAAAAAGACTATCAGAATGCTAAATTGGCGGCAACCATAGAAGAGCGAGACTATGAGCTTCGCGCGGTTCAGGAAGAATTGGCAGTAATGCTCATGGCTTTCGAACGTTTGTAGGGCAAGCGCCTAGTGGGTGTAGACGATTCATACGGTATAGGAGGGTCGCACCATCTGGATAGTGTGATTAATCATACGAAACAGCGGGAACTACGACAAAGAGGAATGGATCCGGATCATTCGAGTCATATGACACATCTCGCTAAGGAGTCTAGGGCATCCCGTCGTGGTGAGTTAGACGGGCTTAGGGTTAGCCCACAATGCTGGTGTGGGGCTCAGACTTCATCTTTCGCATCGAGGCCTACCCGTCGTCGTTCCAAAGAGCGCAACAGGACTCCTTCAAGGCGTGCAACCCAAGAGAAGAGGGGAAGGAGGCCCCGTCATCAGTCTAGATCACGAGAGGAGGTCCGTCGGGGTCAATCCGAGAGCACTGAGTCTGCGTGTAGACATGAGCAGCACGCCGGGCGAATCAATGACGCATAACAACGATTATTGCGCTTGTTGGACAATCATGGTGAATCCCTGATAGATGCTCAAGATTAGGCAGAGCTTAAATTGGCTCGTATGACCTCGACTCCTTTTGCAAGACTTATTCGGGGAAAACAACCGCCAGCTAAGTTTTCTACTCTATCTTTTTATCTTTGATGGGAAATCTGATCCATTTATTCTTGTTGCTTCATATTCTCATAAGATGGCTTTGTGGGTTTCAAATGATGTCCTAATGTGTAAAATGTTCCCTACAAGTCTAGAAAAGATGGTTGCTAAGTGGTTCCACTCTTTAGAGTCAAATTCAATTTACTCTTGGAGTCAATTAGCTAGGAAGTTTGTGTCTCACTTCATAGAAAATAGCAAGGAACCCACTTCTATGGATGCTTTATTTGCCTTGAAAATCAGCAGGGGTGAAAGTTTGAGCAATTCGCCCCCAAGTTCATGGAGTGTTATGTTGATATGGATGATTGTGATGAGAAAGTTGCAGTGGCTGCTTTCTGACTCACGCTTCTGCGAGATTGTAGGCTGAGAGAGAGTTTGACACTCAGGGCACCAGCAGGAATGCCAGAGTTACAGGAAAGGCTTAGGCAGTCCATGGAGCTGGAGGATAATCAAAAGCCAACCAAGGATAGGAGGTCTGAGTCCCCAGTGCACAGACAAGGAAGAAGTGAGACCCTTAACAACCGCATGGCATTAAACAAGGAGAGAGGGTCGCCTCTTCTCTCAGCACTATAGGTTATGCACACTATGTTCAAGCTGCCAATATACAGGACTCTGCATCAGATAAAAGACAAACCATTTTTCTACTGGCCCCCAAAGATGGTAAGGGAAGAGAAGGACAAAGAACAAAACAAGTACTGCTCTTTTCATCGGGAGAAGGGGCATAGAGCCGAAGAATGTAAGTCCCTCAAGCATCTGCAGAGGCTTGGGTCTCACAGGGACACCTATGAGAATTTAGTGACCAGGAGGCTGAATCAAGCGAGGGTTGGGAGATGCAGAGGGCCCCTAAATAGCCTGTTGTAATACACGTAATAGAGGCAACAATTAAGCAGACGAAGGCCATCAGGCACAACTACAGGAGCTTATGCCACACCCTGTAGGTGATGAAAGTTGTTAAAACTTGTAGCAAGAGAGATCGAACATCAAAAAGTCAGCAATTGAGCTTCACAGATGCAGACCTGGAGGGCTTGCAGTTTCCGCACAATGACCATCTAGTCCTTACCGTTGACATTGGCATCTACGAGGTACACAGAGTTCTTATCGATTCAAGTAGCTCAATTGATATTATGTATTATGAGATGTTTAAGAGATTGGGTAAAAAGCTAGAAGATCTAATCCCCGTGTCTAGGCAATTGTTGGGACTGGGGTCCTTTCCCGTCTGGCCACTAGGGATGTTGCAAGAGATCATTCATGCTGGGGGAAAGCCAATATCTATTGAGTTCTTGGTGGTCAATGTACCCTCCTCTTACAACGCGATTCTAGGTAGGCCTTGGTTGCACTCCATGGAATCCATTCATTCGACCTTGCATCAACTCATCCTCTTCCTTTACCAAGGAGTGACCGTACGTGTTAGAGGAGATCAACGTGCAGCGCGACAATGCTTGTGAGTAGAGGGTTCCCAGCGTACAATGCACTCAATCCAAACAATGGGCCCAATGAGTTGTCCGTCTCTTAGAGGAGGAAGATACCCCGCGTTCCGCAAGCATTGAATTTCGAGAAGTTTAACGTTTAAGTCCTGAACTTTCTTATTTGAAATTTGTTACGGGGGCACTCTTTTTCCTCTTCGTATGGTTTTCTCCCACGTGGTTTTCCTACGAAAAGGTTTTAACGAGGCTCTCGGTTTTTCCTTTCCCCTTGATTGTCAACTTTATTGACATTTTTCAAATGTCAAGGAAATACTTGTTTTTAGCAACTGATTCCTGACAGGTGATAAGCCATAGGCCACAACACAAGTTGCTGAGAAATGATAAGCCATAGGCCACAACACAGGTTGCTGACATATGATAAGCCATATGCAACATCATAGGTTGCTGACAAATGATAATCCATAGGCCATAACACAGGTTGCTGACAAATGATAAGCCATAGGCCACAAGCCACAACACAGGTTGTTGACAAATGATAAGCCATAGGCCACAACACAGGTTGCTGATAAATAATAAGCCATAGGCCTCTTCGAGTAAAAAATGTGCAGATCTGTAAAAGCCCCAACTTTGATTTATGAAATAAACCCTAACGTACAGACTATTGATTTCGCTTGAAAACTTGATGATTTCAGTGAAATAGTTCTATCTTCGTGCCTTTTGTTGTGAGAAATTGTGTTTGGCTTGGTCATGTTAGTTCTTGAATCATACGTTGGGTGTAGGACAAGTGAAAAATAAATGTTCAACATCTTCAGTATTGGCGTTGCAAAGACTACATTGAGAAGGTATTGTAGTAGGTGTCAAATATCGGTCCGGCGTCGGGGGTGTCCTCGTCAATAGACTCGTAGCCGGAGGTGTTCGAGAAGAGGACATTGAGAAGGGGACCCCTGCGGTTCATTGGCCGGCTAGTTGTGGGCGGAGGGTTCAACATTGGGTCAGCCGTGGGCAGCTTCATGTCACTCATGGCCCGACGAAGGTGGGCAAGCTCGGCAGCCTGCGCGGCGAGTTGGCGATCTTGTTCTTCACTCCGTGCACGAAGTGCGTCAATTCGCTCAAAGACGGAGTCCATCTGTCTGGGGCTGCCGTTGCCCGTAGAAGGAGAGTAGATTGTCATAGGAACCTCCATAGTACCTATATGAAGCATATAACACAAGGAGTAAGGTACACCAAGCAAAAGAACAAGTCCAAGGCAAGTCCTTGTCTCAAAAGTGAACCAAGAAATTTTCCGCTGGGCGTACTAATTTTGGTTGCTCGTGAGGAGGGAGAGGCTTGAACGAAAGGCAATCAAACAAGAACTAGCAAATCATGTCCCAAACAACACACAAATTTCCAAGTGCAAGCAGATCAAATCAAGTTTCTCATAATTAATCACAAGAGAGTTGAAATTTTTTTCCCTTTTCAATGAGAGTTGCGTAGAGACATGAAAGAAGAGAAGATGGAGTATGACCGTATGGTGCGTTCTCTGCCTTATCTTTTGTTTCTTTTGTTTTTGAGGCTTCCGTCTTCCCAAACCTTTTGTTTTGTTTGATGGAAGGTGAGAATAATATGTTTGTTTTTGTTTATACGGTCACACTGTGTTTTTGTTTTTGTTTTGAGATGATGGCGAATCAAGCAAGAAAGAACCACACAAGCAAGTGTAGGAGAAGAAAGAAGAGACAAAGCAACTATAAGGGAGTAAAATCTAACAACTAATCTAGCAATTAACCCAAAGATAAAGCAAGAATTAAGCAACAAGAAACAAGGAAATCAAGTATGCAATTAAGGAAACAAGATAGTGCTAAGAGGATAAAGATTAGGGTTGTTGGAAAAGTAACCAAAACCTAAGGAAATTAGGGTTGTAGCCGTGAGAGAGAAGTGGCGGAAGGAGGTGGTGGCGGCGGACGGTGGTGGTGGTGGTCACGGCTAGGGTTCCGGCGAATGATGGTGGTGAGAAAAAAAATCCGGGTTTTGCAAGCGGAAAATTGCAAGGAATCACAATAAGAGAGAAGATCAAACTTAGCTTGGATAGGCTCTGATACCAGTTGATGCGAACAACCCCCGAAGTGTTGTCTGCAACGCATGATCTTGGTTCCTCAAGCTTGTAGTTTGATAGGTGTCATTTCATACACCTTTATTAGCAATTATTAGCATGATTTGGAGGAGTTTATGAGTAGTTTTGAGGCTAAGTCTGTAATCCGGAAGTTGTGGAGAGAATTGAAGATATCAGGGGTTTTACAGCTTAGATGGAGATGATGAGGATCTGTTGGAGTTTATTGGAGAAGACTACCAACACTTGGTAGTAATAAAGAGCTGAAGAGAAGAGTGGGCAGAAATTGACGCCCCATGCTAGAGCCACCGCGACCCGGCGGTGGGTCTCAGAGAAGGATGCCGCCTCGCGGTGGAAATCACCGCCCCGCGGTGGGAGCTAGCGCCCCGCGGCCATCACGTGAGGCGAAGAGCTTAATTAAATAATTCACGTGATGTTTGGAATTGAAGAGATGGGCCCAGGAGGAAATTAGGCCCAAAAGGAAGATCTCGGGCCAATTGAGAAGCGCTGAAGCGGGAATTGAAGCCACGCGTGAAAGAGATGCCGCGTTGAAGCCGAAGAATTGAAAGCGCGTTGAATCGGAGGCATGACGTCAGCAGCGACATAAGCGAAGCTGATGATATTGGAGATTTGGGCCGTGCCGAGAAGTGGGCCGACGCTGCATTGGGTTGGGCCGAAGATCAGCTGGAATTGGAGATGGGCAGACGAGAGGCTTGCACGAGAATTTGGGATTAAGTTCCGCCGTTCGTTTGTTTTATTTTTGGTTATTATTTCCTTTTATTATTTTTATTACTTTTAGGATTTAGGTTAAATACTCTTTGTTAACCTAGATTTCATAATGGAGTTTTTACAGAAGTTTAGTTTTAGTTTTGCCAGTTCGTAGTTTTTCAGCCCCTTGGATGGAGAACTAACTTTTCTTTGTTCTGCTAGACGATTGAAGCAGTGCAGTTGATGTGTTTGTGAGATTTATATTCCTTGTTCTTATTCTTATGTATGTTGGTTTGATTCTCTTGGATATATTGATTATTGATTTATCGTTATTCTTCATAGTCTGGCCAGCTAGGTTGAATACTATTTATCAATTGCTAGGATTTGCATATAGGGGTTCCGAGTGCATATCTAGTGGCAAACACAATTGTGCGTATAGGGGTTCCGAGCGTACAATTATGAGTGAGAATCAGTTGCATGTTAAGTAGGGGAGTGAGTACTTGTACGTCTTTCTACTTGCATGTATCCTATATCCTTGTGTGCATTGATATTGCTTTGTTGGTGGTAAAGTACCCTGGTCTGGTACCACGTGACAGGCGTGACTGGTGGTATTTTGTCATTGGCATAGTAATAAGTCTATCGACAACTGTGAGAATCGGTAGTGCTTAAGATCAGGGTGGGAACAACTATAAGGATAATTAAAGAACTTGGATTGAATAGATTTCCGTGATCGAACTCTATCTCTGTACTGTGGATTTCGCTCTAGTAGAACTACTTTCCCTCATTATATTTTCTCAACTCAACTCAACTTGTTTGATTTGGTTTGCTTTGCTTCCTCTTGATAACTACACCCCCCCCCCCCCCCCCCCCCCCCCGTTCGTGTCACTTGTCATTCACACTTTCACACTGCATCGATCTTCCCTGTGGGTTCGACCCTTACTTGTCTGCTATACTTCTGTTTAGTAGGTCTGTTAGGAAATTTTACTTTGATTGAGGCTAATCAACGATAATTGCTTGTGCATTTCTAGCCCCGTCATAGTTGAATCCTTCTCTTCCGTAGCCAAAGAGATGGCTTTCCTAGGGCTAAAGAGATAACCTTCAAACGCGTCAAAGAGATGACGAATAGATCAAAGAGATGATCGTGAATACCGAAGAGACGATGTATGAATTTATCGAAGCGATGAGCTACGGGATAGTTGATCCGTGGGATCGAAGGGTTTGATGTTGGAACTCAAGGGAAGGAGCGTACTCAACTTTACTACTCAAATTCAACATAAAAATTACAAACTAGGGTTTTTGGGTTTAAATAGCGACAAAAGAAATAATGAAAAATATAATAATAAATTGTTCAGCAAAATGACGAAAAATTGAGATCGCTGACGCGGTCAGGAACTCGGTTGAGTTCTTGGCCGAGTTTTCGATCTCGAACCAGAACTCGGTCCAGAACTCGGTCCAGAACTCCGTCGAGTTCTGGGTCGAGTTCTTATCTGGAGAAACAACTCGGTCCAGAACTCGGTCGAGTTCTTGGCTGGAGCAATAACTCAGTCCTGAACTCGGTCGAGTTCTGGGTCGAGTTTTTGGCTGCTTTGTTCTACTTCCGCGATCTCGTCGTCTTCGTCTTCTTGGCAGGATTGGCTAAGGCGGAACCTCACCTAATCCTTCATAGGTCAAGAGGAGGACCCATTTAGGACTAGATGAACCCGCGTCACTTGCATGCGTCCGCGAAACTAATGATTGTGTGGCTCGCTCCATTGCCCTTGCGCGGGCTCTTGTCACCGGGCCATTCGAACACACCTTCATTGCTTCCTCTTCATCCTTTGCCGTCATCGAAGGGATCATGGAGCTATCAATCTCCCCTTCTTGGCTGTGAAGCGTCCCCGCTTCGTCCTCGTCGTCAAAAGCAGGAGGCGTATAAGGAGAAAGGTCAGCGACGTTGAATATTGGATGCGCACCATAGTCATCGGGTAAGTCCAAGCGGTAGGCATTGGCCCCAAGGCGTTGTAGCACCTAGAAAGGACCATCACCTCTAGCATCCATCTTGTGGCGTCGCTTGAATGGAAAGAGATCGCGACACAAGTGCAGCCATACCAAGCCTTCGGGCCCAAACTCCACGGTACGCCGGCTTGCGTTGCGTTCCTGCAAAAGAGTAGACACCATAGGGGGTAAATCAACCAAAGCCTTAACATATAAGAGACACGCGAAAGGAACAAGTAAAAAGCAAGAAAGACGTCCCTGAATTATTGGAGAGACATCCCGGGACCGGGCTAAGAGAAGTCGGTTCTCGCATGTGCCATGAATGCCGGGTTGTGGAGGCGTCTCAAACTTGAAGTGCTGGATCACCTTTTCATTGATGATGTTGTAGCAACTCTCACCATCTATGATCACACTCAAAGAAGCACCCTGGACCGCACACTTAGTATGAAACAAATTGTCACGTTGGTCAAGTAAGATACCTTCTTTGGCGTTAAGAACGCGGCGTGTAACCAAGCTAAGAGGCATGTTGCCTTGCTCATCCATAGAGCTGCATATGTAGCTGTCCATCTCCTCCTCCTCCTCATCGTCGTAGGTGTCAAATATCGGTCCGGCGTCGGGGGTGTCCTCGTCAATAGACTCATAGCCGGAGGTGTTCGAGAAGAGGACATTGAGAAGGGGACCCCTGCGGTTCATTGGCCGGCTAGTTGTGGGTGGAGGGTTCAACATTGGGTCAGCCGTGGGCAGCTTCATGTCACTCATGGCCCGACGAAGGTGGGCAAGCTCGGCAGCCTGTGCGGCGAGTTGGCGATCTTGTTCTTCACTCCATGCACGAAGTGCGTCAATTCGCTCAAAGACGGAGTCCATCTGTCCGGGGCTGCGGTTGCCCGTAGAAGGAGAGTAGATTGTCGTAGGAACCTCCATAGTACCTATACGAAGCATATAACACAAGGAGTAAGGTGCACCAAGCAAAAGAACAAGTCCAAGGCAAGTCCTTGTCTCAAAAGTGAACCAAGAAATTTTCCGTTGGGCATACTAATTTTGGTTGCTCGTGAGGAGGGAGAGGCTTGAACGGAAGGCAATCAAACAAGAACTAGAAAATCACGTCCCAAACAACACACAAATTTCCAAGTGCAAGCAGATCAAATCAAGTTTCTCATAATTAATCACAAGAGAGTTGAAAAAAATTTCCCTTTTCAATGAGAGTTGCGTAAAGTCATAAAGAAGAGAAGATGGAGTATGACCGTATGGTGCGTTCTCTGACTTATCTTTTGTTTCTTTTGTTTTTGAGGCTTCCGTCTTCCCAAACCTTTTGTTTTGTTTGATGGAAGGTGAGAATAGTATGTTTGTTTTTGTTTATACGGTCACACTGTGTTTTTGTTTTTGTTTTGAGATGATGGCGAATCAAGCAAGAAAGAACCACACAAGCAAGTGTAGGAGAAGAAAGAAGAGACAAAGCAACTATGAGGGAGTAAAATCTAACAACTAATCTAGCAATTAATCCAAAGATAAAGCAAGAATTAAGCAACAAGAAACAAGGAAATCAAGTATGCAATTAAGGAAACAAGATAGTGCTAAAAGGATAAAGATTAGGGTTGTTGGAAAAGTAACCAAAACCTAAGGAAATTAGGGTTGTAGCCGTGAGAGATAAGTGGCGGAAGGGGGTGGTGGCGGCGGACGGTGGTGGTGGTGTGGTGGTGGTGGTCACGGCTAGGGTTCCGGCGAATGATGGTGGTGAGAAGAAAAAAATACTGGGTTTTGCAAGCGGAAAATTGCAAGGAATCACAATAAGAGAGAAGAACAAACTTAGCTTAGATAGGCTCTAATACCAGTTGATGCGAACAACCCCCGAAGTGTTGTCTGCAACGCATGATCTTGGTTCCTCAAGCTTGTAGTTGAATCCTTCTCTTCCATAGCCAAATCGATGGCTTTCCTAGGGCAAAAGAGATAGCCTTCAAACGCGTCAAAGAGATGACGTATAGATCAAAGAGATGATCGTGAATACCGAAGAGATGGTGTATGAATTGCTCGAAGCGACGAGCTACGGGATAGTTGATCCGTGGGATCGAAGGGTTTGATGTTGGAACTCAAGGGAAGGATCGTACTCAACTTTACTACTCAAATTCAACATAAAAATTACAAACTAGGGTTTCTGGGTTTAAATAGCGACAAAAGAAATAATGAAAAATATCATAATAAATTGTTCAGCAAAACGACGAAAAATTGAGATCGCTGACGCGGGCAGGAACTCGGTCAGGAACTCGGTCGAGTTCTTGGCCGAGTTCCGATCTGGAACCAGAACTCGGTCCAGAACTCGGTCGAGTTCTGGGTCGAGTTCTTATCTGGAGCAACAACTCGGTCGAGTTCTGAGTCGAGTTCTTGGCTAGAGCAATAACTCGGTTTAGAACTCGATCGAGTTCTGGGTCGAGTTCTTGGTTGCTTCGTTCTGCTTCCGCGATCTCGTCATCTTCGTCTTCTTGGCGGGATCGGCTAAGGTGGAACCTCACCTAATCCTTCATAGGTCAAGAGGAGGACCCATTTAGGACTAGATGAACCCGCGTCACTTGCGTGCGCCCGCGAGACTAATGATTGTGTGGCTCGCTCCATTGCCCTTGTACGGGCTCTTGTCACCGGGCCATTCGAACACACCTTCATTACTTCCTCTTCGTCCTTCGCCGTCATCGAGGGGATCATGGAGCTATCACCTCCCCCATGTCCTTCATGGAGAATTATGATAACAGAAATGCCTTTGTAAGGTCTACTTGTCTTTGATTCGTACCAAAGATCAACATGTCATCTACGTACCAGACATTTATAACACCGTTCCCAAAATTATCAAATTTGCTATATGCACACTTGTCCGATAGATTTAGTTTGAATCCATTGGACAACACAACCTCATCAAACTTTTGATGCCATTGTTTTGGTGCTTTTGCTTTAGCTCATACAAGGATTTGACCAATTTGTACACCTTATGATCTTGTTCGGGCATAACGAACCCTTCAGGTTGTTTCATATAAACTTTTTCATCAAGGTCCCCATTAAGGAACATTGTTTTCACATCCATTTGGTGTATAGCCGACTTGTGAATAGCAGCCAAGGCAATCAATAGCCTAATGGTGGTAATCCTAGCAACTGGTGCATAGGTATCAAAGTAGTCGATTCCATACTTTTGTCTAAAGCCTTGAACAACCAATCTGGCCTTAAACTTATCTATGGTTCCATCCACTGTCATCTTCTTCTTGAAGATCCACTTACTTCCCAATGTCTTACATCCAGGGGGAGGATCAACCAAGACCCATGTATTATTCCCCATGATGGAATCCATCTCATCATTTATGGCCTTCTTTCAAAAGGACATGTCTTGAGACTCCATTGCCTCAATAAACGTCTTTGGGTCATCCTAAAAAATGTAACAATACAAGTAATAGGATCCAACTCTATCCCTCGTTCCCTCTACCAAGTAAACATGGAAGTCAGAGCCAAAGGACGTTCCCATTCTTAGTCATTTACTCTTTCAAATCTCTGGTTCACTATTCTCAGGTTGGACATCCATGTCTATGTTGCCACTTGTATTGGCAACAATGTCATTGTCTCTATTATTACTGGGAACAATGACTTTTTGTATAGATGTCAATGAAAATTGTTCTTCATCAAACATGACATCTCTTGACTCTATAACGGAGTGAACCGAAATGGACTTGTTGGGTTCAATAACATAGAACCTACATGCCTTGGAATGTTCAGCATATCCAATAAAGATACATTCAATACCTCTTTCACCCAAAGTCTTTCGCTTGGGTTCGGGTAGTCTTACTACCGCCCTACATCCCCAAACCCGAAGATAATTCATATTTGGCTTCTTTTGAACCAAAGCTCATATAATATAGTCTTGTTTCTTTGTTAGGAACACTATTCAATAGGTAACAAGCCGTCAACATGGCTTTCCCTCCCCCCCAAAAAAAATCGTCATTTAAACCTGAGTAGGAAAGCATGGAATTGACCATTTCCTTAAGAACACAATTCTTCCTCTCCGACATACCATTTTGTTGTAGTATGTAGGGAGCCGTGGTTTCATGAATGATACCTACGGATCGGAAGTATTCAAAATACTCACCACCTTTATCGGTGTGCAACCTTTTGATCACTGTTCCCAACTGAAGTTCCACTTCAGTTTTATAAATTTTGAATTTTCCTAGGGCCTCGTCCTTAGCATGCAATAGAAATACATAACAATAAAGGAATAATCATCTATAAAAGTATGAACATATTTCTTATTTCTCAAGGACAAAGAAGCATGAAAATCACATAAGTCACTATGTGTCAAATCAAGCTCTATACTATTTCTCTAAACATTAGGGAACGATTGTTGTGTTAGCTTAGTAAGCATGCAAGTTCTACACCTCTCAATACTCATATCAAATGGAGGAATTAAACCATTTTAGACATATAAGCATGTGTTTATAATGAACATGTCCTAGTCGAGCATGCCAAAGAGAGGAAACAGTTTCCTCCAAGGGAACTGTACCCTTAGAGGGGCCATTCCCACTAGGGGAACAACATGTTCCAAAGAAATAGAACCTTGAACACAAGTCATGCAAATTGAATTCATACCTTTATTAATACTTAGTTTAAACATACCATTACATAGGTAACCATGTCCTACAAATACACCACCTTTTGATAATATATTTATCGGCTTTAAACACTTGGCAAAAGCCTAACTTGTTAAGAATAGCACTAGAGACTAAATTTTCCTTATTCTGGGTACATACAACACATTTTCTAGAATTAAAGTCTTCCCAGATGAGAACTCTAACTCTACTTGGCCTTTGCCTAAAACAGGGGAAGTTGACTCGTTTCCCATATGAAGGGCAAGTCCATCATCCAAGGGAACGAAAGTCTTGAACATTGACTTGTCCCTACACTCGAGTGTGGTAGCACTAGAGCTGGCCACGGTTCATGAACCGCTGGTTCAGGTTAATGAACCGGAACCTGAATCGGCTACCCCCTGGAACCGGTGGTCCGATTCTGGTTCAGGTTCGGTCGGTTTTCTGCCAGTTCGAAACCCGATTCGAAAAAATTAAAAAAAATTAAAAACATTTTTCAAAAAAAAACATTAAAAAAAGGGCTTGAACTTAATAGTGATTATAATTATTTAAATATTTTTTTAATGTGTTTATGATTTTTGTAGTTTTTTTAAGATTTAATCATTTAAAGAGTAATGTAGGATATACGACTCTAGGTTAGGGTGTATAGTTTAGGGTTAAGGGTTTGTATTTTAAGGTTTTGTATTGTTTATGGTTTATGGTTAGGTTTTATTTTAAATTTAATTATTTAAACGCTTTTAATGTGTTTATGTTTTTTGTAGCTTTTTTAAGATTTATACATTTAAAGAGTAATGTAGGATATAAGACTCTAGGTTAGGGTGTATAGTTTAGGGTTTGTATTTTAAGGTTTTGTATTGTTTATGGTTTATGGTTAGGTTTTTTTTTTAATTTAATTATTTGAATATTTTTAATGTGTTTATGTTTTTTGTAGCTTTTTTAAGATTTAATCATTTAAAGAGTAATGTAGGATATAAGACTCTTGGTTAGGGTGTATAGTTTAGGGTTAAGGGTTTGTATTTTAAGGTTTTGTATTGTTTATGGTTTTTGGTTAGGTTTTATTTTAAATTTAATTATTTGAACGCTTTTAATGTGTTTATGTTTTTTTGTAGCTTTTTTAAGATTTAATCATTTAAAGAGTAATGTAGGTTATAAGACTCTAGGTTAGGGTGTATAGTTTAGGGTTAAGGGTTTGTATTTTAAGGTTTTGTATTGTTTATGGTTTATGGTTAGGTTTTATTTAAATTTAATTATTTAAACATTTTTAATGTGTATATGTTTTCTGTAACTTTTTTAAGATTGAATCATTTAAAGAGTATATAAGACTCTAGGTTAGGGTGTATAGTTTAGGGTTAAGGGTTTGTATTTTAAGGTTTTGTATTGTTTATGGTTAGGTTTTTTTTAAAATTTAATTATTTGAACGTTTTTAATGTGTTTATGTTTTTGTAGCTTTTTTAAGATTTAATCATTTAAAGAGTAATGTAGGATATAAGACTCTAGGTTAGGGTGTATAGTTTAGGGTTAAGGGTTTGTATTTTAAGGTTTTGTATGGTTTATGTTTTATGGTTAGGTTTTATTTTAAATTTAATTATTTGAACATTTTTAATGTGTTTATGTTTTTTGTAGTTTTTTTTCAGATTTAATCATTTAAAGAGTAATGTAGGATATAAGACTCTAGGTTAGGGTGTATAGTTTAGGGTTAAGGGTTTGTATTTTAAGGTTTTGTATTATTTATGGTTTATGGTTAGGTTTTATTTTAAATTTAATTATTTAAACATTTTTAATGTGTTTATGTTTTTTGTAGCTTTTTTAAAATTTAAAGGGTAATGTAAGTATGTAACATTATATGATTCAGGTTAGGGTTTATAGTTTTAGGGTTAAGGACTTAAGGGTTTGTATTTTAAGGTTTTGTATAACTATATGGTTAGTTTTTTTATATTTAATTATTTAAACGTTTTTTTAATGTGTTTATGATTGTTTTAGCTTTTTTAAGATTTAAAAGGTAATGTAATTATGTAACATTATATGGGTTTGGGGTTTTAGTTTAGGGTTTAGAGTTTTAGGGGTATTTTGGATTTTAGGGTTATTTTATTTTTTTAATATTTATTTTTCTGGTTCAACCGCCGGTTCATGAATCGGTTGTTGAACCGCCTACGAACCGCCGGTTCGTGAACCGGTTTTTGAACCGCCTACGAACCGCCGGTTCATGAACCGGAGGTTCAACCGCCGGTTCGGCGGTTCAAGTATACCTTGAACCTGAACCAGCCGGGACCTTGAACCGCCGGTCCGGTTCAGGTCCGGTCCGGTTCAGGATTTGACCCGGTCCGGTCCGGTTTGCCGGTTTCGGTTCAGGATGGGCCAGCTCTAGGTAGCACCCGAGTCAACCCACCATGCTATCTCATAATCCTCCACAAAGAAAGCCTCAAAAATATTAGGAACAAAGTCCAAACCAGGAAATGTTACAAAAGAGGGAATAGTTCTGTTTGAGGGAACCGTTCCTTTCCGACCTTGATGAGTTTTGCCCCTAGTCCTTAGAACCTTGAGCAGACTGGTTGGGAACGTCTCCCTTCTTGCCCTTTACAACCCGACAATCCTTCTTAAGATGTCTAGACTTGCCACAAGTCCAACATCCATCTCCATTTGGAGAGCACTTCTTGTTAGGACCGGTGTTTGTGTTGTTGAATTGTCTTTTCTTGCCCTTCTTGTTGTTACCCTTTTGGGAACCTTCTTCCATCATGTTGATGGTGGAAGAATTGGGAGTCTCTTACTCCTTTTCTCTCTCTTGCGAACGAAGGCCCTCTTCAATACGCAAGTGGCTTCCAAGTTCCACAACGGAAATAGCTTCCTTCTTGTGCTTCAACATGTACTTGAAGTATTTCCATGATGGAGGCAGTTTGTCGATAATGCTTGACACATAAATGGACTCGTCCATATTCAATTTATGTTGAGCAAACTGCCTTAAGATACGGAGTATCTCATTATATTGCTCCATCATCGGTCGATAGTCAATCATTTTATATGTATTGAAGTTGCTCCCAGGGAACTTTACGCTTAAAGCGACCTCAACCATATACTTGAACTCCAGAAAGTCCCAAAGTTCCTTGGCGGATTCAAAATATTGGTACACATCAAAGAGGGAGTCAAACATACCATTTAAGATATGGCCCCGACAGATGTAATCAACATTCTCTCATTTGCTCCTTCTTCTCACGGCCTCAAGTGGTTCATCATCAACTCTCTCCGGCATGGGAGTGGATAGAACTTACACCACCTTGAGGGTGGTCAAGAGGAAATGCATTTTCTTTTGCCAACAACGGAAGTCCATTCCTTCGAATTTTTCCAACTTTTGGAATGCCGTTGTCATCTCACGAACAATCATCATTGATCCGAAAATTTGGATTTCGATTGTGGGAACAATGTATGTTGAAAATAGGTACAGTGTAGGGTTGTTCATCGGTCCAGAACCGAACCGAACAAAACCGAAACCAAAATTGTAAAAATTTTGAATCGAAAACCGAACCGAATATAACCGGTTCGGTTCGGGTTCGGTTCCGGTTAAAACCGAACAATGAAAAAGGTATGAACCGATTCTAAACCGAAAAAAACCCGGAAAAACCGAACAGGGTATACTTAGGACTGAATAAGAAACAAGCTAAAACTTAACCATTTTCCCTGCAGAGTAACTGAGCAAGTGTTTGCTATTTTGCTAAGCAAAACCACAACCAAATCTAAGAATCAAACACCAATATTGTCTCAAAACAATTAAACAAATACAAAGCTTAGTTCATGTCCTCACAAGATGAAGCAGAGCAGCAGCCAGCAGGACTCAGGAGCAGCAGTCGCCGGCCGTGAACTCCGAGCAAAGCAGCAGCAAAAGAAGAGCCCGTGAAGTTCGTGAAGAAGGGAGAAGAAGGAACGACGCCGGAGCAGGAGCAGCAGGCGCCGGCCGGACAGAGGCGGAGCTGGTAGTTGTGATACCCCGTAATTCTGTAAGGTTATTTTAGGAATTTTGAGAATTTTCCCGAGTACCCATTTTGTACGTCGGATTTAATTCAGAGAGTTTAGGACATTCTGTAATGTCCTCTGTATCTGTAATATTTTTCTCAGTGAAATAATATACAGACGACGTGCTTTGGATTTTAATACTCGTTCGCGTACGATAATTTTATCCCGGGTTAAAGTTGTTGTCGTTCAAAACCAGAATGGGCGCGAAGCCACAGGGGCGGCGATCGCCGCATTTATGGCGGCGCCCGCCATCGCCAGGCTCGAGGACTGGCGTGGTCGTCTTCCTAGCTGGGTGCCAGGCCTAGTGGCGGCGACCGCCATGCAGTACGGCGCCCGCCGTAATTCGCCCGCCGTAGGCAATTTGTGAGGCGGCGACCCTTGCTCTCCGCGGCGCCCGCCGTCGTTGTCCGGAGGTCTTTGCCCGATGGTCGTCGGTGAGCCTCTGACGCGCCGAAGTAGGCCTGCTCCGCCTCGTCGTAGGGCCATCATTGTGTTCCCGGTGCTTTGGCTATTTAAGGAGGTGCTTGGAGGTCGGATTGGAACCGATTCCATAGCCCAAGCTCTCCCAAAATTTTGCCTCGCCGGAGTTCTTGCCTCACCGGATTCTGGAGCTTTCGCCGGTGTCGTTTGGTGGTGTTCCAGTGTGCCTTTTGTGAAGCTTTTGGTAGCCCTTGGTGGTTAGAAGCCAAAGCAAGTCGAAGGAGGCCGAGTCGCTCGTGTTTTGGGTGAGTTTTCTCGCCGTTTCTGTCGTCGGAGTTCTTCACGGCGACCGTCGTGTTCTTCACGGCGACCGCCGTGATGAACTGCATCGACCGCCGCCAAGAACGGCGACCGCCGCCAGAGCCCAGAATGCCTCTTTGGCTTTGGTGGTCGTCGTCGAGGCGTTGTTTCTTTCGATTTCTTTCGTCGTTTTTAGATTCGTACTGTGTTTATGTCGGATCTAACTTAGGGTTTCTCTTGTGGGTCGACTCGGAGGTTGTTGTGCTGTCGGAGCTATACCCGTGTCGAGCCCGGAATCCCGTCGTCGTTAGGCTTTTCTGCGGATTAAGGCAAGTGGTGATTCGCTCTTGCTTAAGCATTCCATGTTTCATTAATCATCGAGTATTTAACTGTTAATTAAATTGAAGTGAACTGTTGTTCGGTTTGGGAACTAATTTCATAAATGAACGTGATTAAAGTGAGGTTATAATAGGTTGTATATCTGTTAGTACGACGCTATTATATGTGATAATTACCGTGATAGTATCGTTGTGGTGTTAATATTAATCTTAATGCTTGTGTAGCACGTGTGTTCGTAGGAACGCTGGTCCAAGTAAGGACTAGTCGTTTATTTATAACTTAATATTCGTAAGAACGTTATCCAAGTAAGGATTGGTCGTTCCTTTAAATCGTAATACTCCTCGAGTTAAGTTCCATAATTGTTTAAGGGTCATGACATATGCTTCTTATCCACCGTTAAGGATCTGAAGTGTTTTAAGCGCCTTGCAAGCGCCATTGGATGAGCATAATTGCAGTCCTGTGTATTAAGCACTTAGCTAGTGTAATTGGGGTGGACGTACTGTCACCCTGTAAATTAAAGTGTAAGCATTGTGGCAGTGCAATCTGGGTGAACGTAAGATCATCCTGTGTAATAATAACTCCGTTGTTCTCGGAATAATATTAAGTCTCGTGTGTGTGTCTGTGTGTTATGTTAATTTGGGTCGACATTATTGTCACCCTGTGATTTAAGCTTGTTGCCGCTCTTAATAACATTAATGTGTTTCAGTAACATGTGTTTTGTAATTAAATAAGATATGTGTCTGAGTGCACGTGATTAATAAACCTTTGGCGAGTAGTGCAGCTAAGTAATAGTGCAGCTAGGAAAACTCGTCTCGACTTTGATCATAGTACGTTCTCTTTCCAATCTGGATTCGCTGTATGCGGTGAGGTTGGTTGTGAACCGAAGCATCTCCAATTGCTTTTAAATCATTTGTGTGTGATTCTTTAATGTTCCCGAACAGTTGTCATAATTTCCCATAAGGCTCATTTCCTTTGGAGTCTTCTCTTCAGTGCATACCTAATTGTTAATCTATTCTGTGAAAGTGCCGGGTTATATATCGTTCCTTCGGTTATTATTCGAGGGACAATGATAGTAAACGGTTACGATCACTCGAACCACTCTGCTTTGTACCCTTGCTAGTCTATTCAGTAGACTAACCCTCGTAATTATTCTCTGCATGTAGGCTGATGTCATCCGTTCGATTCGGCATATCAGAAGTCGGTGCCCGAAGTTTAAGTAACATATTGAAGGATAAGAAGCTTGCAGTCGAAGATTTAAAAGTCAGTATTTTAAGTTGTTAAGTGTTTTAAGATTGATGTATCCTTATAATTTAGCCATGTTATAAGTTGGCTCTTTTAAAGTCTTCCGCTGTGTAATTTAAAGTCTTCTACTGTGTAATTTAAAGTCTTCCGCTGTGTAATTTAAAGTCTTCCGCTGTTTATTTCTTTCAATTTACGTATGTATTTAAGCTTAATTGTTCTGGAAAAGCCTGGGGTGACTTTGGACGGTAAAGTCTGAGATCATTGGCATGTAATATATCCGGTGTAAATTGGGGGTGTTACAGTTATGGTATCAGAGTAATGGTTTTAAAACTCTTGGCCTATTGTTGGGTTTGAGAATTTTTGAAAATTAATTTTGAAAACTATTTTCAAACCTATTTGATATTGAAGAGAAAATTTGAGAATTTCAAAATTTTAAGTAACGTGGTGATTTAATTTAAATGATTTCGCGTTGTGAATTTCGAAAGCCATTTATAATTGGTTTATAAAAAGTGTTGTGTTATAAGCAATTAAATTAAAGTTTAAAGGTATAAAGTTGAAAGTGAGATTGTTGATAAGTGATTTCAAACTTCTGCAAGCTTTAAGTGTTACTTATTCCTTAGATTCATTCTTAGGAATATTGTCTATTCTAGGGATTGATGTCATTTAAAGGTTGACATTTCTCCCCGGTTTCCAGTCTTTAGTAAGCAGAAGAAGGTTGTTCTTGCAGTATCAGTGAGGGATAGTCAGACTAATATAAAGTTATTAGTTGGACCTCTATAATCTGTATCATAACGTATTTGACTATAGTGTCATAATTAAGTTGGAATAAGTTCTAAAGTAACGTTATGATTCACCAGCAGATGGTGAACACAAGGAACGCTACTCGAGCTGGTGCGGGGACTAATCAGGACCCCAGAGATGCCGCTCAAGACGAGCAGGAGTCTGTAGCCCGTAATCATCCCAGGGGCAATGACCAAGATCAGCCCAACGCCCCATTGATGTTTGATGTTGCAGCAGTAGAGGCAATTCGGGGAATTGTCATACAAGCAATCGCAGATGTTATGCGACCAGTCACACCACAAGCTCAAGGTGGTCCAGTTCCTCAGGTTATTCCTGAAGTTGAGGAGTCAGTGGAGCAAGTACCTCAGATCAATGTTGCCAGGAACACGGGGGACTTATGGTCAGACATTAAAAGCCGTGAGTTCAATGAGGCCCGACAGCTATGACGGTACTGGAGAACCAGTCAGAGTGACATATTGGTTCTCGCATATGGAACGGTTGCTCCGAAATGTTACTTGCACTGAGGCTGAGAAAGTGCACATCGCTTCCCTTCAACTCAAGGATGTGGCTAGCGAATGGTGGGAGAGCACCGGTCTGGCAGATCATCCCGAGCTTAATTGGAGCATGTTCAAAACCAAGATGACTGATCGTTTCTTCTCTCGTGCTATGAGGGAGGAGAAGCATAAGGAATTTCTATACCCACAGACTGAAGGGTTAAAGGTGACTAAGCTCGCAGCTAAGTTCAATCACTTATTGCAATACGTTGGGCCTGAGGTGTCTACTGAAGAGCAGAAGATCTGGTACTTCCATGGATGGATGAATCCAGAGATCAAGCCTCTAATGTTGCGTCATGGTTGTACTACATTGGAACAATATGTGGATGCAGCCTACAAGACAGAAGTCACACTGGAGGAATCCTCCTATAAGCGGGAGAAGCAAGTTAAGGGAAAGGGTGGGCAACAGGATCGTCAGGTTGGTTCATTCAAACGACCGGCATCGCCTACCAAATTTGAGAAGTCTGGTCGTGCTAAGACCGAGACAACACAGTCTGACTCTGCCAGAGGCTCAGGTTGGAGCAGCGAAGTAATTCAGTGCCACAACTGTGGTGAAGCTGGGCATAAGAGTTTTAATTGCCAGAAGGACAAGAGAGTATGTCATAATTGCGGAAGAGAAGGCCACATAAAAGCTTACTGCAGACTGAAGGGTCAAGGACCAATGCAGTCTTACCAGGCGTCTAATGTTGGTGGTGGGCAGAACCCAAAGCCAGAGGTACCTACTCCTGAGCAGTTTGTGGCTCGTAATAAAGGCAAAGCGCCTATGGGGTCTTCAGGCCAAGAGCAACGACTCTTTGTGATGAGCCAAGCCAACGAAGAAGGACCCTGATCCATTAAGTTGTAATCGTGTTAAGTCTTTCTTTAAGATCAAGGAGTAACGACGTGTGTCGGTAATCTCCGTAGCATTGTGATCTGTCTGTGCAACTTTTGACAGTTAATGTAATGTTTAATGGTAATGAAGTGTCTCCTTGTGTTGAAAAATTTTGAATGTGTTATCGTTACGAATTTACTGTTCATACGAAACCCCGTAAGTGTCGAGATCAGCTTATGCCAAGTAAGGATAAAGACTGTAGGACTTATGGTGGTAGAGTACTGTAGGCAACTTAAAGGTTCGTCCCCTACATGGTTAACCCTAGGGTCGACTCTGCTGTTTAAATCTAAATCCATTCCTAAGATTCTTCTTCATACATAGAGTATGTCATCTATAAGGTTGGGTGCAACTCTTTGAGGAAGATTAAGTTGTGGAGTTATTGTGTTAAGAGAAACGGTTGCAGTCTAAGGATGGGATATGTTGATGATCCCGATGTATTATAGATTCAGTAAGAAGGATTGTCTATATACATCTAAGGAGTAAAGTGGTAAGCATTATCTCATACGCGGAGTTCTTCAGAGGTTTCTTAAGGATAAAGGATGAACTTGTAGAGTTTTGTTCGGAGAGATTAGGAGCTATCTCTCATGCATGAGTTTGTGCCATAAGCATTGAGGCGGATGAATCATTTTCAGTATGATGTCCTAAGAAATTAAGAGTAATATCTCATGTGATCCATTTCAAGGACGGAGTGATTAAGGATATTGGATCCAGGTAGTAAGGTTTGTGTTGAGGCAGGGTCCTCATTGGCTTAATGCAAGTTTCGGGGTCGAAAATTCTTTTAAGGGGGAGGTGATGTGATACCCCGTAATTCTGTAAGGTTATTTTGGGAATTTTGAGAATTTTCCCGAGTACCCGTTTTGTACGTCGGATTTAATTCAGAGAGTTTAGGACATTCTGTAATGTCCTCTATATCTGTAATATTTTTCTCAGTGAAATAATATACAGACGACGTGCTTTGGATTTTAATACTCGTTCGCGTACGATAATTTTATCCCGGGTTAAAGTTGTTGTCGTTCAAAACCAGAATGGGCGCGAAGCCACAGGGGCGGCGACCGCCGCATTTATGGCAGCGCCCGCCGTCGCCAGGCTCGAGGACTGGCGTGGTCGTCTTCCTAGTTGGGCGCCAGGCCTAGTGGCGGCGACCGCCGTGCAGTACGACGCCCGCCGTAATTCGCCCGCCGTAGGCAATTTGTGAGGCGGCGACCCTTGCTCTCCGCGGCGCCCGCCGTCGTTGTCCGGAGGTCTTTGCCCGATGGTCGCCGGCGAGCCTCTGACGCGCCGAAGTAGACCTGCTCCGCCTCGTCGTAGGGCCATCATTGTGTTCCCGGTGCTTTGGCTATTTAAGGAGGTGCTTGGAGGTCGGATTAGAACCGATTCCATAGCCCAAGCTCTCCCAAAATTGTGCCTCGCCAGATTCTGGAGCTTTCGCCGGTGTCGTTTGGTGGTGTTCCAGTGTGCCTTTTGTGAAGCTTTTGGTAGCCCTTGGTGGTTAGAAACCAAAGCAAGTCGAAGGAGGCCGAGTCGCTCGTGTTTTGGGTGAGTTTTCTCGCCGTTTCTGTCATCGGAGTTCTTCACGGCGACCGCCGTGTTCTTCACGGGGCCCGCCGTGATGAACTGCGGCGACTGCCGCCAAAGCCCAGAATGCCTCTTTGGCTTTTGGCTTTGGTGGTCGTCGTCGAGGCGTTGTTTCTTTCGATTTCTTTCATCGTTTTTAGATTCGTACTGTGTTTATGTCGGATCTAACTTAGGGTTTCTCTTGTGGGTCGACTCGGAGGTTGTTGTGCTGTCGGAGCTATACCCGTGTCGAGCCCGGAATCCCATCGTCGTTAGGCTTTTCTGCGGATTAAGGCAAGTGGTGATTCGCTCTTGCTTAAGCATTCCATGTTTCATTAATCGTCGAGTATTTAACTGTTAATTAAATTAAAGCGAACTGTTGTTCGGTTTGGGAACTAATTTCATAAATGAACGTGATTAAAGTGAGGTTATAATAGGTTGTATATCTGTTAGTACGACGCTATTATATGTGATAATTACCGTGATAGTATCGTTGTGGTGTTAATATTAATCTTAATGCTTGTGTAGCACGTGTGTTCGTAGGAACGCTGGTCCAAGTAAGGACTAGTCGTTTATTTATAACTTAATATTCGTAAGAACGTTATCCAAGTAAGGATTGGTCGTTCCTTTAAATCGTTATACTCCTCGAGTTAAGTTCCATAATTGTTTAAGGGTCATGACCTATGCTTCTTATCCACCGTTAAGGATCTGAAGTGTTTTAAGTGCCTTGCAAGCGCCATTGGATGAGCATAATTGCAGTCCTGTGTATTAAGCACTTAGCTAGTGCAATTGGGGTGGACGTACTGTCACCTTGTAAATTAAAGTGTAAGCATTGTGGCAGTGCAATCTGGGTGAACGTAAGATCACCTTGTGTAATAATAACTCTGTTGTTCTCGGAATAATATTAAGTCTCGTGTGTGTGTCTATGTGTTATGTTAATTTGGGTCGACATTATTGTCACCCTGTGATTTAAGCTTGTTGCCGCTCTTAATAACATTAATGTATTTCAGTAACGTGTGTTTTGTAATTAAATAAGATATGTGTCCGAGTGCACGATTAATAAACCTTTGGCGAGTAATGCAGCTAAGTAATAGTGCAGCTAGGAAAACTCATCTCGACTTTGATCATAGTACGTTCTCTTTCCAATCTGGATTCGCTGTATGCGGTGAGGTTGGTTGTGAACCGAAGCATCTCAGTCAGCTTTTAAATCATTTGTGTGTGATTCTTTAATGTTCTCGAATAGTTGTCATAATTTCCCATAAGGCTCATTTCCTTTGGAGTCTTCTCTTTAGTGCATACCTAATTGTTAATCTATTCCGTGAAAGTGTCGGATTATATATCGTTCCTTTGGTTATTATTCGAGGGACAATGATAATAAACGGTTACGATCACTCGAACCACTCTGCTTTGTATCCTTGCTAGTCTATTCAGTAGACTAACCCTCGTAATTGTTCTCTGCATGTGGGCTGGTGTCATCCGTTTGATTCGGCACATCAGAAGTCGGTGCCCGAAGTTTAAGTAACATATTGAAGGATAAGAAGCTTGCAGTCGAAGATTTAAAAGTCAGTATTTTAAGTTGTTAAGTGTTTTAAGATTGATGTATCCCTATAATTTAGCCATGTTATAAGTTGGCTCTTTTAAAGTCTTCCGCTGTGTAATTTAAAGTCTTCCGCTGTGTAATTTAAAGTCTTCCGCTGTTTATTTCTTTCAATTTACATATGTATTTAAGCTTAATTGTTCTGGAAAAGCCTGGGGTGACTTTGGACGGTAAAGTCTGAGATCACTGGCATATAATATCTCCGGTGTAAATTGGGGGTGTTACAGTAGCAGTGGCGCAGCCAGCAGGAGAAGAGGCGCCGCCTGCTTCTTTGTTTGTTCGACTTCGGCAATCGGCGGGTCTGGGTCGTGTTCTGAAGAATCTGAACAGAGGAAGGGAAATTAGGGATGGGAAGGGAAATGGGAATTAGACAATTAGGTCCGTTAGGGTTTCTATTGGTAAAAAGTAAAAACTAAATATTTTTTTTAAAATCGATTTTAACCGAAAAAAACCGAACCCGAACCGAACCGAAATGTGATTTTTTAAAAACCGAACCGAATTAAATAGGTTTGGTTTCAGTTCGGTTTGTTCGGTTCGGTTCGGTCTAAAACCGAAAAAACTGAAACTGAAACCGTTGAACATCCCTAGTACAGTGTATGTTGAGCAGATTATTCCCTGCTAGTCTTGATCTTCTCTTGGGAGTTAATATAGACTTCGGCTTCAAAAGGGAATGATCAATGAACGATGTAACTCAGATAAGATTTGAATCGTGAGAACAGTTTCTGAAATCAGAATTTTGCCCCTTACTAATCCTTAGGGAATCCACAACATATGAAGTGAGATAAGACAAACCCTCTAGTTCCCTCAAGGCTTCTGATGGGAACTATACTATTTTCAATGTATTAATGGAGTATGACTTTCAATGAGATAGAGAACTCGTGTGTTCAATCCGGTGTACCAACATTATCACCGAAATGCCTTAAATAGGCTTTTGGGCGGTTACAGAGAACGGTTACGGCAGTTATAAGCGGTTATTAGCGATTACCAACCGTTCCAACTAACACCAACTGTTTCCAAGGATATCTAACTACTTGTATAAGCTATCAACCGATTTAAGGCAGTTAAGAGGTAGTTATTAATGGTGGTTACATGGTGGCTACAACACATTAGACATGTGCTAAAGTATTAACCATGTCTCAGAGAACTTGAGGTTCCCACCTAGGGAACGGCTATTCCCTCCAGGGAACGACCACTCGTTCAACCTTAACGATGATCTGTCTTAGAGACACAATAACTCCTCTGATACATTGTTTCCTTATGGGTAACGTAATATATCCCTAATGTTTCCCTCTAAATCTCAAGTATGCTTACACGAATATGTACTTCACACCTCCAAACCCGTGAAATAGCTAAGTGAGATCTTATAGTGTCGTATGAATCTCGATTACACTAAATGGCATTGTTTCCTATATGAGAACAGTCTCTTGATGACATTAAAATCACCAACATATCATTCATATCAAGGGAAAAGTTTTGAGACCGTCTAGGAAGGAAAGATTGAAGCTAGTCCATATTAGACACATTTTTCAATAGGTGAACCAGTCTGCTGATAGAATTGCTAAACTCAACTTCTCACTCTTTGTGTCTAACTTGAATTGTGATTAAAAAAGTTTTTCCCACTATATGAATGATTAAAGGAAAAAATGAAGCTAGTCTATATTAGATACGTTTTTCGAGCGGTTAAAAAGTCTGTTGATAGAATTGTTAAAGTCAACTTTTCACCCTTTATATCTAACATGAATTGTGATTCAAAACTTCACATTTTCATTCACAAAAATGCTCTAAACTAGTCTATGCAAAGATATTAGATCTAGTGTAATTTTTTCGATTTTTTTTTCCAAAATAGACTCTGGTACAAAAGTATATCTGAGAGTAGGTTCGGTTAGAAAATAATACTGAGAATAGGATGGTGTTGAGGCTCGTACATAGTCGTTGGGTGCTTATTTTATTATAAGCCGCTCTTTGTAATAGCGACTAAGCTTTCTTTTTCTATTGATAAATTTTATAAACAATACTATCCGTTTTAAAAAGCTTACAAAAATTTCATGGTGACCAGCAACTCCTCCATACATATTATATACATAAGTTTCTTTCAATCTTATATTGATGCATGTCAATACTGTATACATGCATATATAACATAATTTCTATTGTTCAACATAAGTTGCTTTTTTAATAAATTTTATATACAATAAATACATGTATAATTAAGATATACATGCTAATATCGTATATTTACGCAACACATTATTATATCATAATATATAGTATCATACATTATTATACAAAAATATACTTCATGCTAATATATACACATATATAATACATGCAAATATTATACACATATAAGCATGCATGCAGCATATATTATATACATGATATATTGATATATGTACATATTCTATGCATACTTGAACTTGATACAAGTCAACATTATTGTACATAAAATTTTATTAACAAAGGAGTGTTCAATTAAATTGTTATTTCTTTCTAGTATTTTCTTTTAAAAAAATGAAAATAATTGTACTTGACTCTTTTATATTATAGAGGAAAGGGAGTAAAAATTAAACAAACAAAAAAAATTGGTCAAAATTAAACAGAAAAGTGTTTGCTCTACAAGAATTTAAAAGAAGACTCCTTATAATTAGTATACTTTATGTGTATATATATATAGATATGATGCATATTTGGTGAGAACACTTTTTAAAATGAGAACTCTCTTAACATGCAAACTTATATACAAGTTTGTACAACAAGGTGTACAAGGGGGAGAAAGTGCACAATGCACTTGCAATCTCATGCACACATATTTGGGTGCACAACTGGTCTCCCACATTGATCCATCGGAGCTCCGGCGTTGACAACCATTGACCGACCGTTGACTGGCGTTGACTAGCCGTTGACCGTGTTGATCGACCCTTGACCGGCCAGTGCACTTGCTTGTGCACCATTTTGCATATACACCATGTTATGAATACATGTGCACCATGTTGGAAATAATTGTGCACTATTTAAATAAAATACAAGTGTACAATTAAATAAAATACAAGTGCACCAAGTCATAAATAAATGTGCACCACGTTACAAGTAATTGTGCCCCACAGTTCATGTGTTTGTGCACTCCATTGTATTTAAAAAAAATACAAGTGCACTACTCAATAAAAATCGGGTGCACAATTCAACATATTATGGTGCACTTTTCAACAAACTTTGGTGCACAAACTCGTACAACTTGGTGCACTGCTATTGTACTTAGGTAAAAAAACAAGTTCATTACTCAATAAAATTCGGGTGCACAACTTCACATATTTTGGTACACTTTTCAAAAGACTTTGGTGCACAAATTCGTACAACTTGATACACAAGACTTGTTCGCATTTTAAGAGAAGTTCTCATTTTAAGAACATTTTTCACCAGATCCGTTATTGTACATATATGATATATCATGTATGTATATAAGATTGACACATACGTATATGCTTGTGTGTATGTAATATTTGTATGTATAATTTATGTATGTATACACCATTGGCATGACAATGGATTACGTATGTATATGAGATTAGCATGCATGTATTTTATCTGTTCACTTTTGTTGGTTTTTTAAAAATTGTTCATATATAATAATTTTAAGTGTATTAAAAAACTCTCAATTAAATACTTAACTAGGTGTTGCAGCCCCGTGCTTCGCACGGGGAAGTTGAAGTTGATGTGTGGGAGTTAAAATTTAGTAGGATATTAGTGTTATATGTTGGAATTGTTGTGTGTTATTGTCGGTGAATATAATTAGCTTTGCATTTATTTACTTGAGATTAATAGTTCAATGATACATTATAGAAACATTGACTCGAGATGATATATATGAAGTTTGAAGGGAAACATATGATTAATATAACAGTGCAGTCCCAGTGACCGGTCCAACAAGGGAGTTGATGATCAATGGAACTCTTAGGACTTGTTGTTATGTCGTAGCATTGGCAACATTGTGGACAAAGCTGAAAAATTCAGGTTGCACAAGGGGATTTGCGCATGAAGTAAAGAATTCTAGACACATATTCACATTAGATACTAAAAATGATGTTGCACACTACAAGCTGACATTTAGAGAAGTAGTTTGGCATTGCCCATGGAAATACTTGAGAAAACAAGGGAAAAAAGTCGTGATGATCCTTAAGATATGAAAATCAGTAATACAAAAGATCAGTTTGAAGTGTTTAAGTTGAACCCAACTTTACACATGAGATTCAAAGGAAAGGGTAAACCTATTTAAGTTCACTTATCATTTTATTCATCCCGCCATCCTGACCAACTCCATCTCTTAGTCAAATGAATTGAGAAAAGGAAGAAGCCTTTTTTATAAATTGACATTTGTTTTTATGCAAACAAAAGCCAACCAAATATGACACATACAACAAGATGAACTGTGTGTTTTTTTTGTAATCTCACTTTCCTACACAATAAGCACACACCCAATATGAAAATAACTCTCATAAGTCATAACACATATAACATCCAATTTACTAATTTAGCAAGCCCCAAAACTATATTAATGTAGCGAATTCCTTGAAAAACGACGCATGGAAGCAGGGCAAGGCGAAGTAGGTAAAATAAATAAATCTGGTTGATCTATACCTTATGATAGCTTTTGAAAACACATCCAGTCCATATGAGAAAATGACAAGTGTTGTAAAAATCACCATAAAATAATAGCAAAATGCATGTGAGATGGAAATATTTAAACGCATATTTTGACTGTTCAACAAAAAAGGGCAGTTGAGGATGATTCAAGTCGTTTAATCCTCTTGTTCTGAATCTGATAACTAATAGTAAACATTAAAAAACTGAAGGTAATTAACAGAGGAATCTCTGCAAAGATTCAGAATCCCATTACTTTGTCCAAATAGTTTCCAAACTTGGTCACTTAAGAGTAAATGCACAAAACAAGGGGTAAATTTCACATTCAAGAAACAAAAAATGATCTGAAATCCCATCTACATGGACCAAAACCGAAGCAACAGAACACAACTTTTTGCAAAGCTGGAAAAATATGTATAGGGACTGACGTCCGTTCATTGACTCTGAGCTCATGAATCGCTAGATTGCAACTGCACAAACATGATGTGGAACATGACAAATACATAGATTATAATGGTGATCGCAAGTTCATATCCTGTATTTTACACATATTCAGAGTGCAATTGCAAAGACATATTGTGGGATATCACAAATACATTGATTATATTGGTGATCACAAGACTCGATGAAGTTTGATATGTTGACGCACAACCTCTGCCCACTGGGTTAATTCTCAATCTCGTTTATGCTTTCAAGTGCAGTTGATTCGTAACAACTAGGCGTTGTCGAGGAGTTGATGGAGTATTTGAAGGTATTTCCAAGAAGCACAATTCTATGAACTGATCTCAACATTAAGCAGTTAATGGCTCCAAGTTTGCAGAATGACTCACTTACAAAAAATACCATGAAAGTGACATATTCTATGAACAATATGCAGATTCAAAAGCAACCACAAGTTTTAAGAATCCATTCGTGAATCACACATATCAAAGCTTTTAGGATGTAGTGCTTTTGCTTCTTTTTTGATAATGTCTTCCTTCCTCAATGTATGCATGCTATATACTTGTACTGCCTCGACTATTTTTTTTAAATAAATGCTCAGTTAATCATTCGATGCTTCCTATTCTCATATGTTATTCTTCATGACATAAATAAGTCTTCAGGTGTTTTGAATATTACTCCCCTAAATAGCATTTTGTTTATGCTTTCAGGTGCAGTTGATTCGTAACAACTAGGCGTTGTCGAGGAGTTGATGGAGTATTTGAAGGTATTTCCAAGAAGCACAATTCTATGAACTGATCTCAACATTAAGCAGTTAATGACTCCAAGTTTGCAGAATGACTCACTTACAAAAAATACCATGAAAGTGACATATTCTATGAACAATATGCAGATTCAAAAGCAACCACAAGTTTTAAGAATCCATTCGTGAATCACACATATCAAAGCTTTTAGGATGTAGTGCTTTTGCTTCTTTTTTGATAATGTCTTCCTTCCTCATGTATGCATGCTATATACTTGTACTGCCTCGACTATTTTTTATAAATAAATGCTCAGTTAATCATTCGATGCTTCCTGTTCTCAGATGTTATTCTTCATGACATAAATAAGTCTTCAGGTGTTTTGAATATTACTCCCCTAAATAGCATTTCATACACTGATCCAGTCGGAACAAGGTATAATTCCAATTCAAGACATCAAGGTCCAATTATTGGGCTTGCAGATCATTTTCACCCTTCTTTTTTTTTACTTACCTTATCAACCTACTTCAGAGAACCTGCATAACTTCTCATATGTGACAAACAATGGGGTGATGTTGGGTAGAAGTGTAGCAATGGGATTAATAGGTTGGAATATCATCAAGCTGGATATTGGTGAAGATGACACTTCATACATCTTCAGTGTAGGCTTGTCATGTGTTGCAAGAGATGAAAGTATTGTCCCTTACTTAGAAAGAGTTTCTTATGCATTATAATGTGATTGATTGTTGCTACATATTGTTGCAACGTATAATCTCCGTCTATAGGGGTTCCAGCTCCAGGAGCTGGAACGGAGCGTAGAGAGCAAGAACAATCATCTCCAGAGAAGTTGTTAAACCAACACAACTCATAAGAGGTGATAGACGCACTTGAATGCCTATGAGGACTGCACAAGGACTGCCTATATATATAGGAAACAAAGGCGGTTACAAATGGGAAAAAAAAACATTACATGCATTTGTACACATGTCACTCCTAAAATGTAAAATGCAAAAAAAGATAAATTTCCAATGCTGATTAAGCATAATAAAGCTTCCACAACATTACACATATTAAAAAGTCATTTAATTTTCTTTTTAACAGATTTGTTTATAATTTGAAAGTAAAATTGTTCTAAAACTGAAAACAAATCCAAAAACAAATCACTTGTGATTTTTTTTACTAAGTTTAGATTTATATATCCCCTTTTTTATTGAAACCATGCCAACACATTATTTAAATCAAGTAAAGATAATTGCATTATAATTATATATCGAGTTAAAAATTGTCTGGCTTGATATTTACAATCAAGAAAAATGTCAGGACCATTATAATTTAATTTTTATATTATTTGGTTTCTATAATGACAATCTTATAATAAAGATTTGTGTATTTAAAAATGTGATGTTATGAATTATATATGGTGGATTATATTAAAAGTATTTAATTATATAGGTTATATAAATTTTAGGAATATATAAATCAACCTTCATAGATTAACATAGATGAGGAAATATTTTTTTATAACATTTTTAACTATATTAACATTTAAAAATGATTAATAATGATATTTGAAATATTTTATGACAAAATATAACTTGGGGTTTATAATCAATAACTATCTTTACAATTATTATCAAGAAAATAAGTATCATTTTTTTGAAATTTTAATCATATTATTTTACAAAAGTTCAAATAATTCTTATGTGTACAGCACGTGGATGTGTTATATTGTTAAGTTTAAGCACACTCTGTAAGTTGTCAAAGTTGTCCTTTGACAACTTGCAGAGTATTGCTGAAATGAAGAGATATAAGGCCGATCCTATTTGCACCGGGGTGCAGGCGCCTGCAAGCGCGCGCGACAGGCGGTGGGGTGTCCGCGGTGGCCGGTGGTGGTCGGAGGTGGGGTGTCCGCGGTGAATCGGAGGTGGGGTGTCCGCGGTGAATCGGAGGTGGCCAGCGGTGGATCCATCGAATATTTTATACTGAACCCTAAACCCTAAAAATATTAAACTAGTGGCTAAAAAGATTAAACTAGTGGCTAAAAAATTAAACTAGTGGCTAAAAAGATTAAACTAATGACTAAAAAAATTAAACTAGTGGCTAAAAAAATTAAACTAGTGGATACCCTACAAAATATTCTCTAATAGAGAATGGACAAACCCTTAAAAAAAATTAAACTAATGGCTAAAAAAATCGAATTAGGTTCGGATTGAGTCGGAAATACCAAAGACACCCACCGAAGAGGTTCGGATCAAGTCGGGGACACCGGAGACACCCACCGAAGGCACCGGAGACACACCACGGCCGGCACCGGCTGCCGGCCGAAAGTGACTGCCGCACGACAGTCACTTCAGCGCGGCACTGACACGGTGCTTTTAGCACCGTGTCAGGGGGTAGATAGCTTACCCCAGATATGACTATGTGCATTATATCTCCAGCAGAGAGAGAGTGGGGAGAGAAGGAAAGATTAAGAAAGAACGAAAATGGCAACAAGAGTTTCCGTTCACCAAGATCAACCCAGAGGTAAAATCACACTGCAATTTCCAAGCTTTTTTTCGTTCACTGGTTTTATATTACTTCTAGATTCGCCACAACTTTGCTTGCTTTCAATTGTTCCGATTTCCGATTTGACGAATTCGCCATTGTTTTAATCTGTGATCGATTTCATTTTAGATTCCGCCTCACAATTTCGAATTTTGCGATTCTTTGATCCATATACCCGAGTAATTCTTCTGAGGCGTTTCGATCTTTGTTCTTGTTGCAATCTGAGAATGTGAAGTGGAATTCTAATTTATTCTACACCTTGAATATCCCAGTGATGAAAAATTTAGTAATCGGAGTCAAATTGAATGGTGCTCCCTATCTTTGCATAGGTTGAGGAAGCCTTGTCCATGTTGAAGCTAAGGCATTTGCTGAGGGATTGTGGTTTTGTTATTTTGTCTCTAATCTTGATCATGCTTTGTTAATTTTGTTAATTCGATTTATAATTAAAGCTTTGTTGCTGATTGATTTTGAAGGCGGAGTTAAGCAGAAGAACATGCAAGGAGAAAGAAGAAAACGAACAGCTCTAGGAGATATTGGTAATTTGGTTGCTGGCCCGGCTGTTCAAGCTAAGCCCCAAATTCAGATCAATCGCCCAATTACAAGGTTTAAATTTACACATCAATTCAATTATATTCCGAATTTCATGGTAAATTGGATCTGATCTGAAAACAACATGAATCAGGAGCTTTGGTGCACAGCTCTTGGCAAATGCACAAGCAGTAGCAGACAAAAACAAGGTAAAAATTTTCAAGCTTTTACCAACTTAGGGCAATTTGATCATCATCCATTTACTAAAAAAGATTGAATCTTGAAATTGCATATGAACAATGAAATTCTTGCTAATTGCAGAAACATTGTGAGCAAGTAGTTGGAAAAGCAATCCCTGTTGCTCCCAAGCCCGCCGCCGCCAAGGAAGAAGGGTCTAAGAAGAAAAGTGAAATATAAATGTAATTTTAATGCTACTGTAACTTTTTTGGCCTCTAATTACAAGTTTCAAATGGGGTTTTACAGGAGGCTTGTGGTGTAGTACCAAATAAGCCCCAAAATTTTGTGGTAAACATTGATGAAGGTGACAGTGAAAATGAGCTTGCAGTAGTTGAATATGTCGAGGAGATTTACCAATTCTACAAACTCACTGAGGTATAACTTTTTAGACCATTGTTTCTATAATTCTTTTGGCTATTTTTACACCATGTTTATGGCAATTTCTGCAGGGCGAAAGTCGAGTTTCGGATTACATGTCTGCACAGGTTGACATCAATGAGAGGATGAGATCAATCTGGGTGGACTGGCTGATTGAAGTTCACTACAAGTTTGAATTGAGGCCTGAAACACTTTATCTTACCATCAACATAATTGATAGATTCCTCTCAGTTAAGAGTGTTCCAAGAAAGGAACTTCAGCTTGTTGGTATGGGTGCCTTGCTAATTGCCAGCAAATATGAAGAAATCTGGGCTACTGAGGTATATAATTCCTTCCTCAAATTGATGCTTATGGTGACCATTCTTGATTAGTATGAAGTTGATAAGAAATTGAGTAAATGATTTGGCTAATGTGAAGAAATCTGGGCTACTGAGGTTTGTAAATTTTCCCTAATTTGGGCTTACTAAGGTATATAATTCCTTTCATCAAATTGATGCTTTTGATGATCATTCTTGATTAATAAGAAGTTGATAAGAAATTGAGTAAGGTATATAATTCCTTCCTCAAATTGATGCTTTTGGTGACCATTCTTGATTAGTATGAAGTTGATAAGAAATTGAGTAAATGATTTTGGCTAATGTGAATAAATCTGGGATACTAAGGTATATAATTCCTTCGTCAAATTTTGATGCTTTTGGTGATCATTCTTGATTAATAAGAAGTTGATAAGAAATTGAGTAAGGTATATAATTCCTTCCTCAAATTGATGCTTTTGGTGACCATTCTTGATTAATAAGAAGTTGATAAGAAATTGAGTAAATGATTTGGCCAATGTGAAGAAATCTGGCCTTAGTGGCTTACTGAGATTTGTAAATTTCCCCTAATCCGGGCTACTAAGGTATATAATTCCTTACTTAAATTGATGCTTTTGGTGACCATTCTTGATTAGTAAGAAATTGAGTAAATGATTTGGCTAAATTGAAATCGCGTCACCCACCTGTGTGTTTGTACGGTTGTACCCCCGTATAACACATCCTTATATAATGGTAGCCGCTACTTGCACTTGCAGTGGTGCCACTGCAGTGCTGTTGATTTCAACGGTGACTATTCAACGGTGATAGTCACCGTTGAAATCAACATTTTTTTAAAATAAAAAGAAGGAACGGTGATAGTAACCGTTCCCTTATTTAAAAAAAATCACCGTTTCCTTATTTTTTTTAAAAAAATTGACATTTTTAATTTGACAAAATTGATTTAAAAAAAAAAACAACGATACCAACCACCGTTGCATCATTAAAAAAAAAAAGCAATTACAACGGTGCCAAGCACCGTTGTAATTCACTATATGTTGTACGTTACAAAGAGCAATTACATGGAAAAATCTAGAAAAAGATTTAAGGAAGGAAGCAATTCAATATATGTTGTATGTTATTTATTCAAACTAATTAATTATGCTATTCTATGATTGTTGTGAATAAATAATTTCAATTAGCCTAATATAAAGTGATTTAGTGTAGTTAGAATTTTGCATGTGACTTTAATTCATAGATTTACAAGTCAAATTCAGATATTTTCTTTTTTATACTCTATTCCTTTACTTATATGGAGTAGTTGCCTTTCTAATAGTTTATACCCACATCTTTAGAATTAATGGACGGAGAAGAAGAAAATAAAGGTAATAACATTTCAATAAACTTTCGTGATTCACATATAATAAATGGTTTAAAAAATCTATAATGACAAATATAAGTGTACAAGAGTAAAAAGCACGTAAAAATAAATGGAGGGAGTATATGACATGTGGAAATTATATATTCCGTATTAAAATATTTGTCTTGATATTACAAAGGAAAAGAATTGTACGTTAATGACAATATGCAAACACTTTTCACTTTTTATAAAATAAATTTAGTTTCTTTCCTTCTTTTTTTCAATTATATGACAAAATAATACTTTTTTTTTATTTTATAAGCTGAAAATTTATTTTATTATAAGGAAAACAATTAATTTATTTTTTAATTAGAAAAAATAATACAAAAAAAGGATGCAATGTTAAAAAATAATTAGAAATTTTAAACATAGGTTACACATTTATTTTCGTTGGGCGTCACTAGGAAGTAAACTGATTTATAAAAAAACAAAAATAATTAAAAAAAATATATATAACTATACGATATAACAATAATATATAACTATAGTATATAATAATACGATATAACCCTAATATATGACTATAGTATATAACTATATGATATAACCATAATATATAATTATAGTATATAACTATACGACATAACCCTAGTATATAGCTATAGTATATATCTAAACAATATAACAATAGTATATAATTATACGATAAAACCATAATATATAACTATATAATATAACCATAGTATATAGCTATAGTATATATAAGTATATAACTAAACAATATAACAATAGTATATAACTATACGATAGAACCATAATATATAGTTATAGTATATAACTATAAGATATAACCATAGTATATAGCTATAGTATATAAATGAACGATATAGGAATAGTATATAACTATATGATATAACAATAGTATATAACTATATGATAAATTTATTTATTTCAATATAACCATTTGAGTCTTAGGGGAAAACACATGAATTTATTTATTTTAATATTATAAGTTTATATTAGATAATTTATTCCCTTATTTTAACTTAAAAAATATAAAAATTACCCAAATTCATTTATTTAAATATTATAAGTTTATAATATTATTTTAACCCCAAAATTAATTTATAGAAAATTTTATCTTAGGTTAAAATTAACTTAAGCTATTTTCCTTATGAGTTTGACCATACTTAGATTCTTAACAAAAATTAACTTAAGCTATAGGATATAACTATATCCTATAGTTATATCATATGATTATATCCTATAATTATATCATGCAGTGGTGTTGCAGACACCACTGCAGGGCTGTTGATTTCAACGGTATAAGATAACTATAAGATATAATCATAGTATATAACTATAGAATATGACCATATGATATCACTATAGGATATAATCATAGTATATAACTATATAATATAACTATATGATACAACCATATGATATAACTATAATATATAATCATAGTATATAACTATAGAATATAACCATAGGATATAACCAAATTGGATATAACTATAAGATATAATCATAGTATATAACTATATAATATAACCATATGATATCACTATAGGATATAATCATAGTATATAACTATATCATATAACTATATGATACAACCATATGATATAACTATAATATATAATCATAGTATACAACTATAGAATATAATCATAGGATATAACCAAACTGGATATAACTATAGGTTATAATCATAGTATATAATTATAGAATATAACTATATGATATAACCATATAATATAACTATATGATATAATCATAGTATATAACCATAGGATATAACCAATATGGATATAACTATAAGATATAATCATAGTATATAACTATAGAATATAACCATAGGATATAACCATATGATATAAATATAGAATACAACCATATGATATAACCCTATGGTCATATTTTATAGTTATATATTATGATTATATCCTTTAGTTATATTCAATTTGGTTATATTCTATAGTTATATACTATGATTATATCCTATAGTTATATCCAGTTTAAGTTATATCATATGGTTATATTCTGTAGTTATATACTATGATTATATACTATAGCTATATCCTATAGTTATATTATATAGTTATATAATATGATTATATCTTATAGTTATATCCTATGGCTATATTCTATTATTATATACTTTGATTATATACTATAGTTATATCCAATTTAGTTAAATACTATATAACAATAGTATATAACTATACGATAGAAGTCATAGAACCATTATATATAATTATAGTATATAACTATAAGATATAACCATAGTATATAGCTATAGTATATAAATGAACGATATAGCAATAGTATATAACTATATGATATAACAATAGTATATAACTATCCGATAAATTTATTTATTTCAATATAACCATTTGAGTCTTAGGGGAAAACACATGAATTTATTTATTTTAACATTATAAGTTTATATTAGATAATTTATTCCCTTATTTTAACTTAAAAAAATATAAAAATTACCCAAATTTATTTATTTTAATATTATAAGTTTTTAATATTATTTTAACCCCAACAAACTATAAGATATAACCATAGTATATAGCTATACTATATATATGAACGATATAGCAATAATATATAACTATATGATATAACAATAGTATATAACTATACGATAAAATTATTTATTTCAATATAACCATTTGAGTCTTGGGGGAAAAGTGGAAAACACATGAATTTATTTATTTTAATATTATAAGTTTATATTAGATATTTTAATCTCTTATTTTAACTTTAAAAAATATAAAAATTACCCAAATTTATTTATTTTAATATTATAAGTTTATTAATTTATAGAAAATTTTATCTTAGGTTAAAATTAACTTAAGCTATTTTGCTTATGAGTTTGACCATACTTAAATTCTTAACAAAATTTGTTAAGTTGATTTAAATATTCCTGGTCAAAATTTTATCTAGTGTTGATAACTGGAATCAAACATTTCATCAGCGAATAGCAGACTTCCAAAGATATCGTAGAGAGTATGGTCGACCTATCGCATAAGGATCATAATGTAATTTCATTTGTTGTCATTTTCGTATAATTAGGATCATAATGTAATAAATATTTATGTATAAATTTCCGTTTTCCCGAAAATACGCTATTTGGTCATTTATTCTTCATTTAGTATAATCAAATTCAATTTTTTTTATTTTTTTTTGAATTAATTTTTTTTTTACCTTAAAACATTTCTCGAAAAAAAAACATATTTAATTTTTTATATGGGTAAACTACACAAAAATATAAGGATAAACTACATAAAATGCATCTTTATATGGGCAACATAAACTAAAGCATTGTAAAGTTGGAATGTAAAAAAATAAAATTAAAGTTAGAAGATTGTGTACTGCTTTACAAATAAAAAAAATTGAAGTTAGAAGATTGTTTACCGCTTTACAAATAAAAAAAATTGTAAAGTTTGAATGTAAGTAAGCCGTTGCTATAAAAAAAAATAAAAAAAACAACGGTGAGAAACACCGTTACCGTTAATTATTAAAATAAATAAATTAAATATCAACAGTGTTTCTCAGCGTTGTATTAAAAAAAACGGTGAGAAGAATCAGCATATGCCGATGGGATAATATTATAAGTTTATTAATTTATAGAAAATTTTATCTTAGGTTAAAATTAACTTTAGCCACAATTTTCAACCCACTGAAAGTCTGAAAGTAGTAATCCACTAGTTGATGACCCGTGCCATGCACGGGGTTGGGTTTATTAAATATTTTTTATAGTATGACATTGAAATTTTTACGTAATGTGACACTAAAAGACTAATACTTTTATATGTTAATATTTATTATAAATATGAAATACCACAATAATTGAAAGTATTACCATAGCTATTCAATCTAAATTTATATGTCAAGTAAAAAATTACATACCTAGTCATATCAGGTTTTGAAAAACTTTTGTATATATAACATTTATAGTGGTATTCTGAGGACAATCTTGAAGATCACCAATTAAGATCTTCAATCCATTTCTACTTGTAACTCTAGAAAATACAATGTAAAGTTGTCCATGAGTAAAAACAGGTTTTGGAAGAAACAGACCCACTTGAGATAGTGATTGTCATTGACTTTTGTTGATGGTCATGGCAAAACAAACAACCACTGGAAACTGTCGCCTTTGAAATCTGAATGAGAATCGAGTGTCTGATGGTGTAAGTACCATGCGTGGAATACATACTATGTGTCCAATATTGCTTCCAGAAATAATTTCAGCTTCTACAATATGACTACCCAAGTCGAGTGACTATCAATCTGGTACCATTACATAGCCATGCAGATTGGTCAATGTTCCTAAGTAGCATAATGGGAACACCTACCTTCAACTTCAACACATGACTTGGTATACCAAAAGATCGAATGACATTGAGGAATTCAACTGAATAAACACTGACATCATCAAAGCCGCTTTCATCTGTTTAGCAAATACTATATGAGCTAAGATACACTCTTTTATCCCCTTGTAGTAGAGACAACATGTATTCATTCACCTTATCAATAATCTCATAGGTGGGTGCAAGAATAGCTCTCTCTCGATAATACTGAGCAGGATATTCAATATCCAGAATAGAAGGATATGTAGCTTTAACAATTGTTGGAATTGATTCAGAAGCTTCAATTATCAACAAATCAGAAGGAATCTCAATAGTTGATTCACCGTCATTTGAGCCGCCTTGATCACCGTCTCCAACTCTTAATATCCATTCTGAAAATTCTTTTTCTTTAGCAACTTCTAATTCTGTACCTCCATGTTATAGTCTCATATTTCTTGTCAATATTAGAACCTTGCATGAATTCCATAAATATGAAGAATTTATTGTGGAATAAACAACATCTTGTTTGCTTCCTCCAGGCACTACAGGTAGTATTTGTCTAAAATCCCCACCAAATACCACAACTTTACCTCCAAAAGGTTGATTCAAGCTATTTGAATTTGAAGATCGCATCACATCACTCAAAGACTTATCTAATGCTTCAAAGAAAAATTTGTTAACCATTGGAGCTTTATCCCAAATTATAAGCTTGGCCTTTGAAATCAATTAAGCGAGTTCTGTACCAGGCTTGATATTGCAGGTGGAGTCCTGGTGAATCTGAATAGGTATTGCAAATCTTGAATGAGCAGTTCTTCCATCTAGAATCAACAGGGCCGCAATACCACTTGAAGCAACAGTAAGAACTATTTCACCTCTAGAACGAATAGCAACAGAAAGAGATATCCATATGAATGTTTTTCCTATTCCACCATGCCCATACAAAAAGAAAACCCCACCATTGTTTGATTCAACAACAGACATGATTTCATCATAAAACTCCTTTTGCTCATTTGTTAATTTAGAAAGTAAGCTCTAATGCTCAATTATCAACTCTTCTCTATTGTGTCGAAGCTCATCTTGAATCAACTTGTTGAGGCCATCTGAAATCAAACTCTGATCAGGTTGCGGCATCGATGGAAAATATTTCAAGCTACTTCCGATCCATTTTTGTGTAACAACTTCTCTATTTCTGCAAGAGCAAAATTCTGCAATTGTTCCTCACTAAGGCATAAATCTGCACAAACAATTCATATTAATTTTAATTAGTTGTAAGAATTTGATAAAAAAAAATCATGAGGAAAATTGATAGGATAAAACTTTGTTTAGAATTTCTCACATATATGAGCTGACAATTGAACTAAATATATATAATTCAATAGATTGTACAAAATCATGATAAAAATCTTATTTCAGCTGGTTATTATCAGATTAAATGGTAGAGCGTTATAGTCTCAAAAGAAAGATAGTTTCTACATACTGTTTTTTTAACATAAGTAATTTTATTATACTAAAAGTAAAAAAAATTACTTGAAGTTAATTGGATCTCTCATGATAATGTTGTAACATGATATTTATCATGATAATGGTTCAAAAAGGCATATTCAAATGTAAATTATTAGATAAATAACATGATATTTATACAAAACCATACCTCTCATTCGAAGGATTCTTCATTGATGAGAAAGAATATCATCAGATAATACTTTCCATGTAGATATATTTCCACACATATTCTGGTCTAGACATACTACCTGACATGAGAAGCATAACAAATAGATTTCGAAGGTAGTTTGCAGTGCCCCAAAAACTTGCTTCCAGTATACCATCAATATATTCCTTTTCATCATCCAATATACCAAGTGCATCGCATGCTTCTCTAAACGTAGGATAAACCATACCATCCACCGTCCTGATATCCTCATAGCAAGTGAGACCTTTTACATGATTTAACAAAATTCGCAGGTAATATCTTTCTCCACTTCCTAGAGAAGCATGGCAAATTCTACCAACTGCCGTCGACCCTTAATTACGCTTTCTTTTGCTCCATTCCTTGCTATCTTCTTTCAATACATAATCTTTTGGAAATTGGTAGTAAGCCAGATTTCTTGCTTCTGCGGAGCTCTTATTATATTCCATCCAAGCCAAAAACATTGAGCCATCTATTCCAGGTCTTTCAATTACAACATCAATAGGATCATCATCATCGAAAACCACACTTTGTTCATCTGGAAGATGAAAACATAACCCCTCCACTGCTGTAGTTCTATGATGAATGCTAAAGGAAAAGAGTCGCCAAATTGCTTTAGGAGGAGATATATACTTGTCGTATAAAACAAATTGTCAAATATTAAAATGTCATATGCATTATGAGACAACATAATATACATATATATAAACATATCAATATTAGTTTTTATGTCTGTATTAAATATGGATATGATTTTACTCGTTATAATCTTAAATAGTTTAACCAAGCCTTGTAAACCAAGTGCAAAATATTAGAGTTGTAATAATACACATGCAATTATATTTCATGGTAAATTGGGAATGTAATTATGTACCTGCAATTATAGTACTCTTTGATCTCATCAACACCGTTAGACATTGATGTTGTAACACGATCATGTCCTTTATTTATATACTTGAACAAATATTTGATTGTCTGTTCCTGGTTACACCATTCAACGTTAATGTGAGCATTATAACAGAGCAATAGAGTTCTGTTGTAGGAAACTACAGAACGATTATCAATTTCACATCCACTTTTCTGAAAAATATATCCATTTTTCCTTATATAGGATAACCTTCATCATCGAGAGTTGTTATTTCCACAAACTCCTTTGGATAGTGCTTCTTGCATTTGCCACCTTCCATACATGGCGAATTCATATTAAAGGATCCACACGGGCCATGGATCATACGCTCAGTCACAACACGGAAGAGAGCAGTATCATTCACTGGATCTGGAATCTCAACAGAAATTATTTTATCAATAGTATCAAAACTTGAAGTTGTATCCGTCCGATCCAAGAAGAGAAGAATATGAGCATGGGGCAGTCCTCTTTTCTGAAACTCAACAGTATATATCACTACAATTTACATATAGTATCCATTAAATAAAGTAAAACAACACATCATTCCTTAATTAGTCACTTTCTTAACGAATAATCTTTATTCAACAGTGCAACAATATAGATGTAAACAATAATGATATAAATATATTTAACAAACACTGTGAATAGTATTTTCATTATGCTAGAAAAATGACTATAACATATAGTAAAAATACAAAAGTAAGTTATGATATTTACCTGATTTCAGCACTCCAAAAACTTTTCCACGTTTAATAAACTTCACCATGTCATTCAGCTTCATCTTGAAAACTCTACATACGATGTTTGGTCTATCCTCAGGCCTAAGTCCTTGTTTTTTAAGAAACCTGGTAATTTCTGACCATTTTGTGTTGCAGGTGAATGTTATAAATAGATTAGGATACCCAAAAAATCTACAGATTGCCATTGCATCTTGGTAATTTTGCATCATATACCTCGGACCGCCTGTAAAAGATGACGGTAAAACAAATCATTTTCCTGTAGATGTAGGATCAATATTACCTTCCATAGCAGCCTCACTTAAGTTCTTATATAAATCTGCTCTCAACTATTTCTGGTGGGTCCGAATATAATTTAACCTATCAGATTCAAGCATGGTGTAAGAATCCACTACAAACTGTTAAAGTAACCTTCTAGACCACATAAGAGTTTTTCCTTCCATGCGCCGCTCTTGAATACGAAAGCCAAAAAACTCTCTCATGCTTACTCTTGTCCTCTTTCTCTTTGCAGTGTCACCAACATCACTCAATGGAATATTAATCTTGAATCCGTCTTCACCATAGGGGAATAACAACGAATATTGTAGTGCTAGATATGAGACATGTAACTCGTTTATCCGTTTTAACCCACCAGCTTGTTTTTCAAGTACTATATCCTTGTGATCAATAATGTGATCTATATCACCAACTATAAGCGCTGCTACTTCTGAAGTAGTAGGAAGATTGTATCTCCTGGAATCAGTTTCTCTTGTACTAATAAGCTTCAACTTGATATCTGCAAATTTGTCATTCCTAAATCTATCTTTTGCCATTCTGAATGCTTTGGCATGGGGATTGTATTCATCAATCATCTTTTTCAAGTCACTTACTATGGAAGGGTCAAGTTTGCTTGATCCGTCAGGACTGTAATATAAGACGAAAATCAAATTTTACTTCCAAATGTAAAAGTAACTTTAAAATCTACTATATAAAGATGTAGAAATGCGATATACTTACTTGATTGCATTGAGTCTGTTATTTTCTTCATTCTTTGTGTCATATATATAGAGCTAGCAATTAGAGTACATTAGTTACATAAAAATAAAATTTGTGACATATCTCATACATTATACACTTGTATAGATTCTTTATAGAGAAATTTTACACTTCTGCCTGTTGTTGGGGCATTCACTTAATATATTTCAATTCTGCATAAAACATATTTCTAACAGCCTGAATCAGTTGATACTTGGTTGAGCATTTGGAGATGTTTAAATGATGAAGATTAAGCATCCTGTTCAGTTCAATGAAATTTTGTTTTTTAATGTATGTCCGCACAAAGAAAATTATAATCTTATTACCTTTGATAACGAAAAACGTAAGACTTCAAAGAATTCCAGCCATACTATATTTCAGTCCCCAAAAAAGTGACCTGATATGAGAGTTTCTTTTAACAAACAAATTAGTAGAGTTTTTGATATTGTTTTATACGTTTTTTAATTAGATATTTTACCAAAAGAAATAGCCCGCTAACCGAATTATTAGATATTTTACCCAAAAAAAATTATTCGTATACATAATTAATCGGAAAGTTATACAAATAATTATTTTATTAGTTAATAAAAATAAAATTAGATATAGATTATCTCCAAATTGAAGGCATATGTAAGGAAAAAGAGAGGTAACCGATTGGATAGAATCTTTACAATTTTTTTATATGGTAATTTTTGTGATTATAGTTTATAAGATTAGATTGATAATTCTATATGGCAATTTTACTTAGTTATAGATTATAGGATTAGATTAGATTGATAATAAATAAATAAATAAAGATATATGTAAGAGAAAATATATTATTATACAAAATTATTATATCTTATACGTAAGGAAAGTGTTATTAATATTTTATGCAAGTTATATCTTTTTTTTGGTAAAAAAAGATATCTATATCTATCTCTCTAATAATTATTATTATTGTAGATTAACTAAGAAGATAATATCTTCTTAGTTAAATTATCTCTAAAACAATTTTCTATTTTTATCTCTAATAATTATTATCTCTAATAATTCGAATTTACTATTTTTGAAGTGAAATAATAAGATAAAACTTTTATATTGTCAAAGTTAAATTAATTTTAAATAGTTAAGGTAAAAAATATTTATTATTTAGTTTTAAATTAGTTTATATATAGATAGTTATGGATTTATTAGTTTTGGTAAAAATAATTTTTATTTAGTTTTAAATTAGTATATATATATAGATAGTTATGGATTTATTAGTTTTTAAATCATAAATAATTATTATTTAAAAAAATCGAAATTACTATTTTTAAAGTGAATTATAAATCTTTACATAATGAAAAGTAAGATTTTTTGTTAAACTACCTTTGATAATGAAAAGTCTAAAGATAGCTTAACGCACAATAGTTTCTTAATCGCTTCGTATAAGATATTTTTGCACTCACGTGTTATAGGGTGACAAATTGAAAATGATCATTAATTAAATTTTGACTTTAAGAGTATGTCTACGGTAAAAAAAATAGTTCTAAAGATAGCTGGTAAGATTTTTTATATGGTAATTTTACTTAGTTATAGATTATAGGATTAGATTAGATTGATAATAAATAAAAAAAGATATATGTAAGAGAAAATATATTATTATACAAAATTATTATATCTTATACATAAGAAAGTGTTATTAATATTTATGCAAATTATATCTTTTTTGATAAAAAGAAGATATTTATATCTACTTCTCTAATAATTATTATTATTGTAGATTAACTAAGAAGATAATATCTTCTTAGTTAAATTATCTCTAAAACAATTTCTATTTTCAAATAATTCGAATTTTCTATTTTTGAAGTGAAATAATAAGATAAAACTTTTATATTGTCAAAGTTAAATTAGTTTTAAATAGTTATGGTAAAAATATTTATTATTTAGTTTTAAATTAGTATATATATAGTTATGGATTTATTAGTTTTGGTAATAATAATTATTTTGGTAAACATAATTATTATTTAGTTATAAATTAGTATATTTATAGACAATTATGAATTTATTAGTTTTTAAATCATAAACAATTATTATTTAAAAAATTCGAAATTACTATTTTTAAAGTGAAATAATAAGATCAAGTTTTTATATCGTATATATTATTTAGTTTAAAATAGTTATGGTAAAAATTCAGAAATAAGATAAGAAGGATATAATTATTATTTAGTTTTAAATAGTTATGGAAATAAACAATAAATAAGATATTAGTTATGGAAATAAACAATAAGATAAGATATCATATTCAGAAATAAGATAAGAAGGATATAATTATTATTTAGTTTTAAATAGTTATGAAAATAAATAATAAATAAGATATTAGTTATGAAAATAAACAATAAGATAAGATATCGAATGACGTGGCGGATGAGGTGACATAGCTCAGAGGCCGACACATATGCGAATTAAATATGGTGACGACACGTATGCGAATTGAACGTGAGGCCGACACGTAGGATTTAGGCTTCTGCTTTATTATTATATATATAGATATGCCTATTGAACAATAACACCAAATTTTGCTACAGAGTAATAATTAGCTAGGATTGTGCTTTGAGTTATGTGTCTTGACCAATTACTCGAAACCCTATTCTTCTCATATGTTGCTTTGTACTGCTCACAGAACTGATTTGTCATTGGGGCTTCAAATTTTACTTCTACGGTGGGGAAATAGAAGGAGAAGGAGAAGGATCGTAAATTAAGATCGTTGATCGATCGATGGCGACAGAGAAAAGAAGATTGATAATGCGACGGCGCGGCAAGTGACTTTGTCGAAGACTATGAGTGGGTTGATGAAGAAGGTGGAGGAGCTGAGCGTTCTCTGCGACGCCGATGTTGCTCTCGTCGTCTTCTCCTGCACTGGCAAGCTCTTTGAATTGGCCAGCTCCAGGTTTAAGGGCATACTGTAAACAAGTGATTACGACTTGCCGCAGCTTGATTAGTACTGGATAGGGTCATTATTTATGAACACCTTCTGCGGCCTAATTGAAATCGCGTCATCTTCCCTCCGCTCTCCAGGCCTCGTCGGAGCTCCAGTTCCCACGACCCCAGTCCAGCTCAGTAGAGATCTGGTCGTCGACCACTGGCTCCCCTCCTCCTCCTCAATTGAAGCTCAAAAGTCAGAGTTTAACGGGCCAAGTTCAGATCTTGAACGCGGCGGAGATTTGACTCCCGACAAGATAACAGTCGCGACCACCCCTGTTGAGATTTGTGTGTCCGTTCTCTGTCCGGTCCGATTTTAGTAGGCAGGGTGATTCACGTGGATGCCCAACTTTCAGAAGTCCTATCATCTTCATCCAATCTTGTCTCCTCGTGAAGCGTTGCAGAGCAGAGTGAAAGCAGCCATGAACATGGAGGTGGCAAGAGCGGGAATTCTCATCCCGCTGCTTTGCCTCGTCCTCGCTCTCAACTTGCCCAGCCTCTTCCTACCCCCTTCCCTGCCAGACGCCCGCAACCACCTCCTCGCCGCCGAGATCATCCCCGTACCTGGCGCCGTCTGCCCCGAGAGCTTGGCCTTCGACCCCAACGGAGACGGCTCATACACCGGCGTCGCCGACGGCCGAATTCTCAAATGGGTTCCTGATGACCGCGCTTGGATTAATTTTGCCTTCACATCTTCTCAGAGGTAACCATCTAACTTCCTTTCAGGCATACTATCGAATAGGTGGTGGGTGTGCGTGTTGTTAGTTGAGCTTTGTCAGTGTGGTGCCTTTGCTCTCAAACTCCTACTTTCTGTCAAATGTCAATGCTTTGTTTCAGATCCGAATTCTCTTGTTCCCCATTGTGATGAAATTATGATGAGCTCAAAGATATTTCACTTCCTAATGAAACAAGCTCTATTCTGTAATTACAATCCTGTCATTGTCAGATGTTTTCAAGCTTATTAACGTCGATTAAGTTCAATCTGTTTGAATTCGTCAATGGAACTCTCAATTTGATCCTTTTACATATAATTATGTTCAAGGAAGGAGTGTACTCGCCCATTCGCCCCTGAAATGGAGCATATATGTGGAAGGCCATTAGGATTAAGGTTTGATAAGAAGACAGGAGATCTGTACATAGCTGATGCATTCTTTGGCCTCTATGTGGTGGGTCCAGAAGACGGACTCGCCGCTCCAGTCGTCACAGAAGTCGAAGGCAAGCCTCTCTACTTCACTAATGATCTTCGAAAGGCATGGTGCAATCGACATATGAGCTAACTTGTGTTTGTTTGATTTGGAGTTTGGTAACTTGGTTTCTAAATTAGAGGTTTTAATATTTCATAGGTGGCCATCTTAATCTAAAAATTCTTAGCATTTTGGTTAGGAGAATTGACATGTAAAACAGTAGCATAGAAATTATAAAGCAAACGGTGAGGGCCAGTCATTTTCGTGTTGCAATCTGCTTAGTGTCATACCTTTCTGCTTTGTGTGAATTAGCCACTATCATTTCTGTTTAGTTGTTGCTAAATAATGCGTACTATATGACCAAGGATGAAATGTATTTGTATTAGTATTTATAGGGTTTTTATTTTAGACTCGACGTGTATCTAATTTACTGAATTCATTTATGTTTCCCAGAACTACAGTGCACTTGGCTATGATGACAAGATCTTGGACGGGTTCTATGATGTCTATGGCGTTATTACTGGATCCACTTCCTCGAAGATGCCTTCTCTTGTTGATTTGCAAGGAATGTCAGCATCCGAGGGTGTCACCTGGGAGGTGATTTTGGCCAACAAACGTGCAGATGCTAATCTGCTCAAACTTGAGCGGAAGGCCCTGGTTTTGGCTAATAATGTGAGGACAAAATCCATTCTTTCAGTAAGCATTGAGTTGGTGGAAGAAATAGCTAGATTAGTAGCCAGTTACATGGGTGGACCAGTTGGGGATCCATGCAACATGTTGAGAGCATGGAAAAGCCTTACTTACAGTCTAAAGTCAACTCTTGGAAGCATGGTCCTTTGACAATTGGATTGGCTCGCCATCGTGCACTATTGTTTAAGGTACTCTTTGAACATCTTTTTGTCCCTGGAAAAACCCTGCTTCGTTTGTCTACTAAGCTGTGCTGCAAACTGAATCCTGGATTGCATCTGATGCAATGTGGATTTAAGCAGTGATATGTGAAGGTAAACACGGTAAAAGAAATCCTTAATAATGTTACAAGGTTAAATACTGTTTTGGACATGAGAGATAGAACCCTGCCCCCGTGAATTTAAGGGCTTGTTTGAGCAAAGAGATGAAGTTAGAAATGTTCAGTGGTTTTTTGTCCTTGAGAACACGAAATAAAATTATCGCGCAGGATTGTGTAAAATTTAAAGCTTTTATGCCTGAGCCTTTTGCTAAATAATTAATGGGTGAATGTGGTATAAAATCCAAAAATTTAACCGCAAGTATCTTGTACCAGGAGCAGGTGTTGTTCACGGCAAGGAAGAAACAGGGCTTCTTACAAGAGTTGTAGAATGACTGAGCCTTTTGCTAAATAATTACTGATTTGTCAAAGGACAACTTGCAGATCAAGGAGAGTAAAGCACAGCGAATTTTGTTGAACGGAGTCACTGAGGTCAGTCTTCCTAACGACCCTATCCAGTACAAGAGATAATTTGGTACTATTTCGTTTCCTATGGACCAAAAGAAAACTCTAACAACCAGCAAGTAAATTGTGTTTTCTAGATTAATTGGTCGGCCAGGGCTCGATTAGCTGTCCTTGTAATTAAATGTTTGAATTTGTGTGCGCATAAAGGCCTGTATGTGAAGGACACGTCACACAAGCAACACTCTTATGCAAACAAAAAAAGAAGGCATCACAACAACGACAAACAAGCAGACGAGCAAACTTATAACACACAGGTGGGCAACAAAATAGAGGTGATTGGCATATACGTAAATCGAAGACACTGAGCCTATATGTTAGGGGTGTTCATGGGTGGACCGGACCGGATTTTCGGACCGGACCGGACCGGACCGGTAAAATTCCGGTCCGGTCTCCGGTCCACCATTTCCCCAAAATCGGTTTCCGGTCCGGTCCAAACCCGGAAAAAATCCGGTCCGGACCGGAAGACCGGAATTTAATTTTTTTTTTTTTTGTAACTTATATGTTTTATATATATTTTTTTTAGAGATTTATATGTATTTTTTTGTAGGTATTTTTTTTAATTTAATAAGTTAGGAGTATATATGTTTTATAAATATTTTTTTAGATATTTTTTTATAGATTTTAAATAAGAATTTAATTTTTTTATTTTTTAAAATTAAATCCGGTCCAAGACCGGACCGGATTAAGACCGGACCGGACCTATCCGGTCCGGTCTTCGGTCCACATATGCCCAAAAATCCGGTCCGGTCCGGACCGGATGAACACCCCTACTATATGTAAATCGAAGGTAATGAGGGCGGACTTGCTTACGACTTGCCTTCCAGATGAAAGTGATACGGTATCGACAGCCGATGTCAAATATCCGCAATGGAGACAACGGGTTGCTGAGGACAGTGATGGAGATGGGTGAGTAAGTTTACATATATATATACACGATTACTTTTCGGCGCATAGAGATTTTTGCCTTTCAGCGCATAGGGCCCAGACGTTACGCGTGGAGTGTCTCACCAAGTAACGTCTGGAAGCAGACCATTTCAGCGTCTCATGCGTTACGGGCGGCGCTCTAACACGTTACGTATGGGTATATATCACACGTAACATATGGTATTTTAGTGTATTATAATGTTGTGGTATGTGTATGTGTATTTATTTGTGGTTCAATGTTAAAATAATGATTATTATATATTTGTAGTATTTATTTGTTGTTCAATGTTGAATTATAGAATATTTTACATATATGTTGTGTATGAATGTTGTATCATATTATTGTGTATTTTTAGTATTTATTTGATTATCTAGAATTAATAAAAGAAATACCCCAAAAGAATCAACATAGAAGACGAAATAGAATTGTTCATTACGCTGGATGACTACAATCACATTTAGCTCACAATACAGGAAATAATACAAGTTCTTCATAAACTTAGAAACCCTAACACAAAATAAATGACATCGTCTAGTTGCGTTTGAAGAAATTAGGATAGTCTCTGGTAAAAGTTCGCTTCCTATCATGTCTCTGCTTTGATAAAATTTGTTGCTCCCTACAAAGGTTGATAGTACGTAAACAACATTACACAAAAGATATGACATCAAGGCAGTATACGATGTACATCATTATGTAGATTGAGGTTATACCTACGCATCTTATCCGCATCTTGTAAAAGTTCTTGATTCTGCTTAACAAGATCTTGATTTTCTTTAACAAGATCTTGTTTTTCCCGCCATTGTTGTCGAATAACCGCGTGTGTCCTGTCCTCGTACGTAGAATCAATATACTTCCTGTATAAACACCCCAGTCTTGGGCATCCCCAATACCTCCTTCCGTAGTTCCACTGCAAATCCCAAGTACGAACAATTGTTTTCAAATTACACTCGCATTGTGGAGCACTTATTTGCTGATGGTGCCTATTTGGGTTTGTTGACGATTCGGATGAAGATGCCATTATTTGTTGTAGTGCTTGATTTCCTACAAATCCATTAATATGAAAAGGCCAATTAGGGTTACTAAATCGAAAGAAACTGGAAGAAGAAGCTTACCCACAAATGAATCTTCAAGCCCCGCTTGTGTTGGACTTGTTGTAGTGAATAAACAACCCTAATGCCTCTTAAATCGAAAGAAACTGGAAGAAGAAGCTTACCCACAAATGAATCTTCAAAACCCGCTTGTGTTGGACTTGTTGTAGTGAACAAACAATCCTAATGCCTCTTATATAGTGAAAAGGAATGTGTTTGACAGCTAATATACAGCTGTATACAACTGTAGTATATAATGACCTCAACCACTAGCATTAATGACCTCAACCACTATCATTAAAAACTTTTGAACAACCCTCAACAACTAGCATTGAATGACAATTTTGAACAACCCTAAACCTAAACCCTAACCCTAAACCCTAAACCTAAACCCTAAACCCTAAAGTCAACCTAACAAATCCACCAAACCCTAAACCCTAAATCCTAAACTGAAACCCCCTTCTAACCTAAACCCTAACCCTACCCTACAAACCCTCGAACCAGACGTTATGTGAGGAATAGTGTTCCACGTTACGTCTCCATGTAACACAGACGTAACGTGGAGAGAGGTATGCCGCATTACGTGTGGACCTGTCTGTGGCGAAACGCATTGAATTAACTGTCTTGTCCCCACCTAACGGTATTAATGGTCCCAGCTTCTTCTTCAATATAACGATCAACTTTGAGCTTAAACCCATTTCAAACACTTACAAAAAATTGTTTTACACTCTAAATTTTTGAAAAAGAAATGGACAATACTAACAACAATGAGTATTGGTGCAACAATGGAGAAGATATCCCACTTTGGAATGAGATAATTTCTATTCTTTAACCATAAAGTGCTATTTTTTCTTGTTATGAACTTGTTGTTTTAAGTTTTGAGTTTGATGATTTAGGGTTTAGGAGGTTTTAATATTTAATTTTTAGGGTTTAGTGTAAGCTCTTATTTGTTGTTTAAAGCTAAAGATCTGATTTTGTTTAGGAGATAGAAACAAAGATTGTGCAAACGTTGTTGTTTAGGGCTTAGGGCAGCGAAATCGTTGTTACATTGAAGAACAGTTCCACACGTTACGTGGAAATATGGTTGTCACGTAACGTGTGGAACGCTTTGACACGTAACGTGTGCATTAGCACCAGTCGTAACGTATGGAGCTAATACTGGTTGTGGGTTTAATCTGTAAAATGGCACGGTTTATCACAAACCGTTCCATTTTACAAAAAAATATAGATTTAGGTTTAGGGTTTGTGCACTATTTGATGAGATGATTTAATGTGTATGCAGACGAATTATGGTTTGTACGAGGGGTTAAATAATATCTCCCTCAATGACTGGAGCACTCCAGAGAAGACATTTCCAGTTTGGGAAACGCCGCAAAAGGTGCAGGTTTGGAACACGCCTCAACCATATATTGATATACCATCTTATGTTACCCCACAGTTTTGCTTTCCATCCCTACACACACAACCTCAGTTTAGTGTACCACCGGAGGAGGATGTTTACGTCTCTGCCGATTATTCAAGCTTCTTTACAACTGATAAAATGTGGGAGTCTAGAGAAGAAGCTTTTTTGTGGGCGCGGGATATGGCTATGTGTAAACAATTCTGCATCAAAAAGTGGAGGAATAAACCCTCCACCCCAAAAGCCCTTGGGGGGACTTGGTTACCGTGTGATAGGCATGGACAAAATGTGCTTAAAGGAGCTGACCAAGTGAGAGACATCACAAGGTCAAAGAAATGTGGGTGTCCCTTCATGTTGAGGCTGAAAGAAGGGCCGAAGGGATTGTGGAGGATCATTGTACAACATGGAACTCACAATCATGTCATAGCAGATTCATTGTATGGTAGTGCATTAGCTAGGCGACCAACCGCTGAAGAGAAGGAAATTATTAAGGTGATGACGGTCAACCATTGCAAGCCGCAAAAGATTCATACTACAATCCATTCGTCTCCTGGAAATTTGACCAAGATGAAGCAAGTCTACAATATCATGCACGAGATACGAAAGAAGGGCATGGAAGGGAGAACAGTTGTGCAACAGTTCTTCTATGAGTGCAATGAGAAGGGATACTTCATGGAGTACAGATTCAACAAGGAGACCAACAAGATAACAGATATCTTCTTCGCAAGCCAGGATCAGTTGTCGTTGCTGAAAGCATTTCCGTATATTGTACTGTTGGACTCTACATATGCAACTAACTGGTTAGTAACATACATATCTATTATACTCTTCATTTGTTCATGTCAAGGTTAGGGTGCCATCATATTATATATATGATTATGTGTGTAGCTATAATTTGCCCTTCCTTGAAATTGTCGGCATCACATCTGTTTGGAAAATCTACAATATTGCCGGGGCATTTCTAGAGAAGGAGGACGAAGACAGTTACAAGTGGGCCATAGAGCAACTTGCAAAGATGTTTGGCAAGGTGCAACGGGCACCCACATGTTTGGTCATTGATCGGGAGAAGGCGTTGATGAACGCCTTAGAGAAGCAGTTTCCAGAAGCAAAATTCCTCCTATGTAGGCGGCATGTGAGGAAAAATATTGAAGACTTTGGGAAGAAGGCCATGGACAAGTTTAGGGGCACAACGTTTTCCAACGACTGCATGAAACTCTTCAAGGAAACGACCATACAAGGGTACGAAGAAAAACTATGGAAGCTGAAGTGTGATTGGAAGAAATCTCCAAAATGTCTGCAGTACCTACAAAAAAACTGGCTGGACCCCTACAAGGAAAGAATCGTCTCCGTATGGACAGATACAGTGTTCACGCTCGGTACTACCACCACTAACAGGTATGTGCATCAACAATTTTTCTAAATTTAGCTAGTTATTTGAACTTAGTTAGACATTTACAGCAACATACTGATTTTAGATTCTTGATTGTAATACAGGGTTGAAGGGGCCCATTCTAGTCTGAAAAGCTTCTTCACAAGAAACGATGGCAACCTTTGCACTGTGTTCGATCAATATCATACACGGTTGTACAGTCATATTGGTGAGATAAGGGGGCATTCAATGAGAGCATTGGAAAGAGATATACGCTGCTAACGAAGGCACGTCTTTTCTCCAAGCTGCACTTCAAGGTCTCTGCGGTTGCACTAGCTCGTTTGATTGAGGAATACAGGAAATGAGAAGCTCCATTGTGGAGCACTATATGCAGATGCCAGATGAGGGTCAGAGATGGCTTGCCTTGCGTGCATGACATGGCGCAAAATGTGAGGAGCCAGACCCCAATTGAACCTAGCTCATTGCATCCGTTCTGGAGGCAACTGACATTGTCAGAAGTGAAGACAACAGAACATGAAGAAGTCTGCACACGCAACGTGAATAGATCTTTGTTTGACGAATTTGCCCAAAGCGTCTTCCCCACATTGCCAGTGGAGGTTCAACAAAGAGCAGTCTGCACACTTAGAAGTATAGCACATCCAGAGCAGACTACTCTGCAAGAGCCAGCCAAAGTCAGGCATAAGGGTCGGCCTCAAGGAGCTATGAACTTTGCCACCAAAAGACAACCGTCATCATGGGAGCACACTGACCAACAGATGGACGGAACACCTCCGAAAAAGCAAAAAGGAAGACCACCGAAGAAGGTCCTACCCTTACCATGTGGTGCCACGTCATTGATCAAGAACACGTGGCGCTATCAAACCCAGTTGCCCAAGTGTATGAGACCACACTTTGGAGGATGGTATGAGATAGAGGGTGATGGAAACTGCGGGTACAGAGCAATTGCGCATGGTCTGGGTTTAGGGCAGGATCAGTGGGCTTTTGTTCGACGTACCATGATCGCTACGTTGAGACAAGAGTATGAGCTACTCGCGCCACTTTGGGTGTCTACGATGACACTTGAGGCAATGGAGGCGAAGCTTGCATGGTTTCCTTCGCCGAATAGGCCGGCCCCACCGGAGACGTGGTTGGACCTCCCGGATATGGGATGTTTGGTGGCAACGGCATTCACATGTGTGTTCGTTACCGTCGGTGGTGGTGCGGGCACGACATACCTGCCTATGAGGAGGAAGCCAAACGAAGCATCAATTGGCGAGATTCTGAAGACGGTATGCATATGCCATGTCGAGAAATAGAAACATTTTATTGCGGTACGTTAATACAATCCCATCTGTTGATACTATCTCGTGTTAGCACTAATGATGCATTGACTTTGATGTAGATTGGCCTGGAAGAAATTTCGCCCTTGCCTAATATTTACACGGGGTGGATGTTTCATCATGACCAGTCTGCGGGTGATTACGTAGATGAAAGGATTATATCTCGGACGTGTGATTACGAAGAAGACAAGGCCGAAAAGAAGACAAGACGAAAGAAGAAGGTTGAAACGATCGATTTATGTAATGAATGATATGTATGAATTATGTAATGAAACGATCTATTCCAAACATCCCTAAATCCAAACAACTCATAAAAAACATTCATTCAAGAGTCATAGCTTTCATAATTTTCATAACCCACACAAGTCATCACAAACATTCAAATACACTCATAACATCCATAAAATGAAACATGTTTAATCCTGAAACAATTCTAAAACCACTTCCTCAATGATTGGGAAGGAAGGGATACATATGCTCAAACGACCGGCGTACAGACTCTGCTACATCTTCACATTCATGGTTGCGATGTTGCTCAAGCTCATTGTACACCCGATCAAATGCCTGCACATAACACAAAAACGTTGATGCGTAATAAAAAATTATGGATAAGATTTAACCAAACATTAAACAAAATAGCAAAACAGTCAAATTCATACCTGTGTCGCGTCCTCAATGGTAGGGGGGTTGACGAATGGATGTGTACGTGGGATGTACCATTCCATGTAATCATCACTGCAGTCATGGCCTTGCTGGATTGGAGGGCCCATCGCATCCAGGGTCATGGAATGTACATTCTGTGCATCCCATGCAAATCGAGCAGCGTCGTACTCAACCTTGTAGCTGGTAATCTTTACTGCTCTCCAAGCCCGTAGAGGCTCTATAGGAGCTCGTGGAATCTGTTGCACACGGCGAAACTGTCTCGCCACACGGTCTGGCATGTACGGCTCGGTTATCCACAGACACAAGATAACTCCATGGAAGCGAGTAGGAGCGAATCTCGGATTGCTGAAGTCAATCGTACCGTACGGACTCCAATCAACCTAAAAAAACTTATATGTTAATACGAACGACATCCAAGCAACATAAACATAAATATATGTACATACCATGTCCGCAGTCATCGTATCGAGCTCCACTCTGTAGTTTCTCATCGGGTAGGGTTTCTCGGTCAGGTCCCATCGAGTAGCGTAGGCGACCGCTTCATCAGAGTTCCAATGTCTACTCAATGCAGGTATGAACATGGGGAAATACTGATATATCCACGCCTGAAACAGAATTTACGCAAGCAATCATTGTTATTGAATAAATACAGATACAACAATAAGGTGAAACTGAGGGTTTTTTAATTTAGAAAAATACCTGAATCAGAGTATAGCACGTGGACATCACTCTCGCTTCCTTTCTTGTGCACTCGCCCAAGCTGCGGTACACGTGAGCAAGAACGGCAGCACCCCATGCATATTCACTACTGCATGAGTGATCCTCCAGAAATAGCTGATAGTAGAGCGGCAATCTGTGCTGGGTCTTGTCCGGAAATAGGCAAGAGCCCAACAAGTGTAGTAAGTACCCAGAAGCACGCTTCTCGTCATTCAGACCCCTGCAATGCCTTTGGAAGAATTCAGCAACTACAGTAGCAGATGACACATCCTGAGCAGCCAACCCAAAGAATCCCGTTGCCTGAGCCACCACCGCCTTCTTCAAATCAGTCACCGTCAGAGAACCCCGTGGAGCTGCTAAGTCTCTTCCATGGATGTTGAGCCCAAGGATCAACAATACGTCATGGAGAGTTATGGTCATCTCTCCCCATGGCATATGGAACGAGCTAGTCTCAGGTTGCCACCGCTCAACAAACGCAAGAAGCAGCGTCTCGTGCACATGCTCATGTATCACATGCAGAATATGACACAAGCCTGAACTCTATGCCAGATTACCCCATGGCGTTGACGACTCCAGGCACCATGCGCGTGTCTGCTTGCCTCGTTGCTGAAACTTCAACGGTGGGACAGGCTACAGACATTTGCATTTTTAAACTAGTGTAAGCAGTCGCTTTGACATATTTATATAAAAACGTAAAATGAAAAGAATAAGGTTTTTCATGCAACTTACAATGCGCTGATAAATGGTGTACGCCAGGTGATTGGCAAAACCCTTCAACAACTCGGGATTCTCCGGACCTCCATAGACTCTGATCTGTAATTCCGGCTCATATCTCCCCTTTTTTTTGCTTCGGGGTGGTCTTGCCTGCGAAGAGGTGCCTTCTTGTTGCTCCTCGTCCACATCATCATCATCAGGTTGAGCTCTTGGAGCCCATGCCTGATTGTCTTCCTCCTATATGTTTTTAAACAAATGATAAGCAATTACATTTTTTTCATACAATCATATTTACATATATTAGGGCTACTTACCATATTCAGCGGTGCATTCGGGTTGACCCCCAAGCTCTCCCACGGATTGTAATCCATGTCGTCATTTGCGCCGCCTTCATAATATAAGGGGCTGTGATGCGACGTGGACCCGTGAGGGCTCTGATGGGCGATTGGGCTCTGGTGCTGACTCTGCTGGGGTGGTGGCGGACTCAATGAACGACCATAATAGTTATTCTGATCGATCGTATTAGAATAACAATGGAGTGGACTCACGTTGTACTGTGGGTACAACTGCGGGTCCGAATCTGCAAGGCCTCCCGTCACATAAGATGGCCCAAACGGGAACATAGGGGGTCAGCATAGCCCGCCTGCCCGTGCCCTCCCGCATCTTGGGCAACACCCGCAAACCTACGGGATAGCTCACGCTCAGTCCGATACGAAGCAGCCCAAACGAGGTCTCGTCTGGCTCTACGCCTCGTTCTCTCACCAGGCTCCATCTACCACAATAAACAATCCGATAAAGTTTTTAAACATATCCAACAAACCCTAAACCCTTTCATACAAATCCATCAAAATTTCATACAAATGTCTAAAATACCCTAAACATACATATGCAAATTTTTATTTTTGTGAAAAGAGTAGTCGCTGGAAAGTCATCGCCGGGAGGCCAACAGAACGTAACGCTTGTTCTCTGACCACACGTTACGCGCAGAAGACGACAGCTCGTAACGGTTGGAAGGCTTCCCCTCGTTACGTACTGTGCAATGGCAATTCACCGGATTGCTACCGGCGATATTTCACTGGCTATTCCGGCGACAATTCCGGCGACAATTCCAGATTCCGGCGATGCCTTATCTTTCAACATTTCTTAAAAAATTCAAATTTATTTAATAAATCTACCTAAAAATACCTAAAATAACACTACCTCATACAAAGATACCTTTAAAATTCACACTAATTCACAAACATTAAACATAAACACTTAACTACTTCTAAATTAACAAAAAACAACTAATATTTCAAGAGATGGAATGTAGTGTAACTAACCTTGAATGATTGCGTAACGGGAGAGATTTGTTGATTCTTAACGAACCGATACCAATGGTGCGTAACGAGAGAGGTTTAGGGTTCGATTTCTGTTTTTTGAGTGAGCAGCGGCGGAATGGAGGAGAAGGGAGAGAGTTCTGTTTTTAAATCCAGGGTTGGTCCTCCGCGTTACGCCTGAAGCTTCATGGGGCGTTACGTGAGGAGCTTCATTCGGCGTTACGTGAGGAGCTTCATGGAGCGTTACGTCTCTACCCTATGCGCTGAAAGACAATTTTGGGTATGCGCCGAATAGTATGACCCTATATATATAGCGCATGGGAAGGTCGGTTACCACACAAAAGTAATAAGATGTTACTGTTCACCCATGGGCAGCTGGCAACACCAAAAAAAGGAAACAACCTATGCCTATTAAGCACATCAAGACATACTCTCTGTTGACGCACAAAATATGAGGACGTGGCACTTCAAAACAAGAACACCTAGGAATATGACATGCAAAATTAAGAGAAGCAGAACTCCTGCTTTTATGTATTAAGGATTTCTTACATTAAAAAAAAAATCCATATTTAATATATATATTAATTAGATACAATGGAAAAAATTGAAAGATTTTGGTCAAAATATATAAAAAAGTGATTATTTATGAACAAGATAAAAATGTTTAAATGACAAATATAAAATAAAATAGCGAAGAAAATATAAATAAACGGGTGTAGTATATATTATATATGTATGTATCTAATATTGGCATGCATCATATATAAAATAGCGAAGAAAATTAGTACCTACGTAATATGTATACAAGAATTGGTTGCCACCAGGCCCACCATGCACTTTTTTCTTTTTAACAAAAAATACAGTCGCTGCCTTCAACAACGATTCTACTGTTTCCCACAACAACTATGCACCATCCTGGATAATCTTTAGTTGAAGACTAATTGAGGTTCATTGTCCTTTTTATTAATTCAAATCTGTAAAACGACTCCAAAATAAACATTATTGTAAATTAACCCCTTATCTCTCGCCTCTATCTTTTTCTCATCTCCGTGTATTCCAGATCGATCCCGATCTTTTTGCTCATCTTCGTCTTCACTTGTGCACTCATCCGACCACGCCGGAATAGCGTCTCCGTCATTTGCCCCACCTGCAACATCTCGAACCTCCATCTCCGACTAGTTTCCGTCGGCCACTCCACCGTCTTCCTTCCTTCGAGCTCGCTCCTCCTCCTCGTCGTCGAGTTTGTGTGGCCCTTCCCCGAAGTCGAAATGACAGCCTCGTCTCAGATCCGGCGATCGTCGCCGCGCGTCCAATGCTGCCATTGTTGGCCCCAATCACCCTAAATTTGTCTCACGGCGGTGTCGCCACTCCGAATCTGTCTTTTTCCTTCTGGAATCTCTAGTGATTGAAGCTTCTTCTTCCTTCAGGAATCTCAGGTGAACCCTACCGCCTTACAACTTCTGATATATGGTGGCTGAAGATTCTAGTTCGAACTTCCTTCACCTCATCCAATCTCATCAGGTATGGTGGCTTAATCGAATTTTGAATTTCATTTCCATTTGAGGTTGGAAAATTTTGCATTGCACGCCATGTGTTTGTGATATTGCTTGAATGGAGAATGGATATATACTTTGTTTTTTCTTGAGGAATATGCAGTTGTTCTTCTCCATACAGAACTTGCACCGACTGAGCAATGGCCGAGACAGTTGGCGGAAGTTCAGGGTTAGGAGGCTTAAGAGTACATATTTTTGAAGTCTTGAACCCATATTCCCTACATATTATCGGATTTCTATATGCAGTATTTTTGAAGGCTGTCATTTATGGCTTGAGCTACGACATGCACATATAGCTGATGTGTGTTGCTTGATTAAGTGTACCTATTTATATAGGATTTTTGCAGATATTTCTCTATTTTTTGGGATAATATTTTGATCTTTGTTTATCTGACTAGGCCAGTGAACGTTTGCATGAGAAAATGACCCACTTTGTAGCAAAAACTAGAGCTGCCCAAGTTCAACATGGTTCGAGGTTTGTAAATGCTTGTTATAGAAATTTAATAATTTTATCTGTGAATTCTCAGGCATGATACATAATTAGCATACAACATGTATTAAATTGTCCATTTTCTCTGATGCTTGATTCCTTTTGGGAATTGTCCTCCGCTCTATAACTGATTTTTGGATGGTTAGATGCTCAGTTTTTTTGAAAAAGTATCCCTTTTGACTTGTTTATTTGTTTCTCGTTTGCTGAAATGCAGGGATGGGGCTGAATTGTCTACGCGAGACTTGCAAAGATTGGTCCAAGCATTGCCACAATATAGTGAACAAATTGAAAAGCTTTCCTTGCATGTGGAGGTCAGTAACGTACACATGGAAGTGCTATGTTTTTAGTTGTAATCAAATGTCCATGGCTAGGATGTTTTTTTTTTTGCATCTGCTGTCTGATGTCAACTACTTGAGAAAGAAAAGCAGCAATTCTTCTATTGTATATTTGTCTAATCTTGTTATATACTCTGTACTAATTAATCTGAATAGTGTTCAGCTGTATGGTAACTATGCATAGTTGTGCAGATTGCTGGAAAAATAAACAAAATTTTGAGAGGGCAGGGGCTGAAAGATGTAGGTCAACTGGAGCAGGATCTTGTGTTTGGTGATGCTGGAACTAAAGAAGTAATAAACTTCTTAAGGACGAAAGAGGTGGGGGCAATATTTATATATAATTTCAACTTCTAATTGCATGTGATATGCAATGCATGATATGCTGATGATCACATAGGATATTTCTCAAGAAAATAAAGTGCGCTTGCTGATGATATATGCCGCTGCATATCCTGAGAAGTTTCGGGATGAAAAAGCATCAAAGCTGATGCAGGTAATGTCTTTCTATACCATTCTATAGGTTTCTGCCCATGCACTGATGAGATTAGTGTTTTTGCAGTGCTCTTTGAATATTGTTATATAAGTGTTTTTGCAATGCACTGATGAGATTAGTGTCTTTCTATACCATTCTATAGGTTTCCTCTTGCTTTCTAATTATAATTCGGTCATAATATCCTGTAGCAACTCTTGATCGATCAGGAAGATTTGTTGTTACTGGCTCTGATGATCGTCTTGTCAAAATCTGGTCCATGGAGACGGCATATTGCTTAGCCAGCTGCCGGGGACATGAAGTGAGCAATTTTTTTTGTCTATCCCCATCACTTAATGAATGGTTTCAGTTATCTTTCTTGACTTACATGTTCTGTCACTGAAGGGAGACATCACTGACTTGGCCGTGAATTCAAACAACACCATGGTGGCTTCTTCTTCAAATGATTGTGTCATTCGAGTTGTAAGTTTTCTACCTTGTTCTATTGTCAATTTTAATTGTCATTACCGCCGACATGGTGGCTCCTATTTCAATTGTCATTCTGGATTTGATTTGTTCAATTTTTGAGTGTTCGATTGTGATGGTCAGTTCTCAACTTGGTTTTCCCGGTTTGCCCGCTGTCTTTATCCGATTTTTGTTTCCCTGGAAAATTTTCTTATCGTTTGTGGAACTCCATTTTGTCAAAGGTTGAATAGTTTTACTTGGTCTTCTAGAACCGTAGACTATTCCTTTTCTATTGGTTTAAAGGAACCTAATGCTCTTGTCTGCTGACCTAAATGAGAAGTTTCTAAGCCTGATCTCTTTCAACAAGCTACTTCACATTAATTACTAGTAGTCTAGTACCTTCTCGGTGGTCGCTTCAATTCTTATCTTCTCTTGTTTTTGTAATAATTTTACTAGTGAGGAGTTATGATCGACTTCGGTGTGATTTGAGGGTTCCAACTTGGTAAGCTAATTTGATGGATGGTGTTCAAGATTCCAGTAATGCTGTTCTGTATGGAGAACAGAGAAGGGATGTTTGTTGTACTTCATCTGCTTGCACATCAGGTTACGGATCAACACACCATATTATAGGGGGGTAAGTTGGATGCCTTTCCCTTCTTCAGTTGAACTCGTAAGAAGGCTATTCTAAAAATAATATCTTTATGTATGATGTAGGCTATTCTGCATCATGGAATAAGAAGGCATTGCCTTGTTTTTGAAATTCCAGGAGCAAAGAATATATAATATGGATTGTGGTCTGATTTCTACATCTTCGTCATCACAAGGTGAGGAAAACATAAACATATTAAGTAGTGCTTTGGTATTCATTATATGCATCAATTATTACATATATAGACACCAATACACTGCCTCTGATGGTGATTTGCTGGGCAATGTCTTTTATGCTTGAATATGTACGAATAATGGGAAGATCTTGTTGCTATCTTAATAATGTTAGTATACAGGAGAAGAGATAAAGATATATGATACATTTTTAGTTAGTGCCGAGGTCATGAGGCATATACATGAAGAATAAGAATGCACAAAGAAAACATACTTGGTAGATATTCTGATCTGTGCATAATAATGTATCTTGAAGAAAAAATTATGTTGGTTTATAATTTGTATACGGTGGAACAAATATTCACAAGAAATACATGTATGGCTCAGCTTCATTGCTGCCGTTGATAATCGCGTTCACGGTATAATTTTTTATATAATTTTTTATGTAATTGTGTCTAGTTGCGATACAGTTTGTATTTAATGACATTTTGTGTTTTGATGACAATTTATATTTTTGATGATAATTTATGTTTTGATAATAGATTGTGTTTTGATGAAAATTTGCGTTTTGATGACAGTTTGTGTTTTGATGACAGTCAATGTCATCAATATGATGATAGTCAATGTCATCAATATGATGACAATTTGTATTTTGATGACATTTTGTTTTTGATGACAGTATGTGTCATCAACTAGTTGCGATGCAGTTTGTATTTGATGACAGTTTGTGTTTTGATGACAATTTGTGTTTTTAATGACAATTTGTGTTTTGATGACAGTTTGTGTTTTGATGACGATTTGTGTTTTGATGACAATTTGTGTTTTTTATGACAATTTGTGTTTTGATGACAGTTTGTATTTTGATGACAGTTTGTATTTTGATGACAGTTTATTTTTGATGACAGTTTGTATTTGATGACAGTTTGTATTTGATGACAATTTGTGTTTTTAATGACAATTTTTGTTTTGATGACAATTTGTGCTTTGATGACAATTTGTGTTTTTAATGACAATTTGTGTTTTGATGACAATTTGTATTTTAATGACAGTTTATATTTTGATGATAGATTGTGTTTTGATGATATATTGTGTTTTTGATGACAATTTGTGTTGTGATGACAATTTGTGTTTTGATGACAATTTGTGTTTTTAATGACAATTTGTGTTTTGATGATAATTTGTGTTTTGATGACAATTTGTGTTTTTGATGACAATTTGTGTTTTGATGATAGTTTGTATTTTGATGACAGTTTGTGCTTTTGATGACAGTTTATATTTTGATGACAGTTTGTGTTTTTGATGACAATTTGTGTTTTGATGACAATTTGTGTTTTGATGACAATTTGTGCTTTTGATGACAGTTTATATTTTGATGACAGTTTGTGTTTTGATGACAGATTGTGTTTTTGATGACAGTTTGTGTTTTTTGATGACAGTTTGTATTTTGATGACAGTTTGTGTTTTTGATGATAATTTATGTTTTAATGACACTAACTGTCATCAAGATGATGACGTCACAAAAAAAAATTGGCGGGAAATTTTTTCCTCGTTGACCGGTCAATGGTCAAATGTGGTAGTTTGTTGACTTATGGTGATGTCATCATTACATAATGATGACATCACCATGAGTCATGAGTTTAGATGAAGTTTTTTGGGGGTCATTTTTCTAATTTCACTATACTCAATGAGTCATTTAACCTGAACATCGTTAGTTGAAATTACTCCCTCATTCAGATAAGATTGTCATTTTTCCTTAAAATTCTTGTTAAGAAAATATTGTCATTTTAGGTATTTAGGTAATAATTTATTGGTAAATTATGAGGTTTGACATCGAAAATTGTGTTTTTTTGGCTCTTTTTATACAAATTCTCTATGTTTATTGGCTAAAATTGAGATGAGTTATTAAAATATTATAAAATTTGTAACACCCCCAAAACTTAACCCTTTTGGAAAGGTATTATCGCCAATGACCCCAGTGTTCCTTATCGAGATCACCCAAGGCTTTTCCATTTAAATACAATTTATGAAATACTAATGATACATAATGATCAAAGCATTCAAACCGAAACATAACATTGTCAAAGAAACAAGAGTTACGGGATTACAACTCAATCCCGAATAGGATAACACAGAGTTTAAACCAAACACAGCGGAAGTCTTATAAAGCACATTACAACCAAAGTCATTGTCCAAAAGATCTCAACCTGATTAAAGAAATAATTAAAACGTTCAAAAACCACCGTCGACTCCATAGTCCTTCTATTCTTCTGAGCTACTTTCGATCTGATGTGCCGAATCGAACGGATGACACCAGCCCACATGCAGAGAACAAAGTTTGTGGGTTAGTCTACTTGAATAGACTAGCAAGGGTACAAAGCAGAATGGTTCAAAGCAGTCGTATTAGGTTAGACTCATCGCTTCTCGAATAATAATCGATGACGATAGTCAACCATCATACTCCTACTGGAATAAACAAGAGGTATGCACAAGAGAAGATTCTGGAAGACTGAATCTTCACAGAAATCGACTCGAAAAGAGACTCCAACGGAAATGAGTCTTTAAGGAAATATGACAAATCTGGAATGTTACAGAATCATACAACAATGATTTAAAAGTTGACTGAGATGCTTCGGTTCACGACCAACCTCACCGCATATAGCGAGTCCAGATTGGAAAGAGAACGTACTATGATCAAAGTCGAGACGAGTTTTCCTAGCTGCACTACTCGCCGAAGGTTTATTAATTATGTGCGTCGAGTAGCACTTATCTGATTTATGTTTCAAAAACACACATCAAGTTATTAGACTTTTACATGTGTACCCCATCATTGGGACGACACATCTTAGTATACGTTTCGTCGAGAGTGACGTACACCGGAAGGTTTGTGACACCAGCTAAGTGTCCTGTCTCTACACACTTGTGAAAGAGACCGATCATGATCTTAGAATAGTACCAGATGGAGACGAGCCACCCTGATACCAGATTATAAAGAAATGACTGGACAGAGTCCGAGTAACGTTCCTATCTAACAGTGCTAATTAAACAGTTATAGCACAATAACAGTTACAGGATAAATCCACATAAAGGCCCGAAAGGCGATCACAGATAATAGCGTTGTTCTAACAGATATACAACCTATTATATGATTTTCAAAACAGTTTATCAAAACCGTTTCCAGAAAAACAGAGTATTCATTCCAAATTAATTACTCAGATAAACTACTGATAATTAATGTAAATATGGAACGAATGAGCAAGAGCGAACCGCCACTTGCCTTAATCCGCAGAATAGCCTAACGACGACAACTAGATTCCGGGCACAACACGGGTATAGCTCCGACAGCACAACAACCTTCGAGTCGACCCATAAAAGGAACCCTAAGTTAGATCCGACATAATCGTAGTACGAATCTAAAAACGACGAAAGAGAACGAAAGGAAAGACGCCGAGACGACAACCAACCAAGCCAAAGCCACGAAGGCATTCTGGGCACTGGCGGCAGTCGCTGTTCTTGGCGGCGGTCGCTGTTCTTGGCGGCGATTGCCGCAGTTCATCACGGCGGGCGCCGTGAAGAACACGGCGGTCGCCGTGAAGAACACGGACGACTGAAACGAGAGAAATCTCACCAAAACGATGCGCGTTTCGACCCCTTTCCGCCTTGCTTGGGTTCTGACCTCCAAAGGCAACCAAAAGGCTTCTAAAGGGCTGCTGGAAACACCACCAAACGACACCGGTGAAAGCTTCAGAATTCCGGCGAGAGGCACAAACTCCGGCGAGAGGAAGATTTGAGGATTTCAGCTTGATTTGTGCATGAATCTGATCCCAATCCTCTTCCTTTTATAGCCACAGATCATGTGGACACCGCGATGGTCTAAGCGAGATGTGGCGAGGCTAAATCGGCGCCTTGTCAGACGTCTCCGGCGACCAACGGATAATGACCCGTGGGTAATCACGGCGGGCGTCGCAATTTTGCCTACGGCGGGGCCGCGGCGGGCGCCGTAATTACGGCGGTCGCCGTTCTTCGGGTCTTCGCGCCCGGCTGGAAGGCGAGGGCACTGTTGCCTCGAGCCTTTCGCGGCGGTCGCCGCCTTACCTACGGCGGTCGCCGCCACTGTGGCGTTTCCCTTCTCAGCTTTTGGATGACAACAACTTTAACCCGGGATAAAAATTATCATACGCGAACGCGTATAAACATTCGAAGCACGTCGTCTGTATTTTATTTCACTGAGAAAAATATTACAGATACAGAGCACATTACAGAATGTCTCAGGCTACCTGAATTAAATCCGACGTACACAACGGGTACTCGGGAAAATTCCATAATTCACAAAATAACCTTACAAAAATACGGGGTATCACATCTCCTCCCCCTTAAAAGAAGTTTCGACCCCGAAACTTAGGTCGAGAATAACTCGGGAAAACGCCTGAGCATATATGACTCGGTTTCCCACGTCTCCCAAGTAACTTCTTCGGTCCTAGACTTGGACCACTGAATCCGTACCAATGGTACGATCTTGCTACGCAAATGCTTCTCCCGACGCTCCAAAATGCGCACGGGCAACTCTTTATAAGTACCATTAGCTTGAATCTCGATGTCCTCATAACTAAGCACATGAGACTCATCTGGCACATACTTTTTGAGCAAAGATACGTGGAACACGTTATGCACCGGGTGAGCCGATGGCGGCAACGCCAAGCGGTACGCTAGAGATCTTACTCTATCCAGAATCTCGAATGGTCCCACGTAGCGAGGGTTAAGCTTCCCACGCTTACCAAATCTGAAAACTCCTTTGGATGGCGATACCTTGACAAAAACCTTGTCACCGACCTCGAACTCGACAGTCATGCGCTTCCGTCCTGCGTAGGACTTCTGTCGACTCTGAGTGGTCAACATCCTTTGTCTGATCAAAGCAATGTCTGAAGCCGTCCTTTCGACCAACTCTGGTCCAAGCAGAATTTTGTCGGCATTATCATCCCAACAAATCGGAGATCTGCATCTGCGACCATACAAAGCTTCAAACGGAGCCATCTTGATTGTAGCATGCCAGCTATTGTTGTACGTGAACTCAATCAGACTCAAGTTGTCCTCCCAGCTAGTCGGACGATCGAGTACACAAGCTCTAAGCATATCCTCCAGGGTCTGGATGGTCCTTTCAGACTGGCCATCTGTCTGAGGATGAAACGCGGTGCTGAACCTCAACTCGGTTCCCATAGCCTTATGAAGTTCCTGCCAGAACCTTGACATGAAACGGCCATCTCGGTCCGATACAATGGTCTTAGGAATGCCATGTAAGCGGACAATCTCTTTCTGGTAGACTTCTGTTAACTTCTGGGTTTCCCATGTGGTCTTGATGGCTATGAAATGAGCACTCTTCGTAAGCCTATCCACAATTACCCAGATAGCATCCCTCTGACTTTGAGTCTTTGGTAGCCTAGTGACGAAGTCCATGGCAATGTCCTCCCATTTCCATTCTGGCACTGGGAGAGGTAGCAACTCACCACCTGGCCTGCGGTGTTCGATCTTGACCTTCTGGCAAGTTAAGCACTTTGCCACAAAGTCTGCTACGTCCCACTTCATGTTTGGCCACCAAAACTTCTTCCTGAGATCCTTGTACATCTTGCTAGAGCCAGGATGCACAGAATAAGCAGATGAATGAGCTTCTCTCATCACCAACTGACAAAGACCTTCTGTGTCAGGCACATAGATCCGATCCTGAAACCAAAGTGATCCATCATCCTGAACCACAAAACTGGGAGCTTTCCCATCCATCACTTCACTGCTTAACTTCACCAAGATGATGTCATCGACTTGCTTTTCTTTGATCTAATCCAGCAGTGTAGCCTGAATTTCCATCATACTCAGGTACCCTCTACGCTGGTCATACAAGACTTCAATGTCGCATGACTCTTGGTTTAGCTTGGTTTGAGCAGTAAGTAGAGCAACTACGGTCTCGTGCGTTGTCTTCCGGCTTAGTGCATCAGCTACTACATTAGCCTTGCCCGGATGATACAACAACTCCATGTCGTAGTCTTTGAGTAACTCTAGCCAGCGGCGTTGTCTCATATTTAGCTCATTTTGAGTAAATATATACTTGAGACTTTTTTGGTCAGTGAAGACTTGGCATCTTATACCATAGAGGTAATGCCTCCAAATCTTTAGCGCAAAGACAACCACTGCTAACTCAAGATCATGGGTCAGATAGTTTTCTTCGTAAGTCTTGAGTTGTCTAGATGCGTAAGCAATGACTCTGCCTCTCTGCATCAGTACACAACCCAAACCATACTTTGAAGCATCACTATAGACCACATAATCGTCATTCCCTTCTGGGAGTGCTAACACGGGTGCCGAGGTCAGCCGTCGTTTCAACTCCTGGAAACTGGCCTCGCACTTGTCATTCCAGACAAACTTCTTGTGGACCTTGCAGAGTAGATTGGTCATAGGTAGAGCGATCTTTGAAAATCCTTCTACGAACCTTCTATAATACCCGGCAAGTCCAACAAAAATGCGCACCTCCTTCACGCTCTGGGGCTGTGTCCACTTAGCCACCGCTTCAATCTTTTGGGGATCAACCATAACCCCATTTTTATTGATCACGTGGCCTAAGAAAGCCACTTCCTTTATCCAGAATTCACATTTAGACAATTTAGCAAAAAGCTGATGTTGTCTAAGGATTGACAAGGCAATCCGCAGATGTTCCTCGTGGACTTCTTCATTCGGAGAATAGATCAGAATGTCGTCGATGAAGACCACCACGAACTTATCCAAGTACTGGTGAAAACATCGGTTCATCAGATCCATAAAGACAGCTAGAGCATTGGTAAGCCCAAAAGGCATCACTACGAACTCGTAATGACCATATCTGGTCCTAAACGCAGTTCTAGGAATGTCCTGCTCACGAATCCTGAGTTGATGATAACCCGATCTCAGGTCGATCTTGGAGAAAACCTTTGCTCCCTGCAACTGGTCCAACAAGTCATCAATCCTAGGCAAAGGATACTTGTTCTTGATCGTCACCTTGTTCAACTCTCGGTAGTCGATACAAAGTCGGAACGATCCGTCCTTCTTTTTGACGAATAATACCGGAGCACCCCACGGCGATGCACTCGGCCTGACATAACCTTTGTCAAGAAGATCTTCAAGTTGATTCTTCAATTCTTGCATCTCAGCTGGAGCCATCCGATATGGTGATTTGGAAATCGGCGCCGTACCAGGCTCGAGATCAATTGAAAACTCTACGTTACGGTTCGGGGGTAATCCAAGAATTTCTTCCGGAAAGACATCCGAAAACTCCCTAACTACAGGAATATCAAGAACCTCAGGTCCATCCTTCGCAGGCGAATCCAAGTAGCAAAGGTACCCGACACATCCTTGTCGTAGTAGCTTAAACGCAGCCATCGCATTGATCAACTTGCCGTTATCAGCGTCATTTCGACCTTTGAATTTGCATACGAACTGGCCCCCAGATGACACCGTCACCGTTCTTGAACTGAAGTCGATCACCGCCTTGTGACGCGTCAGCCAATCCATATCGAGAATAATGTCGTATGGTGCCATAGCTATACAGATTAGATCTGCCTCGAATTCCTTACCCTGAATGGTAATCGGAAAGTCGGACAGATGCTTGGTTCCCACCAAATGTTCTCCATTAGGAAGATTAACGACGAAAGGGTCGTACGAATCGTTGCACACTAAGTCTAACTTGCTAATACAGCTATCCGAAATAAAGGAATGCGTAGCACTAGAATCAAACAGAATGCACACTGAAGTAGAGTGAAGGTATAGAGTACCTTGAGCAATTGGGGCATTGGGTCCATCTGCTTCACGCATCTCGTACAAGCGTCGGCCCTGACTTCCAGAAACAACTGGGGCCTTTCCCCTGTTCTGAGCAGTCGTCTGCACTGAAAGGCTAGGAGTCTCGGCAGGCTTGAATCTAGGTCGGTTGCTCTGATGAACTGACCCTTGCTGCGACTCTACTCCCTTCTGTTTCCCCTGCTTGCAGTACTTCTGCAGATGACCATCAAGTCCACACCCAAAGCACGACCTCTTCTCCTTCTGACACTCATTGCTCTTGTGCCCAGCAGTACCAGAGTTATAACACTGAACTGAACTCGTGGTCTGCCCTGACTGCTGAGTCGATCCCCCTTGCGTCATCTCCGTCTTAGCTCGGCCGGACTTGGCAAAGTTAGACGGTGGCGCAGGGCGCTTAAAACCACCTCTCTGGTTCTGGTTCTGCATTGACTTCTGTCGGTTGCGCCTCTTGGTCGACTCCTCTAGAGTTACCTCCAGCTTATAGGCACAATCCACATACTGCTCCAAGGTAGAGCATGTGTGGTGCACCATTAATGGCTTGATATCTGGGCTCATCCACTCGTGGAAGTACCAGATCTTTTGGGCCTCGCTGGTGATCTCGGCAGTGGCGTACTGTAAAAGATGATTGAACTTAGACGCCAACTCGGTCACTCTCAGACCATCCGTCTTTGGGTACAAGAACTCTTTATGCTTCTCCTCTCTCATAGCACGAGAGAAAAAGCGATCAACCATCTTGGTCTTGAACATCGACCAAGTCAACACTGGGCTCTCAGCCAAACCTGTGTTCTCCCATCACTCGCTAGCCCCCTCCTTCAGCTGAAGAGAAGCGATATGGACCTTCTCGGCCTCAGTATGTAACACCCCCAAAACTTAACCCTTTTGGAAATGTATTACCGCCAGTGACCCCAGTGTTCCTTACCGAGATCACCCAAGGCTTTACCAAAAATACAATTTATGAAATGCAATTGATACACAAAGATCAAGCATTAAATTCCAAAACATAACATTGTTGAGGAAACAAGAGTTACGGGATTACAACCCAATCCCGAATAGGTCAAAACATAGTTTAAACATTCAAAAACCACCGCCGACTTCATATTTCTTCTAATCTTCTGAGCTACTTCTTAACTGATGTGCCGAATCAAACGGATGACACCAGCCAACCATGTAAGGGAAAAATATTGGTTGGTTAGTCTAAATGAATAGACTAGCAAGGGAATAAAGCAGACTAGTTCGAAGCAGTCATATTAGGTTAGACTCATCGTTTCTCGGATAATAACCGATAACGGTAGTCAACCATCATATTCCTACTGGAATAAACAAGAGGTATGCACAAGAGAAGATTCTGGAAGACTGAATCTTCACAGAAAACGACTCGAAAGAAGACTCCAACAAAAATGAGTCTTTAAGGAAGTATGACAAATCTGGAAAGTTACAGAATCATTCAACCATGATTTAAAACTGACTGAGATGCTTCGGTTCACGACCAACCTCATCGCCTACAGCGAATCCAGATTGGAAAGAGAACGTACTACATTCAAGTCAAGACGAGTTTTCCTAGCTGCACTGAACTTAGCTGCACTACTCGCCCAAGGTGTATTAATTATGTGCGTCAAGGTAGCACTTATCTGATTTATGTTTCAAAAACACACATCACGTTATAGACTTTTACATGTGTACCCCACCAATGGGACGACACATCTTAGTATACGTTTCGTCGAGAGTGACGTATACTGAAAGGTTTGTGACACCAGCTAAGTGTCCTGTCTCTACACACATGTGTAAGAGACCGATCATGATCATAGAATAGTACTAGATGGGGACGAGCCATCCCGATACCAGATTATAAAGAAACGATTGGACATAGTCCGAGTAACGTTCCTATCTAACAATGCTAACTAAACAGTTATAGCACCACAACATTTACAGGATAAATCCACATAAAGGCCCGAAAGGCGATCACAGATAATAGCGTTGTTCTAACAGATATACAACCTATTATATGATTTTCAAAACAGTTTAACAAAACCGTTTCCAGACAAACAGAATATTCATTCCAAATTAATTACTCAGATAAACTACTGATAATTAATGTAAATATAGAACGAATGAGCAAGAGCGAACCGCCACTTGCCTTACTCCGCAGAATAGTCTAAAGACATCACTGGATTCCGGGCTCGACACGGTATAGTTCCGATAGCACAACAACCTTCGAGTCGACCCATAAAAGGAACCCTAAGTTAGATCCGACATAAACAGTACGAATCTAAACACGGCGAAAGAACACGAAAGGAAAGACGCCACGACGACAACCGACCAAGCCAAAGCCACGAAGGCGTTCTGGGCACTTGCGGCGGTCGCCGTTCTTAGCGGCGGTCGCCGTGAAGAACACGGTGGTCGCCGTTAAGAACACGGCCGACTGAAACGAGAGAAAACTCACCCCAAAACACGAGCGGTTTGGCCTCCTCCGACTTGCTTTGGCTTCTAACCTCCAAGGCCAACCAAAAGCTTCACAAAGGCACTCTGGAAACACACCAAGGCAACACCGGCGAGACCTTCAAACTCCGGCGAAAACACAACTCCGGCGAGAGGCGAATTTGGCAGAGGTTTGGTGCTGGGATGGCTCAAAACCTCACCCCCAACACCTCCTTTTATAGCCAAAGTTTCTGAAGCGTTCAACCAAACCCTGAGACGCGGCCGAAAGCAAGATCGGCGCCCTTGATTTCCGCCGGCGACCAACGGGCAATGCCCACTGGACAATCACGGCGGTCGCCGTTTTTGCCTGCGGCGGGCACGCGGCGGTCGCCGTAAACGCGGCGGTCGCCGTTGCCAGGTCTGTCGCGGCCAGCTAGAAGCTGACACGCTGACTCCTCGGGCCCAAATACGGCGGTCGCCGTTTCTCCCTTTTCCCGCCCGTTCAGCTTTGAACGAACCAGACGATAAACCGGGATAAAAATTATCGTACGCGAACGACAATTTAAAACTCAAGGCACCTTGTCTGTATATTATTTCACTGAGAAAAATATTACAGATATAGAGCACATTACAGAATGTCTCAAGCTACCTGAATTAAATCCGACGTACACAACGGGTACTCGGGAAAATTCCATAATTCCCAAAATAACCTTACAAAAATACGGGGTATCACATCTCCTCCCCCTTACAAGAAGTTTCGACCCCGAAACTTAGGTCGAGAATAACTCGGGAAAACGCCTGAGCATATCTGACTCGGTTTCCCACGTCTCCCAAGTAACTTCTTCGGTCCCTGCCTTGGACCACAGCACTCGTACCAATGGCACAATCTTGTTGCGCAAATGCTTCTCCCGACGCTCCAAAATGCGCACGGGCAACTCTTCATAAGTACCATTAGCTTGAATCTCGATGTCCTCGTAACTAAGCACATGAGACTCATCTGGCACATACTTTCTGAGTAAAGACACATGGAACACGTTATGCACCGGGTGAGCCGATGGCAGCAACGCCAAACGGTACGCTAGAGATCCCACTCTATCCAAAATCTCGAATGGTCCCACGTAGCGAGGGTTAAGCTTCCCACGCTTACCAAATCTGAAAACTCCTTTGGATGGCGATACCTTGACAAAAACCTTGTCACCGACCTCGAACTCGACAGTCCTGTGCTTCCGATCTGCGTAGGACTTCTGTCGACTCTGAGCGGTCAACATTCTTTGTCTAATCAAGGCAATGTCTGAAGCCGTCGTTTCGACCAACTCTTGTCCAAGCAGAATTTTGTCGGCATTATCGTCCCAACAAATCGGAGATCTGCATCTACGACCATACAAAGCTTCAAACAGAGCCATCTTGATTGTAGCATGCCAGCTATTGTTGTACGTGAACTCAATCAGACTCAAGCTGTCCTCCCAGCTAGTCGGACGATCGAGCACACAAGCTCTAAGCATATCCTCCAGAGTCTGGATGGTCCTTTCAGACTGGCCATCTGTCTGAGGATGAAATGTTGTACTGAACCTTAACTCGGTTCCCATAGCCTTATGAAGTTCCTTCCAGAATCTTGACATGAAACGGCCATCTCGGTCCGATACAATGGTCTTAAGAATGCCATGTAAGCGGACAATCTCCTTCTGGTAAACTTCGGCTAGCTTCTAGGTTTCCCATGTGGTCTTGATGGCTATGAAATGAGCACTCTTCGTAAGCCTATCCACAATTACCCAGATAGCATCTCTCTGACTTCGAGTCTTGGGTAGCCCAGTGACGAAGTCCATGGAAATGTCCTCCCATTTCCATTCTGGCACGGGGAGAGGTAGCATCTCACCACCTGGTCTACGGTGTTCGATCTTGACCTTCTGTCAAGTTAAGCACTTCGCCACAAAGTCTGCTACGTCCCACTTCATGTTTGGCCACCAAAACTTCTTCCTGAGATCCTTGTACATCTTGCTAGAGCCAGGATGCACAGAATAAGCAGATGAATGAGCTTCTCTCATCACCAACTGACGAAGACCTTCTGTGTCAGGCACACAGATCCGATCCTGAAACCAAAGTGATCCATCATCCTGAACCACAAAACTGGGAGCTTTCCCATCCATCACTTCACTGCTTAACTTTACCAAGATGATGTCATCGACTTCTGTCGGTTGCGCCTCTTGGTCGACTCCTCGAGAGTTACCTCCAGCTTATATGCACAATCCACATACTGCTCCAAGGTAGAGCATGTGTGGTGCACCATTAATGGCTTGATATCCGGGTTCATCCACTCGTGGAAGTACCAGATCTTTTGAGCCTCGCTGGTGATCTCGGCAGTGGCGTACTGTAGAAGATGGTTGAACTTAGATGCCAACTCGGTCACTCTCAGACCATCAGTCTGAGGATACAAGAACTCTTTATGCTTTTCCTCTCTCATAGCACGAGAGAAAAAGCGATCAACCATCTTGGTCTTGAACATCGACCAAGTCAACACTGGGCTCTCAGCCAAACCAGTGCTCTCCCACCACTCGCTAGCCTCCTCCTTCAGCTGAAGAGAAGCGATATGGACCTTCTCGGCCTCCGTACACTCCACGTTCTTGAACAGCCTCTCCATATGGGAGAACCAATGAGTCACTGCCACTGGCTCCCCTTTCCCGTTATAGCAGTCGGGTCTCATGGAAGTAATGGTCTTAAGAGCGCGACCATAGCTGTCTCTCGCCCTAACGACAGTCTCCTGAATCACATGGTTTCTATCCGGGCTCATCCACTCGTGGAAGTACCAGATCTTTTGGGCCTCGCTGGTGATCTCGGCAGTGGCGTACTGTAAAAGATGATTGAACTTAGACGCCAACTCGGTCACTCTCAGACCATCCGTCTTTGGGTACAAGAACTCTTTATGCTTCTCCTCTCTCATAGCACGAGAGAAAAAGCGATCAACCATCTTGGTCTTGAACATCGACCAAGTCAACACTGGGCTCTCAGCCAAACCTGTGTTCTCCCATCACTTGCTAGCCTCCTCCTTCAGCTGAAGAGAAGCGATATGGACCTTCTCGGCCTCAGTATGTAACACCCCCAAAACTTAACCCTTTTGGAAATGTATTACCGCCAGTGACCCCAGTGTTCCTTACCGAGATCACCCAAGGCTTTACCAAAAATACAATTTATGAAATGCAATTGATACACAAAGATCAAGCATTAAATTCCAAAACATAACATTGTTGAGGAAACAAGAGTTACGGGATTACAACCCAATCCCGAATAGGTCAAAACATAGTTTAAACCAAACACAGCGGAAGACTAAGAAAGTAAGTTACAATCGGAGTTATTGTCCAAAGGATCATAACCTGATTAAAGAAATAATTAAAACATTCAAAAACCACCGCCGACTTCATAGTCCTTCTAATCTTCTAAGCTACTTCTTAACTGATGTGCCGAATCAAACGGATGACACCAGCCAACCATGCAAGGGAAAAATATTGGTTGGTTAGTCTAAATGAATAGACTAGCAAGGGAATAAAGCAGACTGGTTCGAAGCAGTCATATTAGGTTAGACTCATCGTTTCTCGGATAATAACCGATAACGGTAGTCAACCATCATATTCCTACTGGAATAAACAAGAGGTATGCACAAGAGAAGATTCTGGAAGACTGAATCTTCACAGAAAACGACTCGAAAGAAGACTCCAACTGAAATGAGTCTTTAAGGAAGTATGACAAATCTGGAAAGTTACAGAATCATTCAACCATGATTTAAAACTGACTGAGATGCTTCGGTTCACGACCAACCTCATCGCCTACAGCGAATCCAGATTGAAAAGAGAACGTACTACATTCAAGTCAAGACGAGTTTTCCTAGCTGCACTGAACTTAGCTGCACTACTCGCCCAAGGTGTATTAATTATGTGCGTCAAGGTAGCACTTATTTGATTTATGTTTCAAAAACACACATCACGTTATAGACTTTTACATGTGTACCCCACCAATGGGACGACACATCTTAGTATACGTTTCGTCGAGAGTGACGTGTACTGAAAGGTTTGTGACACCAGCTAAGTGTCCTGTCTCTACACACATGTGTAAGAGACCGATCATGATCATAGAATAGTACTAGATGGGGACGAGCCATCCCGATACCAGATTATAAAGAAACGACTGGACAGAGTCCGAGTAACGTTCCTATCTAACAGTGCTAACTAAACAGTTACAGCACCACAACATTTACAGGATAAATCCATATAAAGGCCCGAAAGGCGATCACAGATAATAGCGTTGTTCTAACAGATATACAACCTATTATATGATTTTCAAAACAGTTTAACAAAACCGTTTCCAGACAAACAGAATATTCATTCCAAATTAATTACTCAGATAAACTACTGATAATTAATGTAAATATGGAACGAATGAGCAAGAACGAACCGCCACTTGCCTTACTCCGTAGAATAGTCTAAAGACGTCACTGGATTCCGGGCTCGACACGGTATAGTTCCGACATCACAACAACCTTCGAGTCGACCCATAAAAGGAACCCTAAGTTAGATCCGACATAAACAGTACGAATCTAAACACGGCGAAAGAATACGAAAGGAAAGACGCCACGACGACAACCGACCAAGCCAAAGCCACGAAGGCGTTCTGGGCACTGGCGGCGGTCGCCGTGAAGAACACGGCGGTCGCCGTGAAGAACACGGCCGACTGAAACGAGAGAAAACTCACCCCAAAACACGAGCGGTTTGGCCTCCTCCGACTTGCTTTGGCTTCTAACCTCCAAGGCCAACCAAAAGCTTCACAAAGGCACTCTGGAAACACACCAAGGCAACACCGGCGAGACCTTCAAACTCCGGCGAAAACACAACTCCGGCGAGAGGCGAATTTGGCAGAGGTTTGGTGCTGGGATGGCTCAAAACCTCACCCCCAACACCTCCTTTTATAGCCAAAGTGTCTGAAGCGTTCAACCAAACCCTGAGACGCGGCCGAAAGCAAGATCGGTGCCCTTGATTTCCGCCGGCGACCAACGGGCAATGCCCACTGGACAATCACGGCGGTCGCCGTTTTTGCTTGCGGCGGGCACGCGGCGGTCGCCGTAAACGCGGCGGTCGCCGTTGCCAGGTCTGTCGCGGCCAGCTAGAAGCTGACACGCTGACTCCTCGGGCCCAAATACGGCGGTCACCGTTTCTCCCTTTTCCCGCCCGTTCAGCTTTGAACGAACCAGACGATAAACCGGGATAAAAATTATCATACGCGAACGACAATTTAAAACTCAAGGCACCTTGTCTGTATATTATTTCACTGAGAAAAATATTATAGATATAGAGCACATTACAGAATGTCTCAAGCTACCTGAATTAAATCCGACGTACACAACGGGTACTCGGGAAAATTCCATAATTCCCAAAATAACCTTACAAAAATACGGGGTATCACACAGTACACTCCACGTTCCGAAACAGCCTCTCCATATGGGAGAACCAATGAGTCACTGCTACTGGCTCTCCTTTCCCGTTATAGCAATCGGGCCTCATGGAAGTAATGGTCTTAAGAGCGCGACCATAGCTGTCTCTAGCCCTGACGGCATTCTCCTGAACCACAGGGTTTCTGGGTTCCACAACATCAGGAACCGCTGGGTGAGTAGGCACTTCTTGCGCTTGAGGCGCACTGGGTCTCAATACGTCTGCAATTGCCTGTATCACAATCTCGGGAATCGCCTCAACAGCTGCGGCATCAAACAGCGCTGGCGCTTGGGTCTGATCCTGACCTTCACGCCTATGTTGGACGCGAGACTCTGACTCGTGTTCATCCTAAACACCTCTTCCTGCTGGCCTGGGATCTTGGCTAGTCCCAGCACCGGCTCGAATCGAGTTTCTCGTGCTTCTTGGGTTCATCATCTGTTTACCGATCCAATTCCAAGCATTCAATACATTAATATTATGCAATATACTTATGCAATATACTTATGCAATATACCAACGTAAAGGAATTACTCAGAATAGATCAACTTGACATTTTATAGATGAACCTTCGAACTGTTACACAAGCTACACATAATTCTATCATCCGAGCGCTAGGACAACATTGCTCGAAGATAAAAGTGTTTCCCAGAGTACTTGCCGCAATACTGAAATATTACACATGGTACAAACTTGGAATACTAACAAACGAAACTACTGCGATAGGCAACGCCAATTCTCATCAAGGTGTTCCAAAATGTCTCCCATAAGACTGGCTACTCGTGCATGGTCTCTTCGGACTAGGCTCACCATCGAGCTCTGGCGATGGGTTTCGCACCCGGCTTGACCCTGAAGCACATGGTCCGATCTCAGTCATGGTAAGGTATGGGTCGTCCATGACTGGTCCTCCTATCCCAACCCTTCTCTGAGTACTGGAGATCAACTCATCCCATTGATGCTGCTGTTCTGCAGAGATTACCTCGCTCTGGCGGAGGATCTCCTGCAGCTCGGATTCTGACCTCCTTCTTCTTGGAGTAGGGATAGGCTGAGATTCTCTGTCACTTCTCCTAATACCGTACTCGGTATACAGTGCCTCCCAATCAACTTCTGACATGGGTGCGTACTCTGGCACTGGTGGCAACTCTTGCATAGGTGGTAACTCTGTACTGGGGTGAATAAATTGCATCCCCGTTTCCTGACTATCCACCAGCAAGTGCCTCAAGTCATCGGACTCCTGGTTTTGTCCGCTGAGGTCCATCTCGGCATCCTCCTCGGGATCATCCTCGATGGGGTCCTCTTCCTCTTCTTCCTCTTCGGGGTCATCCTCTATGGGGTCCTCTTCTTCATCTTCCTCCTCGCTCCCTTCAATAATCATATCCATCAGGTAATCGTCATGGTAGTACCCTCTCGCGTACCTCGACGATTCATCTCCTTGCATTGCTTCCTCCCTTGGTGGCTCCACTGGTGCTGTCACAGGAACTACATCATTCCTTGACACCAGGACTACCGACTCAGGAAGCACATGCTTGATCTCCTCAGATGGGCTGCTCGGGCCTCCAACCTTGAAGCACCTCTGGCGTATAGGGAAGTCTAGCCTCTCGGTAGATGGTGAATCCATCTCGGCATCTTCCGACCCCTTCTTCAGAGAGAGACATGCACCCATCTCCTATAGGATAACGATGAAGGAATTAGTCTTTCTAGACATAGAAGCAAGCTTACTATATCAGACTATCCAGAAGACATGACTATGAACGGTGTTTTTAAATTCTTTTTACTTTGAAAATTCAGAGCCCTTTTTAAAGCATTTTCGAAAACGGATAAATGGTTTACAAAAATCCTAAACCCGTTTTAAAACCTTTGGCTCTAATACCACAACTGTAACACCCCCAAAACTTAACCCTTTTGGAAAGGTATTACCGCCAGTGACCCCAGTGTTCCTTACCGAGATCACCCAAGGCTTTTCCATTTAAATACAATTTATGAAATACTAATGATACATAATGATCAAAGCATTCAAACCGAAACATAACATTGTCAAAGAAACAAGAGTTACGGGATTACAACCCAATCCCGAATAGGATAACACAGAGTTTAAACCAAATACAACGGAAGTCTTATAAAGCACATTACAACCAAAGTCATTGTCCAAAAGATCTCAACCTGATTAAAGAAATAATTAAAACGTTCAAAAACCACCGTCGACTCCATAGTCCTTCTATTCTTCTGAGCTACTTTCGATCTGATGTGCCGAATCGAACGGATGACACCAGCCCACATGCAGAGAACAAAGTTCGTTGGTTATTCTACTTGAATAGACTAGCAAGGGTACAAAGCAGAATGGTTCGAAGCAGTCGTATTAGGTTAGACTCATTGCTTCTCGAATAATAATCGATGACGATAGTCAACCATCATACTCCTACTGGAATAAACAAGAGGTATGCACAAGAGAAGATTCTGGAAGACTGAATCTTCACAGAAATTGACTCGAAAAGAGACTCCAACGTAATGAGTCTTTAAGGAAATATGACAAATCTGGAATGTTACAGAATCATACAACAATGATTTAAAAGTTGACTGAGATGCTTCGGTTCACGACCAACCTCATCGCATACAGCGAATCCAGATTGGAAAGAGAACGTACTATGATTAAAGTCGAGACGAGTTTTCTTAGCTGCACTATAACTTAGCTGCACTACTCGCCGAAGGTTTATTAGTTATGTGCGTCGAGTAGCACTTATCTGATTTATGTTTCAAAAACACACATCACGTTATTAGACTTTTACATGTGTACCCCATCATTGGGACGACACATCTTAGTATACGTTTCGTCGAGAGTGACGTACACCGGAAGGTTTGTGACACCAGCTAAGTGTCCTGTCTCTACACACTTGTGAAAGAGACCGATCATGATCTTAGAATAGTACCAGATGGAGACGAGCCACCCCGATACCAGATTATAAAGAAACGACTGGACAGAGTCCGAGTAACGTTCCTATCTAACAGTGTTAACTAAACAGTTACAGCACAATAACAATTATAGGATAAATCCACATAAAGGCCCGAAAGGCGATCACAGATAATAGCGTTGTTCTAACAGATATACAACCTATTATATGATTTTCAAAACAGTTTATCAAAACCGTTTCCAGACAACCAGAGTATTCATTCCAAATTAATTACTCAGATAAACTACTGATAATTAATGTAAATATGGAATGAATGAGCAAGAGCGAACCGCCACTTGCCTTAATCCGCAGAATAGCCTAACGACGACAACTGGATTCCGGGCTCGACACAGGTATAACTCCGACAGCACAACAACCTTCGAGTCGACCCATAAAAGGAACCCTAAGTTAGATCCGACATAACCGTAGTACGAATCTAAAAACGACGAAAGAGAACGAAAGGAAAGACGCCACGACGACAACCAAACCAAGCCAAAGCCACGAAGGCATTCTGGGCACTGGCGGCGGTCGCTGTTCTTGGCGGCGGTTGCCGCAGTTCATCACGGCGGGCGCCGTGAAGAACACGGCGGTCGCCGTGAAGAACACGGACAACTGAAACGAGAGAAATCTCACCAAAACGATGTGCGTTTCGACCCCTTTCCGCCTTGCTTGGGTTCTGACCTCCAAAGGCAACCAAAAGGCTTCTAAAGGGCTGCTGGAAACACCACCAAACGACACCGGCGAAAGCTTCAGAATTCCGGCGAGAGGCACAAACTCCGGCGAGAGGAAGATTTGAGGATTTCAGCTTGATTTGTGCATGAATCTGATCCCAATCCTCTTCCTTTTATAGCCACAGATCATGTGGACACCGCGATGGTCTAAGCGAGACGTGGCGAGGCTAAATCGGCGCCTTGTCAGACGTCTCCGGTGACCAACGGATAATGACCCCTGGGTAATCACGGCGGGCGCCGCAATTTTGCCTACGGCGGGGCCGCGACGGGCGCCGTAATTACGGCGGGGCCGCGGCGGGTGCCGTAATTATGGCGGTCGCCGTTCTTCGGGTCTTCGCGCCCAGCTGGAAGGCGAGGGCACTGTTGCCTCGAGCCTTTCGCGGCGGTCGCCGCCTTACCTACGGCGGTCGCCGCCACTGTGGCGTTGCCCTTCTCAGCTTTTGGATGACAACAACTTTAACCCGGGATAAAAATTATCGTACGCGAATGCGTATAAACATTCGAAGCACGTCGTCTGTATTTTATTTCACTGAAAAAAATATTACAGATACAGCACATTACAGAATGTCTCAGGCTACCTGAATTAAATCCGACGTACACAACGGGTACTCGGGAAAATTCCAAAATTCCCAAAATAACCTTACAAAAATACGGGGTATCACAAAATTTAAAAAAATTTATAAAAATATAAAATAAAATGACAATCTTTTTTATACATAGAAAGTATTAATTTTCATCCGTTTAGAGGGAAGTGCTCTAACTTCATTTATTTCCTTACTATGCTTCTTGGCACCTACTACACGTGTCTATATACTACAGCCCATTCACCTTCTTTTTGGTTAAGAGGTTTGTACATTTACAGGGAGTGTAAAGTTGTGTAAATTGTCTTTTCAATTAATATCATTCATTGGATATATCTTACGGATAGGAATAGCAATATTATTTTTATGGATAACAAAGAGATAAAATCAAAGACTATTTTAGAGACTGAAGCTACTGCGATGTGGGTTGGTGTTGCTCAGGCTCATCGGTTGGGCATCAGGAAGATTACAATTGAAGGCAACAATCTAACAGTTCTAAACGCTCTATAGGGCACTTGGGACACTCCTTAGGAGATTGACATGATCATTCGAGATACCAGAAAGTTTCTTGCCTATTTTGACGATGTCATTATTCGACACTGTTACAGAGAAGCCAATCAAGCAACTGATTTTCTTGCTTCTTTTGCCTGCAATCTGGACTTTATCCATCTACCTGACCATTCTAGGAATGATGTCTGTAATGGGACCCTTCACCCAATGTTGAAGGCTTTTCTTATGATTATCCGAAATTATAATTTAGGCTGGACCTTTCATAGAAAGGCAGCCTAGTTCTTGACCATATAAAAAAAATAGAAATTAAATTATTTTAATACTTTGTCCTTTTTAATCTTTTTTTATTCTCTAATCTCTACTAATCCATTATTCATGAACTCACCATCAATCTCTGGCTAGAGGTCACCCCTTCTTCACTTTCGACCACCACCGCCCCTCTCCTCCGACCCCGCCGCCCTCTCCTCCAACCGACTTTGCCTTTCTCGTCCGACTTTCGACCCTATCCCGAGTCTTCTCCAACCACTACCCCTCTCCCGAGTCTTCTCCAACCGTCCGACTGTCGACGCATGGATTTGGCGGTGCAAAGTCGGAGTTTACGCGATGATGGTGTTGTAACACCCCCAAAACTTAACCCATTTGGAAATGTATTACCGCCAGTGACCCCAGTGTTCCTTACCGAGATCACCCAAGGCTTTACCGTTTAAATACAAATCATGAAATACAATGATACAAAATGATAACCTTATTCATATAAAACACGAGTCCCGGGATTACATCCCAATCCCGAATAGGACAAACATAGAGTTTAAATAAATTACAACGGAAATCTTAAACAAGGTATAGCAGAAGACTTTTAAAAGATATTACAAAAAGGGTTGTGATCGTAATGATCATCTGCCCAAGGATCTCAACCTGATTAAAAGAAATTATTAAAAACGTCGAAAAACCACCGTCGACTCCATAGTCCTTCTAGTCTTCTCATCAACACTCTATCTGATGTGCCAAATCGAACGGATGACATCAGCCCACATGCGGAGAACAAAGTTCATGGGTTAGTCTACTTGAATAGACTAGCAAGGGTAAAAAGCAGAGTGGTTCGAGTGATCGTAACCATTTACTATCATTGTCCCTCGAATAATAACCGAAGGGACGATACATAACCCGGCACTTTCACAGAATGACAACAAGAGGTATGCATGAGAGAAGATTCTGGAAGACTGAATCTTCACAGAAATCAACTCCAAAAGAGACTCCAAGAGATTGAGTCTTTAAGGAAAAATGACAAATCTGGAATGTTTAAAGAATCATACAACAATGATTTTAAAAGTTGACTGAGATGCTTCAGTTCACGACCAACCTCATTGCATACAGCGAATCCAGATCGGAAAGAGAACGTACTATGATCAAAGTCGAGACGAGCTTTCCTAGCTGCACTATTACTTAGCTGCACTACTCGCCATGGGTTTATTAATCATGTGCACTCGGGCACATATCTTATTTAATTACAAAACACACATTGCTGAAACACGTTAATGTTATTAAGAGCGACAACAAGGCTTAAATCACAGGGTGACAATCATGTCAACCCAAATTAAAACACACACAACCCACACGCGGGACTTAACATCATTATGCCGAGTAACAACGACGTTATTATTACACCGGGTGACCTTACGTTCACCCTGATTGCACTATTACAGTGCTTACACTTTAGTTATGTGCTTAACTGCACTTATCTTATTAAATTACAATACACACACACTGTTGAGGCTTTTAAATATTATTCCGAGAACACGGAAGTTATTAAGACACCGGGTGACCTTACGTTCACCCTGATTGCACTGCCACAGCGCTTACAGTTTAATTTACAGGGTGACAGTTACGTCCTCCCCAATGCACTAGCTAAGTGCTTAATACACAGGACTGCAATTAAGCTCATCCAATGGCGCTTGCAAGGCGCTTAAAACACTTCAGATCCTTACATGTGGATAAGAAGCATAGGTCATGACCCTTAAATTATTCGGAATAATCCGAGGAATATTATGATTTAAAGAAACGACAAATCCTTACATATGGATAAGCGTTCCCACGAATATTAAATTATAAAGAAACGACTAATCCTTATTTGGATTAGCGTTCCTACGCACATTAAGTTATAAAGAAACGACTAATCCTTACTTGGATTAGCGTTCCTACAAACACTCGTGTTAACTAAACAGTCTAACACAACAATTATTCACATTAAAGCCATCCAGGCAATTAACTTAAACATAGAGATAATAGAAACATCTAATCCTTACTTGGATTAGTTTTCCTATTAACCCACATGCCATTCTAGCATTAAGATTAACTTCACAACAATACCATCACGGTAATTATCACATATGATAGCGTTGTTCTAACAGATATATAACCTATCATAATGTCATTATTATAGTTTCCAAAACAGTTTATAAAACCATTTCCAGATAAACACAGTAATCATTCCAAATTAATTACTCAGATAAACAGCTGATAATTAATGTAAATATGGAACGATGAGCAAGAGCGAACCACCACTTGCCTTAGTCCGCAGAATAGTCTAAAGATGACAACTGGATTCCGGCTCGACACGGGTATAGATCCGACAGCACAACAACCTTCAAGTCAACCCATAAAAGGAACCCTAAGTTAGATCCGACATAAACAGTACGAATCTAAACACGGCGAAAGAACACGGAAGGAAAGATGCCACGACGACAACCAACCAAGCCAAAGCCACGAAGGCATTCTGGGCACTGGCGGCGGTCGCCGTTCTTGGCGGCGGTCGCCGCATTCATCACGGCGGTCGCCGTGAAGAACACGGTCGACAGAGACGAGAGAAATCTGTAACACCCCCAAATCTTAACCCATTTGGAAAGGTATTACCGCCAGTGACCCCAGTGTTCCTTACCGAGATCACCCAAGGCTTTACCGGATTAAATACAATTTAAGGCATACAATGATACATAATGATCAAAGTATCCTAATCAAAACATCAATCAAATGAAACATGAGTTACGGGATTACAATCCAATCCCGAATAGGCCAAACACAGAGTTCAAACAAAGTACAGCGGAAGACAAATAAAAGATTTTACAAACGGGGTTGTGATCGTGATGATCACCTGCCCAAGGATCTCAACCTGATTAAAAGCAATTATTAAAACATCCAAAAACAACCGTCGTCTTCATAGTCAATCTAGTCTCCTCAAATCTTCACTCTATCTGATGTGCCGAATCGAACGGATGACACCAGTCCACATGCGGAGAACAATGTTCGTGGGTTAGTCTACTTGAATAGACTAGCAAGGGTAAAAAGCAGAGTGATTCGAAGCAGTTGTATTAGGTTAGACTCCTCGTCCCTCGAATGATAATCAAGTATGCTTGTCAACCACCATACTCCTACTGGAATAAACAAGAGGTATGCACAAGAGAAGATTCTGGAAGACTGAATCTTCACAGAAATCAACTCGAAACGAGACTCCAAGAGATTGAGTCTTTAATGAAATATGACAAATCTGGAATGATTACAGGATCATACAACAATGATTTAAAAGTTGACTGAGATGCTTCGGTTCACGACCAACCTCATCGCACACAGCGAATCTAGATTGGAAAGAGAACGTACTATGATCAAAGTCGAGACGAGTTTTCCTAGCTGCACTATAACTTAGCTGCACTACTCGCCCAAGGTATATTAATCATGTGCACTCGGGCACTTATCTTATTTAATTCCAAAACGAGCATTACGTTATAAGCTTTTACATCTCCACACAAGAGATATCGGATCTCCTCACAAGAGATATCAGATCTCCTCACAAGAGTTATAGAAGGGATGAACCCTGAAAGATTTGGCACTAGCGAAGTGCGCCTACCCTGTGAAAGGGTATGGTCATGACCAAAGAGAAAGTACTGGGGATGAACCACCAAGTACCAGTTATAAAGAAACAGCTAAACCCCCTCAAGGTACATAGCGTTCCTAGCCACTAGTGCTAACTAAACAGTATAGCACAACAACAGTTACTGGATAAATCCACATAAAGGCCCGAAAGGCGATCACAGATAATAGCGTTGTTCTAACAGATATACAACCTATTATATGATTTTCAAAACAGTTTAACAAAACCGTTTCCAGACAAACAGAATATTCATTCCAAATTAATTACTCAGATAAACTACTGATAATTAATGTAAATATGGAACGAATGAGCAAGAGCGAACCGCCACTTGCCGTAATCCGCAGAATAGTCTAATGACGTCAACTGGACTCCGGGCTTGACACGGGTATGGCTCCGACAGCACAACGACCTTCGAGTCGACCCATAAAAGGAATCCTTCGTTAGATCCGACATAACCAAAGTACGAATCTAAAAATGACGAAAGGAAAGACGCCACGACGACAACCAACCAAGCCAAAGCCACGAAGGCATTCTGGGCTCTGGCGGCGGTCGCCGTATTCATCACGGCGGTCGCCGTGAAGAACACGGTGGGCGCCGTCTTCATCACGGCGGTCGCCGCGAAGAACACGGCGGTCGCCGTGACGAACTCAGACAACGCAGAATGAGAGAAATCTCACCCCAAAACACGAGCGGTTTGGCCTCCTTCGACTTGCTTTGGCTTCTAACCTCCAAGGATAACCAAAAGCTTCACAAAGGCACTCTGGAAACACACCACAACACCTCCGGCGAGCACAAGAAAACCGAAGAAACTCAACTCACTTTGAGGGAGAATTTTGGCAGCGATTCGGGGTTGTAGATGACCCAAAACCCATGCCCAAGCTCCTCTATATATAAGCAAACCCCAAGGAGTACCCAGCAAACCCTAAGACGCGGCAAACGACGCAACGGCGTGCCTCGAACGATGCCGGCGACCGACGGGCAATGCCCACTGGACAATCACGGCGGTCGCCGTGATTTTGCCTGCGGCGGGCACGCGGAGGTCGCCGTAAATGCGGCGGTCACCGTCGCTAGGCCTGTCGCGGCCAGCTAGAAGCTGACACGCTGACTTCTCGGGCCCAACCACGGCGGTCGCCGTTTCTGAACGGTGGTCGCCGTTTCTCCTTTTTCCCGCACATTCAGCTTGAACAAACCTGACGTTAAACCGGGATAAAAATTATCGTACGCGGACGACAATTAAACTCTAGGGCACCTTGTCTGTATATTATTTCACTGAGAAAAATATTACAGATACAAAGCACATTACAGAATGTCTCAAACTCTCTGTATTAAATCCGACGTACACAACGGGTACTCGGGAAAATTCCAAAATTCCCAAAATAACCTTAAAAAAATACGGGATATCACATCACCTTCCCCTTAAAAGAAGTTTTGACCCCGAAACTTGGCCGAAAACAACTCGGGAAAGTGTCTGAGCATCTCTGCCTCGGTTTCCCAAGTAACTTCCTCAGTCCCAGACCTGGACCACATAACTCGTACCAACAGTACGATCTCGTTGCATAGTCGCTTTACATGGCATTCGAGAATGCACACTGGCATCTCCTCTCAAGTACCATTTGCCTGAATCTCGATGTCCTTATAGCTCAGCCTACGAGACTCATCTTGGCACGAATATCCTTAGCAATGATACGTGGAACACATTATACACTGGATATGCCGATGGCGACAATGCCAAATGGTACGTTAGAGATCTTACTCTATCCAGAATCTTGAATGGTCCCATGTAGCGAGGGTTAAGCTTCCCACGCTTACCAAACCTGAAAACATCCTTGGGTGGCGATACTGTGACAAGTACCTTTCCACCAACCTCGAACTCAACACTTTAACGCTTCTGATCTGCGTAAAACTTTTGTCGACTCTGAGCGGTCAACAACCTCTGTCTACTCAGAGCAATGTTCGAAGTTGTCCTTTCGACCAACTCTGGTCCAAGTAGAATCTTGTCGGCGTACTCAACCCAACAAATCTGAGATCTACATCTGTGACCATACAAAGCTTCAAACGGAGTCGTCTTGATTGTAGCATGCCAGCTATTATTGTACGTGAGCTCAATCAGACTTAGGCTGTCTTCCCAGCTAGCCGGATGATCGAGTACGTATACTTCTTAGCATATCCTCCAAGGTCTAGATGGTCTTTCAGACTGACCATCTGTCTGAGGATGAAACGCTGCTGAATTTCAATTCAGTTCCCATGGCCTTGTGAAGTTCTTGCTATAAACTTGACATGAATCGGCCATCTCGATCCGATACAATGGTCTTAGGAATGCCATGTAACGGACAATCTCCTGGTGGAAACTTCTGCTGACCTCTGGGTCACCCAAGTAACCTCAGTTTCCAATGCAAACACTATTGCTGCAAGTTCTAGGTCATGTGTTGGTTAGTTTGCTTCATAGGTTTTCAATTGTCTAGATGTGTATGCAATAACCTTGCCCCTCTGCATTAAAGACACATCCTAACCAATTTCTCAAAGCATTAACTATAGACCATAAAGCCATCATTCTGACAACGCCAAAACTGGTGTATAAGTTAGACACTGTTTCAACTTCTTGAAAACTGGTCTTGCACTTGTCATCCCAGACAACTTCTTGTTGACCTTGCGGAACAGACTGGTCATAGGTGGAGTGATCTTAGAAAAAAAATCCTTCCGTGAACCGTCTATACTGCTCAGCAAGCTCTGAGAAACTGCGCACCTCGCTCACACCCTGAGGCCGCTTCCAAATAACTACTGATTCACTCTTCTAGGGAATAACCATAGCCTCATTCTTATTGATCACATGGCCTAAGAAAGCCACTTCTAGATCCAACAATCGCACTTAGCCCACTTTGCGTACAACCGACTTGGTCTAAGGACCGATAAAGCAATCCACAGATGTTCCCTGTGAGCTTCCTTGCTCGGGAAAAATCAAAATGCCATTGATGAAGACCACTAGGAACTTATTCACATACTGGTCTAAAACATCGATGCACTAGGTTCATGAAAACTGCTGGAGCACTCGTAGATCCAGATGGCATGACTAAAAACTTGTAGTAACCATCTCTCGTCCGAACGCAATCCTCGGAATATCATCCTCACGAATCCTGAGCTGAAAAAAAACTAGATCTCCGGTCGGTCTTGGAGAAAACTTTTACTCCCTGTAGTTGATCCAACAGATCATCACTCCTTGGTAACATATACTTGCTCTTGATCGTGACTTTATTCAACTCTCGAAAGTCAAAATAAAGTCGAAACGGTCCATCTTTTATTTTGACAAATAAAACTAGGGCACTCCTACTCAAGGTGATGCACTCAGCTTTATATAACTTTTGTCAAGAAGATCCTTGAGTTGCTTCTTCAACTCTTGCATCTCAACAGGAGCCATCCGGTACGGTGCCTCAGAGATTGGCGTGGTACACGGCTCGAGATCAATTGCAAACTCCACGACACGATTCGGGGTATCCAGGAATATCTTCTGGAAAGACACCCGTAAATCCTCTAACCACAGAAATATCAAAAACTAAAGTCGATCACTGCCTTGTGACGCTTCCGTCAATCCATACCGAGAATAATTATCGTATGGGACCATGGTTATTTAGGTCAAATCGCTTTGAATTTCTTACCCTTGATGGTAATCGACAATCCGACAGACGATTGGTTCCCACTAAATGGTCACCATCTTGGACCAGCCCACTACATGGTTCACAGACGACTCACTAGTGGCTCCGAGCCCAGGCCCAGCCATTACCAGCGTCCACTGTTGCCATGAGCCGCTGTCCATACATCTCAACCCATCCTTGGTAGCTCCACCTAATCAATAGGCAACCATCTCCTAAGAGGTTGTTGGTGAGTCTCGAACACGAGACTTTACCCCACTAACAAGCAATGAAACATTAACTTGGTATAAACCAAAGGTTCATATATAAGAAGAGTTACAACAAAAGGTTCACAACCTCGTTGCACACACAACTTACAACCATCCAAAATTAAAGTCTGGGTAGCACCCACATCAACAACACATTAACAACAGTAGTACAAAATACTTTAAGCAAATGGAGCATCGGGTCCATCCGCCTCACGCATCACGTAAAGGCGTTGACCTTGGCTTCCTGAAGCCACTGGGGCTTTCCCTTTGTTTCTCGCAGTTGTCTGCATTGAAGGACTAGGGGCTTCCACCGGACTGAACCTGTGTTGGTTGTTCTGATTAACCGATCCCTGCTGTGATTCAGCTCCTTTCCCATTCCTCCGCTGACAGAACGCCTGCATATGACCCTCCTTGCTGCAGCCAAAGCATGTCTTTTTGTCCTTCAGACATTCATTGCTCTTGTGCCCGTGTGTACCGCAGTTGTAGCACTGAATCGGGTTATTGCCTTGGCCAGAACGTTGCGTAGACCCATCATGAGTCTTATCCGTTCTTGCTCGGCCAGATTTGGCAAAATCTGATGGTGGCGCGGGGCATTTGAACCCACTTGCCTGAGGCTGGTACTGTACTTGCCTCTGGCTGTTACGCTTCTTGGTCGACTCCTCTAGAGTCACCTCCAGCTTGTAGGCTGTATCCACATACTGCTCCAGAGTAGAGCATGTGTGGTGCACCATCATCGGCTTGATGTCTGGACTTATCCACTCGTGGAAATACCAGATCTTATGTGCCTCACTGGATATCTCAGGTCCAGCGTACTGCCTTAGATGATTGAATTTGGTTGCAAGCTCGGTCACCTTCAATCCATCCGTTTGCGGATACAGAAACTCCTTGTGTTTCTCCTCCCTCATAGCACGAGAGAAGAAACGATCAGTCATCTTAGTCTTAAACATAGACCAGGTCAATACCGGGCTATCAGCTAAGCCGATACTCTCCCACCATTCGCTGGCTTCTTCCTTTAACTGAAGAGAGGCTATATGCACCTTCTCAGATTCAGTACACTCAACATTGCGGAATAGCCGCTCCATGTGGGAAAACCAATGAGCCACCTTGACTGGCTCTCCTTTCCCATCGAAGCTGTCAGGCCTCATGGAGTTAACAGCCTTCAGGGCTCGGCCATACTCCCCCCTATTCCTGATCACACCTCCCTGTAGCACATGGTTCTCTTATTCCTCAAACCTCGGAACTTCTGGAGGTACTGGCACTCCTTGTGCCTGATGCACATTCGGGCGTAACGCATCGGCAATCGCTTGTATGACGATTCCCCGAATTTCTACAACGGCTGCTTTATCAAATATCCTTGGAGCGTTGTCCCTAGCTGGGTCGTTGCCTCCAGGATTATTATGGAAGACAGACTCACGCTCTTCTGATGGGTCTGCAACATTCCTCGGATTTAGTCTGGGATCATTACTCGGCCCAGCACCAGCACGGATAACGTTCCTCGTGTTCACCATCTGTTTACCGATCAAATTCTAAGGATTTTATCACATTAATATCATTCTGATATATTTATCGTAATAAAATCAACTTAGAATAGATCAACTTGGTAATTTCTATTGATGGACTCAAACCGAGTTACTAGGTTCTACAACCTCAACTCACAACGAGCAAACTGGGAATCAAGCCTAACTGGAGATGGCGAAACCACCTCGGCTTCTCTCGGGTTCCTCTGAAGAGAACAGAATGCACCCATATCTAACGGGGCAACGGGAAATGAATTAGTCTTTCTAGACATAGAAGCAAGCTTACTATATCAGACTGTACAGAAGACATGACTATGAACGGTGTTTTGAAAATGAAATTCTTTTCACTTTAAAAAAAAATTCAGAGCCCTTTTAAAACATTTTCAAAAACGGATAAATGATTTATAAAATCCCAAACCCGTTTTAAAACCTTTTGCTCTGATACCACAACTGTAACACCACCAAATCTTAACCCATTTGGAAACGTATTACCGCCAGTGACCCCAGTGTTCCTTACCGAGATCACCCAAGGCTTTACCGGATTAAATACAATTTAAGGCATACAACGATACATAATGATCAAAGTATCCTAATCAAAACATCAATCAAATGAAACATGAGTTACGGGATTACAACCCAATCCCGAATAGGCCAAACACAGAATTCAAACAAAGTACAGCGGAAGACAAATAAAAGATTTTACAAACGGGGTTGTGATCGTGATGATCACCTGCCCAAGGATCTCAACCTGATTAAAAGCAATTATTAAAACATCCAAAAACAACCGTCGTCTTCATAGTCAATCTAGTCTCCTCAAATCTTCACTCTATCTGATGTGCCGAATCGAACGGATGACACCAGCCCACATGCGGAGAACAATGTTCGTGGGTTAGTCTACTTGAATAGACTAGCAAGGGTAAAAAGCAGAGTGGTTTGAAGCAATTGTATTAGGTTAGACTCCTCGTCCCTCGAATGATAATCGAGTACGCTTGTCAACCACCATACTCCTACTGGAATAAACAAGAGGTATGCACAAGAGAAGATTCTGGAAGACTGAATCTTCACAGAAATCAACTCGAAACGAGACTCCAAGAGATTGAGTCTTTAATGAAATATGACAAATCTGGAATGATTACAGGATCATACAACAATGATTTAAAAGTTGACTGAGATGCTTCGGTTCACGACCAACCTCATCGCACACAGCGAATCCAGATTGGAAAGAGAACGTACTATGATCAAAGTCGAGATGAGTTTTCCTAGCTGCACTATAACTTAGTTGCACTACTCTCCCAAGGTATATTAATCATGTGCACTCGGGCACTTATCTTATTTAATTCCAAAATGAGCATTACGTTATAAGCTTTTACATCTCCACACAAGAGATATCGGATCTCCTCACAAGAGATATCAGATCTCCTCACAAGAGTTATAGAAGGGATGAACCCTGAAAGATTTGGCACTAGCGAAGTGCGCCTACCCTGTGAAAGGGTATGGTCATGACCAAAGAGAAAGTACTGGGGATGAACCACCAAGTACCAGTTATAAAGAAACAGCTAAACCCCCTCAAGGTACATAGCGTTCCTAGCCACTAGTGCTAACTAAACAGTATAGCACAACAACAGTTACTGGATAAATCCACATAAAGGCCCGAAAGGCGATCACAGATAATAGCGTTGTTCTAACAGATATACAACCTATTATATGATTTTCAAAACAGTTTAACAAAACCGTTTCCAGACAAACAGAATATTCATTCCAAATTAATTACTCAGATAAACTACTGATAATTAATGTAAATATGGAACGAATGAGCAAGAGCGAACCGCCACTTGCCTTAATCCGCAGAATAGTCTAATGATGTCAACTGGACTCCGGGCTTGATACGGGTATGGCTCCGACAGCACAACGACCTTCGAGTCGACCCATAAAAGGAATCCTTCGTTAGATTCGACATAACCAAAGTACGAATCTAAAAACGACGAAAGGAAAGACGCCACGACGACAACCAACCAAGCCAAAGCCACGAAGGCATTCTGGGCTCTGGCGGCGGTCGCCGTTCTTAGCAGCGGTCGCCGTATTCATCACGGCGGTCGCCGTGAAGAACACGGCGGTCGCCGTCTTCATCACGGCGGTCGCCGCGAAGAACACGGCGGTCGCCGTGACGAACTCAGACAACGCAGAACGAGAGAAATCTCACCCCAAAACACGAGCGGTTTGGCCTCCTTCGACTTGCTTTGGCTTCTAACCTCCAAGGCTAACCAAAAGCTTCACAAAGGCACTCTGGAAACACACCACAACACCTCCGGCGAGCACAAGAAAACCGACGAAACTCAACTCACTTTGAGGGAGAATTTTGGCAGCAATTCGGGGTTGTAGATGACCCAAAACCCATGCCTAAGCTCCTCTATATATAGGCAAACCCCAAGGAGTACCCAGCAAACCCTAAGACGCGGCAAACGACGCAACGGCGCGCCTCGAACGACGCCGGCGACCGACGGACAATGCCCACTGGACAATCACGGCGGTCGCCGTGATTTTGCCTGCGGCGGGCACGCAGAGGTCGCCGTAAATGCGGCGGTCGCCGTCGCTAGGCCTGTCGCGGCCAGCTAGAAGCTGACACGCTGACTTCTCGGACCCAACCACGACGGTCGCCGTTTCTCCCTTTTCCCGCCCATTCAGCTTGAACGAACCTGACGTTAAACCGGGATAAAAATTATCGTACGCGGACGACAATTAAACTCTAGGGCACCTTGTCTCTATATTATTTCACTGAGAAAAATATTACAGATACAGAGTACATTACAGAATGTCTCAAACTCTCTGTATTAAATCCGACGTACACAACAGGTACTCGGGAAAATTCCAAAATTCCCAAAATAACCTTACAAAAATACGGGGTATCACAAAATCTCACCCCAAAACACGAGCGGTTCGGCCTCCTTCGACTTGCTTTGGCTTCTAACCTCCAAGGCTAACCAAAAGCAACACCGGCGAGACCTTCAAACTCCGGCGAAAACCAACTCCGACGAGAAGGAAATCCGACAGCGATTCGGGGTTGGAAGGGCTTTAAAACCCTCTCCCAAACACCCCTATTTATAGCCAAACACCTGGGAGCCTCAACCAAACCCTAAGACGCGGCCAAAAGCAAGATCGGCGCGCCTCGATTACAGCCGGCGACCAACGGGCAATGTCCACTGGACAAAACACGGCGGGCGTCGTTTTTAGCCTGCGGCGGGCACGCGGCGGTCGCCGTAAATGCGGCGGTCGCCGTCGCTAGGCCTATCGCGGCCAGCTAGAAGCTGACACGCTGACTCCTCGGGCCCAACCACGGCGGTCGCCGTTTCTCCCTTTTCCCGCCCATTCAGCTTTGAACGAACCTGACGTTAAACTGGGATAAAAATTATCGTACGCGAACGACAATTAAAATCTAAGGCACCTTGTCTGTATATTATTTCACTGAGAAAAATATTACAGATACTGAGCACATTACAGAATGTCTCAAACTCTCTGTATTAAATCCGACGTACACAACGGGTACTCGGGAAAATTCCAAAATTCCCAAAATAACCTTACAAAAATACGGGGTATCACATCACCTCCCCCTTAAAATAAGTTTCGACCCCGAAACTTGCATTAAGCCAATGAGGATACTACCTCAACACCAATCTTACCACCTGGATCCAACATCCTTAATCACTTCATCCTTGAAATGGATCACATGAGATATTATTCTTAATTCCTTAGGATATCATTCTGAAAATGATTCATCCGCCTTAATGCTCATGGCACAAACTAACGCATGAGAGATAGCTCTTGATCTCTCCGAACAAAACTCTACAAGTTCATTCCCTTTCCTTAAGAAATCTCGAAAGAACTCAGCGTATGAGATAACGCTTACCACAGTACTCCTTAGATGCGTAGACAATTCTCCTTACTGAATATTTAATGCATCGGGACCATCAACATATCCCATCCTTAACTGCAACCTTTCCTCTCAACATGACCGTTTCACAACTTAATCTTCCTCAAAGAGCTGCATCCGATCTTATAGATGACATACTCTATGTATGAAGAAGAATCTTAGGAGTGGATTTAGATTTAAACAACAGAGTCGACCCTGGGATTAACCACAAGGGACGAACATCTAAGTTATCCACAAAACTCCACCACCATAAGTCCGACAGCCCTTATCCTTACTTGGCATAAGCTGTTCTCGACACTTATGAGGTTTCATATAAACAACTAATTCGTACGGATAACACATTCTGAAATTTTCCAAAATACGGAAACACTTCATTAACATTAAACATTACATGAATTGACAAAAGTCGATCAGGCAGATCTTAACACCACGGAGATTACCGACACACGTCGTTACTCCTTAATCTTAAAGAAAGTCTTAACACAAATACAACTTAATGGATCAAGGTTCTTCTCCGTTGGCTTGACTCATTATGAAGAGTCGTTGCCCTTGGCCTGAAGACCCCATAGGCGCTTTGCCTTTATTACGAGTCATAGACTGCTCAGGAGTGGATACCACTAGCCTTGGGTTCTGTCCACCTCCAACATTTGACGCCTGATAAGACTGCATTGGTCCTTGACCCTTCAGTCTGCAGTATGTTTTTATGTGGCCTTCCCTTTCACAATTATGACACATCCTCTTGTCCTTTTGGCAAACAAAACTTTTATGCCCCACTTCACCACAATTGTGGCACTGAATTGCTCTGCCGCTCCAACCTGAGCCTCTAGCAGATTCTGACTGAGTTGTCTCGGTCTTAGCACGACCAGACCTTTCAAACTTGGTAGGCGATGCCGGTCATTTGAATGAACCAACCTGGCGATCCTGTTGCCCACCCTTTCCCTTAACTTGTTTCTCCCTCTTAAGGGCAGACTCCTCCAATGTGACCTCTGTCTTGTAGGCTGCATCAACATATTGTTCTAACGTAGAACAACCATGTCGCAACATTAGAGGCTTGATCTCTGGATTCATCCACCCATGGAAGTACCAGATCTTCTGCTCTCGGTTGACACCTCAGGTCCAGCGTACTGCACCAAGTGATTGAACTTAGCTGCGAGCTCAGTCACCTTTAACCCATCAGTCTGCGGGTACAGAAATTCCTTATGCTTCTCCTCCCTCATAGCTCGGGAAAAGAAACGATCGGTCATCTTGGTTTTGAACATGCTCCAATTCAGCTCGGGATGATCTGCCAGACCGGTGCTCTCCCACCATTCGCTAGCCACATCCTTGAGTTGAAGAGAGGCGATGTGCACTTTTCCAGCCTCAGTGCAATTAATGTTCCGGAGCAAACGCTCCATATGCGAGAACCAATATGTCACCCTGACTGGTTCTCCAGTACCGTCATAGCTGTCAGGCCTCATTGAACTCGTGGCTTTTAACGCTTGCCCGTAAGTTCCTCTGTTTCTGACAACATTGATCTGAGGTACTTGCTCCACTGACTCCTCGACTTCAGGAATAGCCTGAGGAACTGGACCACCTTGTACTTGTGGTGCAACTGGTCGCATAACATCTGTGATTGCCTGCATGACAATTCCTCGAATTGCCTCCACTGCTGCAGCATCAAACATCATCGGAGCGTTGGCCTGAGCTTGGCCATTGCCTCCCTGGTTATTGTTAAAGATAGACTCATGCTCTCCTGTTGAGTCTGCAACATTCATTGCATTTGGTCTGGGGTCATTACTCGGCCCAACACCAGCACAGATAACGTTCCTTGTGTTCACCATATGTTTACCGATCAAATTTCAAGAATTTTATCACATTAGTATCTTCTGATATACTTATTGTAATAAAATCAACTTAGAATAGATCAACTTGGTAATTTCTATTGATGAACTCAAACCGAGTTACTAGGTTCTACAACCTTAACTCAAAATGAGAGAACTGGGAATTCAAGCCTTATTGGGTATAGCGAAACCACCTTGGCTTCTCTCGGTTCCTCTGAAGAGAATAGAATGCACCCATATCATACGGGGCAACGGGGAAGGAATTAGTCTTTCTAGATATAGAAGCAAACTTACTATATCAGACCATATAGAAGACAGGACTATGAACGATGTTTTCAAACTCTTTTCACTTTGAAAAAACTCAGAGCCCTTCTCAAAGCATTTTCAAAAACGGATAAATGATTTATAAAAATCCAAACCCGTTTTAAAACAACCTTTGGCTCTGATACCACAACTGTAACACCCCCAAAACTTAACCCTTTTGGAAATGTATTACCGCCAGTAACCCCAGTGTTCCTTACCGAGATCACCCAAGGCTTTACCGTTTAAATACAAATCATGAAATACAATGATACAAAATGATAACCTTATTCATATAAAACACGAGTCCCGGGATTACATCCCAATCCCGAATAGGACAAATACAGAGTTTAAATAAATTACAACGGAAATCTTAAACAAGGTACAGCGGAAAACTTTTAAAAGATATTACAAAAAGGGTTGTGATCGTAATGATCACCTGCCCAAGGATCTCAACCTGATTAAAAGAAATTATTAAAAACGTCGGAAAACCACCGTCGACTCCATAGTCCTTCTAGTCTTCTCATCAACACTCTATCTGATGTGCCGAATCGAACGGATGACATCAGCCCACATGTGGAGAACAAAGTTCGTGGGTTAGTCTACTTGAATAGACTAGCAAGGGTAAAAAGCAGAGTGGTTCGAGTGATCATAACCGTTTACTATCATTGTCCCTCGAATAATAACCGAAGGGACGATACATAACCCGGCACTTTTACGGAATGACAACAAGAGGTATGCATGAGAGAAGATTCTGGAAGACTGGATCCTCACAGAAATCAACTCGAAAAGAGACTCTAAGAGATTGAGTCTTTAAGGAAAAATGACAAATCTGGAATGTTTAAAGAATCATACAACAATGATTTTAAAAGTTGACTGAGATGCTTCAGTTCACGACCAACCTCATCGCATACAGCGAATCCAGATCGGAAAGAGAACGTACTATGATCAAGGTCGAGACGAGCTTTCCTAGCTGCACTATTACTTAGCTGCACTACTCGCCATGGGTTTATTAATCATGTGCACTCGGGCACATATCTTATTTAATTACAAAACACACATTGTTGAAACACGTTAATGTTATTAAGAGCGACAACAAGGCTTAAATCACAGGGTGACAATCATGTCAACCCAAATTAAAACACACACAACCCACACGTGGGACTTAACATCATTATGCCGAGTAACAACGGCGTTATTATTACACCGGGTGACCTTACGTTCACCCTGATTGCACTATTACAGTGCTTACACTTTAGTTATGTGCTTAACTGCACTTATCTTATTAAATTACAACACACACACACTGTTGAGGCTTTTAAATATTATTCTGAGAACACGGAAGTTATTAAGACACTGGGTGACCTTACGTTCACCCTGATTGCACTGCCACAGCGCTTACAGTTTAATTTACAGGGTGACAGTTACGTCCACCCCAATGCACTAGCTAAGTGCTTAATACACAAGACTGCAATTAAGCTCATCCAATGGCGCTTGCAAGGCGCTTAAAACACTTCAGATCCTTACATATGGATAAGAAGCATAGGTCATGACCCTTAAATTATTCGGAATAATCCGAGGAATATTATGATTTAAAGAAACGACAAATCCTTACATATGGATAAGCGTTCCCACGAATATTAAATTATAAAGAAACGACTAATCCTTACTTGGATTAGCGTTCCTATGCACATTAAGTTATAAAGAAACGACTAATCCTTACTTGGATTAGCGTTCCTACAAACACTCGTGTTAACTAAATAGTCTAACACAACAATTATTCACATTAAAGCCATCTAGGCAATTAACTTAAACATAGAGATAATAGAAACAGCTAATCCTTACTTGGATTAGTTTTCCTATTAACCCACATGCCATTCTAGCATTAAGATTAACTTCACAACAATACCATCACGGTAATTATCACATATGATAGCGTTGTTCTAACAGATATACAACCTATAATAATGTCATTATTACAGTTTCTAAAACAGTTTATAAAACCATTTCCAGATAAATACAGTAATCATTCCAAATTAATTACTCAGATAAACAGCTGATAATTAATGTAAATATGGAACGATGAGCAAGAGCGAACCACCACTTGCCTTAGTCCGCAGAATAGTCTAAAGACGACAACTGGATTCCGGCTCGACACGGGTATAGATCCGACAGCACAACAACCTTCAAGTCGACCCATAAAAGGAACCCTAAGTTCGATCCGACATAAACAGTACGAATCTAAACACGGCGAAAGAACACGGAAGGAAAGACGCCACGACGACAACCAACCAAGCCAAAGCCACGAAGGCATTCTGGGCACTGGCGGCGGTCCCCGTTCTTGGCGGCGGTCGCCGCATTCATCACGGCGGTCGCCGTGAAGAACACGGTCGACAGAGACGAGAGAAATCTCACCCCAAAACACGAGCGGTTCGGCCTCCTTCGACTTGCTTTGGCTTATAACCTCCAAGGCTAACCAAAAGCTTCACAAAGGCACTCAGGAAACACACCAAAGCAACACCGGCGAGACCTTCAAACTCCGGCGAAAACCAACTCCGACGAGAAGGAAATCCGGCAGCGATTCGGGGTTGGAAGGGCTTCAAAACTCTCTCCCAAACACCCCTATTTATACCCAAACACCTGGGAGCCTCAACCAAACCCTAAGACGCGGCCGAAAGCAAGATCGGCGCGCCTCGATTACCGCCGGCGACCAACGGGCAATGTCCACTGGACAAAACACGGCGGGCGCCGTTTTTAGCCTGCGGCGGGCACGCGGCGGTCGCCGTAAATGCGGCGGTCGTCGTCGCTAGGCCTGTCGCGGCCAGCTAGAAGCTGACACGCTGACTCCTCGGGCCCAACCACGGTGGTCGCCGTTTCTGAACGGCGGTCGCCGTTTCTCCCTTTTCCCGCTCATTCAGCTTTGAACGAACCTGACGTTAAACCGGGATAAAAATTATCGTACGCGAACGATAATTAAAATCTAAGGCACCTTGTCTGTATATTATTTCACTGAGAAAAATATTACAGATACTGAGCACATTACAGAATGTCTCAAACTCTCTGTATTAAATCCGACGTACACAACGGATACTCGGGAAAATTCCAAAATTCCCAAAATAACCTTACAAAAATACGGGGTATCACAGGTGTATGGGTATTCTTGGTAGTTCAAGCCGGCGGTTCAGATTTGGGAGGTGGCTCAAAGGAGGATGAACCCATCAGATCTGGTGTGGGTTCAAGCCGTCCGAATTTTTACTTTTTGGGTCGAGTATAAAGGTCATATTAGAGTTCGGGTCAGATATGATTTGGGGTTTCCTAGTTTGAGCCTCACGCTCGGATCTAGCAATGGTGGAATTGAGTAATGGTGGTTAGATCTGATTTGGGATTCTTAGACCATCTTTAATCATGAGATCAAGAATATAATCCCTATTTTAAAAAAAAAAATGTTAAATTTTTGTGAGAATCAATGTCAAAAAGTAGAGAAGAGTACTATATGTTTGATTCTTCTTTACTGATTTACTACAAAAATTTGACATTTTTTTACTTTTAATATTTTCAAATGGATATGATATCCATTACCTATATTATGATTAAAGATGTTCTTATTAATTTGAGGAATGGGGAATTTTCCCTTCATTTTCACGGGTGCATATGATAGAATCCTTAATTAGAGGTTTGTTGGGTTAATCCATGGAAACTGACGGGGATTTTCTCATAAAGTGATGGGGGTTATCCATAGCTTTAGTAATGGTAATTTTCCATTTCCTAGGTACAGGTTTTCTTCCTTAAATCTATTACCACTACACATGCTTGGCGCCTACTTTTCCATCCACTTGTGCTTTTTGTGAGCATGACATCCTATACGCTGACTCATCCTACATTCAAATTGCTTCTTTTTACTCATTCTTTCTCATCAATTATTTTAGGGAAATTCTTGTTGGTATCTCTGAGTTTAGGGTTATTTCAGTTGTTGTTCCACGATTAAGTTTTTTTCTGTTGGTATCTCTAAGGTTTTGATTTATTCGCTTTATAACCGAAATTTTTCATATTCGTATCATTTCGGTTCAAATTGATCAAATAGAAGCTCATCACTATGTTTATTGACCTCAACTTAGTAGGATTCGACTCCTAAAACACTCAAATCCATACTCGAACCATTCCGATTTGAATTCTTAAGGTCGAATCGGGTTGTTGCTTCGGAATTCAAATCGATATGGTTCGGACATAGATTTTGGTATTTTAGGAGTCAAATCTTACTAATTTGAGGGCGATGAACACAATTGTAGACTTGGATTTAATCAATTTGAACTAGAATGGTACAAACATGAAAAAATTTGGTTACGAAACAAACAAACTCAAACCTTAGGGACACCAACAGGAAAAAACTTAATCATGGGATATCAACAAAAATAACCCTAAATACATGGAAACTAACAGGAATTTCCCATTATTTTATGTTCCCTTCCTCTTTTTCTACAACTTAGCTTTTATTGTCGGTTTCCAACTCAATTTAACGGCTATTATTGTGAGCTCAGAGTATTTAGATGGTTTGGCTTTGTCATATATATTGCATGTGTTATTTGAACTTTCCTCCTCTGGGAGTTCCTTAAATTTCCTGCTCTTATTAATGTATTGTATTCAAAAAATGATTTTTGCGGATCAAAATGATTTTTGGTAGTTCAAGCCGGTCGTTCAGATTTGGGAGGTGGCTCAAAGAAGGATGAACCCATTAGATCTGGTATGGGTAAAAGCCGACTGGATTTTTACTTTTTGGGTCCAATATAAGGGTCTTATTAGAGTTGGGGTCATATATGATTTGGTGTTTCCTAGTATGAGCCTCAAGCTCATATCTAGCAATGGTGAGATATGATTTGAGATTTTTAGACCATCTTTAATGGTGATATTTAAAATATTTTAGGTTATTATAAAAAAAAATTTAAAAGTAATGTCAGATTTTTTTAGTAAATCAAAAGAAATTTCATAGAAGAATATCAAGAAGATGGTACTGTTTCATTGATTTACTCATAAATTCTGACTTTTAATTTTTTTAAATGTCTTTGATACCCAACTTCATTTCCATCATTGTAGACACTCTTAGACCATCTTTAATCATTGGATCAAGAGTATCATTCCTATTTAAAAAAATGAAAATAAAAGAAAATATCATATTTTTGTGAGAACCAATGTTAAAAAATAGAGAAGAATATCTTATGCTTGGTACTCTTTTATTAATTTACTATAAAAATCTGATATTTTTTTACTTTTTTATTTTTAAAGGAATATAATATCCATTACCAATATCATAATTAAAAATACTTGAGAAGTATGGAATTTTCCTTTCATTTTCACGATGGTAGAATCCTTATTTAGAGGTTAGTTGGGTTAATCCATGGAGATTGACGGGGATTTTCCCATAAAGTGATGGGTGTTACCCATATAGATTTAGCAATGGTGGTTTTCCATTTCCTAGGTACAGGTTTTCTTCCTTGTATCTATTACCACTACACGTCCCTTTTCTATTCTTCTTTTTTATATTTCTTTTGCTACTAATACGTACAGCCCACTTTTTTTGCAATACTTCTGCATAATTCTTACCTCGAGCCTGACGCCCACTTTTCCATCCACTTGTGCTTTTTGTGAGCACGACATCCTATATGCTGACTCATCCTACATTCAAATTGCTTCATTTTATTCATGCTTTCTCATCAATATTTATATTTTATGTGTCATTCCTCTTTAACTGCAACTTAGCTTTTATTGTTGGTTTCAAACTTAATTTAATGGCTATTACTGTTAGCTCAAAGTATTTAGATGGTTCGGCTTTGTCCTATATATTGTTTGTGTTATTTGAAGTTTCCTCCTCTGGGAGTTCCTTAAATATCCTGCTCTTATTAATATACTATTTCTACATTTACCGGTTATGTCCTCTTGTTCTAATTAATGCTTTTGTCTTTTTTGTTTATCAATTACTAGTAGGCATACCCGTGCATAGCACGGGATATGTTTTGAATTTGATTAATGAATTGTAGTGAACCTAGTGATGGATTTGTAAAAATATTTATTTTAGTATGAGTTTATTTTAGATGGTTTGGCTTTTTTAAAAATATTTATTTTAGTATGAGTTTATTTTGATTTGAAGTTGTAATTTGTATAGGCATATTTGTACTATGTAATCAACAATGTGCACTTATACTTTGATTTTATCATGCGAATATGTAATTTGATACTATGTTTCGTTCATTCCATTGGTGATTCGTTAAATTATTAATATACATAATGCTTTATTTGTTTTCCCTTGTTTACAACATTGCATGAGAATAATTTTTTATAACAATTTATCCTGTGCGTTCTTTTACATTTGTATATTTTGTATATTCAAATATTGTATACTACAGAATTATCACATAATTTTCTTTTAGAACACTAATAGTTATAAGAAATTATGGAGAAGCAATGATTAACCAACTTAATTAGTAATTTTTGTCATCCCTTAACAATTTAAAGTTTAAAAAACGTGATTTTGGTTCTATTTTTCTTACTCACCTTTAAGGTACAATATTCCAAGTTTTATTATTTTTATTAATAGTATTATATATTTATTATGTCTTAAATTTTCTAAATATAAATATTGGTTACTATTTTATTCTATGAAATAATATTTATCTTTTATGATTACATCATCTTTTATTAGAACTAAACAAAAATATGTTATGATATTATATATCGATACTATATTATTATTTTGTTAAAATTATTTCAGTGTTTTTTTGTCAAATAAATTATTTTAGTGTTAGTACTTAGTAGTAAGCGCTTAAATTTATAGTTTCATTCCTGGAAACAAACGTTTTATAACTAAGCATGAATAACTTTCACATTCGGTTATGTATAATAATATTGCACAACTACTATACATACTCTATTATCGAATCTATTCATTATTTATACTCCTTAGTCATTACACATGATTTTATTTCATTACACTTTTCACATTGAGGATTATATTTTATAAGATATAATATAAGGTATCATTAATTGTAATTATGTTAGGAGAGCAGGGTTGTATAACTTTTTTTTTATCTTTTAATCATATTGGCAAATTTTCAAACGTTTTATCTTTTCGATGGTTAAATTAGGTTATACGGTTGTTAATCGACTGAATCTCATCGTAATTTGGGGGGAAATCCAAAAAGGGTGAGGTTTTTGGTTGGAAGATGGACGATAGTTCTAGTACTCACCTCGTTTTAGTTGCTTTAAGTCTCAAGTAACTCAACATGTAACTTTTCTGAAGCCATTTCTTAACTCTGTTGTGAATTGAACATCTATGATACAACTTTTTACCCTAATTTTTATCTAACTTATCAATTTTTTCATCTATAACTCCATATCATTGGTTGTTCGTGGTGATTTTGTTATATCCATTTATTAAGCATTCAAAGTAGATATGAATTAAAAGTTAAATGCATCACCCGTAAGTCTTGTAATATGCAAACCATATTCTTGAACATATAGCTAAAATTTCCATAATGGAGTAGCTATTTTAGAATGACTTATTAAAAAATCAATTTATTTCCAATTATGTATTTAATAGAAGATTAATGATTTTCCTAACATGGGTGATTCTTAGTTACTAAAAAAACATGGGATGGTACTCTGTAAACCTGGTATTTTAGAAGCGTTTTTTTTTTCCCATTTTCTTGTATTTTTTTTAGAACTTGCCCTTTAATGGGTAATTTTCTACGGTTTACCCTATAATTACACAGTGAAAGCGATTTTGATACTATGTTATCATTTCAATAGTTTTTTGTTAACTGGAGTTTATCATTCCTCTATTATTGGCTGGATTCACTGTGATTTTTTGTCAACCGTTAGAGTTGATTGCCAATTATCATGTCTTGGTCATAGTGGGAACTGAACTTGCATTTGGCTGCTAATATTGAAAACTTATAATATGCAAACCATATTATTGAAGTGATACTGGTTGAAATATTCCTACATTGAGAATTTATAATTTTGTTTGTATGAAATTGAAATTGGATGAAATATCAAACTTAAATGCCTCATGGAAATCTTCACTATTAATTAACAATGCACTCTTTATACTTCAAAATAATCTTAGAATACTATATAATTTAGTATACAAATTCTTGGACAATAATGTAATTTTTTCATTATCTTTGTACTTATATTTTTGTGTGAAAGTCAAACGCATAGCCTAAACAGTCAAATATAAAAACACCAAACACCAGAAATTCTATAAGATTTTGTCACCAGAACTATATATCTTGAAGTTTAAGGTATTAACCATATAGTCTATTTTACTAAGATTAATAATTTTTTGTATTTCCTCATCTAATAACCAAGAATATAAAAATAGGCTAAAATAAGATGTAATTAACCAAAATGGTGAAAGTCTTTACCATATTAAGTGAGGTGACAACACTAAACATGCAATTCTTGTAAATTTACATATTTTTAAATGTTTGGTGTTTGGAGGCCTCAAATTATGGAATTATCCCATATATATTTGCACGTATGAATATAAGAAGAAAATAATAGAAACTAAGTCGTACAAATTTGAATGCCACTCCCAAACAAATTAAATAGAGCATTAGTGTCCGGAACAGAGACACAAAAAAAACTATGTACCTTATATGTCTGAAATTTGGAGAATAACATTGAAATCTAAAATTTATTTATATAGTCTACCGGCCTGCTTTGTTTCTAGATGTTCTGTGTAAGTTAATAAATGAAATATTTTCATTGTATTATTAAACATATACATATACAAATCAATATTCAAATAAGAAATACTGAAAATTAAAATTATTGATGTACCATAATCTGCTAGAAGGAGATATGTGGACTTGTATGTCCCGAGCCAATCGAGAACATCTCATTTGCGAAAAATCACGACTTTAATCTCAGAGCTTATATCTTCAAGCAATTAGTTAAGTGTAATGCATCTTCTTTCCCCTATTGTACTTCCAACCATGATTTCAATGATTGTGCATGGAGAAGTGAGGAAGATAAGAGAGATCAATTATAGTAGTGGCACACCAAGCGAATAGATGAGAAGAGCCAATGAGTTAGAGAAAACCGTTTGTGCATTTTTTTTAGCCTAATTGATTGCCTTATTTTCAACATGCAGTCGTTTGAGTGTTAATTATATAGGGAGTATCTTTTGAGTTAAGAGAGACAATTGTGTAAATGTTATGCGTTTTTTCTAGCCATGGTCATTTAAATATGTTCAATCTCACAATTAAAACAATTGTAGTCTGTTTTCTTTTATTTTCTTTATTGTTTTGATGAATGTGAGTTTCAGGATGAATTATGGAGGTGGACACTTATTGCCAAGTCTGTATTTTGAAACAGTCGGTTGATCGTGTTTTATTTTTGTTGACTGTTGATTGTCCTGAATGTAAGTTTACCCAGAATTACGCATATGGGCATTAACTGCCATGGTTGTATCCTATATTTAGGAAATGGAAGAGTCTTTATTTTTAAATTGTCGTTTGAGTATGTGTTAATTTTTTTTGTATGTTTTGAATGTGAGTTTTAGAGGATTGTCATTTATTGTCTATACTATATTTTATCTTATACGGAGTATATAGATTAAGATGAGATGAAAGTAAAAAAAAATAGGGAAAAAGTATATTAATTAGATGTAGGGCATTAATGGACAAAAGTCTATTCTATATATTTATAGATAGATAAATATAAAGATTTGAGTTTCTAATTAATATAGATAGAAAAATAATGAAAGATAAAATAGTAAAATAAAGTTATTAAGAAGGAGAATTGAACCCTAGACCTCTTGTATTATGAGAGTGTCTTTAACCATTGAGCTATATTAGAAGATGTAATTTGTAATGAAAGATCAATAAAAAAAATAAGAGATGATTTCTCATATTTATTGGGCATTAATTACACCCTTAGTCTATTTTATATATTTATAGATAGATGCTTTTGTAGAGCTGATACGTTTTCTTATGATAGAAATGGTAGCTTGCCATATGAACCACTTCCGACCCTCTCATATGAAGTCACACTTGAAACTTCATTTTACCTTTGTCATGTTTGCATTTTAGCAATTCTCTTGCTAGATTTATAAGATTTTCCTGTTATTCTATATCTTTTAAATATGATCATGAGTCAATCTGAAAGGATCAAGTATTGCCCTTTTGTTATAGGTACCTATGTGGCTTACCTTTACAACATTACCAATCATTACTACTTTACCACTTCCATTTGTACACAAACTATTAAATGAAAATAGGATATTGGAATTGTCGCGGTTCTAGAAGGCCTAACTTCTTGACAGAAATTGGATTTATAAGATATACTAATAACTTAGACTTTTTATGTCTCTCCGAAACAAAATCTAATAACTTACCTCCTTCGTCTGTTTATAATAAATGTGGCTTCAAAATGATTACTATGTGTCCCTCTCAGGCTCTCGTGGTGGACTTTGACTGCTTTGCTCTAATTCTGTTGTCTTATCCTTTACCCAAATTTTGTATAATGATGATGATATTATTATTATGGACTACATCGAACTATGACTCATTTCCTTTTATTTTTTTATATATCCTTCATCCCGTGAGGAATTCAAGGACTAGTTCTGGGAAAGATTGGGAAGCTTGATTGTTCATTATAATCTCCCGGTTATTTTAGTTGTGGACCTAAATGAATTACTCTCTCCCTCTGATAAAGTTGGAGGTGTAACATCGCATCTTTCCCGGTTTTGACGTCTTCAAAACTTCCTTCACGAGTTCAATCTCCTTGATACCTCGTTTTATGGTTTCCCATTTACATGGCGTAATTCTTCGTTTGCTAATATTAATACTTTTGAACGTCTGGATCGAATCCTCATTCACCTGCATCTATTATATATTTATAACAATATAATAATACAACATCATCTCTTTACTACCTCTGACCATTGTTTAATTACTTTTTCGCTTAATACTAACCGTATTACAAGAAAATATCCTTTCAAACTTGAAAATGCTTGGCTTTTAAATGACTCTTTTGCCAAATTAGTGAAAAAAGTTTGGAGCTTTAAACATAAGAGATCTTACATGTTTAAATTAATTATGAAACAAAAACTACTAAAATCTTATTCTAAATCTTGGGCTCAGTGTAATGTTTCTAACACCGTTGAGCAACTTAAGTTAACACAAACTAAACTCCAAGATCTTCAAATACAACTCCTTAATAATATTAGTAATTTTCGTTTACAAGAGCTTTATAATAGACACTTGACTAAATGTAATAGATTACTGGATTTCCAACATAATTACAGGAAATAACGTGATAAGGTTAGATTTTGCCAGAATGTCGATCGTAACACAAAATATTTTCAGACAGTTTCTAAGATTCGTAGTTATAAACAAAAAATTGTAACTTTCCATTCATAAGATGGACTTGCAATGTTTGATGATGATTTAATAAGAAGCACAATTACCAGGGAATTACAAATGCGCTTTGAAAACCCACACATTCATAACGTGATCAGGATGATTTGCTTATCATTCCTCACCTAATCTCGATTACAGATAATACACTTCTATGTCGCTCACCTACTGCATCTGAAATCAAACAAAATGTTTTCGAATTACCACTTGATAAAACACTAGGTCCTGATGGTGTTACAACTGAATTCTTCCAAAAATTCTGGCATCTTGTCAGTAATTCGGTTATCTCAGTGACACAAACAGTTTTTCATTCCGGACAGCTTCTCCGTGAATCTACCCAATCTTTTATCCTTCTTATACCTAAAACAAATACTCCAATGACTATCAATCACTATCGATCGATAAGCCTTTCTAACACAACATATAAAATTATGACATAGCAATGAAAACATGTTCACCTTAGACCCTGACAATATAGAAGACTGGACTATTCCAGACAATTCTCAATCAATCTATAGAACCGGAATTTTAGATATGTTCCATGCATCACTAGTGGAAAAAACACTTTTTGAGGCTCCCTTTTAGAGGCGTACATAGTTCAATACGCCTCAACAACGACTTAGGAAATCACTTTTTTTTTGGTTTTTGAGGCGGATAATTAATTTATACGCCTCAAAAACATCTGTTGAGACGGACAAATTAATATACGCCTTAACAAGTATCCGAAAAAACATTTCCCGCTAAAGTATTAGAGGCGGGCCAGGTCAAGGCCCGCCTCTAATGATAACTAATTGAGGCGGGCCAAGTGGCCCACCTCAATTAAAGCTTGTTGAGGCGGGCTTTAATAGGCCCGCCTCAATAAGTATGTCCAATAGAGGCGGGCATGTTAGGCCCGCCTCTATTATACCAATACTTATAGAGGCGGGCGTGTTAGGCCCGCCTCTATAAGCTCAACCCTAATAAAAAAAACAGCTGCCGTGCCTTCATCTCCTCTTCGTATCCGTCTTTGCCGAGCTCCGTCTTCCCGAGCTCCGACTTCATCTCCCTTCGTCGAGCTCCCTCTAATACTCCCTTCAACAAGTATCAACAACGCACTCGAGGTTTCACCAAAACGCCAACCTCACCCGATTCCGCTGGTAAGCTCATCTGACACCCTATTTTACTTCTCCAATTCCGCTAAACTCTACACTTTAATTTGCTCGTATTGTCGTCGACCTCAACTTCATCAATCTTAATTATATACTTCTTCTTCGTCTTTTTCTGTCTATTGAAAGCTCGTGCCTTCTGTTACATTAATCATGAATTTCGAATTTGTGTGTTTTGTGTAGATTTCTCGTGCCTGAATTTAGAGTCCCCGGGAGCAGATTTCTCGTGCCTGAATTTGTGTGTTTTGTGTATACATTAATCTTAATTTCTAATTTATTACTGGGCTTGATTTTGTGATTCACATGCTTCTCTCAGTTTCGAGATGTGCTTGATAGAATTTTCTGTCTTGGCTTTGCTAGTAAGTTGCTGATAAATTCAGAAGCTGTTGAGCTTCTTATTGGTTTATAATTGCTGATTCGATTGCTTGCTTCTGTTTCCGTTGTGAACTTCACCTTTGTTTCAATGGCTTACATGATTTTTCTTAATTTTTTTACTGATAGAAACTATGTATGGTTCGATGGCTGCTAAACCAGGTTGACTATATATGTGATTACTAAGGTACAAGGAAATACAATCTACAGACGTAGATTGAATCTTTTATTGGTTGATATGGGTATGAGCCCAGTAGTATTCAAATCCTTGTAAGTGTGCTACCTTTATGGCACTCCTATTATATTTAATAATTTTCTCAGGACTTATTTGGTATTGTACAAGTTGGACTTGATCCTGTATTATTATTCAATGCTTTTGATTTGATCCTACTGTTGTGTAACCATTTTGGTTTTGGATTTTTATTTCTGTATTAGATAAGAGTTCGTGATTAGTAGATCATTGCAGGTTCGGCCTGGCTTGACCTAACTTTGTTTTTTGAAAACAGAAAGGTTTGGCTCTGTTAGAAGCTTAATCGGTTTGTCGGAATACTCCTTAAGATCAGTCCTTACGACATAGTCCTTTCCCTTCCTAATTGATTCCTTGATTGGGCTTCCAGTTTGTGAAAATGAAGAGCAAAAGATTTGATTTATATTCATCATAAATTTAGTTAAGAATGTTAATTTTTTGATGCGGCACACTGAAGGTGTTTGATGCAGGAATTCTTTTTTTGTGTGCTTGTTGCAGGAATTCTAGCCACTATGTCTAACGAAAGTGGAAATGCTATTCTCCCTACCCAAGGTGATCATGAATCACAAGGTGTTAGTGCGATTACACAGATCGCTAAAGGGCGTGGTCCGTCAAAAGGAGTTCAAGTAAAAAAGCCTATGCACCTTGAGTTTAATGAGTTAAATGTCCCTGATGGCGAGTGGTCGAAAGAATACGGAAAGCAAGTTGGGAGTTGTGCTCAAAGAATTAATATTAACGAGAAAGAATACCGAAAGATAGATGAGCAGACGAGGCAAGGGTTTTGGGAGGAGACCAAGGTATAATGACATTTTAAATTGTTTTAAATATATACTATATTAACAATTAATCTAACTTATTGTAAAAATCCACAGCTTATGTTCCACATCATTGAGGATGTAGATAAATCAAGGGAAAAATACTTTCATTCTTGTGTGGAAAAATGATTTAGAGATTTCAAGAGCAAGTTGGTGCGTCGATGGATAACTAAGAAGCAAAAGCCGTCGAAATATCCTACAAACAAGATGCCTTGGGAAATCTACCACCACATTACAGAGGCTGATTGGTCAGTTTTTCTTAAAGAATATTACAAGCCGGAGTCATTGGTAATAATGCTATTTCTTTTTACTATTAAAGATTTCTAGTCAGCGGAAATCGTTGGTTATAAATCTATGTGCCTTTTGACAGGCTCGTAGTGAGAAAGCAAGGGCAAGTGCAGTATTAAACAATTGTCCTCATCTCACTGGCCAGGCGGGTTATATTAGAAAACGACACGAGTGGATAAAAGAAGGACGACTCCCATCGGAAGCAGCTTTATCTCTGTCAAGTAGCTCCTCAGTGAACTCATCGGTTCCTAGAGCTAGAAAATATAGATCAAAGGAGTGGGTTTTGGCTCATCAAGTTCGAAGTAAGGATGGAAAGTGGGAAGTTAACCCGAACGATAAGGAAGCCGTAGAAATTGCAAGAAAAGTTGTAAGTAGTGCTTTTTTAATGAATATTTACTTAAATTGACTTGGAAATATGAACTAATTTATACTTTCCTAATTGGCATTATAGGAGGAGTATATCGAAGAAGAAGAAAAAGGAAACCTTACTTTCGAGGATGATGAGGATGCCCTCACCAAAGCTAATGGGAAAAAAGATCATCGTGGTCGTGTCAAGGCAATGGGTGGAAATGTTGGTTATAGAGTTGCTTTCGGTCCAAAAGAACGACGGAGAAGATGTTCTAGTGAAGCTTCATCAGATCTGATCGAATCGATCAAAGCTGAAATTAGAAAGGAGTTTGAAGGTGAATTAGATAAAAGGGTGGCTGAGGCCCTCCAAAAGCAACTACGCTCCATGTTACATATAAATCAACCAAACTCCACTTCTACTCCCGTTCTTGAACTTAATGTTAATGCTTCCTATACCACTCGTCCTGATTCCACACCGCAACCACGTGAGCTAAAGGTATGATTGAGTTTGAGTATTGTCATGAACTCTTCATACTAAAACCTCTTATAACATGAATTGAAATTCCATGCCGCAACCTTAGTATTGCATTTTTCATTTTACTTTATATGCAGGAAAGGACTCCATGCCATCTTGCCCTTGAGGATAAAGATTCTGGTAACAAAGTGCTCGTAGTGGATGGTATGGTACAACCCTCAAACGGTGCATCGTCCCAACACTTTACACCGATGAAGCCTGATCACTACAAAGTCCAAGTTGATTTTGTTTATGATGGACATAATTATGATATTCTTCCGGTACCTACGGGTGATGGTTTCACTAACTTAGGCGGTGCTCAGGGTAGTTTCGTGCAATGGCCGATCCGCTTAGTGATTTTCGAAGACGACGAGGTAAGACCTTTGTGCTCAATAATAATGTACACCACATTACTCACTCTTGATCATCTATAATTCTATATATAGGACTATACTCCACGCCCAACAAAGAAGTCCAAGTCATTTCTCTCTAAAAAGGTGGATGATAGCGCCAAAAATACAAAGGTAAGACCTTTGTGCTCAATAATACAAATGTTACTTCATTATTATTTTTTGGAAATTTCATGTCCAAATAACTCTTAAGTCTCAGTCCAACAAAGAGGCGGTTGGTAGCTGTGATCGTAAAACGGAAGAATCAGTCGCCAAAAGGAAGGAAGCAGAAAACGAAGAAATTCGAGGTCATGGCCAGTCATGCAAATACTTGCATTTTATTATGTCTTCGGCGCCGGGTGGTATATATGATAGTACTCCCATCCCATTGGATGCCTCGGTTTGGAATTATGTGAGAGATCAAGAAACATACGTCACTGCATCCGATGTAGAAGAGTTCCTTAAGGGGGTGTGCTTAAACATTTCTGTGATTCAAGTCTACATGATGTAAATGTTTTGATCAGTCTTTATCTTTTAATTGTCAACTACCATTCTTAATCATTTTTTATTTAATCATTTTTACATTACCATTCATAATCGTTTAATCAAATACCTTTAAACGTGCAGGTATTTATTGGACAATCACACATATGCATTTGAAAATTCTCGAATTGGGTTCATTTGTCCTGAGATAGTGTCAAGCACTAGAATCAGGGCCGATGCAACTGTTCCAGCAGATTACTTGCAACGTGTGTTCAATGCTAAAACTGTTAAGAATACGATTAAAGATTCTAACAGTGCCAAATTGTTTTTGCTCCCATATAATCAAGAGTAAGTGTTTTCAATAAGTTTCATATATAATTAGTATTTTAAGCAATCATTAATATTTATCAATTTACTTTTAAATGATGCAGCAATCATTGGATTCTGTACGTGATAGACCTATTTAGAGCACAGGTCTATCTTTTCGATTCTCTAAAAGGTCAAGGCAACAGAACGACTGATGCATCTGGAATCATGAATTTGTAAGTTATTTTGCTTACGAATTAATTTTTTTTGGAATATTAACAATATCAGTTTCATGAGTGTATTATGTTGATTTTCTATGGCATTTCAAGTGTATAAGTATCAAGGTGGGAAGTGCGAGAAATTAATAGGAAAACGTAAGACGTTGAGAGTCTGCAATATAGAGGTACATATAGCATTTTATACGCTTTAAGTTTGTTTATTTATAATCAAAGGCCTTGTATCTAAGACAACCCCCTTATGTTGTGTAATTAGTGCGCTCAACAAAGCGGCGGAACCGAGTGTGGCTATTATGTCATAAAGTTCATGTTAGATATAGTCACGGGACTCTATGACTCTAATGACCGACTAGATAAGGTATGTAACTTAACTAACTATATATTGATAGTATTTGTGTTTTTTGTCAATAATTTCTGTGTTTTTTATGAAGCTATATCCTAAGAGGAAGACATCGTATACTTATGAAGAAATGGATGTTGTTCGTGAGCAATGGGCACAGTATTTTACATCGAAGTATTTATTATCGGATTGAACTTATTGTTTTTACTTGTCATGTAAACTGTTGTTGAGAACCTGACTGTACTCTGATGAAATCTGTTGTTTGTGAATAAAATCAGGAACCTATTCTGAAATGGAAATTGTTCTTGATCTTTAGCGTCTACTTGTTGAGGCGGGCTTGTATACGCCCTCCTCTATAAGTATATATTCCCGCCAAAATGAGGGACTTGTTGAGGCGGGCCTATAGAGGCCCGCCTCAACAAGTGTTTACTTATTGAGACGGGCCTCCTAAGCCCGCCTCAACAAGTCCCTCATTTTGGCGCCAAAGTGAGGGACTTGTTGAGGCGGGCTTAGAAGACCCGCCTCAATAAGGTCATTTTAGAGGCGTAAAATGCCCACCTCAAAAAGTGCCTCTACTTGTTGCAGCCCCCTTAGTTGAAGCGAACGGTGTTCGCCTCAATAAGTGTCCAAAGGCCCGCCTCTATAAGGATTTTTTCCACTAGTGCATGTTGCATTAAACATCAAGAGGAAACCATTAGTCTGACTAAAGAACAACAGTTTTTAAAACTTCTCAATCCTTTAACCATCAGGAGTTACCTGAGAAAAGGGTACAGATTCATGCATCTTGGATTAATCCAAATAGCATTAAAACCCTTACATAGAAAGGGAATAGATTCTCCTGTCTTTCTAGCTCTTAGAGATGACAGATTCATTACCTACAAAGACTCTATTTTAGCCTTAATTCAATCAAACATTTGCAATGGTCCTTTATTCTTTAACCGTTCTCCTAATTTCATAGTTGACATGACCGACCCTAGGATATGTCAAACTCTGATTTTAGACATCAAAATGCTCAATAATAACTGCAAGCAATTCACTAAGAACTTCGCGGTTATCTATAGACTCCATTTTAAGTTAATGAGTTCTTTGACAGACCCAAAGTGTACAATTTCTCCTCTACCACAGAGAGAAACCATTTTGCTTCATCTTGAAGCAGAAAAGTCTTGTACCTTTACCCCAAAGACCATTAAATGGAAAGACATAACCATTCCTGAAACCTTGGAAGTCGAAAATGACAACCCTCCTAGGAATATGGAACAACAAAAGTTTTCTCATATTATAGAAGAAACTGATGGCAGGATTCTCATCAGATTTAATTCTACAAGAGAAACTTCCACTGATAGACCAACCTTTATTCCTAGAAGGAACTCTATCCATGACCCCTTCTATTCCATTAGAAGCGAGTTTTCAGGAGCCCTTAGAAATGACCATGTCAATTTTGAAGCTCCTTTATCGAGAGTCATCCCTCCTAATGATGTTGAGTCAACCAGTGGTCATTCACCAACATCCATTGATATGCATAGCTATTCTACTATCAATGTATTATCTAAAGATGATTTTACTATTGATAAAAAATATTTGAGAAAAGACTTTTACAGTCCCAAGAATGATAAGAAGAAAAAATGGTTCATGAACATAGACAAAGTCTGTAGAGACCAAATCCAAAAGGAATATTATGAAGAAATATATAAACTTCAAACCAATATTCTTTTTTTTTTAAATGGTTCTCTATATATTTGTCCAGAATAGACATAGAAGACCCTTTCCATCTTTCTTATCTGGAAGTTCAGAATAGAATCACTAGAACCTGGAAGCATCTTCTAACAGGTATTAGTACGTCTGTCCATCCACCTCTCAAAGGCATAATTCTCAGTGATGAGATAAAGGCCGAACCTTTCAAAAGAGGAAGATCTGATACTGACAATAGTCAGGTAAATCTTGGAGACATAAAAAAGATTTACAATCAGAACAATTACTCTAACCAAATTCTCCACACCATTACCGAACAGATAGACCAAGTTCACTTGGGAATCGACAATGGATTTAATCCACCTAAATTTCCTAGGGATATTTCCAGACCACACTTTCAATCCGAAAGCATTCCTAGCAATCTGTTGAGAAATATAAACCTCAATCCTCCCACAGTCTTGGAGAAAATCTCTCAAAGGAGAGACGCATTCCAAGCCTCTACCTCTCAAAGACTCGATGCAATTCAAGCATCAAACTCCAGGATTACCCCTTCTACTCATTCTAATCCTGCAAATATAAACTGCTTAAAGGCAAAATGCAAAAGCAGTTGCAATGATGAGTCCAGCCTTGATCATAGCAGTCTCAGTACTAAAGATACTAGTACTGAAAATGAGTCTATTGATGATATTAATCACATAGAATCTGTCTTACCAGATATCAATAAACTCAGAAGAAGAGGTAACAGATCTCAACATCATACCAAAAGGTTTGGTAATTCAGACACTAGAAACTACTACAATAGACCAACTCCTCCTGATCTTCAGTATGAAGAAAGAGCAAAGTTTAGATCCATAGATTACAATGGCACATCCATCTACGAATGGAACATAGATGGTAAGTCAGAAGGAGAAATCATGAATACTCTCCAAGAAATGGGCATGGCCAAAGTTGCCTATAGAACCCAAAATCAGTCTGACAAAACTGCAGCTTGCCTTATAATCCAAGGATTCACAGGGCAATTAAAATACTGGTGGGATAATGCTACCAATATTCAACAAAAAATGGAGATCCTAGATGCTACCATCTCTACTGAAGATGAGACAGGTAGAATTACCACTGAGCAAAACGCCTCAGGTCAACTTATCTATGCAATCAACATGTATTTCGTGGGCAATCCCCAAGAAGAATTACAAGCTAATAAGATCACCTTGACCAACCTAAATTGCCCAACCTTAAGTGACTACAGGTGGTACAAAGATGTATTTTTAACCTATGTCCTTAAGAGACCAGACTGCAATGAATCTTTTTGGAAGGAAAGATTTGTCGCCGACTTACCTTACCTTTTCGCCAAACGTATCTCAACCAAGCTCAAAGAAACCATTGGAACAGAAGAAATTCCATGGAAAGATATTACTTATGGCCAGCTTGGAGCCTTTATTAAAAAGGAAGGTCTAGCATTATGCACTGAACTTCAAATTCAGGCAAAATACGGGGGAGGGGGGGAAGGGTAGATCCAGAAGAGAAATGGGAAACTTCTGCGAAGCCTTTGGAATGGAAAAGATCCAAGCCCCTTCAAGAGCTGACAGGGAAAAATCTCATAAAAAGAGAAATTTCTCTAGAACCTGGAAAAGCTCTAGAAAACACAGACCTAGCCAAACCAAGTTTGACAGATCCAATAGACCTAGTAAAAAGATCATCTGCTACAAGTGTCGCAAGCCAGGGCATAAAACAGATAGTTGTCCTTTAAAGCAAAAGGTCAACGAGTTATTCAAAGATAACCCAGATCTTAGAGAAGGTCTAAAAAATATTATTAATCTATCTGATCATTCTGATGACGATGGAATCTACGAAGTAGACTACAGTTCCCCTGATTCAGAAGATAATCAACCACAACAATGCTGTAATGTCATAACTAAAGTCGATAGAGATGAAGCTCTTTTCGAGCTTGTTAACCAAATTCCAGATCCACAAGTTAAACATGAATATTTCATGAAACTTAAGGACCTCATTTTCAAAGAACAAAGAACCGCTTTCAACGAGCCTTTTAGCATTTCTAAACTCTTTGAAAACAGACCCTCTTCTAGCCTCTTTGGCTCACCAGTTACAACCAAAGACCTTCAGTCAGAGGTCAACAAACTCAAAAAAGAGATTAGAGATCTTCAAGAGTACGTAAGACTTAAAGATCCTCTTGATCTAGAGATCGAAACTAGACTCGCTATACTTGAATCTAAAATAGACCCAAGTAGCAGTTCTAGCAGCAAATCTACTTATAGATCTCAAAGTAGTTCCAAACATTCCAAAACTAGTTCAAAAAGCATTCAAGAAGACCCTTTTCCTACCAATGACAATCTATTTCTTACAGTCCTAAACAGAATGAACTTTCAGAAATGGAACTGCCCTGTTAAGATTAAGATTGCCAATGAAGTTATCAACACTATCGCTCTCATAGACAGTGGAGCTGATCTCAATTGCATCAGAGAAGGATTGGTTCCTTCCATCCATTTTGAAAAGACTAATGAAATATTACACAATGTCAGTGGCGTCCGTATGCAATTAAACTTTAAAATTCCCGAAGCTACTGTCTGCAGTAATGGATGGTGCCTCCTGAATTCTTTTGTTTTAGTCAAAGATCTATCCCAAGATGTTATTTTGGGTACTCCTTTCCTCACCCAAATCTATCCCTTCACAGTTGACCATAACGGCATTCATGCAGATATCCTTGGCAAAAAATTAGATTTCAACTTTCTTGATCCTATCAAAAGAAGAGATCTTGATATCCTCTAGTCCGTCTCTATCAAAAGGCAATTAAATCTCATTGATCACAAAAAGACTTTTATGAAAGATCTGACCGATGAAATTGTTTTCTTAAAAATTGAAGAAAAACTTCAAAGTCCTTATCTGCAAACCAAAATCCTTGATCTTGAAAAGCTTTTCAAAAGCCAGGTCTGTTCTGACATCCCTAATGCGTTTTGGGATCGAAAGAAACATCAAGTCTCTCTTCCCTATGAAAAGACCTTTAGCGAAAGAGACATTCCTACCAAAGCCAGACCCATTCAAATGAATAGAGAACTTTTAGAAGTCTGTAAAAAGGAAATAGACTCTTTATTAACCAAGCAGTTAATAAGGAAGTCTCAGTCTCCTTGGAGCTGTGCAGCTTTCTATGTTATGAATGCATCAGAGAAAGAAAGAGGGGTTCCCAGGTTGGTCATCAACTATAAACCCCTCAATAACGTCTTGCAATGGATCAGGTATCCAATCCCTAACAAAAGAGATCTACTTAACAGGCTCTTCGAAGCAAAAGTATTCTCAAAATTTGACATGAAAAGCGGCTACTGGCAGATCCAGATAGCCGAAGAAGACAAATACAAAACAACATTCACCGTTCCCTTTGGCCACTACGAATGTAATGTTATGCCTTTCGGCCTTAAGAACACCCCTTCAGAGTATCAGAGAATTATGAATAATATTCTCAATCCTTACTCTGACTTCCTCATTGTCTACATTGATGACGTGCTTATCTTTTCAAAAACCTTAGATGAGCATTTCAATCATTTAAACATTTTTCTACATACCATCAGAAAAAATGGTTTAGTTTTATCAGCTACCAAGATGAAACTATTCCAAATCAAAGTCAGGTTTCTTGGTCATGATATTTATCAGCAGACTATTAAACCTATTCACAAGAGCATTGAATTTGCTGACAAATTCCCAGATGAGATTAAAGACAAAACCCAACTTCAAAGGTTTCTTGGATGTCTTAACTACATCTCTGATTTCTTTCCTGGTCTCAGACAAATTTGCATACCTTTGTTTCTTAGACTTAAGAAGAATCCTCCTCCTTGGGGTATTAAGCAAACTAAAGCCGTCCGTTTCATTAAGAAAGAGGTTAAAACCCTCCCTTGCATTGGTATCCCTCAACCCAAGGCATTTAGGATTGTGGAAACAGATGCCTCTGATATAGGTTTCGGTGGCATTCTAAAGCAAAGATTAGAGACTAGTAGTCCTGAGCAACTAGTTAGATTTTACTCTGGTTGTTGGACTGGCCCCCAAAAGAACTATAGCACAGTTAAGAAAGAAATCCTTTCCATTGTTGCTCGCATTTCTTAGTCTTTCAAAACCTCAAAAGTCATTGCTACAATTTTTATGGTGTTCCTTCGTGTCAAAAGAATTTCAATCAAATTTTAGCAACCTCCTATGATTCTGAAGATGCAAAAACACTTGACCTTCACATTGCAAGGATGACACTTCTCAGAAAGCAAAACGCAGCAAATAGATTGATTGCTTCTCAGGTAAAGTTCTCTTCCCTTCCTTTCTAACCATGTTATTTGCATTTTCAGAAATGGCGGGGAGAGGAAACTCCTCTCGGAAGCAAACTCCAGCAGACTACCTCCCTCAAAAGAAGACTGGCAATTTAGTACCAGTACAAAACCAGTTCCAAAGTCTATCACAATATCCTACCCTCTCAAAGGCCTCAAGCCCAAAGACCCCACAAAAAAAAGAGTCAAAGTCCAAAGTCTTTCATAAATATGTCATTAAACAATCTCCCATTGAGGAATTATGTTTAACTAAAGAATTAGTGACTCATGAACCCAAAGAGTTCGAACCTTTCATCAAGAGTCTCTTCTCTCAAGACTTTCAATGGTTCCCTACTGAACCAGCTAAAACGCAAAAAATCTTCGAGTTCATTTTGGTAGATTCTCATTCTGCAGAAATCTCCCATACCAAAGATGACAAAGATCCCAATCTTATACTTTTTTCTAAGTGTAAGATCCTCAAAGTAATCTCCAGAGACCAATGGGGTGATCCCACTTCAAATAAGCAATTCTCTATTCCCTTTTACCCAAAGGGATACTCCTACTATGACTATCGCCTGACATGGTCAAAAACATTTTTCATCAGACCCTTTAACCACTCATGGTTCTTCTTTTTTTACAAAGACTGTCCAGACCAAATACCAATCTGGTTTTACTCCTGGTGGAACCTTTTTGGTCCTGTCCCTGAAATTTACCATGAACCAGTTAAGTTAGCCCTTGACTACTTTTGCAAACATTGTTTCTGGCCGGAGTATGTCAAACCAGTCCAATTTCACAAAAATACTGGTGTCGCTTGGATCTTTTGTTGGATCTACGATCTCTGACAAATCCTTCTGACACCACTCCCATTATCCCTCTGTAGACTTTACAAAGTCAGATGGTGGGAGAAATTTGACTTAGACCTAGTCTCCCTTGATAAGATTAAAACCCTTATCCAGTCCAAAAGAACCTCCAAAACTCCTCAAAATACCCAAACAATTCATCCCACAGGTATTCCAATGGCATCTTCTTCTCAGTCACCACCATTAACTGCAGTCCAGCAGAAAGAGTGGGAAGAATTTCAAAATTGGAAAAAATATCAAGAAAGAATGGCAGCCCAGTCGAGTGCAGCCCAATCAAGCAATGACCAAGTCAATACCATTATAATGAAAGAGGATCAGCCCAAATCTGTTAAAAACAAATCATGGGCTGACAAGGTCCAAGAAGACGAACTGGAAGCCCAAAACAGTTCGTCCAATCAAGACTACAACGAAGATTTTAACCCTTATGATCAATTTGCTCAAAATCCTTACGCTTGATAATCCATATCAAAATGATGGCCTAAGAACTATTCAAGTCCAGCAAGAAGTCTTTGGCCCAACCCAGCAAAATCAGATGTCGGCACAAGCAATCAGTGAGTTCAATTCACCTTCAGCAAAAGTTTATGGCCGACAAAGATTTTCAACAAAAGAAGAAGATTACAAAAGTCTTTTTCTGCAAAAACTTATGGCTGACAATGACTATTAGCAAAAACAGAAGACTCCAAAAGTTCTTTCCAGCAATTGTAAATCCCACTTGTTTTTAACTGTACACATGAATAGTTGTACGGCTTCCAAACAGGGGATCCCAAATAGTCACTTTTCATTTTCTTTAAATAGCAAAGCCTCTCAGTCTGTTGAAGGCACGCTGATTTAGAATCATTTTTCTCTTTCTCTTGTAATATAAACATCTATTTCTGCCTCCTTGGAGCCCGATCGGAGACCAAGATCAGGTTCCAATCTATCTTTATAGTTTTTCTTATATTTGTTTTAGTCCCAGTCTATATATTTTCTCAATAAACATTGTTTTCAATTCTAAGCATTTCCTGGGTTAGATTTGGAGCCCGATCGGAGACCAAGATCAGGTTCCAATCTATCTTTATAGTTTTTCTTATATTTATTTTAGTCCCAGTCTATATATTTTCTCAATAAACATTGTTTTCAATTCTAAGCATTTCCTAGGTCAGATTTGGTATCAGAGCCTGTTAGGGATTGGATACCTGATCCATTGTAAGACGTTATTGAGGGGTTTATAGTTGATGACCAACCTGGGAACCCCTCTTTCTTTCTCTGCTGCATTCATAACATGGAAAGTTGCACAGCTCCAAGGAGACTGAGACTTCCTTATTAACTGCTTGGTTAATAAAGAGTCTATTTCCTTTTTATAGACTTCTAAAAGTTCTCTATTCATTTGAATGGGTCTGGCTTTGGTAGGAATGTCTCTTTCGCTAAAGGTCTTTTCATAGGGAAGAGAGACTTGATGTTTCTTTCGATCCCAAAACACATTAGGGATGTCAGAACAGACCTGACTTTTGAAAAACGTTTCAAGATCAAGGATTTTGGTTTGCAGATAAGGACTTTGAAGTTTTTCTTCAATTTTTAAGAAAACAATTTCATCGGTCAGATCTTCCATAAAAGTCTTTTTGTGATCAATGAGATTTAATTGCCTTTTGATAGAGACAGACTGGAGGATATCAAGATCTCTGCTTTTGATAGGATCAAGAAAGTTGAAATCTAATTTTTTGCCAAGGATATCTGCATGAATGCCGTTATGGTCAACGGTGAAGGGATAGATTTGGGTGAGGAAAAGAGTACCCAAAATAACATCTTGGGATAGATCTTTGACTAAAACAAAAGAATTCAGGAGGCACCATCCATTACTGCAGACAGATGTTTCAGGAATTTTAAAGTTTAATTGCATACGGACACCACTGGCATTGTGTAATCTTTCATTAGTCTTTTCAAAATGGATGGAAGGAACCAATCCTTCTCTGATGCAATTGAGATCAACTCCACTGTCTATGAGAGCGATAGTGTTGATAACTTCATTGGCAATCTTAATCTTAACAGGACAGTTCCATTTCTGAAAGTTCATTCTGTTTAGGACTGTAAGAAATAGATTGTCATTAGTAGGAAAGGGGTCTTCTTAAATGCGTTTTGAAGTAGTTTTGGAATGTTTGGAACTACTTCAAGATCTATAAGTAGATTTGCTGCTAGAACTGCTACTTGGGTCTATTTTAGATTCAAGTATAGTGAGTCTAGTTTCGATCTCTAGATCAAGAGGATCTTTAAGCATGACGTACTCTTGAAGATCTCTAATCTCTTTTTTGAGTTTGTTGACCTCTGACTGAAGGTCTTTGGTTGTAACTGGTGAGCCAAAGAGGCTAGAAGAGGGTCTGTTTTCAAAGAGTTTAGAAATGCTAAAAGGCTCGTTGAAAGCGGTTCTTTGTTCTTTGAAAATGAGGTCCTTAAGTTTCATGAAATATTCATGTTTAACTTGTGGATCTGGAATTTGGTTAACAAGCTCGAAAAGATCTTCATCTCTATCGGCTTTAGTTATGACATTACATCATTGTTGTGGTTGATTATCTTCTGAATCAGGGGAACTGTAGTCTACTTCATAGATTCCATCGTCATCAGAATGATCAGATAGATTAATAATCTTTTTTAGACCTTCTCTAAGATCTGGGTTATCTTTGAATAACTCGTTGACCTTTTGCTTTAAAGGACAACTATCTGCTTTATGCCCTGGCTTACGACACTTGTAGCAGATGATCTTTTTACTAGGTCTATTGGATCTGTCAAACTTGGTTTGGCTAGGTCTGTGTTTTCTAGAGCTTTTCCAGGTTCTAGAGAAATTTCTCTTTTTATGAGATTTTTCCATGTCAGCTCTTGAAGGGGCTTGGATCTTTTCCATTCCAAAGGCTTCGCAGAAGTTTCCCATTTCTCTTCTGGATCTACCCTTTCCCCCCCCCCCCCCCCCCCCCCCCGTATTTTGCCTGAATTTGAAGTTCAGTGCATAATGCTAGACCTTCCTTTTTAATAAAGGCTCCAAGCTGGCCATAAGTAATATCTTTCCATGGAATTTCTTCTGTTCCAATGGTTTCTTTGAGCTTGGTTGAGATACGTTTGGCGAAAAGGGAAGGTAAGTCGGCGACGAATCTTTCCTTCCAAAAAGATTCATTGCAGTTTGGTCTCTTAAGGACATAGGTTAAAAATACATCTTTGTACCACCTGTAGTCACTTAAGGTTGGGAAATTTAGGTTGGTCAAGGTGATCTTATTAGCTTGTAATTCTTCTTGGGGATTGCCCACGAAATACATGTTGATTGCATAGATAAGCTGACCTGAGGCGTTTTGCTCAGTGGTAATTCTACCTGTCTCATCTTCAGTAGAGATGGTAGCATCTAGGATCTCCATTTTTTGCTGAATATTGGTAGCATTATCCCACCAGTATTTTAATTGCCCTGTGAATCCTTGGATTATAAGGCAAGATGCAGTTTTGTCAGACTTATTTTGGGTTCTATAGGCAACTTTGACCATGCCCATTTCTTGGAGAGTATTCATGATTTCTCCTTCTGACTTACCATCTATGTTCCATTCGTAGATGGATGTGCCATTGTAATCTGTGGATCTAAACTTTGCTCTTTCTTCATACTGAAGATCAGGAGGAGTTGGTCTATTGTAGTAGTTTCTAGTGTCTGAATTACCAAACCTTTTGGTATGGTGTTGAGATCTGTTACCTCTTCTTCTGAGTTTATTGATCTCTGGTAAGACAGATTCTATGTGATTAATATCATCAATAGACTCATTTTCAATACTAGTATCTTTAGTACTGAGACTGCTATGATCAAGGCTGGACTCATCATTGCAACTTCTTTTGCATTTTGCTTTAAGCAGTTTATATTTGCATGATTGGAATGAGTAGAAGGGGTAATCCTGGAGTTTGATGCTTGAATTGCATCGAGTCTTTGAGAGGTAGAGGCTTGGAATGCGTCTATCCTTTGAGAGATTTTCTCCAAGACTGTGGGAGGATTGAGGTTTATATTTCTCAACAGATTGCTAGGAATGCTTTCGGATTGAAAGTGTGGTTTGGAAATATCCCTAGGAAATTTAGGTGGATTAAATCCATTGTCGATTCCCAAGTGAACTTGGTCTATCTGTTCGGCAATGGTGTGGAGAATTTGGTTAGAGTAATTGTTCCGATTGTAAATATTTTTTTATGTCTCCAAGATTTACCTAACTATTGTCAGTATCAGATCTTCCTCTTTTGAAAGGTTCGGCCTTTATCTCAACACTGAGAATTATGCCTTTGAGAGGTGGATGGACAGACGTACTAGTACTTGTTGGAAGATGCTTCCAGGTTCTAGTGATTCTATTCTGAACTTCCAGATAAGAAAGATGGAAATGGTCTTCTATGTCTATTCTGGACAAATATATAGAGAACCATTTTAAAAAAAGAATATTGGTTTGAAGTTTATACATCTCTTCATAATATTCCTTTTGGATTTGGTCTCTACAGACTTTGTCTATGTTCATGAACCATTTTTTCTTCTTATCGTTCTTGGGATTGTAAAAGTCTTTTCTCAAATATTCTTTATCAATAGTAAAATCATCTTTAGATAATACATTGATAGTAGAATAGCTATGCATATCAATGGATGTTGGTGAATGACCACCGGTTGACTCAACATCATTAGGAGGGATGACTCTTGGTAAAGGAGCTTCAAAATTGACATGGTCATTTCTAAGGGCTCCTGAAAACTCGCTTCTAATGGAATAGAAGGGGTCATGGATAGAGTTCCTTCCAGGAATAAATGTTGGTCTATTAGTGGAAGTTTCTCTTGTAGAATTAAATCTGATGAGAATCCTGCCATCAGTTTCTTCTATAATCTAAGAAAACTCTTGATGTTCCATATTCCTAGGAGGGTTGTCATTTTCGACTTCCAAGGTTTCAGGAATGGTTATGTCTTTCCATTTAATGGTCTTTGGGGTAAAGGTACAAGACTTTTCTGCTTCAAGCTGAAGCAAAATGGTTTCTCCCTGTGGTAGAGGAGAAATTGTACACTTTGGGTCTGTCAAAGAACTCATTAACTTAAAATGGAGTCTATAGATAACCGCGAAGTTCTTAGTGAATTACTTGCAGTTATTATTGAGCATTTTGATGTCTAAAATCAGAGTTTGACATATCCTAGGGTCGGTCATGTCAACTGTGAAATTAGGAGAACAATTAAAGAATAAAGGACCATTGCAAATGTTTGATTGAATTAAGGCTAAAATAGAGTCTTTGTAGGTAATGAATCTGTCATCTCTAAGAGCTAGAAAGACAGAAGAATCTATTCCCTTTCTATGTAAGGGTTTTAATGCTATTTGGATTAATCCAAGATGCATGAATCTGTACCCTTTTCTCAGGTAACTCCTGATGGTTAAAGGATTGAGAAGTTTTAAAGACTGGTGTTCTTTAGTCAGACTAATGGTTTCCTCTTGATGTTTAATGCAACATGCATGGAACATATCTAAAATTCCGGTTCTATAGATTGATTGAGAATTGTCTGGAATAGTCCAGTCTTCTATATTGTCAGGGTCTAAGGTGAACATGTTTTCATTGCTATGGATCACCTGGCCGGAATTACTACCGGAACCACGCCTAAACAGTCTTCTTATGTTTTCAGTCATGATTTCATTACTGTTGTTGGAGTTTTACTAGATAGGGTTGGACCTAGGGCTCATAACAGTGGGACCATCCACCGGGACCACCTAAACAAAGGCTGACCAAACGGATCTTACGGGACTAAACCAAACACTGTGCCCAGAGACTAGATCCAAACTTACGAAAGTAAAACAGTAACAAGAATAATGAAAACGATGATGAATAGCAAGACAACTGTGTAAACAAGGCTCTGATACGAGGATTGGTTCCTTCCATCCATTTTGAAAAGACTAATGAAAGATTATACAATGCCAGTGACGTCCGTATGCAATTAAACTTTAAAATTCCATATTCTAATTGCTCACGAAATTTGACACTCCTTCCATAAGAAGAAAAAAGGAAAACTAAGTTGGATGGAACTTAAATTAGATATGGAGAAGGATTACGATAAACTCATCTGGAATTTTATTCAACAAATTTTGCTTAAATTCGGGTTTGACTTCTCTTGGGTTGAACGCGTCATGACTTGTATTACCAACACATCCTCATACGTTCTTGTTAATAACGAACCTGGAGATCTTTTCCATCGAAATTGCGGATTACGTCAAGGTGATCTAGTTGCACCTTTTCTTTTCATATTATCTATGGAATATTTTGCTCGTACTCTTTCTCAGGCTTCCGAGTCTCCTGAGGAAAGAGTTGGCATTCAACTTACTAAACAAGGTATCCGCATTCCTTTTTTAAACTTTGCTAATGATACTCTTATTTTGGCAAATGCATCTAAATAAAACATGCTCTATATCAAAACAATTCTCGATGATTTCACTAGCAAATCAGGATTAGCTATCATTTATCATAAAAGTACTTTCCAAACTTCGTTTAATGTCCCTAGTCAACAAGCTGAGTCCTTAGCTAGCATACTAAATATACAAGCTACACACTCTATGGAAAAATATTTAGGTATCCCTATTGTTAGGGGTAGGTTTAAGAATAATATGTTTGATTATTCTGTCTCAAATTTGAAGAAACAATTAGGGAAATGGAAAGCTAACTCTCTTTCCCAAGCTGGGAGGACTATTCTTATCCAATCTTACCTTCTCTCTAAAACTATTTATCTTATGCAGAGTTTCTTATTACCAAAAGGCGTTTGCCAGGAAATTGATAAAATTAACAAGAGTTTTTTTTTCTGGAATAATTTTTCGGCGAATCACCACCCTATTATTAACTGGGAGAAGATTTGTCAGCCCAAAAGTTGTAGGGGATTGGATTTAGCTCAGTCCTCTACTATTAACAGTGCTATGCAAATGAAGCTTCTTTGGAAATTACTTGTTGAACTAGATAGTATGTGGTTTCGTATCATTGCTGATAAATATCTTGCGTATACTCACTTGTTTTCTTATCATAAACGTAATTCAGACTCTTGGCAGTTTTCTACACTTCTACAACTTTGTGACATATTTCATAAAGGAATCATTTTGCAAGTGGGTGATAGCACCCATATAAAATTTTGATCTGATAACTGGATTCCAGATAGTATCCTATAACTATACTCTAACCAACAAGATTTGAATGCTACTGTTTCGTAATATATCACTCCAAATAAATTCTGGGATGTTGTGAGTCTTTCGCAAATCCTACCTCTGCATATTATTACCAAAATTATTCATATTTATATACCTAGGACTCATATACCTGATAAACTTATCTGGAGACCTTCTGCGGATGGTTGCTTCTCTATTAAAAGTGCCAGATCCTTAAGTAATATCAGTTCTCTCTCTTTCTCCCAACAAGATTTTCCTACTTGGATTTGGAGAGAAAATATTCCTCCTAAAATTAAACACTTCATTTGGAAAGCTCTTTCTAACTCTCTACCTACAACAGAACGACTCAATAGGCATTACTCTAGGGTACCTTCACAATGTGTTCTATACAATATGACAACGGGAGACTCTAATCATTTATTTTTTGGATGTTCTTTTACTCTTAACTTAATCCAACATCTTCAACAACTCATTGGTCAAAATTACACTATACAATTTGGATCGGATTTTTGGACGAACATGAATTACTTTCGGCAAAACAATACCGACATTCAACTTATTATTTTCCTTTGGTGGAACATTTGGAAGCATATGAACTCCTTAATATTCAGAAACACATAGCCTCGAAATACTAATCTCACAAACCTTTCTCACATTAAGTACAAAGAATGGATTGCATCTACTATGGCTAATCACAAATCTAATTCCCGTCGTACTAATAATAAAAAGAGAAAATCGGGACGATGGAGTAAACCAGGAGAACAATAGACAAAATTAAACTTTGATGCTTCTGTTAAACATAATTCACCTTGTCACATTGGAATAATCCTTCGTAATCATTTAGGTGAGGTGATCTTTTTGGACCATAAGCAGTTTATTTGCTCCTCCCCTCTTCATGCGGAGGCGCTAGCTGCTTTGGAAGGAATTCGTAGAGCTATCTCCCTTAACATTAGGTTTTTAGTGCTTGAGAGAGATAATTTAACTGTTATTAATTCAATTAGAGGTATATGAAAAATACCATGGGAAATCAAACCTATTATCTCTGAAATTTTAATGCTTTTACACTGTTTTTTGGGTGTTCAGATATAGGGAAACCAACAGAGCTACTGACTTTCTCGCCACAACTAATGTCTCCCCTATTTTGCTTTGTGGTACCATCATGGACTTCTTGACTCCTAATCTTCAACGCCATCAATTATTTTGATTGTGTTTTCAGCTTCTACATTGTAACTCTAGTCTTCATTTAGCTTGTAAGAAGCTTGTAAAAAGCATCCTCTGCGATAATTTAGGTATTTCTTCTACTATGTAAGGATATATTCTGTTTGTCATATATCCAAAAAAACAATGCACGATCCTGGAAGGCTAGCCTAGACTCAGTACTTTCTCCGTTTGGTAATAGATGTCGTTTTAGCCTTCTTTTTTGTTAAGAAATAGTTTTCATTTTAGGATTGCATGTAATAATTTATTGGTGAGTTACGAGGTATGTTATTGGAAATTGTATATATATTGACATTTTTTATGTAAATTCTCTTTACTTATTGGTAAAATTAGATGGGTAATTATTATTTTGTAAATTTTAGATAAAGTATATAGTGTTTTAACTTAATGATTGCATTCCTTAATAGTTGTGTCAAAGGCTAAAACGACATCTATTATCGACTGGAAGGAGTATTATTTTTAGGATTTTTCTAATGTGTGCCCATGGACACACAAAAAGAATTCCATATTTAGCAATAATCCCTTTTAGCCACTGGTTTAATTTTTTTTCCTAGGGGTTCACCCCTTCTATTTTAGGGGATAGTAATTTGCAAATTTAAACTCTTAATATGTGTCCATGAACACACATTAAAAAAATGTTTTTTCTAGTGTGTGTCCATGGGCACACTCTAAGAATTCCTTTTTTGGCAATTATTTAGTTAGCCACTAGTTTAATCTTGTTTGTTAAGGGTTTATCAATTCTCTATTAGGAAATATTTTGAAGATAAATTTCATATTTAAGCTTGTTAGCATGTGTCCATGGACACACACTAGAAAAACCGTTAAAAAATCGTTATTTTTAAACCGTGCCTACTCTCAGAAATACCTTTTATATTGAGCTTATTTTAGAAAAAAGTACATTTTTTCCACATCAACATAAAAATATCCTTCTCTTTTCATCACGACCACCCATTTTCTATCCCAATAAGATTTCTCTCACCCCTACACTTGTCAGTTGTCTCCCTTTCCCTCTCGTGAGCAACATGGAAATTGTTTGGCTTACCCTGATGGTAGCCAACCCACATGCCACGTCAGCAACTTTTTTTTTAAGAGAAGCAGCTTTTTAGTTAATTAATTTTTAGTTAACCAAATTCTATGCGTATTAGAAAAAGTATAAATAAATAAGACTCTTTCTCTTCATCTTATATAACCCATATCCAACTTGTATCATTGTTTTAAAATCAAATTCCAATTTTGTTTTTAATCAATTTTCACTTTTATATGTCTCGAGCTATTTATAATTATAATTATCTTTTGATATATAATAATATTATGTACATGAGTTTATGTGATACCCCGTATTTTTGTAAGGTTATTTTGGGAATTTTGGAATTTTCCCGAGTACCCGTTGTGTACGTCGGATTTAATACAGAGAGTTTGAGACATTCTGTAATGTGCTCTGTATCTGTAATATTTTTCTCAGTGAAATAATATAAAGACAACATGCCTTGGATTTTAATATTCGTTCGCGTATGATAATTTTTATCCCGGTTTAATGTCATGTTCGTTCAAAGCTGAACGGGCGGGAAAAGCTGGTCACGGCGACCGCCGTACAGTCGCGGCGACTGCCATCGCGGATCCAAGAACGGCGACCGCCGTACAGTCACGGCGTCCGCCGTCCCAATGCTCGAGGTGGTAGCTGGCGTGCCAGGCTACGGCGGCGACCGCCGTATATTACGGCGCCCGCCGTAATTGCCGTCGTCGTTGTCCGGAAGTCTTTGCCTGATGGTCGCCGGCGTGGTTCTGGCGAGCGCCGAACTAGCTTTTGTAGGCCTATCTTCGTGCTCCCGATGCTTTGGCTATAAAAGGAGGTGTTGGGGAAGGGATTTGAGCCATCCCAAACACCGAACCTCTGCCAAATTTTCGTGTCGTCGGAGTTGTGTTTCGCAGGAGTTCGGAAGCTCTCGTCGGTGTCGTTTGGTGGTGTTTCCAGAAGCCCTTTAGAAGCCTTTTGGTTGCCTTTGGAGGTCAGAACCCAAGCAAGGCGGAAAGGGGTTGAAACGCGCATCATTTTGGTGAGATTTCTCTCGTTTCCGTCGTCTGAGTTCTTCACGGCGACCGCCGTGTTCTTCGTGGCGCCCGCCGTGATGAATGCGGCGACCGCCGCCAAGAACGGCGACCGCCGCCAGTGCCCAGAATGCCTTCGTGGCTTTGGCTTGGTTGGTTGTGGTCGTGGCGTCTTTCCTTTCGTTCTCTTTCGTCGTTTTTAGATTCCTACTACGGTTATGTCGGATCTAACTTAGGGTTCCTTTTATGGGTCGACTCGAAGGTTGTTGTGCTGTCGGAGTTATACCCGTGTCGAGCCCGGAATCCAGTTGTCGTCGTTAGGCTATTCTGCGGATTAAGGCAAGTGGCGGTTCGCTCTTGCTCGTTCGTTCCATATTTACATTAATTATCATTAGTTTATCTGAGTAATTAATTTGGAATGAATACTCTGTTTGTCTGGAAACGGTTTTGATAAACTGTTTTGAAAATCATATAATAGGTTGTATATCTGTTAGAACAACGCTATTATCTGTGATCGCCTTTCGGGCATTTATGTGGATTTATCCTGTAACTGTTATTGTGCTGTAACTGTATAGTTAGCACTGTTAAATAGGAACGTTACTCGGACTCTGTCCAGTCGTTTCTTTATAATCTGGTATTGGGGTGGCTCGTCTCCATCTGGTACTATTCTAAGATCATGATCGGTCTCTTTCACAAGTGTGTAGAGACAGGACACTTAGCTAGTGTCACAAACCTTCCGGTGTATGTCACTCTCGACGAAACGTATACTAAGATGTGTCGTCCAAATGATGGGGTACACATGTAAAAGTCTAATAACGTGATGTGTGTTTTTGAAACATAAATCAGATAAGTGCTACTCGACGCACATAACTAATAAACCTTCGGCGAGTAGTGCAGCTAAGTTATAGTGCAGCTAGGAAAACTCGTCTCGACTTTGATCATAGTACGTTCTCTTTCCAATCTGGATTCGCTGTATGCGATGAGGTTGGTCGTGAACCGAAGCATCTCAGTCAACTTTTAAATCATTGTTGTATGATTCTGTAACATTCCACATTTGTCATATTTCCTTAAGGACTCAATCTCTTGGAGTCTCTTTTCGAGTTGATTTCTGTGAAGATCCAGTCTTCCAGAATCTTCTCTTGTGCATACCTCTTGTTTATTCCAATAGGAGTATGATGGTTGACTATCGTCATCGGTTGTTATTCGAGAAGCGATGAGTCTAACCTAATACGACTGCTTCGAACCATTTTGCTTTGTACCCTTGCTAGTCTATTCAAGTAGACTAACCCACGAACTTTGTTCTCTACATGTGGGCTGGTGTCATCCGTTCGATTCGGCACATCAGATCGAAAGTAGCTCAGAAGAATAGAAGGACTATGGAGTCGATGGTGGTTTTTGAACGTTTTAATTATTTCTTTAATCAGGTTGAGATCTTTTGGACAATAACTTTGGTTGTAATGTGCTTTATAAGACTTCATCTGTATTTGGTTTAAACTTTGTGTTAGCCTATTCGGGATTGGGTTGTAATCCCGTAACTCTTGTTTCCTTGACAATGTTATGTTTTGGAATTGAATGCTTTGATCATTATGTATCATTTGTATTTCATAAATTGTATTTAAACGGTAAAGCCTTGGGTGATCTCGGTAAGGAACACTGGGGTCACTGACGGTAATACCTATCCAAAAGGGTTAAGTTTTGGGGGTGTTACAGTTGTGGTATCAGAGCCAAAGGTTTTAAAACGGGTTTAGGATTTTTATAAACCATTTATCCATTTTCGAAAATGCTTTGAAAAGGGCTCTGAATTTTCAAAGTAAAAAGAATTTAAAAAAAAAACACCGTTCATAGTCATGTCTTCTGGATAGTCTGATATAGTAAGCTTGCTTCTATGTCTAGAAAGACTAATTCCTTCATCGTTATCCTATAGGAGATGGGTGCATGTCTCTCTCTGAAGAAGGGGTCGGAAGATGCCGAGATGGATTCACCATCTACCGAGAGGCTAGACTTCCCTATACCCCAGAGGTGCTTCGAGGTTGGAGGCCCGAGCAGCCCATCTGAGGAGATCAAGCATGTGCTTCCTGAGTCGGTAGTCCTGGTGTCAAGGAATGCTGTAGTTCCTGTGACAGCACCAGTGGAGCCACCAAGGGAGGAAGCAATGCAAGGAGATGAATCGTCGAGGTACGCGAGAGGGTACTACCATGACGATTACCTGATGGATATGATTATTGAAGGGAGCGAGGAGGAAGATGAAGAAGAGGACCCCATAGAGGATGACCCCGAAGAGGAAGAAGAGGAAGAGGACCCCATCGAGGATGATCCCGAGGAGGATGTCGAGATGGACCTCAGCGGACAAAACCAGGAGTCCGATGACTTGAGGCACTTGCTGGTGGATAGTCAGGAAACGGGGATGCAATTTATTCACCCCAGTACAGAGTTACCACCTATGCAAGAGTTGCCACCAGTGCCAGAGTACGCACCCATGTCAGAAGCTGATTGGGAGGCACTGTATAGCAAGTACGGTATTAGGAGAAGTGACATGGAATCTCAGCCTATCCCTACTCCAAGAAGAAGGAGGTCAGAATCCGAGCTGCAGAAGATCCTCCGCCAGAGCGAGGTAATCTCTGCAGAACAGCAGCGTCGGAGGGATGAGCTGATCGCCAGTACTCAGAGGAGGGCTGGGATAGGAGGGCCAGTCATGGACGACCCATACCTTACCATGACTGAGATAGGACCATGTGCTTCAGGGTCAAGCCGGGTGCGAAACCCATCGCCAGAGCTCGATGGTGAGCCTAGTCCGAAGAGACCGTGCACGAGTAGCCAGTCTTATGGGAGACATTTTGGAACGCCTTGATGAGAATTGGCGTTGCCTATCGCAGTAGTTTCATTTCTTAGTATTCCAAGTTTGTACTGTGTGTAATATTTCAGTATTGCGGCAAGTACTCTGGGAAACACTTTTATCTTCGAGCAATGTTGTCCTAGCGCTCGGATGATAGACTTATGTGTAGCTTGTGTAACAGTTCGAAGGTTCATCTATAAAATGCCAAGTTGATCTATTCTGAGTAATTCCTTTACGTTGGTATATTGCATAAGTATATTGTATAATATTAATGTATTGAATGCTTGGAATTGGATCGGTAAACAGATGGTGAACCCAAGAAGCATGAGGAACTCGATTCGAGCCGGTGCTGGGACTAGCCAAGATCCCAGGCCAGCAGGAAGAGGTGTTCAGGATGAGCACGAGTCAGAGTCTCGCGTCCAACATAGGCGTGAAGGTCAGGATCAGACCCAAGCGCCGGCGCTATTTGATGCCGCAGCTGTTGAGGCGATTTGCGAGATTGTGATGCAGGCAATTGCAGACGTATTGAGACCCAGTGCGCCTCAAGTGCAAGAAGTGCCTACTCACGCAGCGGTTCCTGATGTTGTGGAGCCCAGAAACCCTGTGGTTCAGGAGAATGCCGTCAGGGCTAGAGACAGCTATGGTCGCGCTCTTAAGACCATCACTTCCATGAGGCCTGATTGCTATAACGGGAAAGGGGAGCCAGTAGCAGTGACTCATTGGTTCTCCCATATGGAGAGGCTGTTTCGGAACGTGGAGTATACTGAGGCCGAGAAGGTCCATATCGCTTCTCTTCAGCTGAAGGAGGAGGCTAGCGAGTGGTGGGAGAACACAGGTTTGGCTGAGAGCCCAGTGTTGACTTGGTCGATGTTCAAGACCAAGATGGTTGATCGTTTTTTCTCTCGTGCTATGAGAGAGGAGAAGCATAAAGAGTTCTTGTACCCAAAGACGGATGGTCTGAAAGTGACCGAGTTGGCGTCTAAGTTCAATCATCTTTTACAATACGCCCCTGCCGAGATCACCAGCGAGGCCCAAAAGATCTGGTACTTCCACGAGTGGATGAGCCCGGATATCAAGCCGTTAATGGTGCACCACACATGCTCTACCTTGGAGCAGTATGTGGATTGTGCCTATAAGCTGGAGGTAACTCTAGAGGAGTCGACCAAGAGGCACAACCGACAGAAGTCGATGCAGAACTAGAACCAGGGAGGTGGTTTTAAGCGCCCTGCGCCACCGTCTAACTTTGCTAAGTCCGGCTGAGCTAAGACGGAGATGACGCAAGGAGGATCGACTCAACAGTCAGGGCAGACCAGGAGTTCAGTTCAGTGTTATAATTGTGGTACTGCTGGGCACAAGAGCAATGAGTGTATCAGAAGGAGAAGAGGTCGTGCTTTGGGTGTGGACGTGATGGTCATCTGCAGAAGTTCTGCAAGAAGGGGAAGCAGAAGGGAGTAGAGTCGCAGCAAGGGTCAGTTCATCAGAGCAACCGACCTAGGTTCAAGCCTGCCGAGACTCCTAGCCCTTCAGTGCAGACGACTGCTCAGAACAGGGGAAAGGCCCCAGCTGTTTCTGGAAGTCAGGGCCAACGCTTGTACGAGATGCGTGAAGCAGATGGACCCAATGCCCCAATTGCTCAAGGTACTCTATACCTTCACTCTACTTCAGTGTGCATTCTGTTTGATTCTGGTGCTACGCATTCCTTTATTTCGGATAGCTGTGTTAGCAAGTTAGACTTAGTGTGCAACGATTCGTGCGACCCTTTCGTCGTTAATCTTCCTAATGGAGAACGTTTGGTGGAAACCAAGCATCTGTCCGACTTTCCGATTACCATTCAGGGTAAGGAATTTGAGGCAGATCTAATCTGTATAGCCATGGCACCATACGACATTATCCTCGGTATGGATTGGCTGATGTGTCACAAGGCGGTGATCGACTTCAGTTCAAGAACGGTGACGGTGTCATTTGGGGGCCAGTTCGTGTGCAAGTTCAAAGGTCGAAATGACACTGATAACGGCAAGCTGATCAATGCGATGGCTGCGTTTAAGCTACTACGACAAGGATGTGTCGGGTACCTTTGCTACTTGGATTCGCCTGCAAAGGATGGACCTGAGGTTCTTGATATTCCTGTAGTTAGGGAGTTTTCAGATGTCTTTCCGGAAGAAATTCCTGGATTACCCCCGAACCGTGACGTAGAATTTTCAATTTATCTTGAGCCTGGTACGGCGCCGATTTCCAAATCACCGTATCGGATGGATCCAGCTGAGATGCAAGAATTGAAGAATCAACTTGAAGATCTTCTTGACAAAGGTTATGTCAGGCCGAGTGCATCGTCGTGGGGTGCTCCGGTATTGTTCGTCAAAAAGAAGGACGGATCATTCCGACTTTGTATCGACTACCGAGAGTTGAACAAGGTGACGATCAAGAACAAGTATCCTTTGCCTAGGATTGATGACTTGTTGGACCAGTTACAGGGAGCAAAGGTTTTCTCCAAGATCGACCTGAGATCTGGATATCATCAACTCAGGATTCGTGAGCAGGACATTCCTAGAACTGCGTTTAGGACCAGATATGGTCATTACGAGTTCGTAGTGATGCCTTTTGGGCTTACAAATGCTCCAGCTGTCTTTATGGATTTGATGAACCGATGTTTTCACCAGTACTTGGATAAGTTCGTGGTGGTCTTCATCGACGACATTCTGATCTATTCTCCGAATGAAGAAGTCCACGAGGAACATCTGCGGATTGCCTTGTCAATCCTTAGACAACATCAACTTTTTGCTAAATTGTCTAAATGTGAATTCTGGATAAAGGAAGTGGCTTTCTTAGGCCACATGATCAATAAAAATGGGGTTATGGTTGATCCCCAAAAGATTGAAGCGGTGGCTAAGTGGACACAGCCCCAGAACGTGAAGGAGGTGCGCAGTTTTCTTGGACTTGCCGGGTATTATAGAAGGTTCGTAGAAGGATTTTCAAAGATCGCTCTACCTGTAACACCCCCAAAACTTAACCCTTTTGGAAAGGTATTACCGCCAGTGACCCCAGTGTTCCTTACCGAGATCACCCAAGGCTTTACCGTTTAAATACAAATCATGAAATACAATGATACAAAATGATAACCTTATGCATATAAAACACGAGTCCTGGGATTACATCCCAATCCCGAATAGGACAAACACAGAGTTTAAATAAATTACAACGGATATCTTAACCAAGGTACAGCGGAAGACTTTTAAAAGATATTAAAAAGGGTTGTCATCGTAATGATCACCTGCCCAAGGATCTCAACCTGATTAAAAGAAATTATTAAAAACGTCGGAAAACCATCGTCGACTCCATAGTCCTTCTAGTCTTCTCATCTACACTCTATCTGATGTGCTGAATCGAACGGATGACACCAGCCCACATGCGGAGAACAAAGTTCGTGGGTTAGTCTACTTAAATAGACTAGCAAGGGTAAAAAGCAGAGTGGTTCGAGTGATTGAAACCGTTTACTATCATTGTCCCTCGAATAATAATCGAAGGGACGATACATAACCCGGCGCTTTCACGGAATAACAACAAGAGGTATGCATGAGAGAAGATTCTGGAAGACTTCATCTTCACAGAAATCGACTCGAAAAGAGACTCCAAGAGATTAAGTATTTAAGGAAATATGACAAATCTGGAATATTTAACAGAATCAAACAACAATGATTTTAAAAGTTGACTGAGATGCTTCAGTTCACGACCAACCTCATCGCATACAGCGAATCCAGATCGAAAAGAGAACGTACTACATTCAAGTCGAGACGAGCTTTCCTAGCTGCACTATTACTTAGCTGTACTACTCGCCCAAGGTTTATTAATCATGTGCACTCAGGCACATATCTTATTTAATTACAAAACACACATTACTGAAACACATTAATGTTATTAAGAGCGGCACACAGCTTAAATCTCAGGGTGACAATCATGTCGACCCAAATTAAAACACACACAACCCACACGCGGGACTTAACATTATTAAGCCGAGAAACAACGGTGTTATTATTACACCGGGTGACCTTACGTTCACCCTGATTGCACTATTACAGTGCTTACACTTTAATTATGTGCTTAACGGCACTTATCTTATTAAATTACAACACCCACACACACAGTGTTGAAGCTTTTAATATTATTCCGAGAACACGGAAGTTATTATTACACCGGGTGATCTTACGTTCACCCTGATTGCACTGCCACAGCGCTTACAGTTTATTTTATAGGGTGACAGTTACGTCCACCCCAATGCACTAGCTAAGTGCTTAAAACACAGGACTGCAATTAAGCTCATCCAACGGCGCTTGCAAGGCGCTTAAAACACTTTAGATCCTTACATGTGGATAAGAAGCATAGGTCATGACCCTTAAATTATTCGGCAATAACCCCGAGGAATATTATGATTTAAAGAAACGACAATCCTTACTTGGATTAGCGTTCCCACGAATATTAAATTATAAAGAAACGACTAATCCTTACTTGGATTAGCGTTCCTACGCACATTAAGTTATAAAGAAACGACTAATCCTTACTTGGATTAGCGTTCCTACAAACACTCGTGTTAACTAAACAGTCTAACACAACAATTATTCACATTAAAGCCATCCAGGCAAACGACTTAAACATAGAGATAATAGAAACAATTAATCCTTACTTGGATTAGTTTTCCTATTAGCCCACATAAATGCCCGGAAGGCGATCACAGATAATAGCGTCGTTCTAGCAGATATACAACCTATTATATGATTTTCCAAAACAGTTTATAAAACTTTTTCCAGACAAACACAGATAATCATTCCAAATTAATTACTCAGATAAACAGCTGATAATTAATGTAAATATGGAACGATGAGCAAGAGCGAACCGCCACTTGCCTTAGTCCGCTGCAGATCTGGAACAAAGCAGAGACAACGGGATTCCGGGCTCGACACGCGTATAGCTCCACTAGCATAAACACCTTCGAGTCGACCCAAAAAGGAACCCTAGGTTAGATCCGACATAACTAGTACGAATCTAAGGAAAGACGAAAGGAAACCGAAAGAAACGACGCCACGACGATAACCAACCAAGCCAAAGCCACGAAGGCCTTCTGGGCACTGGCGGCGGTCGCCGTTCTTGGCGGCGGTCGCCGCATTCATCACGGCGGTCACCGTGAAGAACACGGCGGTCGCCGCATTCATCACGGCGGTCGCCGTGAAGAACACGGCGGTCGCCGTGAAGAACACGGTCGACAGAGACGTGAGAAATCTCACCAAAACAAAGCGCGTTTCGACCCCTTTCCGCCTTGCTTGGTTTCTGACCTCCAAAGGCAACCAAGAGGCTTTAAAAAGGCTGCTGGAAACACCACCAAACGACACCGACGAGGGCTTCAGAAATTCTGGCAAAAGGCACAACTCCGGCGAGAGAGAGATTCTGAGATGGAGCTTCTGATTCTGTGTTTAATCCGATCCCAGACCTCTCCTTTTATAGCCACAAACCGAGGGAGCTCAATGATGGCTAGGAAGGCGACGTGGAGGGCTACAATGGCGATCGTCAGACGACTCCGGCGACCATCGGGCAAAAACCTCCAGACAACAACTACGGCCGGCGCCGTAATAACTGCGGCGGGCGCCGTCATCAATGCGGCGGGCACGCGGTGGTCGCCGTAAATGCGGCGGTCGCCGTCGCTAAGCCTGTCGCGGCCAGCTAGAAGCTGACACGCTGACTCCTCGGGCCCAACCACGGCGGTCGCCGTTTCTGAACGGTGGTCGCCGTTTCTCCCTTTTCCCGCCCATTCAGCTTTGAACGGACCTGACGTTAAACCGGGATAAAAATTATCGTATGCAAACGACAATTAAAATCTAAGGCACCTTGTCTGTATATTATTTCACTGAGAAAAATATTACAGATACAGAGCACATTACAGAATGTCTCAAACTCTCTGTATTAAATCCGACGTACTAAACGGGTGTTCGGGAAAATTCCAAAAATTCCCAAAATAATCCTTACCGAATTACGGGGTATCACATCACCCCCCCTTAAAATAAGTTTCGACCCCGAAACTTGCATTAAGTCAATGAGGATACTACCTCAACACCAATCTTACCACCTGGATCCAACATCCTTAATCACTTCATCCTTGAAATGGATCACACGAGATATTATTCTTAATTCCTTAGGATATCATTCTGAAAATGATTCATCCGCCTTAATGCTCATGGCACAAACTCACGCATGAGAGATAGCTCCTGATCTCTCCGAACAAAACTCTACAAGTTCATTCCCTTTCCTTAAGAAATCTCGAAAGAACTCAGCGTATGAGACAATGCTTACCACCATACTCCTTAGATGTATATAGACAATTCTCCTTACTGAATCTTTAATACATCGGGATTATCAACATATCCTTAACTGCAACCTTTCTTCTCAACATGACCACTCCACAACTTAATCTTCCTCAAATAGTTGCATCCGTTCTTATAGATGACATACTCTATGTATGAAGAAGAATCTTAGGAGTGGATTTAGATTTAAACAACAGAGTCGACCCTGGGATTAACCACACATGGGACGAACATCTAAGTTGTTCACAATACTCCACCACCATAAGTCCGACAGTCTTTATCCTTACTTGGCATAAGCTGTTCCCGACACTTACATGGTTTCATATGAACAACTAATTCGCAATGATAACACATTCTGAAATTTTCCAAAACACGGAAACACTTCATTAACATTAAACATTACATGAATTGACAAAAGTCGATCAGGCAGATCTTAACACCACGGAGATTACCGACACACGTCGTTACTCCTTAATCTTAAAGAAAGTCTTAACACAAATACAACTTAATGGATCAGGGTTCTTCTCCGTTGGCTTGACTCATTATGAAGAGTCGTTGCCCTTGGCCTGAAGACCCCATAGGCGCTTTGCCTTTATTACGAGCCATAGATTGCTCAGGAGTAGATACCACTGGCCTTGGGTTCTGTCCACCTTCAACATTTGACGCCTGATAAGACTGCATTGGTCCCTGATCCTTCAGTCTGCAGTATGTTTTTATGTGGCCTTCCCTTCCACAATTATGACACATCCTCTTGTCCTTTTGGCAAACAAAACTTTTATGCCCTTCTTCACCACAATTGTGGCACTGAATTGCTCCGCCGCTCCAACCTGAGCCTCTGGCAGAGTCTGACTGAGTTGTCTCGGTCTTAGCACGACCAGACCTTTCAAACTTGGTAGGCAATGCCGGTCGTTTGAATGAACCAACCTGGCGATCTTGTTGCCCACCCTTTCCCTTAACTTGCTTCTCCCTCTTAAAGGCAGACTCTTCCAATGTGACTTCCGTCTTGTAGGCTGCATCCACATATTGCTCTAACGTAGTACAGCCATGACGTAACATTAGAGGCTTGATCTCTGGATTCATCCATCCATGGAAGTACCAGATCTTCTGCTCCTCGGTTGACACCTCAGGTCCAGCGTACTACATCAAGTGATTGAACTTAGCTGCGAGCTCAGTCACCTTAACCCATCAGTCTGCGGGTACAGAAATTCCTTATGCTTCTCCTCCCTCATAGCTCGGGAAAAGAAATGATCGGTCATCTTGGTTTTGAACATGCTCCAATTCAGCTCGGGATGTTCAGCCAGACCGGTGCTCTCCCACCATTCGCTAGCCACATCCTTGAGTTGAAGAGATGCGATGTGCACTTTTCCAGCCTCAGTGCAATTAATGTTCCGGAATAACCGTTCCATATGTGAGAACCAATATGTCACCCTGACTGGTTCTCCAGTACCGTCATAGCTGTCAGGCCTCATTGAACTCACGGCTTATGCTTGCCCGTAAGTTCCTCTGTTTCTGACAACATTGATCTGAGGTACTTGATCCACTGACTCCTCGACTTCAGGAGTAGCTTGAGGAACTGGACCACCTTGTGCTTGTGGTGCAACTGGTCGCATAACATCTGTGATTGCCTGCATGACAATTCCTCGAATTGCCTCCACTGCTGCAGCATCAAACAACATCGGAGCGTTGGCCTGAGCTTGGCCATTGCCTCCCTGGTTATTGTTAAAGACAGACTCACGCTCTCCTGTTGGGTCTGCAACATTCCTTGCATTTGGTCTAGGGTCATTACTCGGCCCAGCACCAGCACGGATAACGTTCCTTGTGTTCACCATCTGTTTACCGATCAAATTCCAAGGATTTTATCACATTAGTATCTTCTGATATACTTATTGTAATAAAATCAACTTAGAATAGATCAACTTGGTAATTTCTATTGATGAACTCAAACCGAGTTACTAGGTTCTACAACCTTAACTCAAAATGAGAGAACTGGGAATTCAAGCCTTATTGGGTATAGCAAAACCACCTTGGCTTCTCCCGGTTCCTCTGAAGAGAATAGAATGCACCCATATCATACGGGGCAACGGGGAAGGAATTAATCTTTCTAGATATAGAAGCAAACTTATTATATCAGACCATATAGAAGACAGGACTATGAACAGTGTTTTCAAACTCTTTTCACTTTGAAAAAATTCAGAGCCCTTCTTAAAGCATTTTCAAAAATGGATAAATGATTTATAAAAATCCCAAACCCGTTTTAAAACAACCTTTATCTCTGATACCACAATTGTAACACCCCCAAAACTTAACCATTTTGGAAAGGTATTACCGCCAGTGACCCCAGTGTTCCTTACCGAGATCACCCAAGGCTTTACCGTTTAAATACAAATCATGACATACAATGATACAAAATGATAACCTTATTCATATAAAACACGAGTCCCGGGATTACATCCCAATCCCGAATAGGACAAACACAGAGTTTAAATAAATTACAACGGAAATCTTAAACAAGGTACAGCGAAAGACTTTTAAAAGATATTAAAAAGGGTTGTGATCGTAATGATCACCTGCCCAAGGATCTCAACCTGATTAAAAGAAATTATTAAAAACATCGGAAAACCACCGTCGACTCCATAGTCCTTCTAGTCTTCTCATCTACACTCTATCTGATGTGCCGAATCGAACGGATGACACCAGCCCACATGCGGAGAACAAAGTTCGTGGGTTAGTCTACTTAAATAGACTAGCAAGGGTAAAAAGCAGAGTGGTTCGAGTGATCGAAACCGTTTACTATCATTGTCCCTCGAATAATAACCGAAGGGACGATACATAACCCGACGCTTTCACGGAATAACAACAAGAGGTATGCATGAGAGAAGATTCTGGAAGACTTCATCTTCACAGAAATCGACTCGAAAAGATACTCTAAGAGATTGAGTCTTTAAGGAAATATGAAAAATCTGGAATACTTAACAGAATCAAACAACAATGATTTTAAAAGTTGACTGAGATGCTTCAGTTCACGACCAACCTCATCGCATACAGCGAATCCAGATCGGAAAGAGAACGTACTACATTCAAGTCGAGACGAGCTTTCCTAGCTGTACTATTACTTAGCTGCACTACTCGCCCAAGGTTTATTAATCATGTGCACTCGGGCACATATCTTATTTAATTACAAAACACACATTACTGAAACACATTAATGTTATTAAGAGCAGCACACAGCTTAAATCTCAGGGTGACAATCATGTCGACCCAAATTAAAACACACACAACCCACACACGGGACTTAACATTATTAAGCCGAGAAACAACGGCGTTATTATTACACCGGGTGACCTTACGTTCACCCTGATTGCACTATTACAGTGCTTACACTTTAATTATGTGCTTAACTGCACTTATCTTATTAAATTACAACACCCACACACACAGTGTTGAAGCTTTTAATATTATTCCGAGAACACGGAAGTTATTATTACACCGGGTGATCTTACGTTCACCCTGATTGCACTGCCACAGCGCTTATAGTTTATTTTACAGGGTGACAGTTACGTCCACCCCAATGCACTAGCTAAGTGCTTAAAACACAGGACTGCAATTAAGCTCATCCAACGGCGCTTAAAACACTTCAGATCCTTACATGTGGATAAGAAGCATAGGTCATGACCCTTAAATTATTCGGCAATAACCCCGAGGAATATTATGATTTAAAGAAACGACAAATCCTTACTTGGATTAGCGTTCCCACGAATATTAAATTATAAAGAAACGACTAATCCTTACTTGGTCAGTGAAGACTTGACATCTTATACCGTAGAGGTAATGCCTCCAAATCTTTAACGCAAAGACAACCGCTGCTAACTCAAGATCGTGTCTTTGCGCTAAAGACACGATCTTGAGTTAGCAGCGGTTGTCTTTGCGCTAAAGATTTGGAGGCATTACCTCTACGGTATAAGATGTCAAGTCTTCACTGACCAAAAAAGTCTCAAGTATATATTTACTCAAAAGGAGCTAAATATGAGACAACACCGCTGGCTAGAGTTACTCAAAGACTATGACATGGAGTTGCTGTATCATCCGGGCAAGGCTAATGTAGTAGCTGATGCACTAAACCGGAAGACAACGCACGAGACCGTAGTTGCTCTACTTACTGCTCAAACCAAGCTAAACCAAGAGTCATGCGACATTGAAGTCCTGTATGACCAGCGTAGAGGGTACCTGAGTATGATGGAAATTCAGGTTACACTGCTGGATCAGATCAAAGAAAAGCAAGTCGATGACATCATCTTGGTGAAGTTAAGCAGTGAAGTGATGGATGGGAAAGCTCCCAGTTTTGTTGTTCAGGATGATGGATCACTTTGGTTTCAAGATCGGATCTGTGTGCCTGACAAAGAAGGTCTTCGTCAGTTGGTGATGAGAGAAGCTCATTCATCTGCTTATTCTGTGCATCCTGGCTCTAGCAAGATGTATAAGGATCTCAGGAAGAAGTTTTGGTGGCCAAACATGAAGTGGGACGTAGCAGACTTTGTGGCAAAGTGCTTAACTTGCCAGAAGGTCAAGATCGAACACCGCAGGCCAGGTGGTGAGTTGCTACCTCTCCCAGTGCCAGAATGGAAATGGGAGGACATCGCCATGGACTTCATCACTGGGCTACCAAAGACTCGAAGTCAGAGGGATGCTATCTGGGTAATTGTGGATAGGCTTACGAAGAGTGCTCATTTCCTAGCCATCAAGACCACATGGGAAACCCAAAAGTTAGCAGAAGTCTACCAGAAGGATATTGTCCGCTTACATGGCATTCCTAAGACCATTGTATCGGACCGAGATGGCCGTTTCATGTCAAGGTTCTGGCAGGAACTTCATAAGGCTATGGGAACCGAGTTGAGGTTCAGCACCGCATTTCATCCTCAGACAGATGGCCAGTCTGAAAGGACCATCCAGACCCTGGAGGATATGCTTAGAGTTTGTGTACTCGATCGTCCGACTAGCTGGGAGGACAGCTTGAGTCTGATTGAGTTCACGTACAACAATAGCTGGCATGCTACAATCAAGATGGCTCCGTTTGAAGCTTTGTATGGTCGCAGATGCAGATCTCCGATTTGTTGGGATGATAATGCCGACAAAATTCTGCTTGGACCAGAGTTGGTCGAAAGGATGGCTTCAGACATTGCTTTGATCTGGCAAAGGATGTTGACCGCTCAGAGTCGACAGAAGTCCTACGCAGATCGGAAGCGTAGGACTGTCGAGTTCGAGGTCGGTGACAAGGTTTTTGTCAAGGTATCGCCATCCAAAGGAGTTTTCAGATTTGGTAAGCGTGGGAAGCTTAACCCTCGCTACGTGGGACCATTCGAGATTCTGGATAGAGTAGGATCTCTAGCGTACCGCTTGGCATTGCCGCCATCGGCGCACTCGGTGCATAATGTGTTCCACGTATCTTTACTCAGAAAGTATGTGCCAGATGAGTCTCATGTGCTTAGTTATGAGGACATCGAGATTCAAACTAATGGTACTTATGAAGAGTTGCCCGTGCGCATTTTAGAGCGTCGGGAGAAGCATTTGCGTAGCAAGATCGTACCGTTGGTACGGATTCAGTGGTCCAAGTCTGGGACCAAAGAAGTTACTTGGGAGACGTGGGAAACCGAGTCAGATATGCTCAGGCGTTTTCCCGAGTTATTCTCGACCTAAGTTTTGGGGTCGAAACTTCTTTTAAGGGGGAGGAGATGTGATACCCCGTATTTTTGTAAGGTTATTTTGGGAATTTTGGAATTTTCCCGAGTACCCGTTGTGTACGTCGGATTTAATACAGAGAGTTTGAGACATTCTGTAATGTACTCTGTATCTATAATATTTTTCTCAGTGAAATAATATACAGACAACATGCCTCGTTCGCGTACGATAATTTTTATCCCGGTTTAATGTCATGTTCGTTCAAAGCTGAACGGGCGGGAAAAGCTGGTCACGGGGACCGCCGTACAGTCGCGGCGACCGCCGTCGCAGATCCAAGAATGGCGACCGCCATACAGTCACGGCGCCCGCCGTCCCAATGCTCGAGGTGGTAGCTGGCGTGCCAGGCTACGGCGGCGGCCGCCGTAAATTACGGCGCCCGCCGTAATTGCCGCCGTTGTCCGGAAGTCTTTGCCCGATGGTCGCCGGCGTGGTTCTGGCGAGCGTCGAACTAGCTTTCGTAGGCCCATCTTCGTGCTCCCGATGCTTTGGCTATAAAAGGAGGTATTGGGGAAGGGATTTGAGCCATCCCAAACACCGAACCTCTGCCAAATTTTCGTGTCGTCGGAGTTGTGTTTCGCCGGAGTTCGGAAGCTCTCGTCGGTGTCGTTTGGTGGTGTTTCCAGAAGCCATTTAGAAGCCTTTTGGTTGCCTTTGGAGGTCAGAACCCAAGCAAGGCGGAAAGAGGTCGAAACGCGCATCGTTTTGGTGAGATTTCTCTCGTTTCCGTCGTCTGAGTTCTTCACGGCGCCCGCCGTGATGAATGCGGCGACCGCCGCCAGTGCCCAGAATGCCTTCGTGGCTTTGTCTTGGTTGGTTGTGGTCGTGGCGTCTTTCCTTTCGTTCTCTTTCGTCGTTTTTAGATTCGTACTACGGTTATGTCAGATCTAACATAGGGTTCCTTTTATGGGTCGACTCGAAGGTTGTTGTGCTATCGGAGCTATACCCGTGTCGAGCCCGGAATCCAGTTGTCGTCGTTAGGCTATTCTGCGGATTAAGGCAAGTGGCGGTTCGCTCTTGCTCGTTCGTTCCATATTTACATTAATTATCAGTAGTTTATCTGAGTAATTAATTTGGAATGAATACTCTGTTTGTCTGGAAACGGTTTTGATAAACTGTTTTGAAAATCATATAATAGGTTGTATATCTGTTAGAACAACGCTATTATCTGTGATCGCCTTTCGGGCATTTATGTGGATTTATCCTGTAACTGTTATTGTGCTGTAACTGTTTAGTTAGCACTGTTAAATAGGAACGTTACTCGGACTCTATCCAGTCGTTTCTTTATAATCTGGTATCGGGGTGGCTCGTCTCCATCTGGTACTATTCTAAGATCATGATCGGTCTCTTTCACAAGTGTGTAGAGACAGGACACTTAGTTGGTGTCACAAACCTTCCGGTGTATGTCACTCTCGATGAAACGTATACTAAGATGTGTCGTCCCAATGATGGGGTACACATGTAAAAGTCTAATAACGTGATGTGTGTTTTTGAAACATAAATCAGATAAGTGTTACTCGACGCACATAACTAATAAACCTTCGACGAGTAGTGCAACTAAGTTATAGTGCAGCTAGGAAAACTCGTCTCGACTTTGATCATAGTACGTTCTCTTTCCAATCTGGATTCGCTGTATGCGATGAGGTTGGTCGTGAACCGAAGCATCTCAGTCAACTTTTAAATCATTGTTGTATGATTCTGTAACATTCCAGATTTGTCATATTTCCTTAAGGACTCAATCTCTTGGAGTCTCTTTTCGAGTCGATTTCTGTGAAGATCCAGTCTTCCAGAATCTTCTCTTGTGCATACCTCTTGTTTATTCCAGTAGGAGTATGATGGTTGACTATCGTCATCGGTTGTTATTCGAGAAGCGATGAGTCTAACCTAATACGACTGCTTTGAACCATTATGCTTTGTACCCTTGCTAGTCTATTCAAGTAGACTAACCCACGAACTTTGTTCTCTGCATGTGGGCTGGTGTCATCCGTTCGATTCAGCACATCAGATCGAAAGTAGCTCAGAAGAATAGAAGGACTATGGAGTCGACGGTGGTTTTTGAACGTTTTAATTATTTCTTTAATCAGGTTGAGATCTTTTGGACAATAACTTTGGTTGTAATGTGCTTTATAAGACTTCCGCTGTATTTGGTTTAAACTTTGTGTTAGCCTATTCGGGATTGAGTTGTAATCCCGTAACTCTTGTTTCCTTGACAATGTTATGTTTTGGAATTGAATGCTTTGATCATTATGTATCATTTGTATTTCATAAATTGTATTTAAACGGTAAAGCCTTGGGTGATCTCGGTAAGGAACACTGGGGTCACTGGCGGTAATACCTTTCCAAAAGGGTTAAGTTTTGGGGGTGTTACAGTTTATAAGATTTTTTTGAAGATTAAAATAAGATAAATAACTAATACTAGAGTTGTCTTATTTCAATTACTCAACATGTTGAAAAATATCTCTATAGTTAAAAGGAGTCTTAGTCAACCAATATTATTTATTATTGAAAATTCATAATAGCATTATCATAAAATATTATTGATAATTTTATTAAACATCTCAAAACACGATCCAATATTCGATTTTAAGGACTTGTACCCCATGATCCAAAAATTTATGGGTTTACCCGCTCGGTTTACGGATCTGACCCTTTCATATGTATCATCTCATTTATATTGAATATTATATATACTTTATCTAATAGTTATATAATATTAATATTTTATTAGTAATAATAAAATCATAAAAAATTGACGCTTTGGATACGTTGGATCAACTTGCACCACACCCGTCATGACCTGACCCAACCAACCTGTAATTTTGAACGATCCAAACCCAATTTCATGCAAACCCTACTGACACGAACCGACCTGTATTGAAGACATACATCTTATTGTTGCAATTTTCATATATTTCTGTATACCATTCTTTCTTATTAGAGTTCTAGTTAATTATATATATATGTTTTGTTCACATAGTCATATAAAAATGATCTTCATATTAATAAAAGTGTACAATATTATGATTTTTTCGGTCTCGGGTTTCAATAGTTTGGGTTTTTGATTATTTATTGTTTCAGTTATTTTAATTTTCAAACGTATTAAACAAATTTTTATACGATAACAATTTCATAATGATATTTTAGTTTTTTCATGGGTTTAAATAATTTCTTATAGGGTAACAATTTTATTAAGATAGATTTTTTACATATGTCCTAAGCTCATAATTTAAGGACTCGTACCCCATAATCAAAAAATTTATGGGTTTAATTTGAAAACACTTGACCTGTTGGGTTGACCGATTTGACGCTCTCATATGCATTATCTCATTTATATTGAATATTATATACACATTATTTAATAGTTATATAATATTAATATTTTATTAGTAATTTTTTTTATAAAATAAAAAAATGACATTTTGGACACATTGGGTCGATCCGCACTACACCTTTCATGACCCAATCCAACCAACCCGTAAATTTTATAACATTCTTTCTTATTAAAGTTCTAGTTAATTATATATGTTTTGCTCACATAGTCACATAATAATGATCTTGATATCAATAAAAGTGTATAATATTCTGATTGTTTCGGTCTCAAATTTCAATAGTTTGGGGGTTTAATTATTTCAATTTGATTATTTCCTGTTTCAGTTATTTTAATTTTGGGATAGATTTAAGGAAATTTTACAGAATAACAATTTTATAGCGATAGTTTAGTTTTTTTATGAGTTCAAGTAATTCCTTATAACTATAAGGTAACCGTTTTATTAAGATAGATTCTTTACATATGTCCTAAAATCATAATTATAAACATCATGTGTATATTAATATTACTATATTTACTTATGTACTTTACATGCACAATATAATAAAAGTCTGTATTAAATTTTAACATACATCCCTTAACCATGTAGTTATAATGTATTAGTATGAATATGTCAAATTATAAACACTGCCATATGTACAAATTCTCATTACTTAGCTATTGTCTTTACCCCTAACCGAAATAACGTTCATTTTAATAATCCAAATAGAATAACATTATATATACTACTTTTAGAAAGATAATTCTAACTTTTTTCACACATCAACTCTAAATAATATTTGTTCACAAAGAGATAATATTCCCGTAAAAATTTATAATACTTAAGTAAAATAAAACAACTAACATTAAAATTGTCTTAGTTCAATTAATAAAATCCTAAATTGATATCTGTTTTTTCTCTTGAAAGTTGAAATAAAAAGCAAATGCTATAATAGTAGGTTATTACTTATTATTAGACATGTCAACTTGGTCGGGCGGGTCGGGTTCGGGTCATGTCGGGTTCGGGTCAAATCGGGTTCGGATCGATCGGGTTGATAAAATTTTCGGGTCGGGCGGGTCGGGTTTTGGGTTGACCCAGCGGGTCGAACAAGCCTTTTTTTATGATTATTATTATTATGATTTTTAACTTTAATAAAATAATTATAATAATATAATTAATATTATATTATTATTTAATAAAGTATATTAAAAATTTTAATATAAATGAAATAAAATATACAAAATAAAGGGGACCCGCAAGCTCGAATTTGCATTCGGGTCGAGTCGGGTCGGGTTCGGGTCCTTCTTGACCCAATGACGTTCGGGTCGGGTTCGGGTTCGGATCCTTTCGGGTCGGGTCGGGTTTTCGGATTGGGTCGGTTTTTGACAAGTCTACTTATTAGTAATCGGCAGGTATTTTTCAAAATTAATAATCATAAAAATTGAATACAAAATGAAATATTTATATGGTGGGACCAGGGTAGGATACCCTCGGGTTAAATAAGGCGTAATAGCAAGGATACCAGATTTTTGTTAGCAACTTGCAAAAAACCCATATTTTAAAAAGTATTGCAAAAGTACCAACTTTTTGTACTTTTTGTGGTATTTTTGCTATTGTTGAGGGTAGAATTTAACTTTTCTTTTCAATTGAATATCCTTAAAAGTTGACTAATATTTTCTCTAAAAAAGATAAAAGAAATCCTTAATCTCTCCTTAATCACTTTCTCCCTCCCGGTGGCAGCCCTATCACATCAACCTTCAAGTATGTCTTCCTTGAACTGTGCCTTAATTAAAATTGGCGGGCAAGTTTCCCTCCAAAAGAAAATTATGCATCTCCTTCAACCCTTAATCCCTTCAGCGTAGCTCACTTGACAAAAATCCGTGAATATTTCTGGAGAACTTCAAAGCAACCTGACTCTAGCACTTACTCCACGTGAGATATTTCACACCTGATATTTCACACCTGACGCCCTCCATTAAAGCTTGAATGGGTAAGTAAACTCTCCTGAAAAACAATCGATTTTTCCCCTCTGTATACGTGAAGTTCAAAAACCTTCTTTATTTGTAGGTACGAAAGTAGTGTATGTAAAGTTCATCAGTGGTGGAGAATGGAAACAACAAGGGAAAAGGTGGTTGTATGAGGGTGATTGAACAGTGAAAGCCATGTTGCTTTCCCCTGACATGGACTTGACTACACTGCACAACAAATGGACTGAGAAGAATCCATTTGATGAAGAGAAGTTGTTTGTACAATACGTTTATCAAAATAAACCAGAACTTCCACCGATCGTTATAAATGATGACGACGATCTTGATGCGTTCAAGTTCTTGAACAACTGTGGAGAAAATTCATCAGAGTGGAATATTGAGCTGTACACCAACCTTTTAAAGAAGGAAGAGATTCGAAGTGAAAGGGCTGAACATCGTACTCTTCCTTCTCTAACAGCTCCACCACCAACTCAGAGCCAAGACAATAGAGACTTTTTCAGGTCATTTTTTAAAAAAGACAGAGCACCCGACACTGACGTCAGGTCAGTTGATGAAATTATTGAAGCTGGCAACGAAGCAGAGTTAAGGAGATTAAAAAGGGATGAAGTGAGGGGGAAAGACAAGAGAAAGTGTCCCATGATACTGGAAGACATTATATCATTGAGCAGCGATGATGAGGACATTGAAGCTGCTACATCAAGAAACAAAGGAAAGGAGAAAATGACTGATTATGCCAATAGTGGAGATTCATTGGAGGATGAAATAGGAGATGGTTTTGATTACGGGGGCTGTTATCAATCAGGTGATGATGATCGTGTTGATGGTGGTGATGGTTTAGGGTATGCTTCAGGTGATGCTTCAGGTGATGATGTAAATATTGTTGGTCTAGATGATGTGTGGGAGGAAATAAATGGCAATGAGGGAACACACAACGAAGAGCAAATAGAGGAGGACCAAGAAGAAGAGATTGATGAAGACATGCTTAGAGAGATTGAAAAGAGGTACTATCCAGGGAGAGGGACATGCAACGCATGTTAGTTGAAGATGAGGAAACAAGTGAAAACAAGTCCTCATATCCAACAATGAAGGTTGGTCAGATCTTCAATTCTAAGGAAGAGTTCAAAGCTGTACTCTTTTCCCTGGCAATGGAAAATTTCTATGAGATGCGTGTGAAGAGGTCCGACAAGTCCAATTATGATGTTGAGTGTGTTGACGACAAATGCACCTTCATTTATCGTGGCTCATTGTATCGAAAAATGTCCTTGTTTATGGTGCAATAATATGTTGCGGATCATACATGTGGCATGAAAGTAAACCACAATCATCACAAAGGAGCAACTTCTCGGCTGATTGCCGAGAAAGTACTTCACAAGTATATTTTTCTTGCATTTGAACAGTTTTTGTTATCAAAGGCCAATATGAATGCATTTATAGATTCACTTCGTGACATCTCAGGTTTTTAAACGGCCGTAAAGGCCTTCGTGCTTCAGAAATTCAGGATTTCATGTTAGAGCATGGGATAAAGACAAGCTACTACAAAGCCAATCGAGCGCGGCTCTTCGCCTAGGACATGGCACATGGTACAGCTGAGGATAGCTACAAGGCAATGTACTCTTACATGCACATGTTAGAGAAATCTAATCCGGGAACATACACGAGAATAGTCAGAGATGCTGACCAACGCTTCAAGTATGTCTTCTGGACTTTAGGCCCATGGATAAGGGCAACGCCACATCTGAAAAAGGTCAGTCTTCAGTCTTATTGTTGTCACAGTCAGGACGTATAGTTACTTTGTCAGATCAAACGCCTATATGACTGCATGTGTGACAAATAGAACAAGCATCATAAGTCAGTCCATATAATGTTGTTTTCAAAGCTTAACATCCTATTACCAGGGCAACTTCTGAGAACATAGTTTTGCGTGTGTAGGTAATATCAGTTGACGACACTCACCTGACATCCATGTTCAAGGGGATACTTCTCCTGGCTACGGCACAAGATGGAAACGGCCAAATATATCCACTTGATGTTGCCGTTGTCAACAATGAGAACGATGATGCATGGTCATTTTTCTTCAGTGAATTGAGGGTTGTTGTTCCTGATCATCCCGAGTTGTATTTCGTGTTTGACCGTCATGTTAGCATTGGGAAGGGTATGAGAAATAGCTATCATTTTGCCAAGCATGGATATTGCATATATCACATATACCAAAACTTCAAGAGGAAGTTTGGCAGGCAAGACCTCTTCGGCATATTCAAAAAAGCTGTTCAGGCTTACACAGTAGCTGAGTTCAATCATCAGTTTGCTCAAATAACAGCTGCATCTCCAAAGATTGGTCAATATATAAAAGAAGTTGGAGTTAAAAACTGGGCGAGGGTGCATGTTCATGGGAACAAGTTTAACATCATGACAAGCAACAACGCCGAGTGTCTTAATGGCATGTGGAAAACACAGTGTCAGTGGCCTATTCTTGCTCTATTTGATGCGATTCTTGAGACCATTTCTAAATGGTTTTGTGAAAGAAGGGAAACAGCTTCAAAATGGGACCAATATTTGTCACCCTCTGTGTACACGCTAGTAGAAGTGAACTATAAAAGGTCAGCTAAGATGAGTGTTCGAAGACTTAGCCAGTTTGAAGCAGAGGTCATGCAAGGAACTATCAGATACTCGGTGAACCTTAATGCTCGTACATGTGATTGTAACATGTTCCAGATTGATAAAGTTCCATGTGCTCATGCCATAGCGGTTGCAAGTGATAGGGGAGTGCGACTCACTGATCTCATCCATCCCATGTTCAAGAATGACTGCGTGAGAGAAGTCTACAAGGAAACTGTGCATCTTGTTCCTCCCACAGGCCAATGGTCAGTTCCTGAAGCTGTGTCATCCATCAGATGCTATGCACCAAAAGTAAAACGTCCTCTTGGAAGGCCACGTATTAACCGATACAGGGCGGCGTGGGAGAGGAACTATTCTAGGAAGAGGCGGTGTTCTTACTGCGGCAACCAAGGCCACAACAAGCAGTACTGTAGGAGGAGAAGGACTGACGAAGGATTATAGGAAGAGAATGGGTTAGTGTTTTTTTGTTTAGAATTGTCACCATGTTGGTGTTTTTTGGGCGTTTATGCTGGTAAATGTGGTCGCGTAAATATTGAGTCTGTTGTTGTTGGGTGCTTGAAAAGATGTATGGTTTAAGTCTCTATAGTCTTAAACCACACCTCTTTTTGTAGGGGTTCCCCTTTTGGCTAGGATATAAACTTGATAAATTCAATCTTTGCTTAAGAGTTGATTACTTCTTATCTTTGTAAAACTCACAAGAACAAACTGTAAAACTCTAGGACACCCTGTAAAACAACGTATATGTCCTGACATGATCATTTGTATGACGAAAACCTAATACATAAACACGACCTGTAACTGTAAAACTCCAGGACGCCCTGTAAAACTACGTATATGTCATGACATGATCATCTACGCGAAGAACATATCACTATAAAAGTAAAACACGACCTGTAAACCTTCAATACGTCCTGACAACCTACATCTAAAAACTTAATACATAAACACAATCATCTGCGAAACCATTTGAGTTAATAGGATTTGAACCTTAGTCTATAAACTTAATACATAAACACAATCATCTGCGAAGTCTATAATTCTTCATATGAACCCTAGAATGTTTTGAATCATGTTTTTAAAACACAATCATCTACGATTTGTCATGACATTGTGCTCATGTTCTCTACAAACATTGTATTTGTCCTGAAAACGCTTGCATATGATCAAAAATCATAAACGCATTCCCACACATACTCAGAGATTATATTGTTATGAAAACATTATCCAGAGATTACATTGTTCAACTTTACAAAAAACGTGCCATTGGCAAGGCATTCCCACACACAAAACAAAAAAAAAACTAGCATCGCAAAGTTCATACAAAAGGAGGGAAGATTAAAAACGCACCCATTAAGCTAGATAGCATGCCATTAGATCTCCCCTTAAGAACTCAGCATGCTCCAACACCCTTTTTATGTTGATTTCATTGAAGACGGTGTCCCATTCAATCTGCCAAAAAAACAAAGCATCTTAGGCACGTCACTTGCACATAGGAAGAAAAATATACAAGAAAACCCTTACCAGTCTGAACCTGAGCTTTATCCGGCTCAGTTCTTCTTCGGTCTGAGCACCTGTTGGATTCAACGCAGCAAGCTCCCATCTCAGGCGGACCAAATCCTTAATCAAAGCATCCAACTCCAAATCTCTCGCGACAATGTCGCGAGAGTAGCTCTCAAATACGGCCTCACTCATCATCCGCCCTCCAAGATGATCCACAACATCCCGTGCAGCTTGCAGAAGGTCATATACATCAGCGTACACGCTAGTGACAAATTGATGTTCTGCGGCCATGGCTTCAGAATATAGAGTTTGTAGAGAAGATTTGGGAAAATGGGAGTATTTGAAGAACCAAGAGAGGGTGGAAGTATTTGAAGAACCTTGGTAGAGAGCGTGGGAGTATTTGAAGATCCTTGGTAGAGATTCTTGGTAGAGAGCCTGAGAGTATTTGAAGAAACTTGGTAGAGAAGATTTGGGAAAGTAAGGGTTTTTCAGGGAAAATTAAAAGGGCTCAAATCGGATATGTATTGGAAAGGAACTCACTCATTTCAATATAACCTGACAAACCTGAATACGTACTGTAAAAGACTATATGATAGAAGATATATTGTTATTTCTTTGACTTCAATTAAGTGTATGAAGTAATAAGTATTTACAAATTCAATTTTTTTATGTTAGGGTGGTTTGTTCCGCATATATGCTGTTATTGCTCTGATATATTAGAAGATGTGTCCTGAAAAAGTTACATTTGTCCTGAACAAGCATGTTGACATATTCAATAATGTTATTGCTCTGAAATGTTAATGCCTTTGCCCTGAACATCAGTTTCTGAATTATGAAAACGTTATATTTGTCCTGAAAACGCATGAATATAGTCAAAACTAGTAAACGCAAGAATATGGACAAATGATCTTATTTATTATCAGTCCAAAACAACATATAACCTTAATAATTTCCAAGTAGACACCCAAACACATAAGAAACAACATGAAAAATACTAAGAAACACCATTAAAACTACATCCCCACAGTCCTTTCCACGGTCACGCAAATAACGACATCCCCACGGCCATCACTGGGGCAGCACAACATCGGCTTGATCACGAACCACGTACACTTTCACTCCGGCTACCTTCTCGCCGAGGCGGATGAGATCTGAAACGTCGTCATTTGTCTGCAGCAGTTGAAGGTATCGCTGCCCGAAATCTGGGACCTGTTAAAAAAAAATCGACTTTGTACCGGCATACCTCGACATGCTGCTGATTGATATGCGATATATTGTATAGCACATCTAGTGGTTATTAGCATGATTTAGGTGATGTTTGGATATTATTTGATGGTAATTCTGTAATCCGGAAGAGAAGACTAGAAGTGAAGAAATCATGGGATTTACAGAGGTTTGAAGTGCATTGAAGAGTAGAAGGACAGTGTGTTGAATTCAATTGGTTCGTTCTCTCTACTCAGATGTCTACATGGAGTGATTCCAATTCGAGGAGTTAGATCTTGAAGTCTACTGCAAGTCCTCAAAGTATGAGCGCAATCCGAGTTGGGAATCAAAAGTTATGGTGTTTTTACGGAAGTGTCGCAGAAGCTGGATGTGCCACCGCGCCCGCGCCCAAGACCACCGCACCCGCGGTGAAGTAGCAGAAGACAGCTGAAGCCTCTGGAGACCCACCGCACCCCGCGGTGGGTGTCACCGCACCCGCGGTGGGTGTCACCGCACCCGCGGTGGCACGCGCGCTGAAGACTTTTTCCGAGTTTTTATTTCCCGTTTTGTTTTATTTCCGAAACTTTATTTCCAAGTTTGTTATTTCCTTTTCTTTATTTCTGAATTAATTGCCCTAGTATTTAAGGTACTTTCTAAGACTTTTTGGAGATAACCTTTTGTTTTGCCACCTATCTTAGTTTTTCTCTCATAAACCCTATGAAGAACTAAGCTTCCATTGTTACACTTGACGTTTTGAAGCCTTCAATTGATTGGTTGTGAGTTTTCTACTCTTGTTCGTTTTCCTATCTAGTTGTATTAATTCTCTTGCGCTTGAATGTTTATTGAATCTTATTGGTTTATCTAGACTGATCACCTAGGTTTATTGATATCTTCCTAATTGCTAGGATTTGTGATTCCGGGTTCGGGTTGCATATCTAGTAGCAAACACGATTTACATAAGCGGGTTGCGAGTGTTCATCGGGAGAGAGAGTTAATTGCATATTATAGTAATGGGTTGTTTCTATTGCATGTATCTTGTTGAATCCTTGGTTGAATGCTATTGCTTTATTGAGTCTTGAAGGTTTTCAGATTTGATTTGGTAATAAGTACTATTAGGGCTGGTAGAACTAATAGTTACCTAAGATCGGGATAAGGACAACTATAGGAAAGATAAGAACTTAAGACTAATAGAATTCAGTGATCAATCATATCTCTTGTTGTGTGGATCTTTGTCAGGTGTAGCGCTTTTCGCAACCATATTCACAACATTTACTTGCGAACTTGTTTACTTGTTACTTGGTCACTAAGAAATCATACAAACCCCCCCTAGTTCCTAGTTGGTGACTTGAAAGACACAAGAATTGATAACCTGATTTCCTTGGGTTCGACCCTGACTTGCTTACTATACTCTTTAGTAGGTACTTTAGGATTTCTTTGATTAGGCATACGACTTTAGGCTTGTCAAATTTGGCGCCGTTGCCGGGGAGTCAAATTTTCTATTTTTGTGTGTTTGTTTGTTACCAACCTTGGTGTGGACCTATCTTATGGTTCACACTCGTTCTACTAATTCACCCCTTCTTGATTTTGATCCAGAGATTAAGAGAACTTTTTCCCAGGATCGCAGAGTCAACCGTACTTTGGTTTTTGATAACCCTACATTTGAGATGGGTGACGCAGATCGAACATTGAGGCAGTTGACAGCGCCCAACCTGCGATCGAACATTGAGGCAGTTGACATCGCCCAACTTGCAACAGCAACCCTTGGCTGTGACTATTCCTACTGTAGGAGAGGGCGTAAACTTTGAGTTGAAGCCGGGGCTGATTCATTTGCTCCCGTCATTCCATGGACTGAGTGGAGAGGACCCTATCAAGCACATGGGTAAATTCCACACTGTCTGTATGAGCATGAAAACGGCGAACGTCATGGAGGAACAAATCAAGATGAGAGCTTTCGGGTTCACCCTCAAGGACACAGCTGATGATTGGTATTACCATCTCCCCACTGGAAGCATAGACACGTGGAACAAGCTTCACAAGGCCTTTCTGGAAAAATACTTTCCTGCCAAGAAGGCGAACAGCTTGAAGAAGGCTATAAGCAACATTGAGCAAGAAATTGATGAGACTCTGTACGAGTATTATGAGAGGTTCAAGAGACTTTGCTCAAGCTGTCCATTCCACGGGTACACTACTCAAGATCTAGTGCTTCATCTCTACAATGGTTTGCTGGATCATGAGAGAAGGATCGTTGACGCTGCATGTGGTGGCAACATTCTCAACACAACGCCGGTAGCAGCCATGGAAAAGATTCAGGAGATGGCAGAAGGGACAAGAAACTTCGGTAGAACTTCTACCAAAAGAGGAGTCAATGTTGTGGACTCCAACCGCCCTGAGTTTGCAAGAGATATTGCTGAATTGAAGGACATGGTGAGGAGACTAATGCTGCAAGGAACTCCTCAACAACTCAAAGCATGTGGGATTTGTGCTGATCAATTCCACCCCACCGATGCATGTCCTCAATTGCAAGATGATTCGAATGCTGAGGTGAACCATGTAGGAGGTTATGGACCTCCAAGACCTCGGAACGATCCCTACTCCAGCACTTATAATCCGGGATGGAGAGACCACCCAAATTTCAGATGGAGGGATCAACCGAATCAACAACAGCAGCCTCAGTTTCAACAACAACAGCAACCAAGACCTCAATTTCTACAAAGGCCGCAAGATCAACAACCGGGTACGTCTGCCCCAACTGAAGATATGCTCCAAGCTTTGACGAAACATTTCACTATTCATGTTCAAGCTACGGGGTCGAGCATAAAGAATTTAGAGAATCAGATGAGCCAAATGGCTGAAGCCATCACAAGGATCGATGCAAAGATTTTGGGAAATCTACCATCTCAAACGGTAGTGAACCCACGATCAAATGTTAGTGCTGTGATGCTTCGAAGTGGTAAGCAGTTGAACGTCGCTCCTAGTGCTGAAGATGACGACACAGAAGACAAGAACTCTCTGACGAGTTCACCGCACCCGCGGCACCCTCACCGCACCTGCGGTGGGACTCCAGAGGAACAACCGCACCCTGCTCCACTTTCACCGCACCCAGCGGCAGAGAAAACAGAGGCTCCTGCAATATCACCGCACCCGCGGTGGGATGACCGCACCCGCGGTGACGGTGTTGAGGTTTCTCGAGAAAATTCGGGGGACACGCCGCACCCCACGGTGGAGACTGACCGCACCCGCGGCGGATCTCCTGGAGCTGCCAAAGAGCCTTACGTGGACACCTATGTTCGTTCGTACTTCCCTCCTCTCGGTTTCGAGAAGCCACCCGCCCCATTCCCAGAGGCGCTTAAGGAGAGGATAATTATCGACGACAAGGACCTCTTCGAGACGTTTAGCAAGTGTGAGGTAAACATCCCTTTACTCAAACTTGTTAAAAATATTCCCAAATATGCTCGTTTCTTGAAGGAACTTTGCACAATCAAGAGGAAACAGAAGCAGAAGCAAAAGAAGCAGGTCCAGGTGAGCGAGCAAGTATCTGCTGTGTTTCAAAGGCGCCTGCCCAAGAAGTGCAGTGATCCAGGTATGTTTTCTATCCCCTGCGTCATTGGTGAGACAAAGATTGATAAAGCTATGTTAGATCTTGGTGCAGCTATTAATGTCTTACCATTGTCATTTTATGAGACTCTTGGTCTGCCACCATTACAGGACACTAGGCTAGTTATTTAATTAGCTGATGGAACCAATGTCTACCCGAAAGGGGTTGTTGAAGATGTCCTTGTTATGGTAGATAAGCTGATTTTTCCCATTGATTTTTATGTGCTTGATATGGGTGGTGGTACAGGTGCACATATGCTGTTAGGTAGACCATTCATGAAAACCGCAAATACCACAATTGATGTCAGAAGTGGAAAATTAACTATGGAATTTGATGGGAATGGAGTTGAATATAACATATATGATATGAAACCCGTCATTAACACCTCTTTGAACTTTGTTGATGTAATGAGTCCTAACCCTTTGGATGAATTGCAACCTATAATAGAGGATTCCATAGTTGACTTGCCTGTCGATATTACCGTATCTTCTAATCTGCAGGAAGTCATGGTTTTATTGGATGAGAAGGGTGAGTCTCCTACTTCTCTGTTGGGTAGTGGCCCCAATGTGCTAACTCCGAGCGAGAAGCTCGTTCCCTCTACTGTGCAGGCCACTGAAGTTGAACTTAAACAACCCCCTGATCGATCTAAGTATGGGGGAAAGGCAACTAAGAAGGACAAGGTGAAAGAGCTGTTGAAGAAGAGGAATGGTCTAAGGATCAAACCTTTCCATGATTGGTTCAAGAAGGAGGTGCTGAATGAAAGGGTTCCTAAGGAACCTGATGTTGTGGATTGAGATTGTCTGAGTCTCATGTCGAGCCAACGACATTAACCAAGGCGCTGCTCGGGAGGCAACCCGGGGTATTGTTTTTTTCTTTCTTTCTCCTGTCTTTGTGTTTTCATAGCATAGCTAGGTAGTTTGTTTTTGTTTCATTTCGCATGTACTCTGACATGCAGGTACGAAAGTAAAGGAGCAAAAGGAGGTTCTGGAGAGCTCACCGCACCCGCGGTGAGCAGCCCACTGCACCCACGGTGAGCAGCCCACCGCACCCGCGGTGGGCACCCCTTCATTTTCTCTTGTTCAAAAAAAATAATCCGAAAAAACCTTAAACGGATTTAAAAGAAAAAAACGAAAAAACAACAAAAAAGAGTTCTACCGTAGGCCAGCTGTCCGAGGCTCCCCATAGAGAAGGTGCGCATCATGTTGTCAAGGAGGAGACATTCGCCCCACACATTATTTGGCAACGATGATGGTCCTACAGTCGACAGCTGGAGAGGAGGAGCACCAGGGCCCACACCATGATGACATCTGGGCCCATTTTTTGTGTTCGTTGAAGGCCGTGCATCCCTGATTTCCTTGATGACCACTACTCACCACAGTGGATTATTTGGTTGCACGGTAGAGATGAATTGAAGACACCCACACAACACCAGAGACTCGTGCATATAGTGAAGACCGCCAGCAACAAAGGAAGTGTCCAAGCCAATTCGGCGACGTTTGTGAGTTATTTTTTGTTTTTCCCTGTGCTTCTATTCTTTTTGTATTTCATTACATTGAGGACAATGCAATGTTTAAGCATGGGGGAGAGTTCTATACTTGCTACGTTGTTGAGGAGAAAAATAAAAAAAAAATTGAAAAAGCCAAAAATTTGAAAAAAAGGCTAAAATAGAAATCCTGGAATAGGTGAAAACCCGAAAAGGCGGCCTAGGCAATAAGCAGGTGGCTTGGACCAGCATTAGGCTGGGGTAATAATTGGTCAAGAGTGATGTGAGCATATGTGAGCCCATCTATTGAAAAATGAAATGAGTGGCTTGGTGAAAACCCGAAAGGGCGCCTTGGCAAAATGAGTGAAAAGAATAAGAGTGATTTTTAGGATTCCTCATTTTTCCTGGCGTGGCGACATAAGAAGAGGAGTTATAAGGAGGAATCGGGTAGGCCACTTTTGGAGGAATAAGGTGATTAGATGGAGTTAGGATTAGATGAGTTTTGCATCACTTGTTTTGGTTGTCTTGGAGCTTATTGTTGATGTGTTGTAACTACTAGTGTCATATTTTCTTGTGCTTCCTGAAGCCTTGGGGTTGAATTTGGAGGAGTAGGTTGACTTTAGCTTACTCGAGGACGAGCAAGGTTTAAGCATGGGGGAATTTGATATGCGATATATTGTATAGCACATCTAGTGGTTATTAGCATGATTTAGGTGATGTTTGGATATTATTTGATGGTAATTCTATAATCCAGAAGAGAATACTAGAAGTGAAGAAATCATGGAATTTACAGAGGTTTGAAGTGCATTGAAGAGTAGAAGGACAGTGTGTTGAATTCAATTGGTTCTTTTTCTCTACTCAGATGTCTAAATGGAGTGATTCCAATTCGAGGAGTTAGATCTTGAAGTCTACTGCAAGTCCTCAAAGTATGAGCGCAATCCGAGTTGGGAATCAAAAGTTATAATGTGTTTACGGAAGTGTCACAGAAGCTGGATGTGCCACCGCGCCCGCGCCCAAGACCACCGCACCCGCGGTGAAGTAGCAGAAGACAGCTGAAGCCTCTGGAGACCCACCGCACCCCGCGGTGGGTGTCACCGCACCCGCGGTGGCACGTGCGCTGAAGACTTTTTCCGAGTTTTTATTTCCTGTTTTGTTTTATTTCCGAAACTTTATTTCCAAGTTTGTTATTTCATTTTCTTTATTTCTGAATTAATTGCACTAGTATTTAATGTACTTTCTAAGACTTTTTGGAGGTAACCTTTTGTTTTGCCACCTATCTTAGTTTTTCTCTCATAAACCCTATGAAGAACTAAGCTTCCATTGTTGCACTTGATGTTTTGAAGCCTTCAATTGATTGGTTGTGAGTTTTCTACTCTTGTTCGTTTTCCTATCTAGTTGTATTAGTTCTCTTGCGCTTGAATGTTTATTGAATCTTATTGGTTTATCTAGACTGATCACCTAGGTTTATTGATATCTTCTTAATTGCTAGGATTTGTGATTCCGAGTTCGGGTTGCATATCTAGTAGCAAACACGATTTACATAAGCGGGTTGCGAGTGTTCATCATGAGAGAGAGTTAATTGCATGTTATAGTAATGGGTTGTTTCTATTGCATGTATCTTGTTGAATCCTTGGTTGAATGCTATTGCTTTATTGAGTCTTGAAGGTTTTTGGATTTGATTTGGTAATAAGTACTATTAGGGATGGTAGAACTAATAGTTACCTAAGATCGGGATAAGGACAACTATAGGAAAGATAAGAACTTGAGACTAATAGAATTCGGTGATCAATCATGTCTCTTGTTGTGTGGATCTTTGTCAGGTATAGCGCTTTTCCCAACCATATTCACAACATTTACTTGCGAACTTGTTTACTTGTTACTTGGTCACTAAGAAATCATACAACCCCCCCCCCCCTAGTTCCTAGTTGGTGACTTGAAAGACACAAGAATTGATAACTTGATTCCCTTGGGTTCGACTCTGACTTGCTTGCTATACTCTTTAGTAGGTACTTTAGGATTTCTTTGATTAGGCATACGACTTTAGGCTTGTCACTGATCATCCCATGGATGGACCAAATTTCCATCTTGTTTTTCGGCACCTTGAGGAGTCTAGTGCTCTCCCCCGTATAGACATGGGTAGTTAACAAGGCCATATCGCCGATGGTGGGGGATAATTCCCCATCCCAATATACCTGCAAGAAGACCTTAATGAACGAGTCAGTCATGTTGCGAAAGAGTTTTTGGAGTTTGAGAGAGAAGTTTTAGAGAGATTTGGGACTTTTAGAGTAAGGGAGGATTTATGAGGGGTTTGCATAAGGCAGGAACGATATTTATACACAAAGATGAGTGGGGAGTAGAGTTAATGATGGGGTCAAATCGGATATGTATTGGAAAGGAACTCACTTATTTCAATAAAACTGACAAACCTGAATACGTATTGTAAAAGACTTAATATGGCCTGAGAAACTTGAATAATGAAAAAAACTATATATGTTGTTAAGAGGGGTCAAATCGGATATGCATTGGAAAGGATCACTTTGGCGAAGATTTATTAAAAAGCTTAGGTTTTTGTACTTAAAATGACCTGACAAATCTGAGTACGTATTGTAATACTTCAATATGGCCTGACTTCAGTCAAAATTTTGCAAAGATTTGGTTTTATTCGAGAACTTAACCCGCCATTTTATGGAAGTTTTATGGAAGTTTTAAAACCGTTTTAAAGGCTATTTTTTCGGTTTAAAAACCCTTTAAATGTAGAAAATATTAGGTTGGTTAATGTGGAAGTTTTTAAACCGTTTTATAGACGGTTTGAAAAAGTGTGACGTTTGTTTCAAATCCGCCCTAACTCCTAATCCTCCTATGGTGTATCCTGCTCTGGCTATGCAAAAGTAAAGTTGGAGAATATTGACTCAAATCTGCATGTAAGAAAAGGATTGCTTGAAAAAGCTTTTGTTTATGTACAAAAAACTGATAAAGATGATGACCTGACACACATCACATCAGCATTGAAATTTCATTTCATTTCTCTTTCTTTAATAAAAAAAAAAACAAGTACAAATTCATATTTGCACAGAAGAAAAAGAAAGAACATCGAAGAGGAGAAAGAGGAACATCCTCTTCGAAAAGAGAGGAATCGAGAGTAACATCTTATAGCAAACGAGAGGAAATTATACGATGACAAAAGGCTGGACACAAGGAAGCTCATTTGCCAATTCAAATTCCTGAAGGAGAGGGCACAAAGCCGGTGAATCATCAACTCGAAGATGTTTCCATGGCCTCCCTGCAACAATACAAACTTGCAAATACATTCAAAATTCGGGAAAACAGTTCTATGGGTGTCCATTATGGTAGGTGATATTGAATTTGAATTTTAGGGTTTTGATTTGAGATTTTGGTTATACATTTAGGGTTCTGATTTGAGGCTTTTTCAATTATGGTATAATTGGGGGTTTTTGAATTTGGTGCAAAATATGAATTTGTACTTGTTGGTAATTCAATTGGGATTTCATTTAGACTTAAACTAAGTTCAAGGACGATTTCACTGATAGTTGATTGGTTTAATTTTGTATTCAACCATAGGCAGGTCAGGATTGCAAATACTTCAAATGGGTGGATGGTCAAGCTTATGATTTTAGAGCCAATGAGACTATTGAAAGTGTAAGAGTTGTTGAAGATCACGGGACAACCTCTCGGCCAAATATTTACCCGCATCATTCGACTTCAAGCAATGACATTATGAATATCAAAACAGAAAATTTAGTGTTGAAAGTTGTACTTGGTGTGGTGGTACTTGTGGTGTTAGTTGTTGTGTTGGTTGTCCAATTTGTAACCTTGTTGGTTAAAGTATGATAATTAGTCATAAGCATATGTTTAGCAAGACAATGTATTCTGTAGGGTCCGTCATAATGCTATGTACTTGAGGTGGTGGTACTGTCCTCCTTATGTGCATACCTGCAAATTGCTTGAAATGCTTAGGTTTGTTAACTGCAAATGACCTGACAAATCTGGTTCCTTGATTGTAAAACGAGGGTTTTCTGCATGTAAAACAAGAATATGTCCTGACTTAAGCACCATTTTGCTTGAAAACATCCTGGAAATTGTCATCACAAAACTTTGTTAACATTCTGAAAACACGATCTTCCAAATTCAAATACAATTACCACATGTTGTTATTGCTCTTACTTCAATTAACAGAGCCTGGGAGTATTTGAAGAACCTTGGTAGAGAAGATTTGGGAAAGTAAGGGTCTTTCAGGGAAAGTTAAGAGGGGTCAAATCGGATATGCATTGGAAATGAACTCACTTAATTCAATATGCCCTGACAAACTTGAATACTTACTGTAATACTTAAATATGGCCGGAGAAACGTGAATAATGAAAAAATATATCTATTGTTATTTCTCTGACTTCAATTAGAAAAAACTATATATGTTGTTATTTCTCTGACTTCAATTAAGTGTATGAAGTAATAAGTATTTACACATTCGATTTTTTTTAATGTTAGGGTGGTTTGTTCCACATATATGTTGTTATTGCTCTGAAATATTAATGTGTTTGCCCTGAACATTAGTTTATGAAAACGATAACTTTGTCCTGAACATGCAAATATAGTCAAAAGTAGTAAACGCAGGAATAAGGACAAAGGATCTTTTTTATTATCAGTCCAAACCATTACATAACCTTAATAATTTCCAAGTAGACACTCATAAGAAACAACATGAAAAATACTAAGAAACACCATTAAAACTACATTAAAACAATCCTTTCCACGGCCACGCAAATCATGACATCCCCACGGGCATCACTGGGGCAGAACAGCATCGGCTTGATCACGAACCACGTAGACCTTGACTCCGACTACCTTCTCGCCGAGGCGGGCAAGATCTGCAACGTCGTCATCTATCTGCAGCGGTTGAAGGAATCGCTGCCCGGAGTCTGGGACCTGTTAAAAAAAATCGACTTTGTACCTGCATACCTCGACATGCTGCTGATCATCCCGTGTAGGGACCAAATCTCCATTTTGTTTTTCGGCACCTTGATGAGTCTAGTGCTCCCCCCCCCCCCCCCCCGTGTAGACATGGGTCGTTAACAAGGCCATATCGCCGATGGAGGGAGATAATTCCCCATCCCAATATACATGTAGAAAGACCTTAATGAACGAGTCAGTCATGTTGCGAAAGAGTTTTTGGAGTTTGAGATCAGAGGAGTTCTTGGAGTTTGAGAGAGGATTTGTGAGGGGTTTACACAAGGCAAGAACGATATTTATACACAAAGATGAGTGGAGAGTACAGTTAATGACGGGTAGTTGAGGGAGTAAGGGCTAAGGGTCTTTAATTGAAAATTAAGAGGGGACAAATCGAATATGCATTGGAAAAGATGACTTTGGAGAAGATTTATTCAAAATGACCTGATACATCTGAATACGTATTGTAAGCCTTTAATACGGCCTGAATTAAGTCACCATTTTGCAAAGCTTTGGTTTTATTCGAAAACTAACCCCGCCATTTTAAACGGTTTTAAACCGTTATAAAGGTTTTTTTTTCGGTTTCAAAACCATTTAAATGTAGGAAATATTAGGTTAATGTGGAATTTTTCCCCTCGTTTTAAAGGCTATTTTTTCGGTTTAAAAACCCTTTAAATGTAGGAAATATTAGGTTGGTCAATGTGGGAGTTATTAAACCGTTTTATAAACGGTTTAAAAAAATGTGATGTTTGTTTCAAATCCGCCATAACTCATAATCCTCTTATGGTGTATCCTGCTCTGGCTATGCAAATGGGTGGATATTCAAGCTTATGATTTTGCAACCAATGAGACTATTGAAAGCGTAAGAGTTGTTGAAGATCACGGGACAACCTCTACGCTTATTTACCCGCATCATTCGACTTCAAGCAATGATATTATGAATATCAAAACAGAAAATTTAGTGTTGAAAGTTGTACTTGGTGTGGTGGTACTTGTGGTGTTAGTTGTTGTGCTGGTTGTCCTTTTTGTAACCTTGTTGGTTAAAATATGATAATCAGTCATAAGCTTATGTTTAGCATATGTTTATGAACTGAAAATGACCTGACAAACCGGGGTCCTTGCTTGTAAAACGAGAATATGTCCTGACTTAAACACCATCACAAGCATGTAAACATCCTGAAAACACGATCTTCCAAATTAAAATACAATTATCACATGTCTTCCTTGCCGAATGGTTCCCAACAACACAATACAATTATCACATTAAAATCAAATGTCTTTAAAAACCATCCCAACGACATCTAAAAATACTATAAGCCATTTGATTTCTGTGTCCATCTACGAATTTGTCGGACGCAAGATCCAAGTTTGTCATGCCGAGCATCAACAACTCAATGTGCTTCAAGGTGTAGACCCCACAATCTCCTCTGCAAGATGTACAAAAGCAGTTAGAATGTATATCAATTGTAGTTTGATAAGGATTTATCATTGCATTAATACACATATACTTACCCGCACTTGTTCTGCTTAATGTTATCACGACGGGACACCGACATTGGCTTGTCCAATAATGGTTCACATCTCTTTGCCAGTGGCTCGTACATCTTGACATATCTTTGAACAATTTGAATGACGGGCTGGATCATCTCGAAAATTTCCTTGTCTGAGTACAAATCCACATTGCAGTTATACACCGTCACACCCCAGTCACATAGTTCAATTTCTAAGGTAAACCAGTGGGACTCTGTGATGTTGAAGGGCACATATATGCGTTCCGCATCATCCCATCTCTTGCCATAATCAGTCGGACATGCACCCATCATGTATTTCATCACTGCATCCTTACCTTTACATGGAAAGTCCTTCTGGAAGCGATTGAACTCAGTGGTGACCAAGGTTTTCCAAAATGTGTCAAGCACAACCACCTTCGAAAACCGCTCTGGATCCTCCGAAATCCTTTGACGATAAAGGAACATCATTTGCTCTAGATGCTGTAATGGTGCAACAATGTTAATGTATCCACTGAAAACGATTTTACAAATGCATAATATTTTGAAAGGATGCATTGGAATATTACCTCACTGACCAACCAGTCCTTTAGGGCAAACAATTTCTCAAAGAACTTCTTATCCAATGCTTGCCCACTCGGTCCAATTCGGGGTTCAATACTGCATGATGGTACATATTCATTTGAATAATAAACACGGCATTATATCAGTTTGTCAGTCCATAAGGAATCATTTTAGTACATATACAGGCAATATATAAGTTTGTTAGTCCATAGAGAATCAATTTCCGATCATATTACTAATAATCAGGCCATATAAGATTTTGACATTCAATTCATTATTAAGTTGAGTAGAATGGTTAAGTCATTAACCTCTCACTTTGCATCCACTTTACCAGGTCTGTCATCCCTTCCACCTTGCTATTTTTGGTAATCTTTTTCGCCAATTTCTGCTCATCCATATTACGGAAGGGTGATTTTGCCGCCGCAGCAAGATCGCGAGTGTGACTTGGATATGTCTTTTTCGGCAATTGGCGACCCTTCCTTGGTCTGCCCTTCCTCGACACTTTGGACTCCTTGGTCTCCCCTTCATCATCCCCCACGTCATCAAAATCAGCATGTGATACCTTCTCACCTTGTAATTCAGTCCCAGCCTCAACACCTCACACATCAGCCTTGGTCCCTCCCTCCACAACATCTCCCTTTGATTCCTCCATAACTCATTCATCAACCGTGTTGAGTCCCTTCACATCTCCCTTTGGTTCCTCCACAACTTGGTCATCAACCTTGGTCCCTCCCTCCACATCAGCTCCCTTTGCTACCTCCTCAACATCCACACCTCCGTCATCAATCTTGCTTCCTCCTTCCACAACATCTTCCTTTGGTTCCTCCACAATTCCGTCCTCAACCTTGCTGAGTCCCTCCACAACCCCGTCATGTAGACCCTCATCAGACACTGCTTTTGTTGCCACCTCATCTTGTGTTGCCACCACAGTCCCATCATTAACCAACTCCTCATTAACCAACTCTTTGCTGAGTCCCTCCTCATCTTGTGGTGTTGCCTCATTAACCAACTCCTCATTTGCCTTATTTACCCCCTCCTCAGTTGTTAGCCCATGTAGTATTGTAGTCGTCCGGATAAGAACTGACAGTGAATCTGTTGCATCCCCTTGAACTTCTTGCTCATTTACCATTGCAACATCTTCACCCGCCTCTTCCTGACAACCTACATTATCTGCAACATAAGCATATGGGGTAGATCCAACCTTCTTCACCTCCCATTGTCCACCAGTTAACACAATTGCACCATTATCTTGCTCTCCATCCATTGTCTCCTGAAACGATGATATATGGTCTGAAATAAGCAAATATTTTTTGAATTGTGCTCAAATGGACTGAAATGTGCATATATGGACTGAATCGTGCATATATGGACTGAACTATCTACTGAAACGATGATATATGGTCTGAAATAACCTACCTATTTTTTGAAATGTGCACAAATGGACTGAAATGTGCATATATGGACTGAACTGTACATATAATAACTGAAAAAGTTGGGCATACCTCATCAGTTTCTCCCTCTTTGGACTCATTCCCTTCAGACTCATTCTCTTTGGACTCTCCCTCTTTGGACTCATTCCCTTCGGACTCATTCTCTTTGTCATCTTCAGACTCTATCTTTTCCTCTTCTTCATCTTTATGCTCCGACTCATCACTCTGATCTGTTGATTTCACCTCCCTCATGCTCTGCTGGTGTTGGGTAATGTTGGGTTCATCATCACTTTTAACCTCCCTAGACTCTGGATCCTGGTGTTCTCTGATGTCTTGATCACCGTCATCACTAGATGAAGAGGCCACTGTTCTAGGAGCTTTGCCTCTTATGAACTTCTTTAACTCAAGGACTTCCTCCCTTAACAGATCATGCTTTTCATTTAGAGTATGCATCGTTTCAAGCAATTCATTCAAACAACACATCAATTGCCTTTGGTCCAAACCCTCAATATTTCCAGCTTGCCCTCCCTTACCAACTCCCTTGTCCTTTTTACCAGCCCTTTATCTTTTTTTGGCTTCAGCTGCTTAACAATCTCATCCAAGGATTTGTGTCCTTCCTCCTCCGGGAAGTAACAGCTTTCTCCCAAGTCCTCTCCGTCCTCCTCAACAAGGATCTGTTTAGCAACGAAAGTCCCCTCTAGGGCATCAGAAATCAAATCCAAGATTGGCCTACTCGTTTTAAGCCACCTCACACCTTGGGGCTGCACAACTTTATTCAGCTTTTGGGCAAATGTTCTGCCAAAATGGGGCATTGCCTCATACAACCATATCTGAAATAAACAGAATTGGAATTAAACCACAATTATGACTAGAGGCATTAACCTTTCTCAGTTTTACATATTCAACTACTAACACATTACCTGAAATACCATCAGGAAACCCTTTATGGTGTATCCTGCTCTGGCATTGTCTGAACGTGCAAGTGCAGCCTTAACTGACTCCATTCTTGTGTCAAAAGCAGAAGTCAGACTTTGATGGAGGTCAATATATGCACTCCTATCCCATGGGAAATTATTGAAACGATCCAAGTATTGGGTCAATTTCACATGTAGGGGTCTGACCTTCCTCTTCTTATCACCCCCAAGTACAACACCCTCAAGAATTAACAACAAGGCCATCTTTAGCTTAAATACATTTTCCTCCCGATACGATAAGAACTTGGTTAAAAGGTTAGCAATGGTAATACTCCTCACACCAAAAAATCAAAGACTGCACTATTATCCTCCACAGTGTCCTCCTCATCGGGCATCCCACAATTAAGTCCTGTTATTAGCCTAAACTCCTCTATTGAAAACCTACATGGTTGTCCATCAAGATCATACCATGTCTCAAACTGCTTTTTTGTGTCCAGATGCCTAAACAACACATGGTGAATCAGCTGTGCAGACAATTTCAAGTTTTTCATAATTTTGATTATTGGGCCAAAGGGGCCCTGCAAAACTGTCTGTCAGTCTGTTCGAGTTAGGGTGTTCTCGATACAATTCAGATACTGAAGCCTTGAGTTCTGATTTATTCGACCATAAAATAACTTCTCAGAATGCCACTTGTACATTATCTGTAATGAATGACATTCACATATACATGACATGTAAGAATGACTTTCATATTCACATAAAAGAAAGAAAGGCACCATCTTACTTTGTCAGGTAAAGATATATGTTTTCAGGATACAAAATAAATTATCAGACTACATTTTGGTTTGCCAGGCCAAATGGAAGTTGTTCAGGAAAAGTCTTTACCCTAGAGTATAACTTACAATTTTGTATCAACATGAATCAGGCTACTATGACATTCTAACCACACAACAAATACATGACATTCATATTCACATAAACCCGAAAACTTACTTTGTCAGATAAAATAATTCGTTTCGTTAGAATACATTTTGGTTTGTCAGGCCATATGGATGTCAACAGTTTAGGCTACTATGAATTTTCCAGACCTCTCCATGCTCTGTTTTTTACAGAGTAAATCATGATCTGTTTTTCACATAAGCCTAATTTTAGCATGAAGTTTATCCAGACCCTAAACCTAGCATGCATCACAAAATTTAGACAAAATATTGTTTTTTTTTCCAGGTAATTCAAGAGTTAGAGAAGACCACTAACCCCGCCAACCGACTTCGATGGCTCCTTCCTCGACCTCTTGGCTTTTGGTTCTTCATCCTCCGAGATTCTCGGTTTCTTCTTCTGCATCGAAACGACTGGACTCGGTGATTCTCCTTCCTCCGACGACATGCATGCTCTCTTCTTTCGGCCACTCGCCACAATAGCCGCCTTCGCATTCGCCGGATGTTCTTCACTTTCCTCAACCCTCTTTCTCCTCGAAACTGTAGAAGCCTTCGCCTTCACCTTCTCGACTCTGGCTTTCGCAGACTGCAAACCTCTTGTCTTCACCATTCTCGATCTGGGGATTTAGTAAGGGCTTCAGAAAGGGCTTAGCAAAGGGCTTCGCCTTCTCGACTTTGGGGATTTATGATTTGGTTTGAGGAATACGATTCGGGGATAAAAGAAAAAAATATTCTTCAGCTTTGAAATGAATTTGGGAAAAATGAGCTGCTATCGGTTGAACATGTGCTTGATTAGGCCTACTGATATAACTGTTTAAAATTAACTTCTTTTTAAACCTTTTTAAAAACACTTTTATGTTTTTTGAAAAAGATTTATTTATAATTTATTTTATCTTTTTAGTTTTGAAAAATATTACAGTTTTATGATATTTTATAATATTTTTCAAAAGTCAAAGAGCCTTTAAAATATTGGTATTTTTTTTGCAATTCCGCGATTAAATAACTCCCGAGCAACACGCACCACCCCCATCTCCATTTCTTTCCTTCCATTCTTCCCCCACCTCCAAAGTCCAACCTCACGGCTGTTGTTTGGGATCAATGGTTGGCGACTGGACTCCAAGAAGGTGGCTCGTGGTGGTGCGGGAGGTGGGAGTCCTCCCCGAACCTCCTCTCCTCTTCCCCCTTTCCGACCCTACTCTTGACCGGGCTGAAACGGCGACGACGAGCCAAACTTGGCGGCACACGGGTGCGATGGTGGCTGTTGGTGACTCGAGGTGGCGCAAACCAGCTGGTCATCTTCCTCTTGCCTTCTTCTTCCCCCTTCACCCTCCATTGAAACCCTAAGGTATGATTTGGGTATACAATTTCAAATTGGACACGTTTTTGGGTATACAATTTCAAGCAGCTCGTAAGACAACTCCAACTACAAGAAGATCATCTAAAACATCTATAAACAATTCTGCTTGTGGATTTGGCTATGTAGTCAACTGGATCTTTTTAGTAGAAGAAAGAGTCTGCACCTGATTTTAGATTCTGTCTAGTGGTAGTGGGGGATGGACCAATTAGCTTGAAGGGCTCAGGTAAGATTTCACATGAGGTCTGCTTTTGGGTAATATGATGGAGTTTTTGAGCTGTTTGTTTACTGAATTTCTCTGTTTTAACGAGCTCACACTGTCTTGTTTCTATCCCTTCCAAGCTTTGCACCCAAAGAACCCATTTGCACCAACTCTACACTTCAATTATGGCTATTATGAGACTGATTCTCCAAAAGATAATGTAAAAACAACAACAACAACAACAACAACAATCGACCAGTATAATCCCACCGAACCAAAGTCTGGGGATCCATATGTACGCATCCATATCCCGAAATAGATTCGGGAGGATGTTTTCCGAGGGACCCAAAAGAGACTGACATAGACAATCAACCAAATGTAAAGAATTTGAACTTAAAAACAAACACGGAAGCAAATGTAGCTGCAAAAGGTCTATTCTCTTGACTATAGCTCCTCTACCCTAATTTTCTCTCTCCAAAGGTTCCTATTTTGCGCCATGTCCAAAGGTACTTAAAGTAAAAGAAGTTCAAAATTGTTATCTCAAATATGTTCTTAAATTTTTTAATATCTTTGTTTTGTGTTCTTATTTCTAGCTATTTTAAATGTTTTTGACCTCAATATACTTCACTAGCTGGATGGAACTTTAGTAATGAAACAACTGACAAAGAACCGAAGATGATCATATTCATCATTTACCATTCGTATGGATGATTTAAGTTGGTCATATAATCACATTTCATCATATAATCATCCTTATGGATGTTTTCCTGTGTTTTACAAAAAAACAAAAAAGTTTAACTTCTAATCTTCGCAGATGGATCTTTTCAAATTTCATCATTCTTGACTATATTGTTTATTGGGTTGAAATATACAGATATTCCAGGTGCACCCCGATCGTGGTGGTTTGGTGGTGGAACTGATTATACTCCGGCTTATATCTTTGAAGAAGATGTCAAGCATTTCCATCAGGTATTTTCTCTATTCTTGTTGTTCCATGTTAAAATCGGTGTTAAATTTGAACTTCTTTTACCACTGAGATGTTTTGTGCAGAAGAAAGTTCTCAATTCAAAACCTAAGTTGTAGTCTGCAGGGGTGAACTTTTCTTCCACTCCATTTAAGCTGGCTTTATATCAGCTTGGACCTATTAAAGGGGTTGATATAGTCAGGTCTAGTTGAACTCCAGGTTACCCAATAGGTCTAGATATCTTTATTTTCACCACCATATTATAGGAAGGTAACATGACCATGAAAGTTGAATTGATGTAAAGGAGGGGAAAGAATTTGGGAGAGAAGAGATAGAGGAGGAAGAAGCAGAGGAAGGAGGACGAACAGGTGGGAAAGGAGAAAGAGAGAGTAAGGTAAGAGAGAGAAACTTATTACAGAATCGAAACTTATTACAGAATCGAAACTTATTACAGAGAGAGAAACTATCAATTACAATCAACTCCTATATATACTAAACACGTACACAATCACCTAATACCAATACATCATATTTACCCCATATATGACAATACTCATCCCTTATTAAAGCTTTGTCATCAAAACTTATTACAGAATCGAAAAATAAAAAAATGAATTCGACAATGAAACTTGTTTGGACAAATTGACAACTTGAAATCGACTTGTACCATGTGCAAAGTTTAGCTAAAGTCTATGGAGAACAAGTCAGTAGCTCCAAGTGGATAGCCTTGGTGAAAAAAATGATGCTGCAAGTTATCCCTGTAGACTGTAGAAAAAGAGGAAAAAGTAACAATACATGTACCTTCGAACTGCAGCAACATAAGCAAAGTACGAGTACAATTTGAACCCAACACAAAAGCTATTGTCTCTAATTTTTGTTTGATGATTCCTACTCTCGTAACTGTGTATATAACACCCTTTATTTCCCTGCAAGTATAAACTACAAAATTGCTTCCTTGTATATTATTTGCTCATAGAGGGTCACAGAAAACTGCAATAGGGAGTAAAAAGTTGAATAGGTTATGACCGGTGGGAACAGTGGCCGATTTTTGTAAATCGGTAACTTCCAGATGTTTCCGGTGAAAACTATATGGAGAGAGCGCAGGAGCTGTGAGAGAAAAGCGGTGCGCAGAGGTTAATTATTTTGGGCAGGGTTATAAAAGTGTAAACAGCTATAATGTGTGAAGGAAATGAAAAATACATGTGATGATGTGAAGAACTGTATTTATGTTCATTTTCGTAGGTCCAAAAGAATGCATGTGACAAATTTGACCCTACCTTCTACCCTCGATTCAAAAAATGGTATGATGATTACTTCTTCATCAAGGTATGCTTCTATCATGCTTCTATATGCTGTTTTTTTATTCATATTTCATGGTTGTGGAGACTGGCGAATAACTTAGCTGAAGTTATGACTTCGAGTACTTTTAGATGAGTGTTCAAATTTTTAATTGTTGATGGTTGAGACTTGAGAATAATTCTGATGTAGTTAAAGAGTAAAATATATAGTCTACTTTGTGGCAGTAGATAGGCATAAATACGTTGTTAATGGACCTCAAATACATTTATTAATTAGTATATAAGGATCCTTAGCTGGGAAAGGGACAATCATGAATATTTATGTCATAGGATGCAATAAATCCTCCATCAGGACGTGAAATTATTCATGCCAGAGTGGATGCTGGTGGAAGTGTTGAATTGGTCATTTGAGGGTATTTGATTATTGTTGATTTGAATTATTTTCTAGCCATGAGTCTTCTTCCTCCTCATTTCAACGTGATGAGGCGTTGCATGTGAAAACCTTTGTGACAGAAACAACATACAAAAATTTCATCCTAATCGGAGATCGTCTTGACATCGATCATGACTGATCAAATTAGGTGTAAACAACACCTACGGGATTCTTTCACCACAAGCTTCCTATGTCCTTACACAACTCTCTTCCTAATCCTGTTGTAAATATTTTTCAACTATGTTTTTCACTCTTGTCCCTCCTCTATTCCCATTAAATAAGAGGACTCTTCCTCCATGCATGAGGGAAATCACACCACTCTCTACATAACATAGCAAGATCCACATTCTTGTTCAGACCCAAAGAAAAAGATCGACATAGCAAGATCCACATTTACCGTGACATCATTCAAGCCTTTTTTTTTATTTAGTACAATAAAAATCCATCTTTTTTAAAACAAATGAATTTATACTTCAAGTTGTTCCATAAAATTAAATTACGGTCTTCTTGTTTTCTCTGAAACAATTTGTTCTTTGGATTCCGTTTCATTATATTTGTTGTTTGGAGGAGAAGTCAATGTTTTGAATTATTTGTCGTTTTGATAGCAAAATTTAAGACTATTAAATTTATTTATTTTTAAAGTGTTTTGAAAATAGGAAAATAGTCATGGAAATTACATACGTCAAACAATAATAATCTATTCCTATTGGTTGTGATGGGAACTAACAAAAAAAATGACTATATTTATTAGTGTTTGACAAAAATCTATGTAAATTAAGGTATTATCTTGTTTATTGTATTTTATACCCAAACCACACTTAAAAGGAAACAGAGGGAGTATAAATTGAACTTAACCTATTAAGTTCGTTAGTTTTGTTACAAAAATGCAATTGAAATTGTTGTTATTAATATATTCATATGCAAGAAATATTAGATTAGAAATTTATTATTGAAAGAAGTTTCCAAATATTATAATTTGATGTTTATTTAACATTTTTTGAATACTGGTGTATAGAAATTGATCTTCAGTACCACGAAATGTATTTAGTTTTTTGAATTTTGATGTCATATCATTATAAACATTTAATAAATTGAATTTCATGTTTGGAACGAGCACTAATCTAGTTTATTCTGAAAAGAGATATTCTAGTTGTTTAGAAGGAAAAAAAACTTCTATGAATTGATAGAAAAGCCTACAATTTATAATTTAAAAGGCATTTTCTTAAGTACAACAAAGACATGGTTCAACAAAAAAAAAGTACAACAAAGAGGTTTCATGAAGAAGCCTAGAATTGATCAATGACCTCTAACCCAAGTACTTTGAAGACCCAAAAGGCAACAAACTTAACGAATATTTTCAGACTTACTACTAGATTCTCGTCAACTTCACTTTCTCCAGGGAAAAGTAGATGTAAGAATAACCACATTAGCAGACACAAGTAAGAGCCTAAAAACGTTTTAGATAAAGAAAACAAATACTTTTTGGAAGAGAGATACTCAAGTCTATAAGACTCGATTTCTATTACCTCATCAGTATAACAACTTTGATATTTAGCTAATTTTAAATATAAAACACATCGAAAAAAAAACAATATGTATGTAGTTGAAATACCTAGACACATGGAGTGTTTATCAAATACGTTTTACGAGCCCCTAATTCCCACATGTAGATGCTGACACATTCTCCATAGTGAGTTTGCATTCGAACGAAATGTTGTACTTTCCTCGCGGAAAATTCATGTGCAGCAGTGACCAACGAACTTAGGAATGGCAACAGACTATGAATTCAATTATCCTTCAAATTCTTCTGAAAGCTCTTTTTAAGGTCAAAGTTACACCTCGTCTAATACAGAAAAGCTTTGAATTGCAACGGAGTGGCATGTAAAAATTGTCCAGGAAAAGATAAAAGAGGAGCAAACATTTTCTTACCCGTAAATGAGCCCGACCTTAAAGTCTAATACATATCTCGCGTGTCGGGTTGGAAGGGTAGGCCACAAGAAAGGTGAAATAACGAAATATGTTCAATAGTATTTGATGTGTCTTTGCCTCCTGTGTCAAGCCAAGTTGTCAAAGGAGACGCCTTGGATCTAGTCTTGGTTGGGAAGTCACGTCTGAACGTCATAGTGGTGGTGATCGCAAACGGAAGAACGCGATGATTGTGGTAGTGGTGATCACGGTGGCGATGGAAGCGAGTTGATGGGAGTATGGATAGTGGTGGCGGAAGCGATTGAATGGAGGGATAGACGACTTGAAGGGACAAGTCGTTGATGTCGTAGCGTCGACTGCGGAGAGGATAAGCTCGATGGAGATCGAGTGGTTGCCGTAGCGTCGACGGCGGAGTGAATGAGGATGAGAGGGATATGGGTGACGTCCGATCAAGGGAAGGAGTGATTAACACTCGACTTTAAACCTTGAACTTTAACTTTGAACGTGAGAAATAAAGAGTACAAAGTAGGGTATAAATAGGGAAGGAGTCTCGACCAAGACCTAATGGGCTTGGGTCGAAACGAACCTAAGGGCTAGCCCATGCAAACATGTAAAAGGCACAAACCCTAAAAGATAAAAGAAAAATATCTTAAACGCTATAAATAAGGAAACTATCTAAAACGTTGCAAATAAGGAAACTATCTAAACAAGCTGGAAATACCAAATATAGATAATGTCTTAAAAAGAACGCTTGAAACTCATGGACGCGTTGAAGGCTTTGAAGAGATCATCGCGTGAGACGACGAGGTGGCACAATCTTCAAAAGAACGCGGCCTTTTCGCTTTCGATGGTGGCGAGGACGACGAGCCTTGGATTGGTCTCTGGGCTTCCTTGGCTGGCGGCGGCGCGTGCGATAAGTGACGCGACGGCGGCGGCGATGGCCTTGGACCTAGACCTTGTTACTGAGCCCTTTGAGCGTAGGCTCATGGCTTCTTCCTCGTCTTGGGCCGTCATGGGAGGCAGGGTCACATCAGTATTGATGGTATGGACGTAGGTAGTTGTCACAGTACATGTCGGTTTTGGTGGCCTCTTTTCCAATTGTGTGTATACCAATGGTAGAGCTACCATCGACGAGACATCTAAGACTAGTGCAACTGTAAGTCCTACCACAACCTTGATCTTAGAAAGGATCGAGGATGGTGGCGGTGGTGCATGTTCTGCTGACGCCGATGAGGATGGTGGTACATACTCTATAGTTGAAGAGTGACTTTGTGGCGATACATATATTCTGGTGGACAATAGGGGTGGTTGCGGTGTTGTAACATCTTCGGAGGAGTACGGTGAGTATGGTAGTGATGGTGGTCGACCTTGTTCGGTGGTCGTGATGGTGGTGGCGGTGCATATTGTTCGCTTGCCATTTAATTGTAATATGAGGGAGATCGATGATCGGAGTAAGGAATGTCGATGTTTTTAATTTGGTTAAAGTGTAAACAAGTATGTAGCTCTCTTGTTTAGAGGGGCAAGCAATAGACCGAAGCATTGCCACCAAGTAATCTATATTTGAGAGGTGCTTATAGGAGAAGCACTAAACCCAGGTTAGGGGTTTAAAAAAGCTTTTCCCACCATACGAATGATTGAAGGAAAGATTGAGCGCTTAAATTTCATATCGTGGGAAATGTTTTTAATGGCAATGTTAGGCGCTTAAAAAAGCACCTCCCGAATATGGATTAATTAATGGCAATGTTCCAGTCTACTGTTTGCTTTCCTCTTTATATAGGAGAGTTACATACTTGTTTACACTTTAACCAAAATAAAACATCGATATTTCCTACTCCGATCATCGATCTCCCTCATATTTCAATTAAATGGCAAGTGCATAATATGCACCGCCACCACCAATACGGCCATCGAACAAGGTCAACCACCACCACTAACATCCTCACCGTACTCCTCCCAAGATGTTACAACACCGCCACCACCCATATTGGCCACCGGAATATAGATACCACCACAGTCACTCTTCGACTATAGAATATGTACCACCATCCTCATCGACATCAAAAGAAGATGCACCACCGCCAACATCCTCGATACTTTTGAACGATCAGGGTTGTGGTACGACTTGTAGCTGCACTAGGTGTCTCGACGATAGTATCTCTGGCGTTGCTATACGCTCAATTGGCAGAGAAGCCACGAAAACCGACATGTACTGTAACAACTACCTACGTCCATACCATCAATATTACCGAACATATTTCACCTTTCTTGTGGCCAACCCTTCCACACGACACGCAAAATATGTATTAGACTTCAAGGTTGGGCTCATTTACGAGTAAGAAAATGTTTGCTCCTCTTTTATCTTTTTCGGAACAGTTTTGCATGGCACTCTATTGCAATTCAAAGCTTTTCTGTATTGGACGAGGTGTAACTTTGACCTCAAAAAGAGCTTTCAAAAGGATTTGAAGGATAATTGAATTCATAGTCTGCTACCATTCCCGAGTCTAGTCACTGCTGCACGTGAATTTCCCGCGAGGAAAGTACAACAATTCGTTGGAATGCAAACTCACTATGGAGAATGTGTCAACATCTACATAGGGGAATTAGGGGCTCACAAAACGTATTTAATAAACACTCCATGTGTCTAGGTATTTCAAGTACATACCTATTGTTTTTTTTCGATGTGTTTTATCTGTAAAATAAACTAAATATCAAAGTTTTTATATTGATGATGTAACAAAAATCAAGTCTTATAGACTTGGGTATCTCTCTTCCAAAAAGTATTTGTTATCTATATCTAAAACATTTTTCGGCTCTTAGTTGTGTGTGCTAATGTGGTTATTCTTACATCTACTTTTCCTTGGAGAAAATGCAGCTGACCAACTTGATGAAACAATCAAGTAGTAAGTCTGAAAATATTCGTTAAGTTTGTTGGTTTTTGGGTTTACAAAGTACTTGGGTCAGAGGCCATTGATCATTTCTAGGCTTCTTCATGAAACCGTGTCTTTGTTTTACTTAAGAAAATGCCTTTTAAATTATAATTTTTAGGCTTTTCTATTGAAGTTTTTTTCTTCCTTTTAAACAACTAGAATATCCCTTTTCTATTCAATTTATTAAATATTTATATTGATATGACATCAAAATTCATAAAATTAAATACGTTTCGTGGTATTGAAGATCAATTTCTATACACCAGTATCAAAAATATGTTAAATAAACATCAAATTATAATATTTGCAAACTTCTTTCAATAATAAATTTCTAATCTAATATTTCTTGCATATAAATATACTAATAACAACAATTTCAAGTGCATATTTGTAACAAAAGTAACAAAGTTAATAGATTAAGTTCAATTTATACTCCGTATAATCCAAACAACAAATTCTTTATATGAAAAGAAGAAAACCGTATTTTAATTATGTGGAACAACTTGGAGAATAAGTTTATTAGCTTTAAAAGTCATGGATTTTAATTGTATTAAATAAAAAAAGGCATGAAATGATTTCACGGTAAGAGGGAATATTTTTACCTGAGAAAGGCTCTTAACCGCCTTAGCTAGTAATGGAGAAAGTTGTCATTGTTCTCCCTTTTTCCCCCCTTTTTCCTTTTTATTTATCCTATGTTCCTTTGATCTAAGAGCTTGCTTTCTTACCTTTTCGTTATTTCACAAGATGACTTGTACAAGATGACTCGTTATCTTAAAGTGGAAGAGCTTTGATTGCATATATCTCAGGTTTAGGACCTTTGACACACAAGTACTTTGTAAATCCAAGAACCAACAAACTTATCGCATAATTATAACTACAACTAATTGATTATTTCATCAAGCTAGTCAAATACATTTTTTTCCCGGGAGAAGTGGATGTTAGAATAATCACATTAGCACACACACGAAAGAGCTTAGAAACTTTTTACATATAGAAAATAGTTAAATACTTTTTGGAAGAGAGACATGCAAGTCTATATGACTCGATTCACGTTAACTCATCAATATAACAACTTTGATATTTAGCTTATATCAAATATAAAACACACCCAAAAAAAAATGCAAACACTAGTTATGTATTTGAAATACCTAGACACGTGGAGTGTTCATCAAATACGTTTTGCGAGCCCTTAATTCCCGCTTCTAGATTCCTCGGAGTGAGTTTGCATTCAAATGAAATATTGCACTTCCTTTGCGGAAATTCTTGTGCAACAATGACCAATAGACTCAGGAATGGCCGCAGACTATGAAGTCAATTGACTTAACATTCAAATTATCCCAGAAGCTTTTTTCAGGTCAAAGTTCCACCTCATCCAATTCAAAGAAGCTTTGAATTGCAATGGAGTGCCTTGCAAAACTGTTCGGGGAAAGATAAAAGAGGGGAAAACAATTTCTGACTAATAAACAAGCTTAGACCTTCAAGTCCGAGAATACATTTCACACGTGTTGGCTTGGAAGGGTATGGCGTAGAAAAGATGAAATGATGAAATCTTCTCCGGTAGCATGGATGGTTTCGACGTAGGTAGTTGTTACGGTAAATGTCGGGTTTGGTGGTTTCCTCCAATTGAGTGTACAACAACGCCAAAGCTACCATCGACGAGACAAATAGGACTAGTGCAGTTGCAAGTCGTACCACAACCCTGATCTTACAAAAATATCAAGGGTGTTGGCGGTGGTGCATATTCTTTTGATGTCGTTGAGGATGGTGGTACATAATCTATAGTGGAAGAGTGACTTTGTGGTGGTATATATATTCCGGTGGGCAATGTGGGTGCTGGCGGTGTTGTAACATCTTCGGAGGAGTACGGTGAAGATGGTAGTGGTGGTGGTCGACCTTGTTCGGTGGCCGTATTGGTGGTGGCAGTGCATATTGTGTGCTTGCCATTTAATTGAATTATGAGGGAGATCAATGATCGGAGTAGGAAATGTCGATGTTTTATTTTGTTTAAAGTGTAAAGAAGTATGTAGCTCTCTTATATAAAGAGGAAAGCAAACAATAGACTGGAACATTGCCATCAACTAATCCATATTCGGGAGGGGCTTATCAGAGAAGCACCGAGTCCATGTTAGAGGTTTAAAAAACTTTTCCCACGATATGAAATGTAAGCGCTCAATCTTTCCTTCAATCATTCATATGGTGGGAGAAGCTTATTTGAACGCCTAACATGGGCTTAGTGCTTCTCTGATAAGCACCTCTCAAATATAGATTACTTGGTGGCAATGCTTCGCGGTTGCCGGCACAGGATAAGGACCAAACTAAACAATCTAATGGATTATTGGGTGAGAATTGAATTGTTCTCTTTCTTACACATGTTGATATAACATCTAAAGTAATTGATTTTTTTTTACTCAAACACAGATATAAGGACCAAACGCCTTCATGATAAGAATGCAACTGACAAAACGACTACAAGTGACAATACATGAACAAGTAAGACTATTGGGGACAAATCAGCAACCATCACTCAAGCTGAAAACAACTCAATGACCACTACAAATGAAGGAACAAGTAATGTTTTATTCAGTGTATTATATGTGCATGACATACATAGTAGCTTGTGCTATTATAAATAATTGTGTGTGCATCTATTTCAATTAAAAATATTTGTGTTGAATGCATGGTTCAATTAGTTTTCAGTGTTCGTGTATTTATTCTTATATGTGCATGAATGGTTGCAGTGTTCATGGATTCAACACTGTATGTGCATGTATTTGTTCTTATATGTGCATGTATGTTGATAGAAACTAGGACTATATCACTAAATCATAAGGATGAAGAAGTCAAAATAGAAAAGTGAAGACAATCCAATATCTATCACTCAGGTGAAAAACAACACCACAACAAGTCTTAAAATCCAAAAATCGTGTAAAATACAATAAAACAACTGTATGTTCTTTGATTTAAATCAGTATGCAAATGTAATTTATTGTAGACTATCTCATATGTGCATCAAATGAATACTACCATGTGCTTAAGAAAATATTTGTATGTGCATCTATTTAAAAAATTACATGTGTTATATGTATGGTTAAATTAAAGTTTTCATAATGTGAATCAATCCATGTGTGTTGATCAATTTACTAAAAAATGTTCATGTCTTTATTCTAATATGTTAATTCATATTCACAGTTGAGAAAAATAAAAGGCGAAAGACAACTGCAAGGAAAATCATACCGCCAGGATCAAAGCATATTGTTATAAGAGAACCACGTAGGACGAGTCCTAGATTTCAACAAAAAACAAACAGAAAAAATTGCCAATATGTCAAAGAGAAAGGGGAAGGAACCAATGATTGACGAAGATGATGAACCACTGACCGATGAAGACGAGGAAGACGAGGAGGACGAGTCGTCTGTGGCAAAGATTCTATCTAAGCTTAAAAGGCCAAGGAGCTTACAGATTAAAAAGCCTGAATCAGGGTCACAAGCAAACAAGGGAAAAGCAGTAGCTACTACAAAGTTTAGGAAAAAAATGAAGGTAGGCATCAGAGAGCTTAAAACAAAGTATGAGATGTTGAAGTCAAGAAGTACACCTAAATTGTTAGTTGAGACATTTGGAAAGATGAGTACATTATAAAAGCAAGCTCTTAGGGAGATGGGTTTCGAAAGTCTGATACACTGAAAAGTTGAAGAAATTTCTGGTCGTATTAGCTATTGGATTATTGAACATTTTGACTCTGTTTCTTGCATAATAAAGATTGGTGATACTGGAAATGTGATTAGGATAACAACTGGGGATGTTCAAAAATACCTTGGATTACCTCATGGAGGAAAGAAGATTGAGGTTTCAAAGAATCCGACTGATTTTGAGCTTCTAGAAGAGTTTAAACAACGGTTTGAAAAACTACAAGATGTAGAAACTGGTATGCTAAAGCTGAGGGACCTGAGGACGATTAAACCTTCTAATGTGAGCCACAAGTTGCTCAGTTGCCACACTCCAAATGACTGGTTTAAGAGGAACTTTCTCATCCTATTCAACTCACTTGTTCCGGAAAGTCACCAAAATGGGAATATAAATGTGAAAGTGCTTGATATGCTCAAAGACACTAGGAAAATTGCTGAATTTGATTGGTGTGAATACGTTTTGAGAATGTTAGTTGAACAAGTAGAGGCTTGGGCTCAGACTGACAATGGTTATTTTAGAGGTCCCATTCTATTATCACTGGTATAAAAATTACAAATTTTTTGTTTTCAAATTAGTTTATGTGCATGATTCTTATATTGTGTGTTTATGTTTTTATATATATATGTGCTTCTTCTTAACATTATTTAATACTATGTGTGCATAACTTTCGGTATGTGTATGATTCTTATACTGTGTGTGCATGTGTTTAGATATATATGTGCTTCTTTTTATCATAAATAAATACTATTTGTGAATGAGGTTAGATATGTGCATAATTCTTATACCGTGTGTTCATGTGTTTAGATATATATGTGCCTCTACTTATCATTATTTAACACACATCTTCTCCACTCTTATCAATGTATACATATGTATGTGCTTCTGTTTATTCTTATTTATTCATGTGTTTTGCTTTTGTTTTTCAGATAATATATGTTGATCGCATGACAATCAGAAATGAAGAAACACCTAGGGGGTTTCCTATTATCAAAGAATGGAGCACACCATTGCTCAGGAAAAGAGAGAAAGATGAAATAAGGATTGGAGGGTTTGGGTTGGGATATCTCCGAGAAAGACCGGAAGTGGTAGACCAACAACCAAAGCCTGTTGTTGTTGACAAAGATAAGAACACATCAACTCCAGAGAAGCATGCAGAAAAGACAAGCGTCGACACAAAAGAGGGTTTACTGGTATGTAATAAATTTTACAATTGATATTTCATTGATTACATATGTATGGATCAAGAAAATTAATAAAAATAAATAATGTGTGCAGGCTTTTCTAGTGGAACACATAGAAGAGGGTAAAGAACTTGCACAATTCATAAGAAGGTTCCTACTCAGAATACAACGAGCTCTAACACAATTAGCCAACAACAGCTTGTTCAACAAAGTAAATGAAGCTCTTGAGAAGATGTTGAATCTCAAGGTGAGTTCCCTATCTCAGAAACAACCACAAAATGAGGACGATACATTGTCACAGCAACAATTTTAGGCACAAGCTGAGAAGTGTCTAGAAGAAATTGAAAAAGACAATAAAGGCAAAAGAGTCTTATGATGGATCAAATTATAATTTGGGTATTCCTGGATTGACTCCATATGGGCCAGAAGTAGAGCCATTTTCTGGTGTTGTGCACATAGCAAAGCAGTATCAAAGACAGCGTCAGAAAAATAAGATAGATAAGGTAAGTGAGGAACTATATTATGCAATATGTTCTAATTCTTATTTACTATTGATTTACTCATAAGTTTCATACATTTTTCTTAGGGTCCTAGTACTGCAGTTGTTGAGGAAAATATAGAGAATATACAAGAGGGGGATAAAGATGAGGTATATAAAAACTGATGTTTTGTACAACTTTTGTGTGTGCATCATAAAAGCCAAACATGTGCACTTTAATTGAAGTATATGTGCATCATTTTAAATATGTTCATTACTATTATTCTGCATGTGCATCTAATTGTACTTGTGTGTGCATGAGATAATGCATGAGTGTACATGTAAATGTAAATGTGTGTCCATGAGAGAATACCTTATGTGCATGTAAAATTAAATGGGTATACATGTAAAATCTAAAATAAGTTTGTGTATTCTTAGCAGGATAAGCAGGATGTAGTGACAAATATTGCGGAGGATGATGCAGCTGTGAAGCATCATGAAACTGCACAAAATGAAATGGAAGCAGAAAAGATTTCAAAAAAAGTCCAAATCAAGGTGGTGCAAGATGAGATCAAGGATAAGAGGACAAGGAAATCATCTGAATACTACAAGTCACCATACAAGAAGAGAGAGATTGATGTAAATGAGAAATCATCTGCTGCAGAGAATAAATTATATAAATGGCTAACTAATGATGCATCCCAAGCTAAGTAATGACAAACACATTTCATAATAACATGTAACCTTACATGCTTTATACATTATGTTTTAATAACATAACACTATATTGCAGGGAATTGGTATTCCAAATGGGGACCATACATGCAAGAAATGAAAACTTTATGTCGATGAAGGAGGGGCAATGCTTGAAAAATAACATAATTGACCTGTGGGCCAATTTGTTAAATGTGAAGGAATAGTTGAATAGTGATCCAAAACCTCTAAGATTGTTTATGACAACTGAATCAGTGGTACGTATAACACATATCCTAAAAAAACAAAAAAAGTACTTGTGTTCACTCATTTGTTTCTGTGTGTGCATACAGAAGTGCTTGAGTGTGCATCAATTTCAATCAGTCAATTTATATAAATGAGTGTTCTTGTATTTATATTTGTGTGTGCTTTCAATTGATGTAGTTTTTCGCATTGACACCAAAAGAAACACCCCTCAATGAAAGGTGTACTTGGTTCAACGAAGCAATGGAAGAAGCATTGAAAAACTTCAAACATAAGAAGCTCAGTGATATTGATATGGTAAGCACAAATATTCACAATAATAATATTATGTGCATCATTTCATAACTATATGTGCATGACTTTATTTTTGTGTGTGCATCTATTTTTACATGCATTTGAATAATACCCTTGCCCCGTGTTAAATAAATTCAGTATCCTATATGTTCATTTATTAAAGCTTAATTTTTTTTGTACAAATACAGTTTGTGTTTCCGATATACCACTCGTGTCACTACTATGTGATTGCCATAAATGTCAAGAACCCAAGATTTGATATTCTTGACAATTCAGCAGCTGATGTTGGTATAGACGAAAAGTATGAAAACATACCATCTGACTTGGTGAGTTTTAAATCCACACTTTTTAGATGTGCTTAACTTTATGTGTTGTAATTTTTTTTTTGAAACACATTGACCTTTAAATGTTTCTTTGTTCTGTTTGCTGAGACATTTCTTTGTGGAGTTTTTACTGAAGCATAACATGCAATTTAAAGCTTTCATTTTCAAGGATGAACAAATGGTGTCAACTGAGAGGCTAGAAATGCCATGGAGAGACAATACAAACAAGATCGATTGTGGCATTTTTATAATGAGGCACATGGAGACTTATTTCGGCAATGGATTAACCGACTGAGAATGTCAACTCAGGAAAGAAGATACTAAGCAAATAGCAACCATGAGGGTGAAGTACTGTCATTCCATCATTGACAATAGGTGAAATGAGGTGAAGAACAAGGTGTTTGATATGGTTTCAAAGACAATCAAGAAAAAGTAGTTGTTGAATTTGAAATAGTGATCAATTGGATAATACTTTTGTTGTTAGTGGATAAACATTTGATAGTGGTCAGTTGGATAGTACTTTTGATGACAGAATGACTTGTTCAGTTAGATAGTACTTTTGATGACAGTTGGATAATACTTTTGTAGTCTTATTGTAATACAGAATGACTTGTTCTGGTACTTTAATATGAATGAAATAGTAGTTGAATGTCCACATATATTTGCAGTTGTGTGTGCATAACTGTGCAACAGAATATACATCAATGTGCATGTAATTTTATTTAAGTGTACATGAGATAATAACTTGAGTGTGCATCACAATAGTGCATCTAAGGTCAGGCCTTCAATAATTTGGTTCTGCATGTGCATACAGGAAGGATTGGATGTGCATCAAAATCGAACATTCAATAATTCATGTGCATGTAATATATTCACATAAGTTGTATGTGCATGTATTTGAAGTTGGGTGTGCATGTGGAAATATCTGAATGTGCTCTCATTTTCATGAGTTTCCAGTTATACATTAACAAACATAAGATTATACTAGAAGATTTATATCATTAACTGGTAATAAAGGTTCAAGATCAAAAAACAAAATATGTATTAAGCATTCGAAAATTATAAAAGAAATACATTCTCTCTTTATAAATGAAATGAATCAAGCTCTAGTTTTCACTTTCTTGCATGTTCTACAGTTGTGCCCGTGCTGGTTACATATTGTGCACAACCTTGTTTCCTTAGATGTATTTTCTATTATTCTCTCTACCACACCTTTAATACGTGTTCCTCTTGGCCTGCCCTTGTTCTTGGACTGTGGAGGAGGAAGAACATCAATTCTCTCTGGTATAGGCCCAACAAACTTCTCAAATCTACTCTGAGTGTTATGAGTTATTGATGAAGAGCCAGACTGCATTGAGCGGATATACAAATCCTTATGATGTCTTAAGACACCCAATAAATCATTCATATGATCAGAATTATCCTCAATAAGATTGATACAAGAATGCATCTCTGAGAACAACTCAGAAACAAGAACCTTCTTTTCATCCAACTCTAACCCTTCCTTAAAGACAGAACCATCTATCTCAAACGTTGACTTCAATGTTGACTTCTTCGTCCATCGAGCTTTAATAAATTTGCTAGGCAACATATCCATACCAATATTTCTTAAAACTGTGAACATGTGAGAACAAGGGATACCAACATTTAAGAACTTGTTGCAAGAGCAAATCAAATCTTCGTTGGATATAAGATGTTGGACAACAATGATTTTACTACCACATCGTATGTTATAGCGATGAACGTCCACATCGTTCATAAAATCAACAAGAAGACAGTAAAAAATAGAAGCATATATTTCATGCTGCACATCATAGAAGACGTTAAGAGTATAAACTAACGCACATTGCTTCTCCATCTGCAAATGTGTCTTCAACGATGGATAACAAGTAGATGAGTCTAGGTCAAGTTTCCGCTGAGTATGCCTCTATGAATCAATTGCATTATCAAATTGCAACATAAACACAACCAACGATGATGTTCTCCCTATGAAGTTAGAGAAGAAATAGTTTTGACTTTCAGACCTTGAAGTTGTCCTAAGCAAACCACCCATGCTAATGTCTTGGAAGAACGCATGAATCCAAAAATGATGTAAATCAAACATGGTTTTCAACCAGTTGTTTGACTCAAGATTAAAGTCAGAGATAATAGAAATCCAAGCCTCCTCAAACTCATGTTTCTTCAATTCATTACTCCAAACAATAGCATTAAATCTCTTCCTGAACTCCTTAGTCTCAGATGCATTAACTTTAACCTTCACAGGCACCTTGAACATAATATACCACATACATAAATGATGAACAACATTGCTAAAAACTTTTTCAACTGCAGCTTTAACAGCAGGGTCATGATCAGTTAGCAGCACATATGGCTCATGAACCATTGCTTTCTTGAAGTTTTCAAATAACCAGACATAAGATCCAACATCTTCATTCAACAGTAAACCAAAAGCAAATGTAATTGAGCTCTTGTTATTATCATCTCCAGTAAAAGGTACAAACACCATATCATACCTAAAAAACATTAAAACAAAAACAGAAAGAGTAAGGCATATAGATAATGAGTGTGCAAAGATGTTAAAAGATATATGTGCATTTATTCAATACTGTGTGTGCATGTGTTTGTTTATACATGTGCATGTATAATGACTGGTAAGTTCATATAAATTACCTATTTGATTTGTATGTTGCATCTGCTGAGACAACATCACCAAAGAAGCAAAAACTCTTGCGACCAATAGGATCATAGCAAAATAAACGGCTTAATTGATTAGCTTCATTGACGTCGTAATCAAAATAAAATGCCTCACATCTTTACTTTTTACGGAACAAGCTATCAACTACAATCTGACCATCACAACCAATCATATAAGAGTTCAAATCCCTCTTGAAATTCTTGAAGTCAATAATTGTAGCACCTACATCAGAATAAGATCCAACACAATTCTTGAACAACTTGTATGCCGTACTAGTACCAATATTCGATTTTAAGCAATTCATAATGAAGTCTTGATGGTAAGAAGTCAGTTTTCTATTGTTCTTCAGGAAATGTTTCTGTGAATTATGTACCATATTATGCGTGTGACGCTCCTAAAAAATCTTCACACGATAACCATCGCATCCGTTATATCGGAAAGCTATTTTAGCAATACACCCGCATCTGTTTGAATTCCTTCTTCGTTTCTGTAAGCTCTCAAAATTAGGAGTTAAAACACGTACACTTGTATAACCTTGCTTGCTACAAAGCAGATACTTCCATACTGTAACTTTACTGCCATCACAAGACTTGGTATCCGTACCCCGACGCACATCAAATCCACACTCATGTGCATAACTATGGTAATACTGAACTCCTTCTTCAAGTGTTGAAAATAATTGACCAACAACAGACTTAATAACATCTTTGCACAGAAGAATGTAGTATTGGGAATTCCCAGGGGAATAGACAACCAACGTAGAGCCATCATTATCTGATTTTCCTATAAAAAACAAACAAGTCAACCAACATTATTCGTATGTGCTTGTTTTTAAAACTATATGTGCTACATTATAGAACTACATGTGTTGTTATTTAAAACCACATTTGCTTCTACTTCATTTATGCGTAAAAACATAGTTGTACACCAGCCAAATCTGAATGTTTGAACATACACAAGCTTCCAGATTCAAATCGACAATAAATCGAAGTTATAACCTAAACTGCATCAACTATTGCTTCAGAATTCAATAAAATCAAACTTACTTGATAAAAAAAACATCGAAGAACCAAATTGAAGCATGAATTGATCAATTTGACATAAGAAAAGCTTAAAATTGAATGGAAAACCTGGATCCATGTCGAAAGTTGAAACGCAATACCGTAACAACACCTGCAAATACATAAAACAACCAAAAACATCAGTTTTTTCACACAACATAAAACACAAAGCATGGAAGGCAATGGAGAACGATAAGACAGAGTGAAGACGAACTACAGAACTTCGAATGGATTAGATTAGGACAATAGAAAAGAGGAGAAGAACGAGAAGGATCTGAATCACGAAGGAAAATTTGGAGCGAAAGAGCAGAAGCAGATGCAAGCTCGTAACTAAAATTTGGAATGACGTGAAAGAGGGAAACAAGAACTTTTCAACGCGCTGATACACGCGCCCTATAACAGGTAGAAAATATTGTTGATTATGGAAGGTGGATATCCATTCTCAATTCTCATCGTAAAAAGTATTCTCATGGGACACTTTCCCTTATGCAAATAGGTGTCAAGTTTGTTGGTTCTTGGATTTATAAAGTGTGTCCTAGGTCCCAAACCTGAGATATATGCAATCAAAGCACACCCACTTTAAGATAACGAGCGATCTTGTACAAGTCATCTTGTGAATTTACTAATTGGTAAGAAAGCAAGCTCCATGATTAAAGGAACATAAGATAAATTAAAAGGAAAAAGGGAAAACAAATTGAAAGGGAAAAGGGAGAACAATGACAACTTTCTCCATTACTAGCTAAAGGCTGCTGAGAAAGGTTCTCAGGTGAAAATATTCCCTCTTACCGTGACATCATTGCATGCCTTTTTTTTATTTAATACAATTAAAATCCATGAGTTTTAATGCTAATAAATTTATTCTCCAAGTTGTTCCATATAACTAAAATACGATTTTCTTATTTTCTTTTAAACAATTTGTTGTTTGGATTATACGGAGTATAAATTGAACTTAATCTATTAAGTTTGTTAGTTTAGTTACAAATATACACTTGAAATTGTTGTTATTAGTATATTTATTTGCAAGAAATATTAGATTAAAAATTTATTATTGAAAGAAGTTTCCAAATATTATAATTTGATGTTTATTTAACATTTTTTGAATACTGGTGTTTAGAAATTGATCTTCAGTACCATGAAACATGTTTATTTTTTTGTATTTGATATCATATCATTATAAACATTTAATAAATTGAATTTTGTGCTTGGCACGAGCATTAAGCTAGTTTATTCTAAAAAGAGATATTCTAGTTGTTTAGAATGACAAAAATACTTCTATGAACAGATTGAAAAGCCTAAAAATTGTTATTTAAAAGACATTTTCTTAAGTAAAACAAAGATATGGTTTCATGAAGAAGCCTAGAATTGTTCAATGGCCTCTGACCCAAGTACAATGTAAACCCAAAAACCAACAAACTTAACGAATATTTTCATACTTACTACTTGATTAATTCATCAAGTTGGTCAACGCATTTTCTCTAGGGAAAAAGTAGATGTAAGAATAACCACATTAGCAGACACAAGTAAGAGCCAAAAATGTTTTAGATATAGAAAACAAATACTTATTGGAAGAGAGATACCCAAGTCTATAAGACTCGATTTCTGTTACTTCATCAGTATAACTACTTTGATATTTAGCTTATTTTAAATATAAACATGTCGAAAAAAAAAACAATAGGAGTGTTTATTAAATACGTTTTGTGAGCCCCTAATTCCCCTAAGTAGATGCTGTCACATTCTCCATAGTGAGTTTGCATTCCAATGAAGTGTTGTACTTTCCTCGCGCGAAATTCCCTTGCAGCAGTGACCAATGGACTCGGGAATGGAAACCGACTATGTGTTCAATTATCCTTCAAATCCTTTTGAAAGCTCTTTTTGAGGTCAAAGTTACACCTCATCCAAAACATAAAAGTTTTGAATTGCAACAGAGTGCGCCATGCAAAACTGTTCTGGAAAAGATAAAAGAGGAGCAAATATTTTTTTACCTGTAAATGAGCCAGACCTTGAAGTCTAATACATATCTCGCGTGTCGGGTTGGAAGGTTAGGCCACAAGAAAGGTGAAATAATGAAATATGTTCAATAGTATTGATGGTAAGGACGTAGGTAGTTGTTACAGTTTCGTCGGTTTTGGTGGCTTCTCTGCCAATTGAGCGCATAGCAACGCCAGAGCTACTATCGCCGAGACACCTAGAACTAGTGCAACTATAAGTCCTACTACAACCCTGATCGTAGAAAGGATCTAGGATGGTGGCGGTGGTGCATTTTTTGCCGATGCCAATGAGGATGGTTGTACATATTATAAAGTCAAAGAGTGTCTTTGTCGTGGTACGAATATTCCACTGGACAATGGGGGTGGTGGCGGTGTTGTAACATATTTCCGGTACGGTGAGGATGGTAGTGGTGGTGGTCGACCTTGTTCGGTGGCCGTATTGGTTGTGGCGGTGCATATTTATGCTTGCCATTTAATTGAAATATGAGGGAGATCGATGATCGGAGTAGGGAATATCGTTGTTTTTATTTTGGGTAAAGTGTAAACAAGCATGTAGCTCTCTTATTTAGAGAGGCAAGCAATAGACCAGAGCATTGCCACTAAGTAATCAATATTTGAGAGGTGCTTATCGGAGAAGCACTAAGCCTATGCTAGGGGTTCAAAAAACCTTCTCCCACCATATGAATGATTGAAGGAAAGATTGAGCGCTTAAATTTCATATCGTCGGAAACATTTTTTAAACCCCTAACATGGACTTAGTGCTTCTTCGATAAACACCTGCCGAATATGGATTAGTTAATGGCAATGTTACAGTCTATTGTTTGCTTCCATCTTTATATAAGAGAGCTACATACTTGTTTACACTTTAACCAAACTAAAATATCGACATTTCATACTCCTATCACCGATCTCCCTTATATTTCAATTTTTGGCAAGCGCACAATATGCACCGCCACCACCAATATGACCACCGAACAAGGTCGACCACCACCACTACCATCCTTACCGTACTCATCCGGAGATGTTACAATACCAACACCACCCACATTGGCCACCATAATATATATACCACCACAGTCACTCTTCGACAATAGAATATGTACCACCATCCTCATCGACATCAATAGAAGATGCACCACCGCTAACACCCTTGATACTTCTGTAAGATCAGGGTTGTGGTATGACTTGTAGCTGCACTAGTCCTATTTGTCTCGTCGATCGTAGCTCTGGCGTTATTGTACGCTCAATTGGAAGAAACCACCAAAACCGGCTTTTACCATAACAACTACCTACATCGAAACCATCCATGCTACCGGAGAAGATTTCCTCATTTCACCTTTTCTATGCCATACCCTTCCAAGCCGTGATATGTATTCTCGGACTTCAAGGTCTAAGCTTGTTTACAGGTTATAAATTGTTTTCCCCTCTTTTATCTTTCCCCGAACAATTTTGCATGGCACTCCAGTGCAATATAAAGTTTTTTTGTAATGGACGAGGTGGAACTTTGACCTGAAAAAAGCTTCCGGGATGATTTGAATGTCAAGTCAATTGACTTCAGAGTCTGCTACCATTCCCGAGTCCATTGGTCACTGTTGCACAAGAATTTCCGCGAGCAAAGTACAATATTTCGTTCGAATGCAAACTCTCTCTGAGGAATCTGGAAGCGGGAATTAAGGGCTCGTAAAACGTATTTGATGAACAGTCCACATGTCTAGGTATTTCAAATACGTACCTAGTGCTTGTATTTTTTTGGGTGTGCTTTATATTTGATATAAGCTAAATATCAAAGTTGTTATATTGATGAATTAACATGAATCGGGTCATATAGACTTGCGTATCTCTCTTCCAAAAAGTATTTAATTATTTTCTATATGTAAAAAGTTTCTAAGCTCTTTCGTGTGTGTGCTAACGTGATTATTCTTACATCCACTTCTCCCGGGAGAAAATGCATTTGACTAGCTTGATGAACTAATCAATGTAGTTGTAGTTATAATACTGCAAATAGGCGTCAAGTTTGTTGGTTCGTGGATTTACAAAGTACTTGTATGTCAGAGGTCCCAAACCTGAGATATATGCAATCAAAGCACACCCGCTTTAAGATAACGAGCGATCTTGTACAAGTCATCTTGTGAAATAACGAAAAGGTAAGAAAGCAAGCTCCCAGATTAAAGGAATAGAGGATAAATTAAAATGAAAAACGGAGAACAAATTGAAAGGGAAAAGGGAGAACAATGACAACTTTCAATTACTAGCTTAGGCGGCTGAGAGCCTTTCTCGGGTGAAAATATTCCCTCTTACCGTGACATCATTGCATGCCTTTATTTATTTAATACAATTAAAATCCATGATTTAAATCGCTAATAAATTTATTCTCCAAGTTGTTCCATATAACTAAAATACGGTTTTCTTATTTTGTTTAAACAAATCGTTGTTTGGATTATACGGAGTAGAAATTGAACTTAATCTATTAAGGGATTGTTTGACCCTTTACTTTATATTGACATTTTTCTTAATAAAGGGGTTATTTAGTAAAAGTATTTATGGCATTTTGGGAAATGTGCTAAATGATTGCCCCACTACTCAAATAAAAAAATACTTTTTTTGGGGGGAAAACTAGGTGTGCACCAAACATACTTATTTAAAATAAAGTAATTTTGACAAAAAATGGCATTATAAAGCCATGGCCAAACAAACCCTAAGTTCGTTAGTTTTGTTATATGTATGCACTTGAAATTGTTTTTATTAGTATATTTATATGAAAGAAATATTAGATTAAAAATAATTTATTATTGAAAGAAGTTTTCAAATATTATAAATTGATGTTTATTTAACATTTTTTGAATACTGGTGTATAGAAATTGATCTTCAGTACCTTGAAATGTATTTAATTTTTTGAATATTGATGTCATATCGATATAAACATTTAATAAATTGAATTTCGTGCTTGGCATGAGCACTAAGCTAGTTTATTTTGAAAAGAGATATTCTAGTTGTTTAGAAGGATTTTTTTTTCTATGAATAGATGAAAAAAGCCTAAAAATTATAACTTAAAAGACATTTTCGTAAGTAATACAAAGACACGGTTTCATGAAGAAGACTAGAATTGATCAATGACCTCTGACCTAAGTACTTTGTAAACCCAAACACGAACAAACTTAACGAATATTTTTAGACTTACTACTTGATTATTTTATCAAGCTGGTCAACTGCATTTTCTCCAAGGAAAAGTAGATGAAAGAATAACCACATTTGCACACACAAGTAAGAGCCGTAAACGTTTTAGATCAGGGTTGTGGTACGACTTGTAGCTGCACTAGTTCTAGGTGTCTCGGCGATAGTAGCTCTGGCGTTGCTATACACGCAATTGGCAGAGAAGCCACCAAAACCGACATGTAATGTAACAACTACCTACGTCCATACCATCAATACTACTGAACATATTTCATTATTTCACATTTCTATATGTAAAAAAATTCTAAGCTCCTTCGTGTGTGTGCCAATGCGATTATTCTTACATCCACTTCTCTTGAGAGAAAATGCATTTGACTAGCTTGATGAAATAATCAAGGTACTTGTAGTTATAATTCTGCAAGTAGGTGGTAAGTTTCTTGGTTCTTGGATTTACAATGTACTTGTGTGTTAGCGGTCCCAAACATGAGATATATGCACTTGAAGCACACCCATTTTGAGATAACGAGGGATCTCGTACAAGTCATCTTGTGAAATAATGAAAAGGTAAGAAAACAATCTCCCAGATTAAAGAAACAATAGAAATTAAAAGGGAAAAGGGAGAACAAATTAAAGGGAAAAAGGGAGAACAATGACAACTTTCTCCAAAACTAGCTAAGGCAGTTGAGACCCTTTCTCATGTGAAAATATCCCCTCTTACCGCGACATCATTCCAAGCCTTTATTTATAAAATACAATCAAAATCCATGATTTTTAAAGCTAATAAATTTATACTTCAAGTTGTTCCATATTAATAAGATACGGTTTTCTTATTTAGTTATTTTTTTAAACAATTTGTTTTTTTGATTATACGGAGTATAAATTGAACTTAATCTATTAAGTTCGGTAGTTTTGTTACAAATATGCACTTGAATTTGTTGTTATTACTATATTCATATGCACGAAATTTTAGATTAAAAATTTATTATTCAAAGAAGTTTTCAAACATTATAATATGATATTTATCCAACAGTTTTTCTGAATACTGGTGTACAAAAACTGATCTTCAGTACCACGAAGCGTATTTAATTTTTTGAATTTTGATGTCATATCATTATAAAAATTTAATAAATTAAAATTCGTGCTTAACATGAGCACTAAGTTAGTTTATTCACTAAGTTAGTTTATTCTAAAAAGAGATATTCTAGTTGTTTAGAATGAAAAAAAACCCTTATATGAATAGATAGAAAAGCCTAAAAATTATAATTTAAAAGACATGTTTTTGAAGTACAACAAATACTTGGTTTCACGAAGAAGCTTAGAAGTGATCAATGGCCTCTGACCCAAGTACTTTGTAAACCCAAGGTTTATGAACTCATGTTTGCATGGTATCTGGGGATTGCAATACACATGAGAGGTTCATATACGTTGGCTCCAAGTTCATAAATTTGTGGATAAAAAACGATAACCAAACATGTGCATTTTAAAACAGGCAATACGAATAAAGAACACATTCATCGAGTTTATGAAAAATATGGATTAAGCTGTGGGGATGGAACACGAATGAATGATGAAAGACATTGACATGGTAATCATTAACACAAGAAAATGTATATCTATTTTTGAGTCAAATGTATATTTGTCTAATAAATGATGCGCTTGTAGGATGTTGTATCTGCCTTGTCGAACAATAATCACTATTATGTGATCTCGTTCGACATAAAGAATGGTACAATACATGTGCTTGACAGTGTGCACAACGACGGTAGGATGGAACTCTATGCAGACACAATACAGAAGCTGGTAAGGCACATAAACATGCGAATAGTTGGTTTATCAATTTCATTTGTCTAAACATACAAGTAGACTAACAACCACAAATTCTTTGTTGTTTTTTATCCAGACAGAGATGGTTGCGAATTACCTAAATACGACAAGGCTGTACAAGAGTGCAAAGATGCTGTTAGCTGCGTAGAAAAAGGGATCAACGGTTCAACTACCATGGAGGAACCGAGCGACAGGATAAACTCTGGAGTGTATGCAATGAGGCATATGAATGTTCATGGGAACACCAGGTGAGTCAAAGGAGGACGAAATGACTAAGAAAAACAAAAAGAAGTGCATCGAAGCATTGAGGACCAAATACGTACATGCCATTATTACCTCGGACATCAATAACATGAAGACTGAGGCGATGCAGAGGATCAGAAACAACAAGAATGAAGAAGGAGACGAGGAAAAGTAGGAAAATGAGGGAAGTACAAACTAGTGAACAAATTAACATGGTTTGTTTTTTATGTAAGGGTGTAGAACTGACTAGGGAAGACAGTAGGTTTCTAGGATTGGATTACTTGAGTTTAGTGCTACAGCTGATAGACAGAAAGAAGGTACTAATGTTTTAAAACAGGTTAATGTGAGCTCACAAGTTTTTCAAGTAAAATGTAGGGTGATGTGCTTTTGAATAACAAACTAAGGTTGTACAAGGAAAGATCAAGGAGGTGCATGAACGGTATCAAGCAGTGTTGTGCTCTCGTACACGCCAGGATCCAAAACAGTACAAGGTGAAGGGCATTGAGATTATGTTTTGTGTTTCTTTGTGGAAAGGGAAAGATATAACTCTTCTAGACGGATCTAGACGAGTTTGGGATATAACTCATCAAGTATGACTCGAAGAGTTTGGGATAAGCAACTCATAACCCTCGGATGAACTCACCAAGAAATATGAGAAGATATTGATTGACCATGGATGTACGATTTGGAGAAGGTGAAGGGTAGAAAGGCTAAGAAGTGAGACCCAGACGAAAGGATAAGAAAACCAGACGAGGACCCAAATGTACTCACCCATATCAAACAACCTTCTTTGGATATACGCACCGAAGGTTGTTTTGGATATACGCACCAAAACAAGAACTTTAAGCATTCAGGGATATACACACCAAGAAGCCATCATTCAAGTGAAGCTTGGAATTCAAACAAATATGTTTTCTCTCAATTCAAGTTTTTTTTTTAAAAATAACAAAGGAAGAGGTGGCCTTTTATAGATCCTATGGCCGGCCCCTTAAGCTATTTTCTAAGGCTTTCAAAGCCTGATTTAATTAGCAAATAAACGTCCAAATTAAGTACTAAAACGGCCTGCCTTGAAAGTAATGCCATACATGGTAAAAATGCATAAAAGGAATGCTATTTAATCTAGTGCCTTGGATGCTCTTCAATTTAGCTGTTTTGTTGACCCGAATTTGAGGAAGACCTTCACATCAGAATTGTAGATAATTTCCTTAGCTTTCCAATGACTACTCATGGGCCTCCATTGGACTTTCGTAGCTCCGGATATGGCCAGAATACTGAGAAGATGTCGACGAGACAGATTCTTCGGTTTTGGCTCCTTCCAAGTTTCGAACCATTTGTTTTGGATAAGTGTTTGATCTTCTTAAAAAATGGTGGTTCCCATAGTCACATCAAGCAGGTTATTGATTAACTCTAGCAGGTTCATATGTCAAATCCATTTGATGGTGTGAACCTTGTGCATAATTTAATGAAAATTGTTATGAACAACGTGAACCTACAAAATAAAAAACATGATATCGTCAATGCTATATCAACAAAAAAGGATAAATAAAGGAAAATGACATCGAATGCAATAAAAAAATGGACCACAAAAATCCGTACGAGTAAAACAAATTTTTAAAATAGAATCATGTTTCATACACAAAGTAAAATGCTAAAAGGGTTAAACTAGTTAAAAAATAAACTTAAGGGTTCATATGTTTTGAGTTGCTGGTGCATGAAACTAAAAGGTTCATATAATTTAACATGTGGGAACTGAAATCAATTAACTGTTTTAGAAGGTTCACGTAGTTAATGTATGAAGTTTTTGTTTTTTGATCTTCACGTTCATGTGCTTTTAATTGTAGGTTCATGTGACTAAAAGGTTCATATAATAAGTGTGGGTTCGATTAGCTACCGTGGTAGGTTCATAGGCTTTAAGTTGTTGGTTCATCAAACTGAAGTTAAAGGTTCATATCAATTAACATGTGTGACTGTGAGTTCAAGTAAATGTTGTATAAGGTGCAATAAAAAGGGACAAATGCCCCCAAAATCTATAATCCATAAGTGAAAAACAATAACAACATGAATCATGTTCCACACACCAAGTAAAGTGCTAAAAATGTAGTTAAAAATTTCAAAGATTCTAGCACTTCATTACAAGTGCGACTATTGTGAGTGGTATACTTTTTGCATTTCCCGCAGCGCTGTTTGCCAGAATGACTAGAAACCATGGTAATCTCTTTGCCACTATGAATACGCTGGCCGATTCCCTTGTTTTTAGCTTGCTCTGGTGGAAAAATGTTAACCTCAGTGGGATTTCAACTCTTGCGTATGACTCCAAGTTCTGTAGGTTCGACGTCCCACGGTAGAACAATCCCCACTCGCATTAAAAAGAAGCCTTTTTCTCATTGAAAAAGGATGAAAATTATTTCAGCAGCTTCGACTTGTCTTCTAGAAGCCCAACACAGCTGTAAAAGTCGGAAATCAGCCCACTCATTATCACCTCCCTTTCTTCAATGGTCACACACTGATTCACACCGGTATCATCGATTGTGAAAATCGGGTTTATGGTGGCATCCTTTGTCTAACGCAAGAGGATATATTTGGACGAGATCATAGCCAAACCAAATTTTTTGAAGGCAAAAAATCAGATGACGACAAGGCAATCCAATGCGTTGGAACATCCTATAGCTACATGAGAAGTCGTCGTCCGTTACCAAGTGCTCCACCTCCATTTCTTTTAAATCACCTTCCTTGATGCCATATACTGTCGTACCATTGATGTCGGACATGGTGACCATGCGACACAAGTAGCAAGCAACACAAATCTCGTTCTAAAGCTTTAAGAACATAGACAACGTGTACACCTCAGAAGCGTGCTTCTCCATACGCAACAACGTCTTCAGCTCTGGGCGCATGGTAAAACATTTGTGGTTCAACTTCGCCTGATTGTGTCTCTAAGTGTCCATTGTGATATCGATATGCATCACCAGCTCAACAAGACTGTAATATCAGTCTATAAAGTGTCTGAAATAACTATTCGCGGACTCGGAAATGAATGTGGTCCTAACCAAACCACCGAACATGATGTCTCTGAAGTAAGCTGAATCCAGTAGTGGTGAATCGCAAACATGTCGTCGAACCACCTCCGATTCGGCAATGGATATTCATCCAAAAAGGCCGTCCATCACGCCTCGAACTCTGTCGGTTCCTGATCATGGCTCCAAACGATGTTGTTGAACTTGATGCAAAACACATACCTTATGGTAGTACCGTATTTCGTCTTTCCCGATACTTTTCTCATGATATTCCACATGCAAAGCCGATGGAGAGATCGTGGGAAAACCTGTTCAAACGCAACCTTCATGGACGCGTCCTGGGTCGTCACAATAATCTTTGGCTCGTTTACCATAGCTTCCTTGAACTTTTCCAACAGCCACACATACGACCCGGAGTCCTCTTTGAATATTATTCCAACACCAAACGTAGCACTCGTCTTGTGGTGATCCATCCCGGTGAAAGGAACAAAGATCAGATTGTACTTGTAGAGTGTTGATGATTAAGAAATCAATAGCTAGGAAACAAGTTCATGTGACTGGAGACTAGGTTCATAAACACTAGTCTAAAGGTTCGTAAGAAATATGTATCAAGTTCATTAACAATTAAATGACAAGAGCAACAATATTAACAATGTCATGATAAGGTTCATGTATACAGGTTGTAAGTACACAAAAATGTAGAACAAGTTCATGAACAAATAAGAATTACAAATTAAAATAAAAAGTACAAGTCGAGGAACCAAAAGACAAAAGTGTACAAAATAACCTATTGGTGCGGTAGGCGCATCAACTAATACAACATCACCAAAGAGGGAAAAGTTCTTGTGCGAGAAAGGATAACACCAAAACAGCCGGGTGTAGTGGTCCGTCAAATCAATGTCATAATATGAAAAAATGCAAAGGATAGCTCTTTTGTTTTTGAAAAATCTGTTAATTGCCATCTGCGCATCGGAGCCGCCTATGTAAGACAACATATCTCGTCGTAGTTCTTGAAATCAACGGAAGAAGCACCAACATGTGAGTAGCCGCCGACAATCTCCTTGAATATGCAATGACACCTCATCTGACCGATGCTCGGTTTTTTGCAATTCATAACAAAATTCTTGTGCCCCGCATCCATCTTCCTACGCGTCTTCAGAAACTTCCTATGGCTATCGATGATGAGTTTGTAAGTGTGACGTTCTTCGAAAGCAACTACTTTGTAACCTAGGCTGCCAACTGAAATACCCCAAATAAGATAAGGTAATGGCATTTTGGTAAATTAATTATGGGTTTTGCTTAAAAGGGGAGAAATGGAAATTTTTGGGGTTAAAATCCCTAACTCTCTCGGTTCTCTCTCTCTCACGATCCCTCCCCTTGTGTTCAGCCGAGCTCCCTTCTCCTTCCTCCGAGTGGACCGCGTTGCTCTTCCCCTGTGCGAGCCAGCTTCTTCTCCGGCGAGCCCTGTCCAACCGGCGTCGTCCCCCGCTGCTCTTCGTGTTGCTCTATTGTCCGGTGTTCGGAGCTGTTCGCTGCTGCTAAAGGCCGAGTGCTGCTGTCTGTTGTAGCTGCAGTGAGTCCGGCGACGAGAAGCTCTTCCCGGCGATAGAGGCGAGCCACCGACGAGGAGCCGCGAGCTGCTGCGTTCTATAGCTGTTGTTCACTGTGTTCTGTGTTGCAGTTCGTGGCTGCCTCTGCTGGTGTTTGATGTGCAGTTGTTGCTGCTGAAGTCGCCGTCCATCGCTGCTGAGTTTCGGCGTCACGAGTTCGACCGTCGACGAGGTACTGTGTGTGTGTTGGTGCTGGATAGTATTACCGAATCTGAATTTTTTTTGGGTTGAATTAGTTGGTAATTGTTGTTAATTGGGCAGATTTGGGTGCTCGGATTGAATTGAGTTTTGGGCAAATTTAGTTTGAAATTTCAGGGAGTTTGGTTGTATTGGGTGTGGTTGCTGACTTGGAAATTGAGTTATGAATTTGAAGTAATTGGAATCGAGTTGATTTGGGTGTGATTGGCCTAATTAATTAAGGTTTGATTTTAGGGTTTGATTTGGGGGTTTATTGGTTGTGATTCAGTATGAGTTAATTAATGCCAGGGATTTGCTCGGATTGATTTCGCAGGTTCGTTCGAGTTGGTTGGAGATTTATGAGGTCGTGGTTGTCGAGTTTGAGGCAAGATGATTCTTGCTAACCCTTCGTTTATTTTTATAAAATTACTTTTGTCCCTATATTGCTTCAGTAATTGATTTAACCTTGTTTAAGTAAATTAAGTTGGATTATTAGTTGCGAAATTACTTGGTTGAATATGTGTGTTTGTTGACACTTGTGTGTGTGTGTTGGATTGTGTATGTCGACACCTGTGTGTGTTGGCGATTGTGTGTTGGATTGTGTGCGTGTTGGTAGTTGTGTGTTGAGATTGCGTGTGTGTGTGAATGTATGGGTGTGTTAGTAATTGTCTCATGTTGTGTTTGACTGAATGTGATGTGGTGGTTGGTCGTAACTAAATATGGTTTGATTGTTGTGGATTGATTGTTGTGGATCGATTGGATTATTTGACTATAATTGCTTGGTTGATGATGTGTGATTGTGTGACATTGATTGTCGTTGTGTTTGATTGAGTGTCGGTGTGGTGGTTGGATTGTCGTTGATTGGGGGTCGAAGGGTCAGGTGATGATCGTCTCACCAAACCTCGTAGGGAATCGCCTACGTTGTTAAGGACCAAAAATGCTGAATCAGAGTCGGAGGGCCAGGTGATGATCGTCTCACCAAACCTCGTAGGGTGTAGTCTGCGTTGTTAAGGACCAGGTGTTGGATGGTATGAGACCGTCCCTATCCGGATAGTTGGTTTAAGGTGATGAGTGTCTCACCGGTGATGGGTTGGAATGGATTGGAGTTATTTGCTTTTGATGAGTTGAGTTATTTGGTGGAATTGGTCGATTATGGTGATGACTGTTATGTATATCTTTTGGTTGAATTGGTCGGTTATTGTGTTGAGTTATATTATTTATTGGGTTACAATTGGTTGATTGTTGTGATATCTATTATGTGTTAAATGTTGGCTGTGTACCTGAATACGTGGATTTGTGATGAATGTTGATTATGTACTTGATTAAGTGGTTGTGTTGGTAATTTGGTTGTATGTTTGATAATTGGTTTATGTTGGACGTTGATTGTTATTAGTTGTGGTTGTGGGTCATTGTTGGCCATTGCTTGTGGTTGTGAATTTACGTGTGTTATAGTTGTTGATTGTAACTGGTCAAGGTTGTGAATTTCTGTTGGTATGGTTATTGTTGGTAGCTGGTGGATTATGAATGTTGGTTGTGTTGTTTGAGTGTATAGATTGGTTTCCATCTTGAGGGTTTGGGCCAATACGAGTTGAGTTTGAAGGTATGAGTTGCAGTCGTGGTTGACGAACCGGCGGCACCAGAAGGGTGGCTGGCCTGAATCGTTATTTTGGTTATGATTGTATTATGTGATGATTATTTTCGTTGATGCCTATGTATTTGTTGATGTGAAGGTTAACTGGATTTGTTGTGTTAGTGCAGTAGTGACTTCTGTATATTTGGTTAGCTTTGGTTGTAAGTCAGTAGTAAGATATGTGTATGCACTTAGAGTTGTTGATTGAGGCATTATTAATGGAGAGGAAGTTGGATTGGATCGTTCTATTCGTTTATGCTTGCGATGAGTTTGAGGTTGGATTGAAAGAGGTTAGTATCGTGTAGAATTGGATAAGAATGGGTGATTGATCGGTTATGTGTTAGTGTGTGTTTATGTTTGTGTTTTGTCGTGTGGTTGGTTAGTTGGTTGGTGTGATATTAGTCAAGTGTAGTTATTTGTATATTAAGTATGATCTGTTGTTGTTTGGTATTGTTTGATTGTCGTGATAACTCTATGGTTTTGAAACTGTTTTGGCTGGGCTAATCTTGCCATAGTCTTTCACGAGACTGACCAACTGCGGTTTACGTGCCGTGGTTGGCTGGGGTATCGGGTCCCTCAGTCAATCAGGCTTTTCAGGCTCAGCGCCAGCAAGGAGGTTCCTGATCATCGTCGGTTTTGGAGTCGAGAACTCTACTCTCTTGGTTGTACTTGTCCTTTTGGTTTCTGACTTTGAATGGGTTGTACTTGTTGTATTGGCTTTTGTTTTGTTTTTTGTTTTTTTTGTTTTTTTTTTGGTTGTTGGTTTGTAAATTGTAGTACTTCCGTATGTTAAGTTTGATTGTGGTTTCAAACTCTGGACAGATTTTACAGGTTTTTCCGCTGTGCCGTTTTGGGTATATATTATGTATGGGCTATGTTTTGCAAAATTTTTCTTTTACCCGCCTTATAATCCTTCTGGATTATGGCACTGTAGCACCACTAGCCTGGGGGTGTTACACCAACCAAACGAAGGGTAAACTTGGGCTTACAATTGACCTTATTCAACACCCTTGTACGTAGATGTTGTTGTTTTGTCCTTGCTTGAAACCTTCCCTGCTACATTACATATACTTCAACACAACCATGGTGTCTTTTTTATGCAAACATCCATTTAAACGTCAAAACCGCATTCAAACATGTATTTCTTGTAAAACGCAACCCTTCATCTACCATTTTTAATCGATGATATTATTCTTTCTTAAGAATTTGTTATCTAAATAGAAATGATTAGACCGTTTTAAAAAACATAAATAAGTAATATGATATAAAATCTTTCTACAACGAGGTTGTTAATCTATTCCTCGAAAACATATGCTAAAAAAGCTGATATAATAATATCATAAATAGAAATTATATATGTTATTTAATCAGATGTAGAGCTAGAGGCCGGGGGGGGGGGGGGGGCTCACCGCACCCTGCCGCACCCCGCGATGGCCGTCAGCACTGTCGTCATCGCGATAAGGCTTCTGACTTTGCTGGAGCTGCAGGCCTAGCTTCGCCTAGCCTTCCCATCTGGTCGAGGGCTTGTCACATGCTTGTTCCCCTCCTTAGTTGGCCTGTAAAAGGGAGAGAATTGTAGAGGAAGATGCACAGCTGAAACTTCATCTCCCTCCTCTGAAATTTCTTCCTCCATTGTTGCCGGATTTTCCAAGCTCTCGCCGGAGTGTCGCCGGAGTTCCCTTTGAGTGACAAAGGTCCTCCCAAGTGGTGATTGAAGGTGTAAGGAGTGTTGAGATCAAACCCCAAGCGAACCAAGGCCAAACGAAGCGGATTTGGTGAGTTTTCTGAAGTTTCGCTGTCAAGCCCCTCGCCTCTGTCTCCTGACCGCACCCAGCGGTGAGACTGCCGCACCCGCGGTGAGCTGGGTCCGTGATGTGTGTTCTTGGGTGTTGTGGTCTTGGGCGAGGCTTGGCTCCTTCGATTCTTTTCGTATTCTTTTAGATTCATTTATGTGATATTGAATCTAACTTAGGGTCTCGTTATGGGTCGTTTCATAGGGATTTATTATCCGAGATCTGTCCCTGCTTCTGACCCAGGAACCCGTCGTTTCTAAGCTTTGTTCAAGCTCGACTAATCTAAGGCAAGTGGCGGTTCACTCTTGCTTATCATTCCATATTTTCATTAATTATCAATTGTTTAGTTGTTAATTAATTTGGGATGATTTACTGTTTTTGTTGGGAACCGTTTTGTTAAATGATATAATTAAAACATGATATTATAATAGGTTGTATATCTGCTAGAACGACGCTATTATAGATATATGTTTTTGTTGATTGCCTTAAGGGCATGGATGTGGACTATTGTGTGCTTGAACTGTTTAGTTAGCACGAGTATTCGTAGGAATGCTTGGACTCTGCGAGGTCCAATCGTTTCTTTATAATCTGGTGGAGAGGGTGCTGATCCCGAACACCATCTTGTGGATCATGATCGTCCTCTATCCGAGTATAGAGGTGGTGCACTTAGCTAGTGTCACAAACCTTGGGAATGATTCCCTTCAATATATGTCCCTCATGACGAAACATATATTTAAAAGTTTATAACGTGATGCGTGTTTTGGAATTAAATAAGATAAGTGCCGTGGTCGCACATAATTAATATACCCTCAGGCGAGTAGTGTAGCTAGGAAAACTCGTCTTGACTTTGATCAGAGTAAAGTTCTCTTTCCAATCTGGATTCGCATTATGCGGTGAGGTTGGTCGTGAACTGAAACATCAAGTCGTTTTGAACGCTTGTGTATAATTGTAATGTTTCCCAACATTTGTCATGTTTCCGATAAGACTCAATTCGTTGGAGTCTTCTTTTGGGTTGATTGCTGTGAAGACTCGGTCTTCCAGAATCTTCTCTTGATCATGTCTTTTCACATATTCTAGTAGGAGTATGGTGGTTGACTATCGTTATCGACTTTTATTCGAGAGGCGATGAGTCTAACCTAATACGACTACTTCGAACCACTCTGTTTGTACCCTTGCTTAGTCTTTCATTAGACTAACCAACCGTAATTGTTCTCTGCATGATTGGCTGGTGTCATCCGTTCGATTCGGCACATCAGATAAGTTGCAGTTCCGTGAAGGTTAGAACGACTATGAAGGCGAACGGTGTTTTTTGACAAGTTTATTCAGGTTAAGATCCTTGGTGGATGATCATTACGATCAAGACCCTTTTGTTAGTTATTTAAAAAGACTTCCGCTGTATTTCTGATGTATTTGGGATTATGTTATAATTCCGAGACTTTGGTTTTAATGAAAGTTATGATATGTCGTATTATAACTGTTGTTTTGATGATTTATATCAACTGGAAAAGCCTGGGGTGACTTCGGATGTGGAATCCGAGGTCACTGGCAGTAATACCTTTCGAGGAGATTTGGGGGTGTTACAATCTACTTAAGGCAAGTGGCGGTTCGCTCTTGCTTAATCATTCCATGTTCTATTAATTATCAATTGCTTTTAATTGTTAATTAAATTGGAGTGAACTGTTTTTTTCGTTTGGGAACAAATTTTATAAATAACATGATTAAAACGTGATATTATAATATGTTGTATATATTGCTAGAAACAACGCTATTATATTTGTTAAATACCGTAATGGTTTTGTTGTGGATTTAAATGTAAACTCTAATGCTAAATAGCACAAGTATTCGTAGGAACGCTAATCCCGGTTAAGGATTAGTCGTTTCTTTATAACTTGGTACTAGTAGGAATAATTTCCTAATACTTTTAAAGGTCGTGACCTATTGCTTCCTATCCACCGATAAGGTAGGAGGTGTTAAGCACCTTGCGAGTGCAATTTGGGTGGACATAAATGTCACCCTGTGTATTAAAGGTTCTGTGAACCATTGCTTCCTATCCACCGTTAAGGTAGGAGGTGTTAAGCACTTTGTTAGTGCAATTTGGGTGGACTTAAATGTCACTCTGTGTATTAAAGGCTCGTAGTTACTCGAGATAATATTAAAAGCTTTAACAGTAATATACGTGTTGTAATTAAATAAGATAAGTGCGGCGATGCACATAATTAATAAACCTTGGGCGAGAAGTACAATGTGGAAACTCGTCCGGGCTTCGGTTAAAGTAAGTCCTCTTTCCAATCTGGATTCGCACTAAGTGGTGAGGTTGGTCGTGGACCCAAATAGTCAGGTTGCTTTTAACCGCTTGTGTGAAACTTTAACGTTCCCAAACAGTTGTCATAATTTCCCGTAAGACTCAATCTTTTGGAGTCTTCTCTTCATACGTTTCCCATAAGGCTCATTTCCTTTGGGAGTCTTCTCTTCAGTGCATATCTTAATAATAAATCATTTCGTGAAAGTACCGGGTTATATATCGTTCCTTCGGTTATTATTCGAGGAACAATGATAGTAAACGGTTACAATCACTAGAACCATTCTGTTTTCACCCTTGCATAGTCTTTCATTAGACTAACCAACCAGGTTTTATTCCTTGCATGGTTGGCTGGTGTCATCCGTCCTATACGGCACATCAGTGGTTGGTTCCCGAAGTCAAAGTAATCAGTTCAAGAAGAGGAGGCTTGCAGACGAAGATTTAAGTGTCAGTGTTTTAAGTTGTTAAGTATTACTTTAATATATCTTTATAACCTAGCCATGTTTTAGGTTGAGTCTTAAAAGTCTTCCGCTGTATTATCACTCTGTTGTAAAATCATCTCCTCGTTTGACGAGAGATCTTTTAATAAAAGGTTGAGTTTCATTTATACAATGTCTTCCGCTGTTTAACTTTTCGTTGTTTATTATGTTTATTTAAGTTTAATTGTTCTGATTAAAGCCTGGGGTGGCTTTGGACGGTAATGTCTGAGGTCACTGGCGTGTGGCATTTCCGACAATAAGTCGGGGGCGTTACACCCCTTTCGTTCCTTTTTTTTCGTTCGCTATATTATTTTTTTAGGGAAATTTTGGTGGGTACCCTTGAGTTTAGGGGTATTCCGGTCCAACTTCACAATCGTGTTTCTCACCCTCAAATTAGTAGGATTTGTATTCTAAAATAGCCAAATCCATACCCGAATCATCTCAATTTGAATTCCGAAACAACAATTTATTTTCGATCTTATGAATTAAAATCATGATGTGTCGGGTATAGATTTGCTCGAATGAATTTGTTTATAGATCAAACTTAATTTTATTTGATTGACGTACTCAGTTGAACTTGTGTTATATTTAATTATTCTAAGTAAGAATATAGACAAATTTATTGTGCGGAGTAAGAGATTGTCGGTTTCAGTTGTTGAGGCTCTGGCTATTCCTAATGAATCTAAAAATGTTGATGGAGATCAATGTTGGTACTTCAAGAAAAAAAAAGTTTGAAATGAAAATGAATGTGAGATGGATATTAATATTATATATAGCTACTTTTATTTCATATTAATATAATATATAATAAATTTTGTACCACCTCGTTCAGAATTCTCTAGTTGCACCCAAGGGATGACGCATGATTTTCATTGAGTGGGGAAAAAATTAATTGTTATTAAAATACAATATAAAATACTAAAATTAGATAATTTTTTATATTATAATAATATTTTTTGAGGTGTCATGTCCTTAATTTTCAATCAAATGCCTAATTTTGTATGTTTTAAAACCATTACATCACAAACCATAATTTTGAATCAAATCCCTAAATTGGTTTAATCATAATCCAAATCTCATAATAAATTTCATAATTTGAATCCCTAATTCCTAAGTTAGTGCAATGAATTTTAATTTTTATTTTATTGCGTTGTCTTGACCGAAACATAAGACATGATTAGTATTTTAAAGAGTCGATTATATTGAATTGCAAAGGTAATTGAAAATATATACAAAAGAGAAACAATTTACATGATTGAATAAGGTCAATTTGCATGATTAAGCTTTAGAGATTCCTTGGAGAAAATGTAGTCATGAAAGTTTACAATCACCCTAATCCAAGAATTTCTAAGAGGATTAGTTAAAAAACTGAAGTATATTTGGTTTTTGTTTGATAACAAAGATTAGAACAAAACTGAACATCAAAGATAAAAAAAAAAAAGTAGAAAAATAAGAATAAAAATGGGGTCTTTGAGGCTTGAACCCTCAACCTCAAATTTCCTCAAAAGCTATGACATGTACACACTAACCAATTACAGACTTACAGTACATTCCTTTATTGTTACTTTCAACAACTATGATGTGACCCTGCCTAAGGTCAATCAAGAAGACTTGCCCATGGCTTCACCAAGCTCTCCCAAGGAGTCCGAGCACCGCCTCACTCATTCACAAGCGTGCGCCACCACTAGGATTTCTACAACAAAGAAAGGCTATGAACCACCTCCTGGCATGATCACAAGGGCCCAAGCTTTTAGACTCAAGACTAATCTTATGGAGGGTCTTTTGAGCTTAAGAGTGACGAGCCAATTTGTACTTGACTCGGTGGTTCTTCTCCAAGTAAAGTCGATCGGCGTCGGCGCCTCCACAACGGATTAGATATGTTGGCGTAAAACGAGGCCTATATCCAATCTACTCGGGCCTTTTACTTAGAATTCAAGGGGGACACGTGCGACCTCTTCCTCTATAAGATCAATTAAGGGTTTATTCAGATTGAAGTCATTTAACTGATGTAATTAGTTGGCTAAGTGAAGGGTTTTTCCATGTCTTGAATATGCTAGCTCAAGAGTTGTAACTCTTGCAATTTTGTTCCTATTTAAGCTGGCCTTGTTGGCCTTTGTTACACACTTCAAATCATAATCAAAACGTCAAGAAAAGCTTTGTTTTCAGCACAAAAAATTCTATGAATTTGAGAGCTTGTTCGTGAGTAACATCGAGCAAAATCCAAGCTTCAATCTAGGGGGTATCATATCCCTTGATCGTTGTTCAAACCTTGTTCTTCTCGTGTGGTGAGCTATACCCACTCAAGAGGTTCACTTATCCCTTCAAATCCATTCCAAAATTATCATCATCAACGCCTCCTTCATCCATCCCCCCCCCCCCCCCCTTCACGTTCTTCATCCAAAACACTCATCTTGTTGATCTCCCTTGCGGAACTCTCTGCGACCCTCCAGTAGAATCGTCATGACATTCGATTCCCAAATCCGTTGACGCTCAAATTTGGAGGACGGAAACTAGAGTCCTGGATCTAATTCCTGGAATTGGAATAATACAATTTGGAGTCCGGAGCAAAGAGAACGACCCCGTTGAAGACAGGACAGAATTCTGAAAACTGACTGTCGAGTCCTTGGAAATCCTAGGAGTAAGACGCGAATTTCACAGCAGCCCTAGGCGATTACCTTGCACCGAGGCGTAAGGGAGACGCGATCCTATCATGTGGTATCAGCATCATAAGGTCAATCAAGAAGACTTGACCATGGCTTCACCAAGCTCTCCCAAGGCGCCTGAGCCCCGCCTCACTCATTCACAAGCGCGCGCCACCGCTAGGGTTTCTACAACAAAGCAAGGCTATGAACCACCTTCTGGCATGATCACAAGGGCCCAAGCTTTTAGACTCAAGACTAAGCTTATGGATGGTCAATTGAGGTTAAGAGTGACGAGCCAATTTGTACTTGACTCGGTGGTTCTTCTCCAAGTAAAGCCGGCGTTGGCGCCTCCACCGCAAATTTGACATGTTGGCGTAAAACGAGGCCCATTTCAAATCCACTCGGGCCTTTTGCTTCAAATTCAAGGAGGACACGTGGGACCTCTTCCTCTACATGATCAATGAAGGGTTTGTTCAGATTTGAAGTCATTTAAATGATGTAATTAGTTGGCTAAGTGAAGAGTTTTTCCTTGTCTTGAATAGGCTAGCTCAAGAGTTGTAACTCTTGAAATTATGTTCCTATTTAAGCTGGCCTTGTTGGCCTTTGTTACTCACTTCAAATCATTATCAAAACCTCAAGAAAAGCTTTGTTTTCAGCATAAAAAAAACTCTCAGAATTTGAGAGCTTGTTCGTGAGTAATATCGGACAAAAACCGATCTTCAACTTTGGGTGCGTAATATCCCTTAGGCGTTGATCAAATTGCTCTTCTTTGTGTGGTGCGTAATATCTGCCCAAAACAGTTCACTTATCCCTTCATTTCCATCTTTAAATCCATCACCATCCATCTCCCCTTCACATTCTTTATCCAAACACTCCTTTTGCTGATCTCCTTCGTAGAACTCTCTGCGACCCTTCAGTCAAATTGTCATAACTTTTGATTCCTAGATCCGTTCATGCTCAAATTTGAAGGACATAAACTAGACTCCTGGACTAAATCCTGGCTTTGGATCCATTAAATTTGGAGTCCGGAGCAAAGAGAACGACCTCGTAGAAGACAGGACCAAATTCTGGAAACTTATTGTCGAGTTCTTGAAGATCCTAGGAGCAAGGCACGAGTTTCACATCATTCCTAGGCGATTACCTTGCACCGAGGCTTAGGGAGACGCGATCCTATCATGTGGTATCAGAGCTGATACCACATGATAGGATTGCGTCTCCTTTAAGCCTCGGTGCAAGGTAATTGCCTAGGGCTGCTGTGAAACTCACACCTTACTCCTAAGATTTCCAAGGGTTTGACATTCAGTTTCCAGAATTATGTCCTGTCTTCCATGGGGTCGTTCTCTTTGCTCCAGTCTCCAAATTGGATGATTCAAAAGCCAGGAGTTAGATCCAGGAGTTTAGTTTCTGTCCTCCAAATTTAAGAGTGAACAGAATCGAATATTATGATGATTCTACTGGAGGGTCGTAGAGAGTTCCGCGAGAAAGTTCAGCGAGAGGATTGTCTTGGATGAAGATCGTGAAGATGGACTGAGATGGAGATGGATTTGAGATGGATTGATAGAGGGATAGGCACCTAACACCCTTGTGGATATGACTCACTACTCAAGTTTTGGAGAGATCGAGATTCAAGAGATATGACTCACCCTTGAAACAAGACCGGTTTGCTCGATATGACACACGAACAAGAACTGAATTTCTAAGAACTTTCTAAGGAAGAAAACTGGTTTGTGATTAATTCTCTGATTGATGAAAAACGTGATTACAACTGAGAGGACAATCGCCTATAAACAGGCTTACAAAATTAGAGTGCAAGACACTCTTCTAGCCTCTCACCTTCCATGCATTTAACATATTAAAATCCAAGACTCTCCACTTATCTACCATTGATGACGACCTTTAAAACTTGAATAAAAAATGCATAATATCAGCTAGGACTTTATTTAATAAGCGGGGCCTCCTCGATCACTTGATGGACAAGGCAAGAGCGGCGCCTATCGAGAACATGACCAATTGTCTCGCCGTTCTTCACTCGGATGGCTTTTTTTTGGGCCAGAGGAGACGTGTGGATCGTTGGTGTGCGAGCCAAGAGGTGGAGGGGCCGGTGGAGTCGAGTTTGGAGTAGTTATGAGCGCCACCACCGAGAAAGGAGGTCCTAGAAAGGGCGAAGCTGCTTGAGGACCTTGACCTTCTTGATCTTCATGATTGACCGTTGGCATAGTCACATCATCCTCTCCTCCTTCAAAAGGATTCGTCCTTGAATCTGAGTGCACTTTAAAAAAAGGCTTTAGATTGCACAAAATTGCACCAAGCAAAACAAGGAAGTAAGGAACCACGAAGTCTTTAGGGAAAGCAAGGCACGTGTAAGCAAACGTGATTAGATACATTGAGTGTCCATGGATGAATTTCCATGCACAAGTGTTGCCCAGTTTCAGTCTAAAGATATGCTTAAGAATAGTGCATGAGAGGCACATGACATTCTTTTCAACAAATGCAATGCATAGAACAAAAATTTTCTCATGCAACAAGGATTGCGAATGAAAACAATGATGAACACATGAATGCCTAGTTCTACATGCAGAAACTGAATGCCATAAATGCAATGACTTGTATACATGCTTATCATGAACTAGTGGCATCCATTAAGTCATGAATTGAGCAAGAGAACTATGATGTATGCATGAAAATCTAGTTCTACCAACTAAATCTGATTCATGAGCTGGAAATTCTCTAGCCCTTGGAAAATATTCAGTTTAATGCAAGGGAAAAAGAATTGAGAGAGTAGGGCCAAGAGTTACTCCCCTAGAATAAGTCTTCAATGGAACTTCTTTCTCTTCTTGGCCACAAACAAATTTTTCAGAAGGCTTCACATCCTTGGTGTCAACTTCTTCTTGTAGTAGGAAAGGCAAACTTGAAGGAACCATGTGTGTCCGGTCCGTCCATGGAGTATCCAATGAAGTTAAAGAGCTTCGCTTGATGGTAGGCCGAAACTTGGTTCTTAGAGGAGTTGGAGATGGTTCCAAGGTTTCCTCCTCTTTTTCTTTTGGCCTTAGCTCCTCTTCAATGATCATAGAAAGCTGACACGGTTCTTCCTTGAGCTCTTTAACACAAAGGGATAGCTCCGCCGTGGGAAGGAGTTGTATGACCTTCTTTGTAGCTTCCAACCTTGGGGCTTCTTTATAAATGTCCTGAGCTTTTGGTGGAGCCTCTCTCCTTGGTTGATACTTCGCAACTTGTAAAGGCTCGTTGAATAGAATCGGTTGGGCCGTTGGCATGAGCTACTCGAATTGCTTTGCCTTAACCGGTCTTGGAATCTCATCATAGGCAGCTGGGAATCTTGGTTGAACCCTCATTGGTTCACAACTTGGCTCTTGGCTTCTAGGAGGCTGCCCTAACAAAGTAGAAGTGTTGTTTGAGCTCCTAGGCCAACTCATAGTAGAAGACCTCCTTTGACACTGATGTTCATACACTTGAGTAACAAGTTGAAAGACATCTTCTATGGACCATCCACTCCCTAAATGATGCTTCTTAACAAAGTAAAGAAGGTCAGTGTTCAAACTAGGGTTGTTCAAAATCGGCCCGGACCGAAAAATCGGACCGGACCGGTGAAAATACGGTCCAGTCTCTGGTCCAGATAATTTCCTTAATCCGGTTCCGGTCCAAACCCGGAAAAAAATGGTCCGGACTAGTGGATCGGATTTTTTTTTTAAATAATTTTTTTAATTTATATGTTTTTTTGGAGATTTATATGTATTTTTTTTATAGATATTTTTCTTAATTTACTAAGTTAGGAGTATATATGTTTTTTAGATATTTTGTTTAGATATTTTTTTTATAGATTTTAAATAAGAATTTAATTTATTTATTTTTAAGATAAAATCCGGTCTAAACCGGTCCGGTCTCCGATCCGGACTTTTGGAAAAATCCGGTCCGGTCCGGACCGGATGAACACCCCTAGTTCAAACCATTACACCTCTCGGAGTGGTGAAAGCCGGAGATGAACTCAAGTTGAGTGAGCTCTTTGTAGAACTCAAGAGGGGATCGATTTCCTTGCTTAATGCCTTCCAATCTGGCTTTAACACGGTTTCCACAGTCTTGGGGAACAAAAGAGCTTCGAAGGACTGTTTTTAGGTCCTCACAAGTGGTGATAGGTGGATACCCAAAGTGAGCACAAGTTGCTTCATACTCAACCCACCAAAAGTAATCATAGCCTTCAAAATAGCTAGTGGAAATGGCCACTCGTTCCTTATCCGTACAGCCATGATGGTTGAACAAACATTCAGTTTTCCATTCCCAAATTCAGTATTCAACAAATTAAGGAGTGCCATGAAAGGACTGGGGACTGGGGAGTGAGTGTTCATTTTTGGCTATGTAAGTTCTCAAGTTCCATCAAGCTTGTTGTGGTTTTTCTTGTTTGCAAAAGAAACCCTAAGCCACCCTAATTTGAGAGCTTGCAGAATTGTGAGAACACTTTTACATTAAAGTTTAGCACTTGCTTGGCTTAAGGTTCCATTGATTTGGTTGCTATTATTTTGTCTTGTTTGTTTGAAGTTGCTTTGGATTGCTAACCATGCGTAGATGAGGGAAGAACAAGCCTCTTTCATGGATGAACGGATTGATCACCATGTTAGAGACACGATTACCCTCCAACCCTTCTATGGCACATCTGACGTGGAAGAGTACTTGAATTGGGAATCCACTGTTGAATATGTGTTTGGTTTCTATTGCTATACCAATGAGAAAAAGGTAGCCATTGCCACTAGCTATTTTTATGACAACGCTTATTCTTGGTGGATGGAATATGATGAAGAGCTTGCCTATTTGGGGTATCCTCCTCTCAACACTTGGGAGGTTCTTAAAACAGCCCTAAGGCACTCGTTTGTTCCCATTGACTATGCAGAGCGTTATTGAGCCAGATTGGAACGCCTCAAGCAAGGTGATCGATCTCCCCATGAGTTCTACAAGGAGCTCAAGACCCTTCTCTTCAGATCCGGAATGCGGTTTTCCGAGAGGTATGTAATAACCAAGTTTTTCTTTGGTTTGAATCTTGACCTTGTTTATTTTGTTAGAAAGAGGCGCTTTGAGGATGGCACGCCCATAGAGGATATCGTTCATCTCGCTAATCAAGTGTACAAACTTCAACAACAAAGGAAGTCCTCTAATGAATGTCAGCCAAGGAGTTCAAGCACCACTTCTACCTTGTCAATACAGCCTCTTTGAGGTTGAGAGCCATGGAATGAACCACCTAGAAATCCTCCAAGGCGTGATGCTTCACTAAGAGTCCAAGCCACATTTGATGAGCCACCAAGGATGGTTGAACCGCAGCACGTCATTGAACCTCGACCAAGGTTGGTTGAGCCAAAGCATGTCAAAGAGCCTCTCCTGATGGCTAAGCCACCCAAGTGTGATGAAGAGCCCAAGGTCGAACCAAGTGAGCCGCCTCAAATGCCCGTTGAAGCGAAACTAGAACCAAAGGGAAAAGAGGAGAAAGTTGTGCAACCATCTCCTTCTTCTACAAGAAACAAGCTTTGCCCGACCCTCATGCGTAGCTCCATAAATTTGTTGGCTTCTCCATGGATGGATGCAACACCTATGGTTCCTTCATTCTTTCCATTTTCACTCCAAGAAGAGGTCGATGCCATGGATGTTGAGCATTCCGAGAAACCCGCTTTTGACCATGAAGAGAAAGACGTTCCAATGAAGCCTAATCTCAGGGAAGTAACGCTTGTCCCTACTTTGTCAATTCCTTTCTCTTTGAATGAAAATGAGCATATAGAAAGGGGTAGAGGATGGGATGTGTTGACATTCGTTTTTGCATGTAGAAGCCGAACTAGGTACTCTTGTATGCAGTATAGTTCTCTTTCTCAAGACATGTTTTATGGAATGCATATTGTTCATAATATTATCATCATGTCTCGGCATGTGGGTTATGTTGGTAGTTGCATTACTAAGCATGTATATAGGACTAGGAGGAAGAGCGGAATAGTTCATGCATGCCTCCTTATGTATCATGTAGTGATTGGAATTTTTGTTCTTGCATTCTCAAATTTTATTGGTGGATTCAAGAGCCTCATTATCCTGATTTTCTTTTAGGACACTTGGATTCGAGGTCGAATCCCTTTCAAGGGAGGGAGGATGATGTGACCCTGCCTAAGGTCAATCACGAAGACTTGCCCATGGCATCACCAAGCTCTCCTAAGGCGCCCGAGCCCCGCCTCACTTATTCACAAGCGCGTGCCACCACTAGGGTTTCTACAACAAAGCAAGGCTATGAACCACCTCCTAGCATGATCATAAGAGCCCAAGCTTTTAGACTCAAGACTAAGCTTATGAAGGGTCTTTTGAGCTTAAGAGTGACGAGCCAATTTGTACTTGACTCGTTGGTTCTTCTCCAAGTAAAGTCGGCGTCGGCGCCTCCACCGCAAAAGTGACATGTTGGCGTAAAACAAGGCCCATATCAAATCCACTCATGCCTTTTACTTCAAATTAAAGGGGACACGTGAGACCTCTTCCTCTATAAGATCAATGAAGGGTTTATTCAAATTGAAGTCATTTAAATGATGTAATTAGTTGGCTAAGTGAAGGGTTTTTACATGTCTTGAATAGGCTAGCTCAAGAGTTGTAACTCTTGCAATTTTGTTCTTATTTAAGCTGGCCTTGTTGGCCTTTGTTACACACTTCAAATCATAATCAAAACTTCAAGAAAAGCTTTGTTTTCAACATAAAAAACTCTCTGAATTTGAGAGCTTGTTCGTGAGTAACATCGAGCAAAATCCGAGCAAAATCTAGGGTGTGTCATATCCCTTGATCGTTGTTCAAACCTTGTTCTTCTTGTGTGGTGAGTTATATCCACTTAGGAAGTTCACTTATCCCTTCAAATCCATTCCAAAATCATCATCATCAATGCCTCTTTCGTCCATCCCCCCTTCACGTTCTTCATCCAAAACACTCTTCTTGTTGATCTTCCTCGTGGAACTCTCTGCAACCCTTCAGTAGAATCGTTATTAGATTCGATTCTCATATTTGTTCACGCTCAAATTTGGAGGACAGAAACTAGACTCCTGGATCTAACTCTTGACTTTGGAATCATCGAATGTGGAGTCCGGAGCAAAGAGAACGACCCCGTTGAAGACATGACATAATTCTGGAAACTGAATGTCGAGTCCTTGGAAATCCTAGGAGTAAGGCGCGAGTTTCACAGCAGCCCTAGGCGATTACCTTGCACTGAGGCTTAAGGGAGACGCGATCCTATCAAACTATATATTAAACATATATAAAAAATATTTTTCTTAAAAATCTTAGTGGGGTCTAGTTGTTAAGGATCACGCCTCTAAGTGCTCAGTTCAAGGTAAGAATGACTCATTCTTGCGTCTCCAAAAAAAAGGGTTTGAAACTGGATCTCTTCGGTGAAGTTTCTTTGACGAAAACTGTATGATTGAAGGGGAGATTAAGACTTATATTTTTTGTTATTTTCTGGTCGTTTTGAGGAGATAAATATTATGTACTTTTGTGGATATTTCGCACCACTCAAGTAGAGAACAAGGATCAAGGAAGCTTGAGTTGTAACACACTCAAGAACACTCGATCTATACTCGATGTAGCTCACGATCAAAGGGAATATCTTGGAAAATTCTTGAAAGAAAATACTTGATTTCTCCGGTTTTGGATGATGAAAAACGTCCCAACAAAGTCGCAACCAAACAACATAAAATAGCCCTCAAACCCTAGTGCTAGCAGAGCCCTTGACATACGTGGCATTGATTAGCTAACACTACATTAATTATCTTACCAAAGTTTAATATAATCATGATATAATAAGCTAATAACATGATGTTAAAGTGACCACGTGACTTAGGGGAAAAATGCACGAGTCATTTGGAAGAATGCCAGTCCAAATTAACCCGATTGGGTCTTGAGCAAGGTGATCAGTCCAAGACCAAGTTCCTCCGGAGCTCCATGATTTATTAGGCCTTGCTTAAGCCTAGATTGAAATTCCTTGACTCGGGAGAAAGTGATCACACCTAGAGGTGGGGTGATGTCATGCAGAGGAGATGAGTCCCGAGCGGTGTCGTGTGTTTGAGAACGAGTGCGGCAAAGTTCGAGCACCGGGGCAATCTCATGGGCGTTCTTGACTTGGATAGGCACCAAGGGTTCAGACTCATCCCTATGACCCAACTTGTGTGGAGAAAACAGACTCAGGGCCGACGGTGTTGTGCTAGTGCTTGGAAATGGCGAAGGCGCCGACGCTTGGTGAGGCACGAGTATAAGACCTTGCCTGGAACTTGGTGACACATTAGGCAATGCTCCATGATGGATCATAGGCATGATCACATCATCCTCCCTCTCTTGAAAGGGATTTGACCTCAAATCTTGTTCATCATCGCCTTTATCATCACAGACCACAAACGGTGCTAAGTCCGCCACATTGAACACATCATGAACACCATATAAATCAGGCAGCTCAGTATTGTAGGTGTTGTTGTTTATGCGTTCCAACACTTGGAAATGGACATCTCCACGTGGCTTGAGTTTTGAATTACGGAGAGAAAAGAAGTGTTCTTTCCTTTGTTGCACCCATAAAAGGTCTCCAGGTTCAAAGATAACCTCTATACGACCTTTGTTGGCTTGTTTCACGTATTGAGCCATCCTCCTTTCATGTTGCAGCGTAGTATCCTCATGAATTTGCTTGATCTTGGCAACTTGAACCGCGCTTTCCTTGCTCTCATGAACAGAAATGGCATATGGAATCAAACCAAGTGGAGTGGTGGGGTTGCACCCATAAACAAGTTCGAATGGGGTCCTCCTTGTGGCTGAATGAATGGACCGATTGTAGGCGAACTCAAGGAATGCAAGGCACTCTTCTCACCTAGTCAAGTTAGTACGTACCAAAAATCAAAGTAAAGCTCATAGGGTATAAGTTACTACCTCATTTTTCCCATCCGTTTGAGGGTAGAATGTAGTGGAGAAGAGGAGCTTGGTATCTAGCTTGGCCTATTGAGTCTTACAAAAGTAGATAAGGAATTTAACATCATGATCAGAGACAATGGACTTAATCTCGCCATGTAAACACACAACTTCGTCAAAGAACAAGTTAGCAACATGTGAAGCATCATCAGTTTTATGGCAAGCAATAAAGTGAGTCATTTTGGAAAACTGATCCTCAACTACGAAAATTGAATTCCTCCTCTGTTAGTGTAACACCCCCAAATATATATCCTTGAAAGATATTACCGCCAATGACCTCGGATTTCACATCCGAAGCCACCCCAGGCTTAACCCGTTTATATAAATCATAAAACCAGTTATAATACAAAATATCATAACTTTTGATTAAAGCAAATGTTTCGGAATTACATCCATGATTCAAAATACATAATCAAATATATTACAGCGGAAGTCTTAATACATAAAGGACACAAGGGTCTTGATCTAAACGATCACCCGCCAAGGAATCTCAACCTAGTAAAACTCTTCAAAATTCCAAATGCCATCATTGTCGTTTCTAGCCTTCATCGGAACTGTAGTTTATCTGATGTGTCGTATGAGACGGATGACACCAGCCAACCATGCAAGGGAATATAACCGGTTGGTTAGTCTAATGAAAGACTATGCAAGGGTAAAACAGAAAGGTTCAAAGTAGTCGTATTAGGTTAGACTCATCGCTTCTCGAATAAAAGTCGATGACGATAGTCAACCACCATACTCCTACTGAAATATACGAAAAGGCATGATCAAGAGAAAGGACTATGAAAGAATGAGTCCTACGGAAACATATGAAGAGAATACTCCAAAAGGTTGAGTCTTATCGGAAAGTATGACAAGTGCTTGGGAACATCAATTTCACACACAAGCGTTTTAAAACTGACTTGGTGTTTTGGTTCACGACCAACCTCACCGCACAATGCGAATTCAGATTGGAAAGAGAACTTTACTCTGACCAAAGTCTAGACGAGTTTCCTAGCTGCACTACTCTCTTAGCTGCACTACTCGCCTGAGGGTATATTAATTATGTGCACTAAAGCACTTATCTTATTTAATTCCAAAACGTACATTTTACGTTATAAGCTTTTAAGATCTCTTCACAAGAGATATCGGATCTCCTCACAAGAGATATCAAAGCGAATACATCCCAGGGAATACATCCCAAATGGCGGCACCAGCTGTGTGCACATACCCTGAGTAAGGGTAAGGTCATGACCGAAGATACTAGGGAAAATCCTCCTAGCACCATTATCAAGAAACCACTAAACCTCGCAAGGTATATAGTGTTCCTACGAATACTCGTTCTAACTAAACAGTTAAAACATAAGAGCAATAATTCACATCAAAGCCATCAAGGCCAATAACAGATATAATAGCGTTGTTTCTAGCAATATATATAACCTATTATAATATATGTATTTCAATCATATATATATAATAGCGTTGTTTCTAGCAATATATACAACCTATTATAATATCTCTTTTTAAATCACATACAGTTATCAAAACTGTTCCCAGACGAAAACAATATTCATCCCAAATTAATTAACAATTAAACAATTGATAATTAATATAAATATGGAATGATAAGCAAGAGTGAACCGCCACTCGCCCTAGATTTAGATGAAGCTCAACGAAGCTCGAGACGACAGGTTTCCTGGTCCGAAACGAGGAAGAACTCAGATTATGATTTCCTACAGAATGACCCATAACGAAACCCTAAGTTAGATTCGACAATAAATAGTACGAATCTAAAGAAAAATGAACAAAATCGAAGGAACGAAAGTCTCAAACGAGATCACAAAGCCCAAGCCACAATCACACACGCCCAGGCCCACCGCGGGTACGGAAAGGCTACAGAGGCGAGACGACGAAGACGACAACTCACCGGGGAAGATGATGGGGGCTCGACTCGTGGTGGCTCCGACTTCTGGATTCCCTGGACCACCCAAGCACCACCTTGAGAGCACCTCCTCTTCCTTTGGTAGCTCCGGCGACGACCTTGAAGAACTCCGGCGAAAGCTTGTAACTCCGGCAACAATAGAATGAGAGAGAGAAAGATTGGAGAGAGAGAGATTGGAGCTGTCTTCCTCCTCCAAGCCTCCTCCTTTTATAGGCCAAGCAAGGAGCCCAGCTGGTACCTCCCCACCGCCTCAAAGCCGACCGAAATGGCAAGCAACTCAGGCGACGTTCGGCGGAGCAGAAAATGAATCATGACGGCGCGGGTGCGGTGGTGACCAATTCCTGACCGTGGGGTGCGGTGGGTATGACCGCGGGTGCATCTAAGGCAATTTTTGTGTTTTTTGCCCATTCTTTGACCGAGAAGCCCACTTTTGACCGGGAAGAATTATGGTATGGGTTTTAACCCCGGGTTAAATATATTCGTACCCGAACAATTATTCTAAACCCCAAAAATACGTCGAATGTATTTTATTCCACTCAAGGAATTATTACGGAGATCAAGTATTTAACAGAAAGTCTGAACTTCTCTGAAAATAATTCGACTACAATACGAGTGTTTGAAAAACTTACCAAAATACTCTTTACTAAAATGAGGGGTATTACATCACCTCCCCCTTATAAAAAGTTTCGACCCCGAAACTTGGCCGAATAAACCAAAGAAAAGCGAGGTGTTACAACACTACCCCCTTAAAAAGGTTTCGACCCCGAAACTAGGCCGAAAATAGCTCGGGAAAACGTCTAAGCATGTCCGCCTCCGTTTCCCAGGTTTCCCAAGTAACTTCTTCAGTTCCTGACTTGGACCACAAAATCCGTACCAATGATACCACCTTGTTCCGTAACTGCTTCTCACGGCTTTCGAGAATACGCATCGGTATCTCCTCGTAGGTACCATTTGTCTGAATCTCGATGTCTTCATAACTCAGCACATGAGACTCATCAGGCATGTACTTCCTCAACAAAGATACATGGAACACATTACGCACTGTATGTGCCGATGGCGGCAATGCCAAACGATACGCTAGAGACCCCACTCTATCAAGGATCTCAAACGGTCCCACGTAGCGAGGGTTAAGCTTCCCATGCTTACCAAACCTAAACACACCTTTGGATGGCGACACTTTGACAAACACTTTGTCACCAACCTCAAACTCAACATTTCTACGCTTCGGATCTGCGTAAGACTTCTGTCGACTCTGAGCTGTCAACATCCTTTGTCTTATCAAAGCAATGTCCAAAGCAGTCCTTTCGACTAACTCCGGTCCGAGCAGAACCTTGTCGGCATTTTCATCCCAACAAATCGGAGATCTGCACCTTCGACCGTACAAAGCCTCAAATGGAGCCATCTTAATGGTAGCATGCCAACTGTTGTTGTATGTGAACTCAATCAGACTCAGGTTGTTCTCCCAGCTAGTCGGACAATCGAGTGTATAAGCTCTTAGCATATCTTCCAAGGTCTGGATGGTCCTCTCAGACTGTCCATCCGTCTGAGGATGAAACGCAGTGTTGAATCTCAACTCGGTTCCCATGGCCTTATGTAGTTCTTTCCAGAATCTTGACATGAATTGGCCATCAATGGCGAGTATTCTTGCTCATGCGGCAACTCCGGACTGGGATAGATAAACTCCATTCTCGGGTCCTCGCTGCCCACCAATAAGCGCTCTAAGCCATCAGACTCGTGGCCGTGTCTCTCGAGGTCCTCCTCGGGGTCCTCCTCTTCTTCCGGATCCTCTTACGGGTCTTCTTCAGGATCCTCTTCATCTAGATCCTCCTCGGGAATCATCTCAATCATGAAGTCGTCGTTGTAATACCCTCTTGCAAAGCTTGACCACTCCTCTTCATTTTCCGTGTCCTCCCTTGACTCCTCTGTAGGTTCTGCCACTGGAACCTTGGTCCTATCGGACACTAGTACTACTGACTCGGGTAGTACAGTCTTCACCTCCTCGGGTGGACTACTAGATTCTCCGACCTCGAAGCATCGCAGGGGAACTGGAAACTCAAGCCTCATTGGAGATGGCGGAGCCACCTCGGCTTCTTCTGAGTCCCTTCGAAGAGAAAAGCATGCACCCATAACCTACGGGTGACGAGAAAAGAGTTAGTCTTTCTAAATATAGAAGTTCACTTCCATATTAGACTAAAGAAAAGGCACGACTAGATCGGCAGAATAAAAATTTTATTTGGAAATTCAAATCCTTCAAAATATTTCTCAGTTCAAAACGAGTAAATGGTTTATAAAAAAAAATCGTTCCAAGAAAATGTTTTAAAACCCACCCGTTTTAACAAAAATTCGGCTCTGATACCAAATCTGTAACACCCCCAAATATATATCCTTGAAAGGTATTACCGCCAGTGACCTCGGATTTCACATCCGAAGCCACCCCAGGCTTAACCCGTTTATATAAATCATAAAACAACAGTTATAATATAAAATATCATAACTTTTGATTAAAGCAAATGTTTCGGAATTACATCCATGATTCAAAATACATAATCAAATATATTATAGCGGAAGTCGTAATACATAAAGGACACAAGGGTCTTGATCTAAACGATCACCTGCCAAGGAATCTCAACCTGGTAGAACTCTTCAAAATTCCAACTTCCATCATTGTCGTTTCTGGCCTTCATCGGAACTGCAGTTTATCTGATGTGTGATATGAGACGGATGACACCAGCCAACCATGCAAGGGAATATAACCGGTTGGTTAGTCTAATGAAAGACTATGCAAGGGTAAAACAGAAAGGTTCAAAGTAGTCGTATTAGGTTAGACTCATCGCTTCTCGAATAAAAGTCGATGACGATAGTCAACCACCATACTCCTACTCAAATATACGAAAAGGCATGATCAAGAGAAAGGACTCTGAAAGAATGAGTCCTACGGAAACATATGAAGAGAAGACTCCAAAAGGTTGAGTCTTATCGGAAAGTATGACAAGTGCTTGGGAACACCAATTTCACACACAAGCGTTTTAAAACTGACTTGGTGTTTGGGTTCACGACCAACCTCACCGCACAATGCGAATTCAGATTGGAAAGAGAACTTTACTCTGACCAAAGTCGAGACGAGTTTCGTAGCTGCACTACTCTCTTAGTTGCACTACTCGCCTGAGGGTATAATAATTATGTGCACTAAAACACTTATCTTATTTAATTCCAAAACGTACATTTTACGTTATAAGCTTTTAAGATCTCTTCACAAGAGATATCAGATCTCCTCACAAGAGATATCAAAGGGAATACATCCCAAATGGCGGCACCAGTTGTGTGCACATACCCTGAGTAAGGGTAAGGTCATGACCGAAGATACTAGGGAAAATCCTCCTAACACCATTATCAAGAAACCACTAAACCTCACAAGGTATATAGTGTTCCTACGAATACTCGTTCTAACTAAACTGTTAAAACATAAGAGCAATAATTCACATCAAAGCCATCGAGGCCAATAACAGATATAATAGCGTTGTTTCTAGCAATATATACAACCTATTATAATATCTGTATTTCAATCATATATATATATAATAGCGTTGCTTCTAGCAATATATACAACCTATAATAATATCTCTTTTTAAATCACATACAGTTATCAAAACTGTTCGCAGACGAAAACAATATTCATCCCAAATTAATTAACAATTAAACAATTGATAATTAATATAAATATGGAATGATAAGCAAGAGTGAACCGCCACTTGCCTTAGATTTAGACGAAGCTCGAGACGACAGGTTTCCAGGTCCGAAACGAGGAAGAACTCAGATTATGATTTCCTTCGGAACGACCCATAACGAAACCCTAAGTTAGATTCAACAATAAATAGTACGAATATAAAGAAAAATGAACAAAATAGAAGTAACGAAAGTCTCAAACGAGATCACAAAGCCCAAGCCACAACCACACACGCCCAGGCCCACCGCGGGTGCGGCGGCTTGACCGCGGGTGCGGCAAGGCTACAGAGGCGAGACGACGACGACGAAAACTCACCGGGGAAGACGATGGGGGCTCGACTCGTGGTGGATCCGACTTTTGGATTCCCTGGACCACCCAAGCACCACCTTGAGAGCACCTCCTCTTCCTTTGGTAGCTTCGGCGACGACCTTGAAGAACTCCGGCGAAAGCTTACAACTCCGACAACAATGGAACGAGAGAGAGAGATTGGAGAGAGAGAGATTGGAGCTGTCTTCCTCCTTCAAGCCTCCTCCTTTTATAGGCCAAGCAAGGAGCCCAACTGGCACCTCCCCACCGCCTCAAAGCCGACCGAAACGGCAAGCAGCTCAGGCGACGTTCGGCGGAGCAGAAAATGAATCATGACGGCGCGGGTGCGGTGGGTCTTACCGCGGGGTGCGGTGGCGACCAATTCCTAACCGTGGGGTGCGGTGGGTATGACCGCGGGTGCGGTCAAGGCAATTTTTGTGCCTTTTTCCCATTCTTTGACCGAGAAGCTCACTTTTGACCGGGAAGAATTATGGTATGGGTTTTAACCCCGGGTTAAATATATTCATACCCGAACAATTATTCTAAACCCCAAAAATACGTCGAATGTATTTTATTCCACTCAAGGAATTATTACGGAGATCAAGTATTTAACAGAAAATCTGAACTTCTCTGAAAATAATTCGACTACAATACGAGTGTTTGGAAAACTTACCAAAATACTCTTTACTAAAATGAGGGGTATTACATCACCTCCCCCTTACAAAAAGTTTTGACCCCGAAACTTGGCCGAATAAACCAAAGAAAAGCGAGGCGTTACAACACTACCCCCTTAAAAAGGTTTCGACCCCGAAACTAGGCCGAAAATAGCTCGGGAAAACGTCTAAGCATGTCCGCCTCCGTTTCCCAGGTTTCCCAAGTAACTTCTTCAGTTCCTGACTTGGACCACAAAATCCGTACCAATGGTACCACCTTTGTCTAATCAAAGCAATGTCCGAGGCAGTCCTTTCGACTAACTCCGGTCCGAGCAGAACCTTGTCGGCATTTTCATCCCAACAAATCGGAGATCTGCACCTTCGACCGTACAAAGCCTCAAATGGAGCCATCTTAATGGTAGCATGCCAACTGTTGTTGTATGTGAACTCAATCAGACTCAGGTTGTTCTCCCAGCTAGTCGGACGATAGAGTGTATAAGCTCTTAGCATATCTTCCAAGGTCTGGATGGTCCTCTCAGACTGTCCATCCGTCTGAGGATGAAACGCAGTGCTGAATCTCAACTCGGTTCCCATGGCCTTATGTAGTTCTTTCCAGAATCTTGACATGAATCGGCCATCACGATCCGATACAATGGTCTTTGGAGTACCATGCAAACGGATGATCTCGTGTAAAAACACTTCTGATAACTTATGGGTTCCCCATGTTGACTTGATAGCCACGAAATGAGCACTCTTCGTGAGCCTGTCAATGATTACCCATATAGCATCTTTCTGGCTTTGAGTCTTTGGCAGCCCAGTGACGAAATCCATAGAAATATCTTCCCATTTCCATTCTGGCACTGGAAGAGGTAACAACTCACCACCTAGTCTACGATGTTCTATCTTGACCTTCTGACAAGTCAAGCATTTCGCCACAAACTCTGCTACATCCCACTTCATGTTGGGCCACCAGAACTTCTTCCTAAGGTCCTTGTACATATTGCTAGAGCCTGGATGTACAGAATAAGCTGACGAATGGGCCTCCTTCATCACCAACTGGCGAAGACCATCAACGTCAGGCACACAGATCCGGTTCTGAAACCAGAGTGATCCATCTTCCTGAATCACAAAACCGGGAGCTTTCCCGTCCATCACTTCACTGCTTAGCTTCACCAAGACTACATCATCAACTTGTCTCTCCCTGATTTGATCAAGTAGCGTGGCCTGAATCTCCAGTATACTCAGATATCCTCTACGCTGATCGTACAAGACTTCAATGTCGCACAACCCTTGGTTTAGCTTGGTCTGAGCAGTGAGTAAAGCCACTACAGTCTCGTGCGGCGTCTTCCGGCTCAATGCATCGGCTACTACATTAGCCTTGCCCGGATGATACAACAATTCGATGTCATAGTCTTTGAGTAGCTCTAACCAGCGACGTTGTCTCATATTTAGCTCCTTCTGAGTGAATATATATTTGAGACTCTTGTGATCGGTGAAGACTTGACACCTTACACCATAGAGATAGTGTCTCCAAATTTCAGCGCAAAAACTACAGCTGCTAGTTCCAGATCATGCGTCGGATAGTTTGCCTCATACGTCTTCAACTGTCGGGATGCGTATGCAATAACCTTGCCTCTCTGCATCATCATACATCCCAACCCACTCTTTGAAGCATCACTATAGACCACATAACCATCATTTCCTTCCGGTAGCGCTAACACTGGTGCGGAGGTCATACATTGCTTCAACTTCTAAAAACTGGCCTCGCACTTGTCATCCCGGACAAACTTCTTATGGACTTTGCGGAGCAGACTGGTCATGGGTAGAGCGATCTTAGAGAATCCCTCCACGAACCGTCTATAATAACCAGCGAGTCCTAGAAAACTGCGCACCTCCTTCACATTGTGAGGCCGCTTCCAATTGGCTACTGCTTCAATCTTCTGGGGATCAACCATAATCCCATTCTCATTAATCACATGGCCTAAGAAAGCCACTTCCTTGATCCAAAAGTCACACTTAGATAACTTTGCATACAACTGATTTTGTCTAAGAACTGACAAAGTGATCCGAAGATATTCCTCGTGAGATTCCTCACTAGGGGAATAAATTAAAATATCGTCGATGAAGACCACTATGAACTTATCCAGGTATTGGTGGAAACATCGATGCATCAGATCCATGAAGACTGCTGGAGCATTGGTAAGTCCAAATGGCATGACTACGAACTCGTAGTGACCATATCTCGTCCGGAACACAATCATCAGAATATCCTCCTCACGAATCCTGAGCTGATGGTAACCAGACCTCAGATCGATTTTGGAAAAGACCTTTGCTCCCTGCAGTTGATCCAACAGATCATCAATCCTCGGCAATGGATACTTATTCTTGATCGTGACCTTATTCAACTCACGGTAGTCGATACAAAGTCGGAACGATCCATCCTTCTTCTTGACGAACAAGACCGGAGCACCCCAAGGCGATGCACTCGGCCTTATATAACCCTTCTCAAGAAGATCTTCGAGTTGCTTCTTCAACTCTTGCATCTCAGGAGGAGCCATCCGGTATGGTGCCTTAGAGATCGGCGCGGTACCAGGCTCGAGATCGATAGTAAACTCTACGTCACGATACGAGGGTAAACCAGGAATCTCCTCCGGAAAGACATCCGGATAATCACAAACAACTGGAATATCAGGAATTGAAGGTTCATCTTTCTTGGGCTCGTCTAGATAGCACAGGTACCCGACACAACCTTGTCAAAGTAGCTTGAACGCAGTCATCGCATTGATAAGCCTGTCATTATCAGCGTCATTCCGACCCTTAAACTTGCATACATACTGGCCCCCAGATGACACCATCACAGTCCTTGAGCTGAAATCGATTACCGCCCCATGACGCGTCAGTCAATCCATATCGAGAATAATGTCGTATGGAGCCATGGCTATACAGATCAAATCTGCTTCGAACTTCTTACCCTGGATGGTAATCGGAAATTCTGACAAACGCTTGGTTCCAACCAAATGTTCACCATTAGGAAGATTCACAACGAAAGGTTCACAAACCTCATTGCATACTAACCCTAACTTACTGACACAACTTTCCGAAATAAAAGAATGGGTAGCACCCGAATCAAATAACATACATATTGAAGTAGAATGAAGGTATAAAGTACCTTGAGAAATTGGAGCATTAGGTCCATCAGCCTCACGCATCTCGTAAAGGCATTGACCTTGACCTCTAGAAGCAGCTGGGGCTTTCCCCTTATTCTGTGCAGACGTCTACATCGAAGGACTAGGAGCTTCCACTGGTCTGAACTTAGGTCGATTGTTCTGATTAACTGACCCTTGCTGCGACTCAGCTCCTTTCTGCCTTTGATGTGGACAGAACTTCTGCAAATGTCCCACCTTTTCGCAACCAAAACACGTCTTCTTCTCCTTCGGATACTCATTACTCTTGTGTCCGTGTGTACCACAGTTATAGCATTGGATCGGACACTTGCCCTGACCCGATTGACGTGTAGACCCTCCATGAGTCATATCCGTTTTTGCTCTGCCAGACTTGGCAAAATTAGACGGTGGCGCGGGATGCTTAAATCCACTCGCCTGAGGCTGGCCCTGCATTGACCTCTGGCGACTTCGTTTCTTTGTTGACTCCTCCAGAGTCACTTCCAACTTATAGGCAGCGTCCACGTACTGCTCCAGAGTAGAGCATCCGTGACGTATCATTAGTAGCTTAATATATGGGTTCATCCACTCATGGAAATGCCAGATCTTTTGCTCTTCATTGGACACCTTCCGCCCAGCATACTGCAATAAATGATTGAATTTGGTCGCAAGCTCAGTCACTTTCAAACCATCCGTCTTTGGATAGATAAATTCCTTATGTTTCTCCCCCCTCATAGCTTGAGATAAGAAACGATCAGTCATCTTGGCTTTAAACATTCCCCAGTTCAAACCTGGGTGATCAGCCAAACCTGTACCTTCCCACCATTCACTGGCTACTTCCTTCAGCTGAAGGGATGCAATGTGCACCTTCTCTGCTTCAGTGCACTCAACATTGCGGAATAGTCGCTCCATGTGTGAGAACCAATAAGCCACTTTGACTGGCTCTCATTTCCCATCATAGCAGTCGGGCCTTATAGAGCTAATGGCCTTCAGTGCTCGGCCATAATTGCCTCTGTTCCTGACTGCTTCTTCTTGCGGCACATGGACAACTGGCTCCTCAAATCTTGGAACCGCTGGAGGAATTGGCACAGCCTGTGCCTGAGGCGCAATTAGTCGCATGATGTCGGTGAATGCTTGCATAACGATTCCCCGAATAGCTTCAATTGCTACTACATCAAATACCATTGGAGTGTTGACCGGAACTTGGTCATTGCCCCTTTGATTGTTGTTAGAACCAGACTCGTGTTCATCCACGGGGTTTGCGGTGATCCTCTCATTTGGTCTGGGGTCAATACTTGGCCCAGCACCAGCACGAATGGTGTTCCTTGTGTTCACCATCTGTTTACCGATCAAATTCCAAGTATTTTATTACATTAATATCATTCAATATACTTAACGTAATAAAAATCAACTCAGAATAGATCAAACTTGGTAATTTTCATTGATAAGCTCAACTGCGCTAATAAGTTTTACAAAAGGCATCTCCCGAGCGTCAAGACAAAATTGCCCGGAGACTTAGGTTCTTAACAAAACAACTGGAATACAAGAAAAGAAACTGCTAATCAGCACTGGCCCAATCATGGCGCCCTGAAACATTTCCTGTAATCGTCACTCCTCATACAAGGTTTCTTCGAACGGGGTTTACCATCGGAATTTGGTGAAAGACTCCTTACCCTGCTCGGTCCAGGAGCACATGGCTCATTCCTTGGTCTTGCCCTTCTTAGAGCATGCTCAACCGCCTCGTCCATCTGGCGGCTCTCTTCTGGGGAAATCATCTGACTTAGGCGAAGTGCCTCTCGTGAGTCAGGACTCAATATTAGCCTTCTCTGAGCAGGAATAGGCTGTGAGTTCTCAGATGCATTTTGTGGACCATTTCTTCTTCTGGGAAATACTACCTCGTAAAGTGTATCCCAATCGGCTGAAGTCAATGGCGAGTATTCTTGCTCATGCGGCAACTCCGGACTGGGATAGATAAACTCCATTCTCGGGTCCTCGCTGCCCACCAATAAGCGCTCTAAGTCATCAGACTCGTGGCCCTGTCTCTCGAGGTCCTCCTCGGGGTCCTCTTCTTCTTCCGGATCCTCTTCCGGGTCTTCTTCAGGATCCTCTTCATCTAGATCCTCCTCGGGAATCATCTCAATCATGAAGTCGTCGTTGTAATGCCCTCTTGCATACCTTGACCACTCCTCTTCATTTTCCGTGTCCTCCCTTGACTCCTCTGTAGGTTCTGCCATTGGAACCTTTGTCCTATCGGACACTAGTACTACTGACTCGGGTAGTACAATCTTCACCTCCTCGGGTGGACTACTAGATTCTCCGACCTCGAAGCATCGTAGGGGAATTGGAAACTCAAGCCTCATTGGAGATGGCGGAGCCACCTCGGCTTCTTCTGAGTCCCTTCGAAGAGAAAAGCATGCACCCATAACTTACGGGTGACGAGAAAAGAGTTAGTCTTTCTAAATATAGAAGTTCACATCCATATCAGACTAAAGAAAAGGCACGACTAGATCGGCAGAATAAAAATTTTATTTGGAAATTCAAATCCTTCAAAATATTTCTCAGTTCAAAGAGAGTAAATGGTTTATAAAAAAAAAATCCGTTCCAAGAAAATGTTTTAAAACCCACCCGTTTTAAAAAATTTCGGCTCTGATACCAAATCTGTAACACCCCCAAATATATATCCTTGAAAGGTATTACCGCCAGTGACCTCGGATTTCACATCCGAAGCCACCCCAGGCTTAACTCGTTTATATAAATCATAAAACAATAGTTATAATACAAAATATCATAACTTTTGATTAAAGAAAATGTTTCGGAATTACATCCATGATTCAAAATACATAATCAAATATATTACAGCGGAAGTCTTAATACATAAAGGACACAAGGGTCTTGATCTGAACGATCACCCGCCAAGGAATCTCAACCTGGTAAAACTCTTCAAAATTCCAACTGCCATTATTGTCGTTTCTAGCCTTCATCGGAACTGCAGTTTATCTGATGTGTCGTATGAGACGGATGACACCAACTAACCATGCAAGGGAATATAACCGGTTGGTTAGTCTAATGAAAGACTATGCAAGGGTAAAACAGAAAGGTTCAAAGTAGTCGTATTAGGTTAGACTCATCGCTTCTCGAATAAAAGTCGATGACGATAGTCAACCACCATACTCCTACTGAAATATACGAAAAGGCATGATCAACAGAAAAGACTCTGAAAGAATGAGTCCTACGAAAACATATGAAGAGAAGACTCCAAAAGGTTGAGTCTTATCGAAAAGTATGACAAGTGCTTGGGAACATCAATTTCACACACAAGCGTTTTAAAATTGATTTGGTGTTTTGGTTCACGACCAACCTCACCGCACAATGCGAATTCAGATTGGAAAGAGAACTTTACTCTGACCAAAGTCTAGACGAGTTTCCTAGCTGTACTACTCTCTTAGCTACACTACTCGCCTGAGGGTATATTAATTATGTGCACTAAAGCACTTATCTTATTTAATTCCAAACGTACATTTTACGTTATAAGCTTTTAAGATCTCTTCACAAGAGGAATCGGATCTCCTCACAAGAGATATCAAAGGGAATACATCCCAAGGAATACATCCCAAATGGCGGCACCAACTGTGTGCACATACCCTGAGTAAGGGTAACGTCATGACCGAAGATACTAGGGAAAATCCTCCTAGCACCATTATCAAGAAACCACTAAACCTCGCAAGGTATATAGTGTTCCTACGAATACTCGTTCTAACTAAACAGTTAAAACATAAGAGCAATAATTCACATCAAAGCCATCGAGGCCAATAACAGATATAATAGCGTTGTTTCTAGCAATATATACAACCTATTATAATATCTGTATTTCAATCATAAATATATAATAGCGTTGTTTCTAGCAATATATACAACATATTATAATATCTCTTTTTAAATCACATACAGTTATCAAAACTGTTCCCAGACGAAAACAATATTCATCCCAAATTAATTAATAATTAAACAATTGATAATTAATATAAATATGGAATGATAAGCAAGAGTGAACCGCCACTTGCCTTAGATTTAGACGAAGCTCAACGAAGCTCGAGACGACAGGTTTCCAGGTCCGAAACGAGGAAGAACTCAGATTATGATTTCCTACGGAATGACCCATAACGAAACCCTAAGTTAGATTCGACAATAAATAGTACGAATCTAAAGAAAAACAAACGAAATCGAAGGAACGAAAGTCCCAAACGAGATCACAAAGCCCAAGCCACAACCACACACGCCTAGGCCCACCGCGAGTGCGGCGGCTTGACCGCGGGTGCGGCAAGGCTACAGAGGCGAGACGATGACAACTCACCGGGGAAGACGATGGGGGCTCGACTCGTGGTGGCTCCGACTTTTGGATTCCCTGGACCACCCAAGCACCACCTTGAGAGCACCTCCTCTTCCTTTGGTAGCTCCGGCGACGACCTTGAAGAACTCCGGCGAAAGCTTGCAACTCCTAGAACAATGGAACGAGAGAGAGAGATTGGAGCTGTCTTCCTCCTCCAAGCCTCCTCCTTATATAGGCCAAGCAAGGAGCCCAGTTGGCACCTCCCCACCGCCTCAAAGTCGACCGAAACGGCAAGCAGCTCATGCGACGTTCGGCGGAGCAGAAAAGGAATCATGACGGCGCGGGTGCGGTGGCGACCAATTCCTGACCGCAGGGTGTGGTGGGTATGACCGCGGGTGCGGTCAAGGCAATTTTTGTGCCTTTTGCCCATTCTTTGACCAAGAAGCCCACTTTTGACCGGGAAGAATTATGGTATGGGTTTTAACCCCGGGTTAAATATATTCATACCCGAACAATTATTCTAAGCCCCAAAAATACGTCGAATGTATTTTATTCCACTCAAGGAATTATTACGGAGATCAAGTATTTAACAGAAAGTCTGAACTTCTCTGAAAATAATTCGACTACAATACGAGTGTTTGGAAAACTTACCAAAATACTCTTTACTAAAATGAGGGGTATTACAGTTAGACCTTGTGACAGGGGCTAAAGTCGTGATGCCCAATCAAAGTAAATCCTTAAAAACCTAACTCAGTAGAATAGACAAGCAATGGTCGAATCCCACAGGGAGGAGTTATCTTTCTTTATACAAGTAGTATGTCAAAGGTAACAAAGGTGGGGTTTGTTGGTTGTTTGGCTGAATGAATGGACCGATTGTAGGCGAAAGACTTCCTGTAGCTCCTTCTTCAGTCTTCCTTCGTCTTCTCTTATGGCTTTCTTCTCATCTTCTTAATGTCTTCTTTTAAGCTCCTCCAAACCACCATAATCATCCTTCTTCTAATCAACTCCATACTCCATAATAACGCTCTAAACACATCCATATGGTACCCAAAACACCGGTAACAACTCCTAGTTAAACCCTACAAAGTAGCGCTGATCACCTTGGCAATCCTAAAACAAAGTCCATTGATATGTCTTCCCCAGGTGCACGAGGAATGGGAAGAGGGGTGTACAAACCATGGGGGTTGAGCTTGGATTTGGTTCGCAAACAAGTCATACTAGAAGCATAATTTTTTTCTATATTCCTATGCATGCGAGGCCAATAGAAATGTTCCTCAAGAGTGCAAAAAGTCTTAAACACACCAAAATGACCCATAAGACCCATGCCATGAGCTTCTTGCATAAGCAACCTATGAATTAAATTACTAGGAACGCAAAACCTAGATCCCCTAAAGAGACTCTCTGTTAACTAGGAGCCACCCACGAGCTTCTTCCGTTAGTTTCTCCATCAAAAAAATGCAAAAAGACCAAAATACCCTTGTAAATATATCAAATTTTCAAAAATTTCCATTCTTCCTAAACCCTAATCATAATAACCATAACCCTAAACCTAAACCCCAGACTCTAATCCCCTAAGCCCTAAACATAAACCCTAAGCCCTTAATCCTAAAAAAAGTTTTTAGTGTTTAGGGTTCATTTTTTTTACAATAGAATGAGAGGGTTCAGGTTTAGGGTTTAGGGTTTCAATTTCCCAAAAAATGTCATCAAAAAAATGGTTTCAATTTTTTTTAAAATAAACCCTAAAAATGTTTTTAGGGTTAAGGGCTTAGGGATTTAAGGTTTAGGTGTAGGTTTTAGGGTTTTGGGGTTTACAATTAGGGTTTTTGCAATTAGGGTTTAGGGATTGGGGTTTAGGGTTGGCATTGTTATGATTAGGGTTTAGGGTGGAGGAAGAATGGCGAAAACCCTAACCTTAAACCCTAATTGCGAAAACCCTAACCCTCTAAGGGTATCTTGGTCTTTTTACATTTTTTAATGGAGAAACTAACAGAAGAAGCTCGTGGATGGCTCCTTGTTAACGGAGGGCCATATATGTGTGGCTTAAAGAAACTATTGATATAATGGGTGGTTTCATGCAAAATCGACCATATAACGGGTGGTTTGGCGCAAAAAACCCTAAATATTATCTTGATTTCCTAGATTCTATCTTATCCAATTTCGTATAAAAAAATGAAAGGCCAAAGGCCGTGACCATAGTGTAAAACCCTAGCCGTACAAAACAAAGGACCTTTGCCCTAGATTGAGAGAGCCCAAAGGGACCCTTGCTATTGGCTTGAGAAAGCTTTCAAGAAAAAAAATCAAGAAGGTCCTTCTTTTTAGCAAGAGTCTAGATTATCTAATGGATCTAAGTTTATCTTAAACTTTATTTTATCTCGACATATCTTGCTTGATTAAGTCTTTATCTTGGTGCTTGCAAATCCTTTCTCTCAAGGCCACTCGTCCCTATAACCATAGTTCGACACTATCTTGTGTTTGACTTTAAGATCTTGCTTGGTCCTTTACCTTGTGAAATACCCCAAATAAGTGGATAATGGCATAAGTGTAAATTAATTATGGGATTTTGTTAAAATTGGGGGAAATAAAATTTTTGGGGATTAAATCCTTAAACACATTCTCGGTTGTCTCTCTCTCCCGATCGATTCACCGGTGCCCAGCCAAGCTCCTTCTCTTCCCCGGCGAATTCGTTCCTTCTCCAGTGCCAGCCGAGTGTTCTTCTCCGGCGAACCCGTCTTGGACCACTCCACCGCTCTTCCTCCTCCTCCTTCTGTTGTCCGTGTTTGCTACGAGCTACTGCTTCTGGTTCGAGCCAAGGCTCGCTGCTGCAGTCCGAGTGCTTCCGCTGGTGGTCGTCTCCGTCGTGGTGGTCGTCAGCTGCAGTCCGTCTCCGGCGTAAGAGGTAAGGTGGTGCTTTGATTTGGGGTTTGCTTGGGGTTCATTTGGATGAAGCTTTGCTGAATTTTTTAGGGTTTATGTTCGAATTGATATTGGTATATGTTCGAATTGATGATGTATCGAGGTCCGAATTGATGTTGAATTGTTCTTCATGGGCAGTTGAAGAAGAATTTTGTGTGGAGCTTGGGTTGATTTGTGTGTGTGTAGTGCTGAATTTTAGAAGGTATGATTTAGGGTTTGATTTGGGGGTTTAATTTGTTGGGTTCATTTGAATTGCGCAGGCATAAATTGACTGAGATTGGGTGTGATTGACCTAATTAATTAAGGGTTTGATTTTAGGGTTTTGAATTGGGGTTTTATTTGGTTGTGGATTGGATGAGTAATTAACGCCAGGGTTTTGCTCGGATTGATTTCGCAGGATCGTTCGAGTTGGATTTGAATCTGGGGTCGTCGTGGTCGCGCTTGAGGCAAGATGATTCTTGCTAACCCTTCTTTTATTTTTATAAAATTACTTTTGTCCCTATATTGATTCAGTAATTGATTTAGCCTTGTTTGAGTAAATTAATTTGGATTATTAATTGTGAAATTACTTGGTTCAATATGTGCGGTTGTTGACACTTTTGTGTGTGTATTGGATTGTGTATGTCGACACTTGTGTGTGTTGGCGGTTGTGTGTTGGATTGTATGCGTGCTGGTAGTTGTGTGTTGAGATTGCGTGTGTGGATGGGTGTGTTAGTAATTGTCTCGTGTTGTGTTTGACTGAATGTGATGTGGTGGTTGGTCGTAACTAAATATGGTTTGATTGTTGTGGATCGATTGGATTATTTGACTATAATTGCTTGGTTGATGATGTGTGATTGTGTGACATTGATTGTCGTTGTGTTTGATTGAGTGTCGGTGTGGTGGTTGGATTGTCGTTGATTGGGGGTCGAAGGGTCAGGTGATGATCGTCTCACCAAACCTCGTAGGGAATCGCCTACGTTGTTAAGGGCCAAAAATGTTGAATCAGAGTCGGAGGGCCAGGTGATGACCGTCTCACCAAACCTCGTAGGGTGTAGCCTGCGTTGTTAAGGGCCAGGTGTTGGATGGTATGAGACCATCCCTATCCGGATAGTTGGTTTTAGGTGATGAGTGTCTCACCGGTGATGGGTTGGAATGGATTGGAGTTATTTGCTTTTGATGAGTTGAGTTATTTGGTGGAATTGGTCGATTATGGTGATGACTGTTATGTATATCTTTTGGTTACAATTGGTTGATTGTTGTGATATCTATTATGTGTTAAATGTTGGCTGTGTACCTGAATACATGGATTTGTGATGAATATTGGTTGTGTACTTGATTAAGTGGTTGTATTGGTAATTTTGGTTGTGTGCTTGATTATTGGTTTTTGTTGGATGTTGATTGTTTTTAGTGGTGGTTGTGGGTCATTGTTGGCCATTGGTTATGGTTGTGAAATTCCGTGTGTTATATTGTTAATTGTAACTAGTCAAAGTTGTGAATCTCTGTTGATGTGGATGTTGGTATTAGCTAGTTTCGGATAAAAGGGTATGTTGATTGATTATGAAGGTCGATTGTGTGGATGTTGTGAAGGTTGGTTTCCCATCTTGAGGGTGTGGGCCACATGGTTTGAATTTGAGTGTATGAGTTACAGTCTATGTTAACGAACATGCGGCACCAGAAGGGTGGCTGGCCTGGATCGTTGTTTTGTTATGTTGGTATTATGTGATGATTGTCTCGTTGATGCTTATGTATTTGTTAATGTGAAGGTTAATTGGATGTGTTAGTGCAGTAGGGAGTTCAGTTTAATTGATTAGTCTTGGTTGTAAGTCAGTAGTAAGATATATGCATATGTTTCATAGGGTTGATGATTGAGGTATTAGTATTGGAGAGAAAGTTGGATTGGGTCATTTTATTCGTTTATGCTTGTGATGATGTTGAGGTTGGATTGAAGAGGTTAGTATAGTGTAGAGTTGGATAAGAATGGGTAATTGATTGATTATGTGATAGTGTGTGTTTATGTCTTAATGTGCGGTCTATATTGGTTGATTGAAATGATTAAGTGTAATTATGATTATATATATATGTATATATTGTGTGTGTGTTGTTATTTGGCATGAGTTGGTTGTTGTGATAATTCTCTGGTTTTAACTGTTTTGGCTTGAGGAGTCTTGCCAGTCTTTCAAAAGACTGACCAACTTCGGTTTACGTGCCGCGGTTGGCTGGGGTATCGGGTCCCCCAGTCAATCATGTTTTGCAGGTTTGCAGCAACAAGCGGGTTCTGGATCACAGATGTGTCTTCACAGTGAAAGATTTAGTTTTGCATCAGATTTGAAAATGTTGTATTCGCTTCCGTTGTTTTGGATATAAATTGATGTATTAAACTGGTTGACAGGTTTTAGAGTTGTTTTAAATCTTGAGCAGGGATTTTAAAATTGATGACTTTTGTGAATTTGGGAGAGCTTTAAATTTCTTTTCTTGAGAAACCGCCTTATAGTCCTTCGGGGCTATGGCACTGTAGCACCTCTGGCCCGGGGTGTTACACCTTGTGCTTGCGAGATATTCTTTTGATTGCACTAAGACCAAGATCAAGCTAAGGTTCTTGGAAGGACACCCTAGGAGCACGGCCAGCCGAGAGGGAGAAAAGTGTGCTTCAAGAAAGAGTTTGTTTGTCCTTGTGTTTGGCCTTCTACAACATGTAGCAGAGGGAATTCCTTTGTTTTCGTGCTTACGGTGCTTCCTATTGGGAGGCCTGATGACCTACTCATCATGACGCCAACATCCACACGAGGTAGAAGCCCGAATTCTTTTCTTGTGACTCTTACTATTATTCTTTTTCCAATCCTTATGTGCAGCCTAACGGAGTCTAGGACTCACCTAACTCCTCTATTAGCACGACCAAGGATAGAGAAAGGGCGACTCTGCAGTCCTGGATTAGGACACGTGACATTGTATGTGATATGTGTAACGGGCGATGCCACTTGGCTAACATTTGCCCTAATTGCAACTACATCTACAAGGAGGAAGGTGACGAGATACCATCCTTAGAGAGGGATGTCGACGTGGCCTCTTCTTATGATGACATGAAGGTCGTTACTAGGCCTAGTGTCAACCACACTTCACTAGCCCTTGTGACCCAAGAGGACCAGGCGCCAATCTATGACGAGTACCCGAAAGATGCGGTTTTGGGAGAATACGAATCCAAGGATGAGATGGAAGAAGTGGCTGAGAAAAACGAGGCCCAAGAAGATGAAGAAGAGGAAGTGATTGCAACCACCACCCTAGGGAACACCTTGTGACCTCCGAGCTGATATTTGGAGAAGAAGGAGCAGCGTTGCAACTATTGGGCCAAGCTTATGATGAGGAGCGTAAGGAATGATCCCAGAAGGATTCTATGAGTGTATACTTGGAAGGGAAGCAAGGACCTCAAGACAAGTTGGTGGGACAAGAGGACTCTCCACATTATATCACCCTTCCAAGCTGGCATTCGTTAGATCCTATTGAAGAGTCCACTATTGGACTAAGCTTCCTCAACCGCATGGCTACACCATGGTTTGATGCAATGCCTATGCTTCCAACATGTCTCTCATTCGGCCTTAGGGGTAAGGAAAATACCGTGATCAAAGGGGGAAGTATAATTTCACGGCTGAGGAGGTCATAGCACATGAAGGAGACATAAGATGTTAAAAGAACAGGGAAGTACCTTTTACTTGTCCATATTTTGTCTCCTCTTATGTGACTTATTTTTTGCATGCATCTAGTCTTTCAAATTCTTTTGGGAAGCATGTTGCCTTGACATGTAGGGATAAGAGTTCTTGCATCCATTATTGCTTTCTTTCTCAAGACATTTCATGTAGAATGCATCATAGGTTTCCTTTTCACGGCAAGTCATGTAGGATGCATATAGACCATAGTGTCATTTTTTTTTATCTATGTATGCTTTTTATGTTCTTAGTAGCATGATTAGGCATATTCATAGACTTATAAAGAAAAGTGGTTTTTGCTTGTGCATGCATCTTTGCATATCATTTGGACCTTGGAAAGATGGAACTTACATTGTTAGGTGAGCATGGAGCCCATGTTGTGATAAATGTGGCTTGGGGGAACCCTAACCATGCTATGAACAATGTTGAAGGACGGCCAAGGAAGATCCTAGTGCCTCATGGGATGATTAAGCCTCCTTCAAGAGCTAAGGGAGTTTTCTTGCCAATAATTGTTCTTATGCATATTAGTTATAAGGAACAGTCTGTAGATTTTCATGTTTATTTTGCTTATTTCCTTAGGTTTATATCTAGTCATTCGCATGCTATTTTTCCAAGTATGACTCTAGAATATATGTTACATATTAAGAAGGGGAGTCCCTTCAAATGTTTGCTTGTGCCTAATAGCCAAACGCATCAAGTTTTGTGTACTCTAAGTAGTTTCACTTATCTTGGTGTGTTTGAGAATCATCTTTCCAAGACGGGGAGGATGATGTGATTCTGGATCCCATCAAGATCCAAAATGCTCAAGATCACGCCAAGCCTGGCATCAAGGCTCCGACCCTGCAACCGATTCCATCGACGTGCCATGAATTAGGGTTTTTCAAGTTGTCTGCATCAACGACAATGAAACTGAACCCTACAAGTTCCAACCTTCAAGATAGGCTAAATTAAGATTTTATACAAAGTTTAAAGCCAATTGAAGGTGAAGAGCTTGGTGAGGTGGCTAGAGGAGCATCCTTGCGGCCCAACGTCGGGACCCGAACTAGGGCAGAATGGTGTTATCAATTGGCTTAGTAGATTGGGATGATTTTTGGATATGTTCTAGTTCATAGGCTTAAAGGAAATCTATCCACATTTCACATCAAACGGCATAGGCTTAAAGGAAATCTTTCCACATTTCACATTAAACGGACTTCGGAGAAAAATGATATCGCATTCACAAGATCTATCTTTTAGGGAAATTCTATCTTTAAGTGTGAATCAAGGGCATGACCGTTCTCCTAATTGGCTCTGGCGATTGGGCTTAATTTTGGATATGATTTAGACGATGAGCTTATCTATGCAGTATCCAAAATGCAGGGCCAACCGGATCTCTGTGGAGGAAGAACCACCCGTCTCAATTTTACTCAAAATTAGTGTTTTGTGGATACATTTCGGCTTTTATATTGTGTTGCCGTTTTCATTTAATGAAATACTATATTACATAAGTGTAACTATATGAATTATAATAGTACATAAGTGTAACTATATGAAATTTAATGAAATACTATAGTATATAAGTATGGAATAAAGCAAAATGGCTCATTAAACTGTCTACGCTTCTTATATTGTGAAGTAGTAGTCAGACTATGCAATCCTCGACGCAATTTTCATTTTGGGTCATCGGAAACAACATCTATGTGTTTTTAACACAGGGGTACGGTTGCGTACATCCGACCCCCCCTTACCCTGCTATAAGCGGGAGCCTTTATGGCACTGGGGTAATATTGTTGTTGTTGTTGACTATAGTATATAAGTGTAACTATATGAAATATAATGAAATACTATAATATATAAGTCTAAGTATACTAGATTTAATAAAATACTATAGTACATAAGTGTAACTATATGAAATGTAATGAATTACAATAGTACATAAATGTAACTATATGAAATATAATAAAATACCATAGTATATAAGTGTAACTATACGAAATTTAATGAAATACTATAGTACATAAGTGTAACTATATGAAATATAATAAAATACTATAATATATAATGTAACTATATGAAATATAATGAAATACTATAATATATAAGTATAAATATATGAAATATAATAAAATACTATAGTATATACTATAGTATATAAAGTTTTTATTCTCGATTTTTGGCTTTTTCGAGGGGAAAACGATATCCGTTTTGGATGAATTTTATATGTACGGACTCGTATTAAAATTTTATACAAAATTATAGTAGAAAAATGCAAGACATTTCACTACAACGCGCTATATGCCGGGCACCAAATTTCACTACAAGGCTTCGTTTTTTGGGCTTTTGGAGGGGCAAACGATGTCCGTTTTGGACGAATTTTATATGTACGGACTCGTATTGAAATTCTCTACATGATTATGAAAAAAAAGTACATTTTGTTTTGGGGGGGGGGGGTTAAAGGTGGGCGGCACCTATTGCCGCCCACGTCAAATTTTAAATTCTTTTGAGGGTTTTCTGGGCGGCAGTTGTTGCCGCCCACAGTTAAACCCGAATTCCTCAAATTCAATCTTTTTATTTAAATAAATAAAATAAAATTTTAAACCGGGTTCTCCAAAAAAAAAACAAATCTGGGCGGCAATAGGTGCAGCCCAGCCTCTGAACCGGGTTTTACAAAAATTCGGTTCGGCTGGGCTGCACCTATTGCCGCCCAGAGTTAGACCGGGTTTTTGGTAGGGTCTACTGGGCGGCACCTCGTGCCGCCCAGGGGGGAGTGCGAGGCGTAAAAATCTGGCGTGCGTGGTTTCTCGCCGTTTTTTAATTAAGCAAGACCCATTGGATTGATGGGAGAGAACTTCCTTAATGGGTATGGTCAAGTCTGCATCAAGACGAGTGTTAGGAGAAATAGGTGTATCAATAAGTTTAGCTTTATCCATACCATATTTCTTCAACAGTTCGTTGATGTATTTTTGTTGATGTACCCTTGTTCCCTCAGAGGATTGAGTGACTTGTAATCCGAGGAAGAAAGAGAGTTCCCCAATCATACTCATCTCAAATTCACTACTCATTAGATTTTTGAATTTTTCTACAAGGGAAGAGTTAGTGGAACCAAAAATAATATCATCAACATAGACTTGAACTACGAGAATCTCACCTTTGTGTTCCAAGAGGAACAGTGTCTTGTCAATTGCTCCTCGTCTGTATCCATTTGATAGAAGGAACTATGCCAGTCTATCATACCAAGCTCTAGGAGCTTGCTTGAGCCCATACAATGCCTTATCCAGTGCCTTATCCAGTGCATACACGTATTCAGGATGTGCCATATCTTCAAAGCCTGAGGGTTGTTTCACATAAACTTCCTCTTGAAGATAGCCATTGGGAAATGATGTTTTGACATCCATTTGATACAGCTCGAATCCTTTGAAAGCAGCATATGCGATGAGAAGTCGAATGGCTTCGATGCGGGCTAATGGAGCATATGTCTCATCATAGTCGATCCCTTCTTGTTGATTGTAGCCTTGAACAACCAATCTTGCCTTGTTCCTTGTCACAGTTCCAGAATCATCGAGCTTGTTTCTGAAAACCCATCGAGTTCCAATAGCATGCTTGTACTTTGGAAGGGGAACAAGTCTCCAGACTTTGTTTCTTTCGAATTGGTGTAACTCTTCTTGCATAACAACTATCCAATCTGGATCTTTCAGTGCTTCTTTGATGTTCTTTGGTTCTACAAAAGATATGAAAGCATAGAAAGAACAAAAGTAGTTTAGAGCGTGAACCTCTTTGTCCGTATGGTGTGAGAAGAGCATCAACTGGGTGATTCTTCTTGGTCCAGACATTGTTGGATTCTGGCAGTGGAGGAATAGGAGGAATAGCAGCAGTTGTTGTTGCAACTGAGGATGAAGAGGGAGGAACGTCAGCAACACTTGGAGTAGCTATTTCAGAGACAGTTCCTTCAACAGTATCCATGGTTTCTTCCTCAATAATTGTTACCACATCATCACTCAATTGGCCATCTTGCACAAGTTGTGCATTCGAAGTATCATCACCAAAAGTTCCATTGGGAACAGTGGTGACATCAGCATCGATGGCTGGAGTTGTTGTGGGAACATTAGATGCTGGTGTGGAAGGTGTATCATTGTCATTAGTTGTGGTAGCTCCAAGAGAACTGGTAGTGCTCCCACCAACATTGGGGGCACTATTCCCTGTACGTGGATTACCTTGGTGATTCCCATTATCTCCTTCATCATCGAAATCCTCTCGTTGCATACGTGGAAAGTGATCATCAGGGGCCTGTGAGTGTGCATCAACACTCGCAACTTTTTAGTGTTCATCGAAGACAACATGAATGCTCTCTTCAATCTTCCGGGTTCTCTTGTTGAATACTCTATTAGCTTTTCTTGAGTTAGCATATCCCAGAAAGATTCATTCATCACTCCTTGGATCAAATTTTCCCAAGTTGTCTTTTCCATTGTTGTGAATAAAGCACCTGCAACCAAAGGCACGCAAGTGGGAAACATTGGGCTTGCGTTCCCTGATTAGTTCATAAGCAGTTTTATTTAGCAATGGTCTAAGCATGGCACGATTAAGGATATAGCATGACGTGTTGATCGCCTCAGCCCAGAATATTCGAGGAAGGTTGCTTGCTATGAGCATTGTTCTAGCCATGTCCTCCAATGTTATGTTCTTCCTCTCGACCACTCCATTTTGTTGTGGTGTCCTAGGAGCTGAGAAGTTATGAGAAACCCCATGTTCCCTGCAGTAATCAAGGAACCTGGAATTCTCAAACTCTGTTCCATGGTCAGATCGGATGGAACTGAGCTGTTGTTCCAGATTTGTTTCCACACCTTTGATGAAAGATTCAAATGACTCGAATACCTGTTCATTGGAAGAGAGAAAGATTGTCCATGTAAATCTAGAGTAATCATCTACGATAACAAACACATACTTGTTCCATGCATGGCTCTGTATCCTTATGGGACCACAGAGATCCATATGGATCAGTTCCAGAGGACGAGAAGTGGTAACATTCGGTTTGCTCTTGAAAGAGGAATGTGTTTGTTTCCCTCTTACACAGGCTTCACAGACTCCATGGAACTCAGGTTTGACATTTGGAAGCCCTCTAACTAGTTCCTTCTTGTGAAGTTTGTGAATGAGTTGTAAGTTTGCATGTCCAAGCCTTCTGTGCCACAGTTCCGTCTCTTCAGCTAGAGACGCAAAGCACAGTTCCCTTGAAGGCTTGAATGTTATGTCAACAGTGTATACATCGTTGAATCGGACACCCTTTAGTATGATCTCCTTGGTTTTTCTATTCCTTACGTAGCAATCTTTGGTTGTGAACACAGTTTTGTTGTCTCCTTGATCACACAGTTGAGCTACACTTAACAAATTAAAACCAAGTTGATGAACTAGACTAACCTCTTTTATTTTGATGCTTGAGTTCAAGGTGGCTTCTCCTATTCCCACTATCTCTCTGCAACGTTTATCTTCAAGGGAAACGGTTCCCCTAGAGTGTTGTTGAAGTGAGGTAAGGTGATCTTTATTTCCTGTCACATGGCATGAGCATGCGCTATCAATGAACCACCTGTTGTTCCCCCTCACTTCTTCTTGCATTAAGAGAGTTAGTGTTTAGCGACCCAGGCAAGCTTGGCTTTACCTGGTCGTTTAGAGACAAAGTGATATTCTCTAGGTTTAACATTGCATATTTCAGCAGATGCATCATAATCATTTAAATCAACATTGTTACTTCTACTGTTCCTTCGCTGAGTGTGCTCTTTAGTGAACTTTTGTTTCTTAGCACAATTTTTCACAACATGGCCGTTGTTCCCACAATGCCAGCAAATCTTATAATAGTCTCCCAAAGTGTACTTTCGGTTTGGGACAAGCATCCTACGTTGCTTGGCTCTAACTGGGTCAGGTGTACTAGGCAAATTTCCTTGGGATTGGATGAGATACATCTTATGGGCATGTTGACCTTGGTACCATGATTGATCTTCACTCAACCCACTCTCCAGAGTTTTCACACGCTCTTCTAGGTATAAGTTCCTATCCCTAGTACTCTGAAGTTCCCTATCCTTTATCTCTTTAAGCTCAGGTATGATTAACTCATGTTCTTCACTTTCTTGTTTTTCTCCGTTGTACCCCAGACCATACTTGGGTGCAACAAAGCGAATTTCTTCTTCCTTAAGTTTTTGCTCAACTAAGATGGAGTGAATTTTATCAATCTGAGCTTTCATCTGAGACAGTTCCCTAACATTGCTAAAGGAACTGGGGTCACTGTGAGTAACATCACTTCTAACGCAAGGAACAACAGAGGAACTAGCAATTTTAGATACAGATTCATTCAATTCAATGCATTCATCTTCAGCATCACTTAAATCGTTTTGGGTTTCAAGATTCTCATTATACATGCTTTTGATAAGAGAGATCAAGGATTTTTTATCAAAATTGACAAGAGATTCAAAGAAGGTTTCAACATCTACCTCTTGTTCTTCACTTGATGACTTCAGAGTCATTGCGCACATTCTGTTGTTCCCCCGTGACTCAGGCTCGTCATCATCAGAGTTGGCACAATCATCTCCCCAAACAGCAACGAAAGCCTTCTTTTTATCGTTCCCAGAATTTTCACCATTGTTGTCTGAGTTGTTCCCTTTAGGGCACTTATTGGCATAGTGACCCTTATCCTTGCAGTTGAAGCAAGTAACATCCTTGATGTCTCGTTTCTCACCATTGTTCCCATCATTTCTGAATGATCGACCCTTGCGATAGAGAGTTCATTTGGCTTTGGTGAGAAGAGCGGTTTCTGGATCTACACCATCCAGGTTGTCATCTTTGTTGTTTTCTATCATCTCGAAAGCTTTTTCAACCATCAAGGCAATGCCTTTAGGTTTGACATATTTGTCTTCTTCATCATACTTTTTAATTTTCCCAAATACTTCATGAAGTGTGAGTTTGAGAGTATTAGGATTCTCCTTGAGAATTGTTTTGGTCATCTTATGCCTTGGAGGAAGTCCATCAATAATGATGAAAATTTTCTCCTTGGGAAGAATTTCCTTTTCATCGACATCGTGAGTAGTAAGTCTAGTGGTGATTTCCTCAAATATGGATTGATAAGAGGAAACAGTCTCACCATCGATCATGGCGAAGTTATAGAAGTCTTTCTTTGCTTGGAACCGATCAAGCTCTCTGAGATCAGAACTTCCCATGTATATCTGTTCCAAGGCTGCCCACATATCCTTTGCAGTTGCACAAGAGTGTAACTTGGATGCATCTTCAATGCTGATAGCGTTGTTGATAAACATACGAGCCTTAGAATTTTTCTCCATGATTCTGAAATCATCTGGGCTCCAAGGTTTTAATCCTTTGATTACATCTTCAACGACTTTTTCTTCACCAACCTCAATGACCCTCCAGCATTGGTAATCATTACTCTTCAGCCAGTCTGTGAAGAGGTCCTTCCAGTGTTGGAACTTTCCACCGATAGGCAGGAACGGTGGTTTGTTGTTCCCAAGCCCAACTTCATGAGTGGGAGACATTGTTAATTGTGAATCAGAAAAGAACACACAATCTAGAGCAAACCTGCTCTGATACCAATTGTTGAATCGTTAGTTTGTTAAACAGGGAACAATGTGACTGTTCCCTGGGCAGCGGAATATAGAGATTCAAAGTAACAAGTAAATTCCCAAAACAAATACTTGTATTATTAAGAATTGTACAATCTCACAAGTCTTATCTCCACCTATACCCTAGGTTAAAGACTTTGAGTGCAATCAACTCTAAACAACACAAGAACAAAAACTAGATCCTAGCAAGAACTACTCGTACCTTGCCTTGGACCTTTGATCTCAGTTCACAAGAGTTCCTTCGTATGCTTGATGACAATAGTTGAGATGCCTTTTCCCAGGGCAAATCTCATCTATATATATGGTCTAACAAATATCCTATTACCAAATATCTAGCAATAGACACATATGGTAACAGTGAATAACTTCGTTACCAAATATACAACAAATCTGATAAACATATGGTTTCCTTCTATAATATTTCCTAAGACTCATAATCTTTTTATTCTCTTCCAAGTAATGCTTGAAATCGTGTTTCCTTGTATAACTGAATCAATCTGGGAACAGCTGGCATCTCTGCATTCTCGCATTGTTCCACAGATACTGTTTCCTTGTATAGAAGTTTTCTTGTATAGAAACCACGCGCTTCAGATTCTAATTTGCTTCTCTTGGAACTGTTCCTTGTTTCCACAACGTTCCATTGTGCTTCTCTGTTTTCTCTTCTTCACTGTTTTTTTGCATTGTTCCTTTATCCTTTCATAAAACCTGAAACTCATAGGAACAACAAGAAAACATAAAACCTAATGGTGTTTATCATCATCAAAACCAGAGGGAACGTCAAGGTTCCAACAATAACAGTAACCCCCTCTAAATTAATGATGACATTACAATGCTTAATGCAAAAATTATCTTTCAAAAGAAGTGTACCACAACCGGTGTTAATACATAGTTCACAATTACAGATAACACAAACAAAGTAAATGGTCCCAAGAGCCATATTAAAGAAAGAGAATAATTGTTCACAAATCTTAAGTCGATGATCATAAATAAAAGGGATGCAATCAGTTGAGAATTGAGACTTAAATAGCAGGAGATCACCATTAATATCACGCATGCACCCCACATAGATAGTGATAGTACTCAAAGAATACCTCGAGACTTCAATAAGGTTGAATAGCAACAAATGCCAAAGGAGAACTTTCGGTTGAATGTTGACAGAGTAAGATTGAAAGGAGTTTCCGCCCTCGTTAGGGTAAATTTTGTTGTCATAGAGTTTGTATAGTGGGTTAGTGTGGGGGGAGCCATAAACCCAAAACCAGAGCTCAAAGAGGACAAACAAAGCTCATGGTATGAGGAGAACCACCTCTACTTAAACGCCACTGCAGATTTGAGATTAGGAGTGAAATTCTTCATACCTGTTAAAGAGAAGGGAGAGTGTTGCCAACAAGAGTAATTTGAAATCAAAACGCCATGGAAATCGTAAGGAGGAGATTTAGTAAATCCGCCAACATATCGAGGGACGATCCAAAGCCAAAGATGTATTGACATGGTCAAATTAACATGGGGTTTTTCAAGATTTAGCGCATGCAAACCAAGATCATAAGGGGGATTAGGCGGATTCATAGTTTGTGCTCCAAGGATTGGATTAGGGTTTAGTTTTAGGGATAAAGTTTCAGGAACAACCGCAACCACCAGATCGACCAAGGGTCGATTATTCATGATTATGAAGTAGTTGCATCAGTTATGTTTTGGGATAGGTAAGAGTAAGGGTTATGTTTGTATATTGGTTGCCGCTCAAACATCGACGGCCGCTAAGAACCAGATCCAAGGCATCCTTGCGGATGAGAAGTAGAAGTTTGTGGTTGTTTTTGATATCTTCTAATGAGTACGAGTGGCAAAGTTTAGCAATATGGTCCGCCATTGTATTATTTTCATGGATGATATGATTGATTTGGGTTGTCTCAAAAGATTTAATCAATAAAAGGATATCAGAGATTAAGATCTCAATATCCCATTCACAAGCCCAAATACCCTAAAAAATGTTTACAATCGTTAAATAATCACTTCCAAGATGTATGTTTTTTTTTTGTTTCGTGTCTTTTGCTATATGAAGGGCATTTCGAATGACTAACATTTCCGTCTTTAGTGTGATACCCCGTAATTTTTTAAGGTTATTTTGGGAATTTTGAGAATTTTCCCGAGTACCTGTTTTGTACGTCGGATTTAATTCAGATAGGTTGAGACATTCTGTAATGTGCTCTATCTCTGTAATATTTTTTCTCAGTGAAATAAGATACAGACGATGTACTTTGGATTTTAATACTCGTTTGTGTACGATTATTTTTATCCCGGGTTAAGCCAACGTCATCCAAAAGCCAATCGGAGGAGGGTGACCTGGCGGCGCCCGCCGTAAGTACGGAGGCGACCGCCGTTAGTGGCTCGAGGCAGCCGTCCCCTCGTCTTCTAGCCGAGCACCAGGGCTAGGAAACGGCGACCGCCGTACAGTGCGACGACCACCGCCATTAGCCCGCCGCCATTGTATTTGCAAAGCGGCGACCTGTGGAGGTGCGGCGCCCGCCGTGAGCTAGCTGGGGGCGTAGCCCTGTGGTCGCCGACGAGCGTCTGACGAGCGCTGAATTAGCCCCTCCACGTCGCGTTTGTAGCCATGATTGTGTTCCCTGGGCTTAGGCTATAAATGGAGAAGGTTTGGGATCAGATTGAGCACGAATCCAAGCTCAAATCCCTCTCAAATCGCTCGCCGGAATTTCTGATCCTCGCCGGAGTTCTGAAGTTGTTCGTCAGAGCTCTTTTGGTGTTGTTTCCAGTTGCTAGAGGAAGCCTTGGAGGCCCTTAGATGCTTAGAATCCAAAGCAAGGCTAAAGGGAGACGAATCGCTCGCCGTCGGTGAGTTTCTGTTCTCGATCATTTTTCTGGTGTTCATCGCGGCGCCCGCCGTAAGGCTGGCCGCGACCGCCACCATGAACACACGGCGACCGCCGTAAGGCCGCCGGCGACCGCCGCCAGAAGGCTGTTGGCCTATTTTGGCCTCGGCTTTGGTGGTCGTCTTTCGGGCGTCGTTCCTTTCGATTTCTTTCGTCTTTCTTTAGATTCATACTAGCTATTGTTGAATCTAACTTAAGGTTTCTTTATAGGTCGATTCGAAGGAATCTGTGTGCCAGATCTGTCCCTGTGTCGAGCCCGAAAACTCGTCGTTAGGCTTCGTTCAAACTCTGCGGATTAAGGCAAGTGGCGGTTCGCTCTTGCTCATCGTTCCATATTTACATTAATTATCAATTGTTTATCTGAGTAATTAATTTGGAATGATTATTGTGTTCGTCTGGAAACGGTTTTGTTAACTGTTTTGGAAAACTAAAATATGATGTTATAATAGGTTGTATATCTGTTAGAACAACGCTATTATATATATATATGTGAATTAAATACAGATATTATTATAGGTTGTATATTGTTAGAACAACGCTATTTTATCTATAACTGGCCTTGAGGGCATTGATATGAGTTATTGCTGCGTTTGTAACTGTTTAGTTAGAACGAGTATTCGTAGGAATGCTACTGTGTATCTCAGTACGAGTGCTAGTCGTTTCTTGATAACCTGGTGGTTAGGATTTAGTTCCTACCATTCTTCTTTAGTGCCGTTGTAAGGATTTAGTTCCTGATTCCGCCTGAGGGATATAGTTCCCGCGGGATTTAGTACTCGATTCGACTCTTGGGATTTAGTTCCCGAGTCAACTCTGCCTTAGGGATTTAGTTCCCGAGGGATGTTTAAAAGCTTATAATGTCATGTGTGTTTTTGAATTTAACAAGATAAAGTGCCCGAGTGCACATAATTAATATACCTTTGGCGAGTAGTGCAGCTAAGTAAATAGTGCAGCTAGGAAAGCTCGTCTCGACTTTTGATTAGAGTACGTTCTCTTTCCAATCTGGATTCACTGTAAGCGATGAGGTTGGTCGTGAACCAAAACATCTAAGTCAGCTTTTAAATCACTGATTGTCTGATTCTTTAAACGTTCCAGATTTGTCATATTTCCTTAAAGACTCAATCTCTTGGAGTCTCTTTTCGGGTGAATTTCTGTGAAGATTAAGTCTTCCAGAATCGTCTCTTGTGCATACCTCTTGTTGTTATTCCGTGAAAGTGTCGGGTTATGTATCGTTCCTTCGGTTATTATTCGAGGGACAATGATAGTAAACGGTTACGATCATTCGAACCACTCTGCTTTTTACCCTTGCATAGTCTATTTAGTAGACTAACCAACCGCAATTGTTCTCTGCATGGTTGGCTGGTGTCATCCGTTCGATTCAGCACATCAGATAGAGCGAAGATGAGGAGACTAGATTGACTATGAAGACGACGGTTATTTTTGGATGTTTTTAATAATTTATTTTAATCAGGTTGAGATCCTTGGGAGATGACCATTGTGGTCAAGATCCTTGTTTGTAATACATTTAAAAGACTTCCGCTGTAACTTATTTACTCTGTTATTTGTTTATCAAGACTTCCGCTGTACTTTGTTTAAGATTTCCGCTGTAATTTATTTAAACTCTGTGTTTGTCCTATTCGGGATTGGGATGTAATCCCGGGACTCATGTTTTATATAAATAAGGTTATCATTTTGTATCATTGTATTTCATGATTTGTATTTAAACGGTAAAGCCTTGGGTGATCTCGGTAAGGAACACTGAGGTCACTGGCGGTAATACCTTTCCAAATGGGTTAAGATTTGGGGGTGTTACAGCTGTGGTATCAGAGCTAAAGTTTTTTAAAACAGGTTGGGTATTTGAGAACCATTTACTCGTTTTCAATTGAAAGGTATTTTCAAAAGGCTCTGAGTTTAAAAATAAAAACGGTGTTTTCATTTTGAACCGTTCATAGTCTTGTCTTCTATATAGTCTAGAGTAAGCTTGTTTCTATATCTAGAAAGACTAATTCCTTCCCCGTTGCCCCGTAAGATGTGGGTGCATTCTGTTCTCTTCAGAGGAACCCGGGAGAAGCCAAGGTGGTTTCGCCATACCCAATAAGGCTTGAATTCCCAGTTCCCTCGTTTTGAGTTAAGGTTGTAGAACCTAGTAACTCGGTTTGAGTCCATCAATAGAAATTACCAAGTTGATCTATTCTAAGTTGATTTTATTACAATAAGTATATCATAATGATACTAATGGGATAAAATCCTTGGAATTTGATCGATAAACAGATGGTGAACACAAGGAGCATTATCCGTGCTGGTGCTGGGCCGAGTAATGACCCTAGACCAAATGTGAGGAATGCTGTAGACCCAACAGGAGAGCGTGAGTCTGTCTTCAATAATAATCCTAGAGGCAATGGTCAAGAGCAGACCAACGCTCCAATGACATTTGATGCTGCAACATTAGAGGCAATACGGGGAATGGTCATGCAAGCAGTGACTGATATACTACGACCGAGTATGCCGCAGGCACAAGGTGTGCAAATTCCCCCACCGGTTCCCAGAATTGAGGAGCCAGAAAACCGTATATTCCAAGAGAATATAGTCAGGACTCGAGACAACTATGGTCGTGCTCTGAAGACCATTAATTCCATGAGGCCTGACAGCTATAACGGGAAAGGGGAACCAGTCGGGGTGATCCATTGGTTCTCCCACATGGAGCGGTTGTTCCGTAATATTGATTGTACTGAAGCTGAGAAAGTACATATAGCTTCTCTTCAGTTAAAGGAGGATGCTAGTGAGTGGTGGGAGAGTACCGGCTTAGCTGATAGCCCTGTTTTAAACTGGGAGATGTTCAAGACAAAGATGACAGACCGTTTCTTCTCTCGTGCTATGAGGGAGGAGAAACACAAGGAGTTCCTATACCCTAAGACTAATGGATTGAAGGTGACTGAGCTGGCAACCAAGTTCAATCATCTATTACAGTATGCTGGACTTGAGATATCCAGTGAGGCACAGAAAATCTGGTATTTCCATGAGTGGATGGGCCTAGATATTAAGCCACTGATGGTGCGTCACGGATGCTCAACTTTGGAGCAGTACGTGGATGCAGCCTACAAGTTAGAGGTGACTCTGGAAGAGTCGACCAAGAAGCGTGATAGCCAGAGGCAAGGGGAGAACCAGCCTAAGGCAAGTGGGTTTAAACGTCCCGCTCTACCATCTGATTTTGCCAAATCTGGCCGAGAAAAAACGAATATGACTCAGGATGGGTCTACGCAACGTTCGGGTCAGGGCAATAGCCTGATCCAATGCTACAACTGTGGTACCTACGGGCACAAGAGTAATGTGTGTCCGAAGGAGAAGAAAATGTGCTTTGTCTGTGGAAAGGAAGGACACTTGCAGTTATTTTGTCCACAGAGGAGGCAGAAAGGAGCTGAGTCACAACAGGGATCTGTTAATCAGAACAACCAACCCAGGTTCAGTCTGGTAGAAGCCCCTAGTCCTTCAATGCAGACAACTGCGAGAAACAAAGGGAAACCCCACTGGCTTCAGGAAGCCAAGGTCAACGCCTATACGTGATGCGTGAGGCGGATGGACCCGATGCTCCATTTGCTCAAAGTATTTTGTACTACTTCTGTTGGTATGTTGTGGATTTGGGTGTTACCTAGTCTTTTGTTTTGGATAAGTTATGTTAGTAAGTTTAAGTATGCAAAAAGGTTTATAAACCTTTGTTGTAAATATTCTTTCTAATATAAATGATGGTTGAGAACCAATCGTCTGTCGAAATTTGCAATTAGTAAGAAATTCGAAGAGAATTCGAGCTGGATAGCCATGGTTCCATGCGATAATTTTCTCGGTATGAAGTGGCTGACGCGTCATGGGACGATAATTGATTTTAGTTCGAAGATTGTGACGGTGGCATCAGGGGGCCAGTATATATGCAAATTTAAAGGTCTGAATGACACTGTTAACGGCAAGTTTATCAAGGCAATAGCTGCGTTTAAGCTACTTCGACAAGGTTGTGTCGGGTACCTTTTCTACTTGGATCCGCCCATGAAAGATGAACCTTCAGTTCTTGATGATTTCGATACACTGAAGAATTTGGTACATAGATTAAGTTTATGTATTCTTGAGGAGTAAGGTAACCATGTTACTCGTATAAAAGGATTAAGACACAAGTGTTTGATTCAGTTGAGAATGAATCATTTAGCAATATGATACTTTGAGGTTAGAGGAGTAAGCTCTCATGTGATTGATTTGAGGAGCATACGAATAAGTACTGTGTTTATTCTTGGAGAAAGTATAAAAATCTTAAAGGATTTAAGTTAGAATGGCATAAGGTCAGACTTACTTCCAGATAAAGGATGGAATTGTAAGAGGTACCTTTAAGGAAATTGATGATGTAATGTTTCGAGGTTACTAAGAGTTGATTTTTGGATGGTAAGGAATTACGATGTGAACTTTGGGAATATGTGTATAAGGAAATAGTGAGGGAGATGCGTATTCTCCTATTAAAGGTGCAATAATGTCATTATGACAATTTTAAGGACCATTAGTATTTAATGGTCAGAGCCTTGTGGATATAGTAAGAATGATTATATGGTAAAATTTATAGAGATAAAGTTACAGATGATACCAAGTGGACTTGAGGAAAAAGGTAACCCACGTTGGTTAAGATAAGCATATATCACGTTCGGGTGAGACAAAAGTATAATCCTATAGAATGGATTAGTGAATTATGTTGAGGTAATCAGACATAGATTGTAGTATTACTGATTGTGGGAACTCATGAGTAAAGACTGTGAGATAAAGTTATGGCATAAGAGCCGGATATGATTAAGGTATCAAGTGAATCGTTTATGTAAGCTATGTATGACAGGTGGAGGTACTAAGTGGTAGTACTGTTGATTTCTAAGTATATATTCAAGGACCGGATTGTCGAAAGGAGGTTAGTAGAAAGATGTTGTATTCTTCTATGTAAGATTATTAAGGTCTTGATAAGCACTACTTTGTAGGGCTTAAGTAAGAGTCATTAGAGGTTTTATTGGTGCCATTCGGGTAGATTTAGACACATTCATGTGTATGGCGTTTGGGGGCGAAGTTGGTGTATTTGGAGGTGTTTGAGCGGTTTTGGATATCATATGAGACACTGAGGAAGAAACCACATGAGAAGACGAGGAAGAGGAGTGCAATGAAGAGTAGAAGAACCATAGGCTGAATTCAATTGGTTCGTTCTATCTACTCCGATGTCCAAATGGAGTGATTCCAATTCGATGAGTTAGATCTTGAAGTCTACTGCAAGTCCTCAAAATATGAGCTCAATCCGAGTTGGGAATCAAAAGTTATGGCGTTTCTACGGAAGTGTCGCAGGAGCTGAACCGAAGAACAGCGACGGCGCCCGCCGTGAACATTACGGCGACCGCCGCCGCTGTCAGAAGCCCGCCGAACGTGTTTTCCATATTTGTTTTATTTGGATTATTTTTATTACGTTTTATTATGTCGTTTTAGATTAATTTCAGATTTTATTTCCTTTAGTATTTAAGGGAAAAGAGAGGCATATCATCGAATCAATCTTCGTTTTTCTCTTGAACCCTAATTCCCTTTTCTACGTTATGAAGAACTAAGCCTCTCTGGCTTAGTCAGACGCTGAAGCTTTCGTTTTGATAAAGTTGTGAGATTCTCGTTCTTAATCTATTGCATGGTTTTTATCTTTCTCTTGTTTGATTTCGTAAGATTGATATTGATAATTTCTAGTGTGATCAACTAGGGTTTATTGTTATTGATTAATTGCTAGATCTAGATTGTTACTGGTTGAGCATATCTATTTCAGAGTAGCAACTGTATCGTACTAGTATCTGGTTGTGCTAGTCTTATGCAGAAGAGAATTGATTTACATTCTAGGATAAAAGCTGGTTGTTTTATGCTAGAATTGTATCCAACTATATTCATATCCGTAAGGCTGCTGTTAAAACTGAATCTTGATAGTTTCAGGGTTGTTTAATTAGTTAGTGCTAATAGTATCTGGTTGTGCTATTAGTTACATCTGAAAAGGAATTGGAATTACCATTGCATGCGATTTTGAGCAGTATCTATGATCAAATTGTCATTTGAATAGTGGATATTGTTTGACTGAGTGTTTTCCCAATAACTGATTTCATCACCTTTAATTGCTTATTTACCATTTGCATGCTTGGCTACTAAAACAAACCAACAAAACCCCCCTTTGGTTGCTTTAAATTGACATACATATTGCATACTGCGATAGACTTTGTTTCCCTGCGGATTCGACCCTTACTTACCTAGGACTACGTTTTAGGGTTTGTTTGGATACTTTGCATAATAGGAATTAGAACGGCAAATTCCTGTTATCAAATTGGCGCCGTTGCCGGGGAGGCAATAATCTATTTTGTGTGTGTAATTTGTGTGCCAATCTTGGTGTGAACCTATCTTATGGTTCACACCTGTGTTACTAATAATCTACCTCTAGTTTTTGATCCAGAAATCGAAAGAACTTTTCTTCAGGCTCGCAGGGCTGCGAATTTGCTACTTTAGGAAACTGATACGATGGCTGATCTTGTTACTCTGGAATCTTTGACAGCTCCTAACTTGGAGCAACCAACTCGTGCTGTGCAATTCCCTGCCCTGGGTGATGGGGTTAAATTTGAGCTTAAGACAGGAGTAGTCCATTTGCTCACTAAATTCAGTGGAACCCCGCTCGAGGATCCTATTCAGCATTTGGATGAGTTCCTTGAGGTCTGCACCAGTATGCGACCATCTGAGATTACTGAAGACCAGATGAGGTTGAGAGTCTTTTCCTTTTGTCTGAAGGATTCTGCTAAAGACTGGTATCATTCCTTACCGCCAGGAAGCATCACTACTTGGGTGAATTTGAAGAAGGTATTTCTTGATAAATACTTTCCTGCAATTAAGTCTAATCAGCTCAAGAAGAAGATCTGCAACATAGAGCAGCTGTCCAATGAGTCTCTTTACGAATACTATGAACGCTTCAAGAAGCTAGTGAAGAGTTGCCCCTACCATGGGTACGAAAAGCATGATCTTATTCTTTATCTGCATGGAGGACTCTGTGAAGATGATCGTCGGATGGTGAATTCTTCATGTGGCGGAAACATTTTGAAGATGACTTATGAAGAAGCTCTGGAGATATTTGCTACACTGGCTGATGACTCCAGGCAATATAGTGGGAGAGGTTCACAAATCTTGGTTGTTGCTGGTTCTCAGTCAAAAATTGATCAAGCTGACTTTGACGTGCTGAGAGAGGAGGTTAGGCGTCTGAAGATGAAAGGTATGCCTCAGCAGGTTAAGGCCTGCGAGATCTGTCATGACGACCTACACCCTACTGACTCGTGTCCTACGTTGCAAGAGGAAGTGAATGCAGTAGGAGGATATCAGCAGAGGCCCAGGAATGATCCTTACTCTAGTACATACAATCCTGGCTGGAGGGACCATCCCAACTTCAGATGGAGAGACCCGAAACAGAATCAAGGCCAAGCGCAACAACAGGGTAACCCTCCATAACCTAGGCAACCCTATGTGCCGAGACCACAAGGGCAGAGCTCGAATCCTTCATCATCCATGGAGGATATGATGAAGATGCTGATGCAGAGCAACATGAGTCTTAATGAGAATGTTGCTAAGCTGACCAAGAGCCACATGCAGTTCCAAGAAAGTACGCAAGCTAGCATTCAAAGTACGCAAGCAAGCATTCAGAACCTGGAAAGACAATTTGGTCAAATCTCTCAAGTGGTGAATAAACTGGACGCCAAGGACTCTGGTAAACTCCCATCTCAAACTGAGGTGAACCCGAACATTCGAAATGTCAGTGCTGTGACTTTGAGAAGTGGGAAGAAGCTTGAGGAAGATAAGTCTGAGGGCAATGAGGAAGAAAGTGCAGATTTGGAGCAGAACGGCGACCACCGTGAAAGTGGCGACCGCCGCGAGACACACGGCGACCGCCGTAAAATGGAAGCTGCTCTCGACCTGGAGGAAAAAAATCACGGTGACCGCCGCAACAATTACGGCGACCGCCGTGATGGTGAACATTTTCTCGGAAATCCGGAAGACATTCACGACGATCGCCGCGAAACTTACGGCGACCGCCGCGAATCTGATATAGCTCTCGACCTGTCTGAGGAAAATCACGGCGACCGCCGTACTAATTGCGGCGCCCGCCGCCCCTCTGTCGTCGAAGCTGATGCTGAGAAGGAGTATGTGCCTCCAATTTTTCCTGAGTGAAAGCCCGTTGCACCATTCCCATCTGCATTAAAGCGTACCAAGCCACTTGCGCAGGACAAAGACATGTTTGAGATGTTCAGAAACGTTGAGGTCAACATGCCTCTCCTAAATTTGATCAAGTTTGTCCCTCGTTATGCCAAGTTCTTAAAGCAGATGTGCACTACAAAGAGGAATCAGGACCGGAACAGCAAGAAGAAGGTCAAGGTAAGCGAGCATGTATCGGCGATTTTTCAGAAGCGCTTACCAAAGAAATGTGGCGACCCAGGTATGTTCACCATCCCAGTCACTATGGGAGGTACCAAGTTCAATAAAGCTATGTTAGATTTGGGTGCTTCCATAAATGTTTTACCTTCATCTCTTTGTGAATCCTTAGGATTAGGACCCATACATGCGACCAAAATTTCCATTCAGCTCGCTGATAGATCTAGTGTGCGTCCTATAGGGATTGTGGAGGATGTCTTGGTTAGGGTTAGTGATCTTACTTTTCCTGTTGACTTCTATGTGCTTGATATGGAACATGATATGCATGCAGCCCCTATTCTGTTAGGGAGACCATTCTTGAAAACTGCCAACACTAAGATCAACGTGAGTACTGGTTCTTTAACCATGGAATTTGATGGCGAAACTATTAACTACAATATCTATGAAGCCAGAAAATTTCCTTCTAATGATCTTTCTTTGTGTGCAATTGATACCCTTGAGCCTGTGGTGAAAGATGTTTTTGATGAGGACCACCTAGATGACCCACCACTTATTATTGATTCTAGCTTGGATATTGCTATATCTACTGACTTGCAGGAAGGTGTTACTGAGTGGGACACTTGCTATAAGCGCCCTCCGGAGCTTCCAGGTAAACCACCTTTGCTGCTAACTCCGAGCGAGAAGCTCGCTCCCTCTTTGGTGCAGGTCCCTGAAGTTAAGGTTAAACACCCCCCGGATCGATCTAAGCATGGGGTAGACGCGACCAAGAAGGTCAAGATGGAGAAGCCAAGGAAGAATAAGCATGGTCTAAGGTTCAAACCTTTCCATGACTGGTTCAGAAAGGAGGTATGGATTAAGAAGGTTCCCAAGGAACCCGACGATATGGATTGAGGTTGTTCGAGTAGTATGTCGAGCCACGACATTAACTAAGGCGATGTTCGGGAGGCAACCTGATGTTAGGTAGTCTATTTTCTTTCCCTTAGTCTTTATTCAGTTGTTTTTCTTTTTGTTTTTCCTTTCTGTGTTGAACTAACCTGTAGGAAGCGCGAAAAAACGAAGATGGTGTTCACGGCGCCCGCCGCAAACCTTACGGCGACCGCCGTAATTGCCTCACCAAGCAAGTTGGCTACGACCTAAAAACGGCGACCGCCGTTTAATTACGGTGACCGCCGCAATTACGGCGACCGCCGCACCCTTCACGGCGACCGCCGCACTTTCTAAGAAAAAAAAATTAAAAAAAAAATTGAAAAAAAAATGGGCCCCGAAAAAACCTTAAACGGGGAGCAAAAGACGAAAATAAGATACCCGAAAAGACCTTAAACGGGGAGAAAAAGTCAAAAAAAAAACAAAAAAAAATATAATAAATAAAAAAACAAAAAAAAGTTTTACCGAGCTGTCCCGATTCCCACGGAGAGGTGCGCATCATGTTGCCAACGGAAGATTACATTCACCCTACTTTTACTTGGCAACGATGATGGCCCTGCAGTCGACAGCTGGAGAGGAGGTACACCAGGGCCCAACCACGAGGACATCTGGGCCCATTTTTTGAAGGCCTTGCAACCCCGTTCCCTTGATTGACCACTACTCCCCACAGTGGTTCCTTATGGTTGCACGGTATATGAAGATAATGGCGTTGATGCCAGACATCCAGGACATGAACTTTCATGAGTACACCGCCAGCGACAAGGAAGTGTCCAAGCCAACTCGGCAACGTTGTGAGTTATTTTTTGCTTTTCCCTGTGCTTTATTCTTTTGTCTTTCATTACATTGAGGACAATGCAATGTTTAAGCATGGGGTGGGATTGTATACTTGCTACGCTGCTGAGGAGAAAAATAAAAAAAAAAAATGAAAAGAGCCAAAAATTTGAAAAAAGGCTATTATTGAAATCCTGGGATAGGTCGAAAACCCGAAAGGGCGGCCTAGGCAATAAGCAGGTGGCTTGGACCAGCATTAGGCTGGGGTAATATGAGGTCAAGAGTGACGTGAGCTTATGTGAGCACATCTATTGGAAAATGAAATGAGTGGCTTGGTGAAAACCCGAAAGGGCGCCTTGGCAAAATGAGCGAAAAAGAAGAAGAGTGATTTTAGGATTTCTCATTATTCTTGGCGAGGCGTCATAAGAAGAGGAGACAAAGAAGGATTGTCGGGTAGGTCACTCTGGGAGACATAAGGAGCAATAGATGGAGGCTAGGATTAGAGGTTACTCACACTTTCGGATGTCCGGGTTAGCTTGGGGAAAGTACTCTGCTTGCCCTTAAGTTTGTTGAGTTGTGGATGTGTTGTGAATGAGATTGGTGCCAGGAGCTTTGGCATGGGTTAGGTGACTCTTAGTTGGAGGATATGCTTCCTGAGACCTTGGATGCTACATTAGAGGAGTAGACTCTTTATTAGTTTACTCGAGGACGAGCAAAGGTCTAAGCATGGGGTGGTTTGATAAGCACTACTTTGTAGGGCTTAAGTAAGAGTCATTAGAGGTTTTATTGGTGCCATTCGGGTAGATTTAGACACATTCATGTGTATGGCGTTTGGGGGCGAATTTGGTGTATTTGGAGGTGTTTGAGCGGTTTTGGATATCATGTGAGACACTGAGGAAGAAACCACATGAGAAGACGAGGAAGATGAGTGCAATGAAGAGTAGAAGAACCATAGGCTGAATTCAATTGGTTCTTTCTCTCTACTCCGATGTCCAAATGGAGTGATTCCAATTCGAGGAGTTAGATCTTGAAGTCTACTGCAAGTCCTCAAAATATGAGCGCAATCCGAGTTGGGAATCAAAGGTTATGGCGTTTCTATGGAAGTGTCGCAGGAGCTGAACCGAAGAACAGCGACGGCGCCCGCCGTGAACATTACGGCGACCGCCGCCGCTGTCAGAAGCCCGCCGAACGTGTTTTCCATATTTGTTTTATTTGGATTATTTTTATTACGTTTTATTATTTCGTTTTAGGTTAATTTCAGATTTTATTTCCTTTAGTATTTAAGGGAAAAGAGAGGCATATCATCGAATCAATCTTCGTTTTTCTCTTGAACCCTAATTTCCTTTTCTACGTTATGAAGAACTAAGCCTCCCTGGCTTAGTCAGACGCTGAAGCTTTCGTTTTGATAAAGTTGTGAGATTCTCGTTCTTAATCTATTGCATGGTTTTTATCTTTCTCTTGTTTGATTTCGTAAGATTGATATTGATAATTTCTAGTCTGATCAACTAGGGTTTATTGTTATTGATTAATTGCTAGATCTAGATTGTTACTGGTTGAGCATATCTATTTTAGAGTAGCAACTGCATTGTACTAGTATCTGGTTGTGCTAGTCTTATGCAGAAGAGAATTGATTTACATTCTAGGATAAAAGCTGGTTGTTTTATGCTAGAATTGTATCCAACTATATTCCTATCCGTAAGGCTGCTGTTAAACTGAATCTTGATAGTTTCAGGGTTGTTTAATTAGTTAGTGCTAATAGTATCTGGTTGTGCTATTAGTTACATCTGAAAAGGAATTGGAATTACCATTGCATGCGATTTTGAGTAGTATCTATGATCAACTTGTCATTCGAATAGTGGATATTGTTTGACTGAGTGTTTTCCCAATAACTGATTTCATCACCTTTAATTGCTTATTTACCATTTGCATGCTTGGCTACTAAAACAAACCAACAAAACCCCCCTTTGGTTGCTTTAAATTGACATACATATTGCATACTGCGATAGACTTTGTCTCCCTGCGGATTCGACCCTTACTTACCTAGGACTACGTTTTAGGGTTTGTTTGGATACTTTGCATAGTAGGAATTAGAACGGCAAATTCCTGTTATCAGGTCTTTAGGAGTAATAAGGCATTTCAGCGAAGATTCATTGGAGATTTTTGTAATAGATACTCTGGTTAAGGCAATGGTAATCTTGTGGATGATTACATCTATTCTAACGAAAGTAAGGATGGTAGACTATATGTTGTAAGCGGTTACAAAAGCGAATAGGAAGTTCGATGTTGGCAATATAAGTTATGAAGACCAGATTAGTTAAGGATACCGACCTAAAGAGGTTTGGGTATATACTTCGAGAGAAGTTAGAGACAAAGGGTACCTATGAAGAGATGCATGTGCGCATTCTGGAGCGCCGTGAGAAGCAACTGCGCAACAAGGTCGTACCGTTGGTACGGATTCTGTTGTCCAAGTCCGGATCAGAAGAAGTTACTTGGGAAACGTGGGAAACCGAGTCAGATATGCTCAGGCGTTTTCCCGAGTGATTCTCGACCTAAGTTTCGGGGTCGAAACTTCTTTTAAGGGGGAGGTGATGTGAACCCCCGTAATTTTGTAAGGTTATTTTGGGAATTTTGAGAATTTTCCAGAATACCCGTTTTGTACGTCGGATTTAATTCAGATAGGTTGAGACATTCTGTAATGTGCTCTATCTCTGTAATATTTTTTCTCAGTGAAATAAGATACAGACGACGTACTTTGGATTTTAATACCCGTTCGTGTACGATTATTTTTATCCCGGGTTAAGCCAACGTCATCCAAAAGCCAATCGGAGGAGGGTGACCTGGCGGCGCCCGCCGTTAGTGGCTCGAGGCAGCCGTCCCCTCGTCTTCCAGCCGGGCACCAGGGCTAGGAAACGGCGACCGCCGTACAGTGCGGCGACCGCCGCCATTAGCTCGCCGCCGTTGTATTTGCAAAGCGGCGACCTGTGGAGGCGCGGCGCCCGCCGTGAGCGAGCTGGGGGCGTAGCCCTGTGGTCGCCGACGAGCGTCTGACGAGCGCCGAATTAGCCCCCTCCACGTCGCGTTTGTAGCCATGATTCTGTTCCCTGGGCTTGGGCTATAAATGGAGAAGGTTTGGGATCAGATTGAGCACGAATCCAAGCTCAAATCCCTCTCAAATCACTCGCCGGAATTTCTGAGCCTCGCCGGAGTTCGGAAGTCGTTCGCCGGAGCTCTTTTGGTGTTGTTTCCAATTGCTAGAGGAAGCCTTGGAGGCCCTTAGACGCCTAGAATCCAAAGCAAGGCTAAAGGGAGACGAATCGCTCGCCGTCGGTGAGTTTCTGTTCTCGATCATTTTTCTGGTGTTCATCGCGGCGCCCGCCGTAAGGTTGGCGGCGACCGCCGCCATGAACACACGGCGACCGCCGTAAGGCCGCCGACGACCGCTGCCAGAAGACTGTTGGCCTATTTTGGCCTCGGCTTTGGTGGTCGTCTTTCGGGCGTCGTTCCTTTCGATTTCTTTCGTCTTTCTTTAGTTTCGTACTAGCTATTGTCAAATCTAACTTAAGGTTTCTTTATGGGTCGATTCGAAGGAATCTGTGTGCCAGATCTATCCATGTGTCGAGCCCGGAAACTCGTCGTTAGGCTTCGTTCAAACTCTGCGGATTAAGGCAAGTGGCGGTTCGCTCTTGCTCATCGTTCCATATTTACATTAATTATCAGTTGTTTATCTGAGTAATTAATTTGGAATGATTATTGTGTTCGTCTGGAAACGGTTTTGTTAACTGTTTTGGAAAACTAAAATATGATGTTATAATAGGTTGTATATCTGTTAGAACAACGCTATTATATATATATATGTGAATTAATACAGATATCATTATAGGTTGTATATTGTTAGAACAACGCTATTTTATCTGTAACTGGCCTTGAGGGCATTAATATGAGTTATTGCTGCGTTTGTAACTGTTTAGTTAGAACGAGTATTCGTAGGAATGCTACTGTGTATCTCAGTACGAGTGCTAGTCGTTTCTTGATAACCTGGTGGTTAGGATTTAGTTCCTACCATTCTTCTTTAGTGTCGTTGTAAGGATTTAGTTCCTGATTCCGCCTGAGGGATATAGTTCCCGCGGGATTTAGTTCCCCCGGGATTTAGTTCTCGATTCGACTCTTGGGATTTAGTTCCCGAGTCAACTCTGCCTTAGGGATTTAGTTCCCGAGGGATGTTTAAAAGCTTATAATGTCATGTGGGTTTTTGAATTTAATAAGATAAAGTGCCCGAGTGCACATAATTAATATACCTTTGGCGAGTAGTGCAGCTAGGAAAGCTCGTCTCGACTTTTGATCAGAGTACGTTCTCTTTCCAATCTGGATTCGCTGTAAGCGATGAGGTTGGTCCTATTCGGGATTGGGATGTAATCCCGGGACTCATGTTTTATATAAATAAGGTTATCATTTTGTATCATTGTATTTCATGATTTGTATTTAAACGGTAAAGCCTTGGGTGATCTCGGTAGGGAACACTGAGGTCGCTGGCGGTAATACATTTCCAAATGGGTTAAGATTTGGGGGTGTTACATTTAGCGCTATCGATTTGCCGCATAGTTCTGCATGGAATCAGTGGTTCACCTTTTTCATTACGAATAATAAACTTGATTGTTGAGTCCTCGTTCCTTTTGGAAGAGTTCATTATTAATTTTAGTAACATTTGGAGTTGGTTTCTTCCATCTTCCATTTTTCCTATTATTTTGTTTTTGCATTTGTTTAATCATCTTATTATGTTGTACTAGGCAATCTTGATCTCGTGTTTTAACATGTTTCCAATTTGTAATCATTTTTCATATACCCGGTTAGATATGTAACTGAGTCTTGATGTGGGACATTGCTTGAGAATGTTTTTTTATTTCTTTGGTACCATAAGTGATGGCACCCGAGGAGGCAAGGTTCGAAGGCCACCAAGACGACTCCTAATGGCGCCCATGAGTGACTCGTTTGCGTCGCTCAAGTGTCGGCGTCGTCGTCAAGACGCCCCCAAGGATTGAATTGATGAGGAACGACTTGAAAACCTCTTAGGAAGAATACCAAGACCGCCAAGAAAGAGGCTTAAGCTAAAGAAGTTTCGGGAATTTGAAGATCTCGTCAAACTTGGTCAGTTCTCGGTAAAACAACCATAACTATGTCTACGAAATTGATCTCAATCTCGTTCAAGAACCGTTGGAAAGATGTTTTGAAGATCTACAACTCTCTACTTTACGTCGAGTCGAAATTCCATCGGAAAGGTGATCAATAATGCCAATCTCTGACTGTTAGAAAAAGTGCACGGCGCGTGCACTACATTGCACGGACCGTGCGATTTATTTTCTTGAGAGCAATGCAACGACCGTGCGCTTGAGTGCACGGCCGTGCGGTTCGGTGTTTTTCCGAGAAATTCCTTCGGGTTCAATTTGGATGATTTTAATTTTTTTAATTATTTTTAGGAAATTATGTTAGTTTATTTTCTATTCCTTTGGAACCCTAGTCTTATTTAAGAACATTTTTTTCTTCTTTAGAAAACAGATTTGAAGACTCGAAAGCCTTGGCATAGGTTTCGGGTTGTTCTTATCCCAAACGCTAGTTTTTTGCTTTGGATTGTTGTTATTGCTTTTGGACTACTAAATCATTAATTGAGTTTTGAATTGAGTTCTTGTGTGTTCTTGTGCTTTTGTGTTCATTTCAATCAAGCGAAGGAATCCAGATCTTGTCTACAAGACGGGATCGAAGCACCAACGTGGCAAAGGGAGTTTGTCATGTATCAATAAGCTCCACCAAATCACGGCTAGATCTGATAATTGTTTTTTTGGTAATTTATCCTGAATCTCATCCATTATAGCTTCTATTCTTTTATTTAAACAATCGAAAGTGTTGAGCAATATGGCATTGTCTTGGTTGATTTGTGTATTGTATGTAGAATATGAGGACATTGTAATAGTAAATGTGTTGTATCTTCAATTTGGTAATTACAAGTGATGCAACCCGTAGGATTTGAGATTCATTCTTTCTTTTAATCGTTAGTTTGTTGGTAATCCATTTTTGACAATTTTTCAAAGGAAGTTCTTAACTTCCAGGTATGTGTCGATTTTCCAGATCCATGAAGAGTCATATGTAATATAATTCTTATTTTTATTTATGAGATCCATTGTAGATTATATAGTGAACCAACCATTTCTACTTGATTGTCACTACACAGTTTCCTCTCTTTTTTATAGGTAAAATTTTGGGTGGACATCAAGATGGCCTTGAAATCCAACCCAAGTCATCCTTGCAGATGAGAACGCACAGTTCATGATTTGTGATGATATCGTCCAATGAGAAATTCTGGCAAAGTTTAGCAATATGATCCTCCACAAAATTTGCTTCACGAAAGATATGACTGGTTTGGGATGTCACAAAAGATTTTAATAACAACATGATATCCGAGATTAAATCTCAATATTCCATGGATAAGCCCAAATACCCTTAAGAGCATTTACAACAACTAAGTTGAATATTTCAAGTTTCAATTATTTTTGCTTATTGCAGGGCATTACGGATAGCAATTGTCTCTATTCGTAAAGTCGTTGATTTTTCGCATTTTTCGGCATGAATTAAAATTTGCTCCTTCTTATCATTTCACATGATAAATCCTATTGTTGAATCACCATTAATTTTAGACGATCCATTAACATTGATGTTGATAGTATTGAAATTTATTTTTTCATATATATTTTTTTAATTTTTTTATTATTATTTAAGGAGATATGTTTTGTTGTGTCGTTCGATTGTTGGAGGCAATCTGGGTTCCAATATTTGTTTTTTTTCAATTTAGTATCATTTTGTGAATATAACCTATATTGCCAGTGATAGGGTTTTGTAGCTTGTCATTTCTTGAGAAAGTCTTGGCGTTTCGTAGATACCATAAGCTCCAACAGGTTGCAGATAGGTCTACGAATTGTTGATTAGTTAATCTATTTTTAACTTTGTCTACAATAAACTCTATGTGTTTGTTTGTACAGTCTATTGCATTGATTTGAATAACAGTATCATGGCTAATTTTATCTATTATTCTAACAGTATGAGGACATTTTAATAGTAAGTGTTTCATGTCTTCAATTAGGTTATTACAATTTATACATCCATGTGGTGTGGAGAAGCCTTTCTCCTTTAGTCGTTTTTTAGTGGGAAGACCATTTTTTATTATTTTCCATAGGGAATTTTTAACTTTGTGGAGAAGCCTTCAATTGTGCGATTTTTTGTTTTATTAAAGAGGACCATGACTGGCCTTGTTGTGAACCACCCATTATGGTTAGATTCCCAATACATTCTATCTTTGATAATTTCCATCGAAATGGGAGTTCCTAAAACAACAGAAATCGGGTCAGGAGGAAGAACCTCGTTTAGTTTGTCAATATTCCATGTTTTGTTATTAGTCAAATAAGTGACAACTTTTTCATTGATATCAATCTGTTTTGTATTTGTATACAATTTAGATAAATGTTCATGTGTAATCCATTTATCTTTTCAAAACCGAATTGTTTCTCCATCGCCGACTTGCTAAATAAAGCCAAGGTGAAAATCATCCCTTAAATTCATAAGGTTCTTCCCATTGCCAGGAACCACTACTTTTTTTCTCATGATTTAAAATATGTTAATCTTCAAGATATTTTGCAGTCACTATTTTGACCCAATAATTTTGTGGTTTAGCCATAATTTTCCAGATTAATTAATATAATAACACATGGTTAATGTCATTCGTTTTTTGAATTCCAAGACCTACTTGGTTTTTTACCTTGCCAATTTTATCCTAACCAATAAGAGGTTTAAATGATGCATCTTTGTTCTAGAAGAAATTTTGGTTGATCCTATCTAATTCGTTTTGTGTACTGATAATAGCAATTTGTTGTGCTAATTACTGCTATGCAAGTAATTCAAACAAACCTTAAACCGTAGTCCTAAGTAAGTAAGGGTCGAGTCCTCAGGGAGACAGATTCTATCTTTATGTATAATTTCTATGTCAATCTTAAAGTAACCAGAGAGGGGTTTTGTATGTTTTAGAATCACTAAGCATGCAAAAGCAAACAAACGAAAGATGATGAATTCAGTAATTGGGGAAATAGCTCAGCCAAACAAACATCCACTATTCGTATGATAAGTTGATCATAGATAATCATTCAATATCTCATGCAATGGAAATTCCTATTCATTTTCTAAAGTAACTACAAGCACAACCAGATACTTATAGCACTAACTAATTAAACAACCATGAAACCATCAAGATTCAGTTTAACAGCAGTATTAAGGATAGGAATATAGATAGGATACAATCTAGCATAAAACAACCAGCTTTTATACTAGAATATAAATCAGTTCTCTTCTACATAAGACTAGCACAACCAGTTACTAGTACGATGCAGTTGCTACTCTGATAAAGATATGCTCAACCAGTAACAATCTAAATCTAGCAATCAATCAATAGAGACAATACCTAGTTGCGCATGCTAGAAACTGTCAATATTAATCATAAGCAATTCAAGCAAGAGAATAGATAAAATCCATGCGATAGATAAGGAACGAAAACCTCACAACTAAATCAAGACGAAAGCTTCAATTGTCTGACTAAGCAAGGGAGGCTTAGTTCTTCATAGCAAGGTACGTAGAAAGGAAAACAATGAAAGTAGGGTTCGCCCGGAAACAAGCCTTCCCTCTACCCTTAAATACTAAAAGGAAAAAAGTCTCTAAAGATAAATTAAAACGAAATAATAAAAACACCAATAATAATAAAATATGAAATAAGGAAATAAAAGAGTTCGGATCCACTGTTGACGGGTGCGGCGGTCGCCGCAAGCCTGGCGGCGGTCGCCGCCAGAGCACTTCTTGGGGGTTCTTCGCTTCAGATCCAGAAATCTCCTAAAATGCCTCCAAGTGACGTCTTCAGTGTCTCCACTCCAATGCTCCAATAAAGCTCCAATGCTTCCCTAAACACCACTAAATATATGCTAAAACTCCGTCTATACACACAACATAATTGTGTGTATCATGTACTTGTAGGTAACATAAAACTTTGCATTAGAAAACTTGGTTTTGCAGCCAGACTGCACTGGATCAGTGTAGTCCGGCATGCCTGAGATACCGAGTTGGCTTTTCATTTAGCTAGTTGTAAATTTGAATATGTAATTACATCTTGGAAGGTTCTACTAGTTGTTCTTTCATTAATGACTAGGCATCCTAGATAATTATCCAAGAATGTAACATTTGTGATTGATAGAATACTTTGTAATTGTCTTTTTGTGTGGGTTGGGTACTTTCTCTGTTACTTGAAAGGACGATTTGTGAAAGTTTACCTTCTGTTCTGATATAAGGCAATAGTGATCAATTATTTCTTTAATTTCTCTACAACTACTTTGACTTGCATAAAAGGAAATCATAATGTCGTCAACAAAAGTTAGAAAAGGTATTCGAGGTGCATTCCGACTTATCTGAAAGCCCAATGGTTTTCTTTGTCGATCTGTTGCTAGTTGTAATTTTCTGGCTAGTATTTCTACCCCATTCTTTTGCTAGTATTTCTACCCCAAGAATGAAAAGGAAAGGCGAAAAGGGATCTCCTTGTCTAAGTCTCCTTTGTGGTTTGAAATGTTTTGTTGGTCCATTATTAACGAGAACCGAAAATGAAACTGTAGAAATACATTCCTGAATCCAGTTGACAAATGTTGAACAAAATCCAAATTTATTTAGTGTTTCAAGAATAAAATTTCATTCAATTCTATCATATGCTTTTTCCATGTCTAGTTTAATAGCTATATGGCCTTCAATCCTTTTTCGTGACTTAACATAATGAAAATTTCCATGGGCAATGAGTATGTTATCTTGAATGGATCGATTTGCCACAAATGCTCCTTGAAGTGGATGAATTAATTTTTCCTAAGTTTTTTAAGTCTTTCAATAATGATTTTTGAAATAATATTATAAATTGTTGAGCATATGCTAATTGGTCTGTAGTGGTTTGTAGAGTTCGGATTATCGCACTTTGGAATGAGTGATATAAATACACGATTTCTATTTCACGCACGGGTGAAATTGCTATTTCACGCATCGTTTCGTCTGTGACGAACCATTTGCATCCGTCCGTGACGGACCAAAGTGATTCGTACGTGACGGATAGATCACTTTGGTCTGTCACGGACGGATGCAAATGGTTCATCACATACGAAGTAAACAACCAGAAAATTGAATGTTACTTATCCCCACCTAACAACATTAACTACCCCGTCATATCTCATCAATATTACATCCAAAATTAAACCCTAAACCTCTCAATCACTCTTCCATTTCCCTCTCATAACACTTCTTTCATTCTCTTCCATTACTTTGGTTCTTTTCCATGGAAAATGAAGATGATTTTTTCAACTTCAATGGTGGAGAAGATGTTTCAAGGGGTTATCATTACAATGAGGTATGTTTTTTAAGGTTTTACTTTACATGTTAGTAGAAGTTAAGAATTTTATGGTTCTTTCTTGTGAATGTATATGTTTGAGTTGTTCTTGGGGAAAACAAACACTTTCTTAAGGTAATTCAATAGTTGTTACTATATGTTCATAAAAACTTCATCTTTGATTAAATTGTACTAAAAAGTTGGAGATTTTGTGTGCAAAACTGCATGTTTGATTGTTTGGCCTTGTTATATTGAATTTTGACTAGATCATTGCAAGTGCAAGAACTTTGTTCGGCGACTGTTTTTTGAAAGAAATTGTCCGTGACGGATGGACTTGTTCCATCTGTCATGAATGGATGTCATTAATCCATCACGTATGGAAAGGTTCATATGTGACGGATAGGGTGCTACCATCCGTGACGGATGGAATGTGTCTATTCGTCACGGATGGATTTGTTTGACATAAACTGGATTCTTATATGCTTCTATGCTAAATTGTTTTTTTACTTCAATAGGAGAACAATATCATGAACAACGGTATTAACAATTTGTCCCTGAATGATGCGTGGGACATGGCACCACCGCCCTTCTCACTTGGGTTGTTCGGTGAACTTATGGTGCCTCAACAACCTCATATGTCGGGATTAGATAGTTTTGCTCGTAGTGGAATTCCGTCCATAAGGTGGCAGGCTCCACCTCAGTTTGGGTTTCCGGCATTACACACACAGCCACATTTTCATTATCCTACACCTGAAGAAGTGATTATTTCGGAAGATTATTCAGAGAAGTTTACCACGGGTGAAGTATTCGGCTCCATAGATGATGCAATTAAATGGGCTAGACAGATTGGCTTTGATAATCACTTATGCATCACTATTGGTCGGGATAGAAACCTTGGTGGAGGAAGCCTTCGGAAGACATGGCTGTTGTGTGAAAAAGCGGGAATTTACATTCCTAAAGATGAAAACAGAGTAAGGCAAAGAACAAGGAGCAAAAGATGTGATTGTCCACTCAGATTGTGTGTCAAGAAAAACCGAGGGACTCATATATAATCAAGGTAGTTGTTGGAACCCACAACCATGTCATTAGTGATGACTTGTACGGGCATGCATCAACTGGCAGGATGACACCTGAGCAGAAGAAGTTGTGTAAGATCATGACATAAAATCATAATAAACCATAAAAGATTACAACAACACTTAACTAGGACCCGAACAACTGCACTAAAATGAAGCAAGTGTACAATGAAGTGTACAAGGTCCGACATAGTGGGATGGAAGGAAGAACCGTGGTCCAAGAATTCTTCCATAAGTTCAAGGAGAACAACTACTTTATGGAGTATAGGTCGGATCCAACGACGAATAAGATCGCCGACATTTTCTTTGCCAGTCCAGATTCCATGAAACTCCTAAAGGCATTTCCGTACGTCCTTTTGCTAGACTCCACATACAGCACTAACAGGTTAGTATAACACATCTACATCTACATGCTACATCTACTTGTTGATATGTTTATTCATTATGCGTGACACATCTACTTGTGCAGGTATGACTTGCCTTTCCTCGAAGTAATAGGAGTCACGTTTACATGGAAGAACTATAATGTGGCGGGGGCGTTTCTACAACATGAGAAAGAAGACAACTACGTGTGGGCCGCACGGCAACTTCTTGAAATGTGCAAAAAGTGCCAAGTAACACCGACATGCCTAGTGACAGATCGTGAAAAGGCCTTGATGAATGCGTTAGATAGACTCTTTCCAAGTGCAAAGTCTATCCTCTGTAGGCGCCATGTGAAGAAGAACATAGAGGACCATGCTAGGAAAGAGATGAAGGATAAAAGATTGGGTACAAGGTTTGCAAATGCATACTATAATTTAATCAAGCAAACAAATGTACCCGAGTACGAGATGGAGTTGCGTAGAATTGAGTCGGAATGGAGGGTTTGGCCACGTCTAACTCAATATGTAAGAAACAGCTGGTTGATCCCGTACAGGGAAAGACTCGTGTCAGCTTGGACAGATATTGTTTTCATGCTTGGAATGTCAACGATAAACAGGTTAGTGCAGTGTCTAATCTGTACTGCATTCTGTATTCACTCATTTGCTATATTTTGAGGGCTTTCTGTTATCTGCATAGCTTTTTGTTTTTGTTATCTGCATAAGAGGTCTGTCACGTATGGATGCACTTCATACGTGACGGACTCAGGTTTCTGGTCCGTCACGTGTGGATTCCATCCATACGTCACGGATGAAAGAGTTTCGTCCGTCACGTATGAAGTGCATCCATACGTGACGGACAGTTTATGCAGATAACAGAAAGATCTCGTATGATCAAACTTTAAACTCTTTTGTACTAAATATAGGGTTGAAGGAGCACACTCTAGTTTGAAAGACTTATTGACTACTCCATATGGCAGTCTAGACATGATATTCGGTCAATATCATTCAAATATGGGTAACCAAGTGAAGGAAATCAAGGGGACCTTCAACGAGAGTGCACAGAACATGATGACGCTTGTGACAAAAGTTGATGTTTTTAAGCTATTGAAGTACAAAGTATCTAAGGTTGCACTTGACCGCTTGACTGAGGAATACATAAAATGGGAAAATCCGTTTTATGACAGTACCTGCACATGCCAGATGAGGGTGAGAGATGGATTGCCGTGTGTTCATGACATCGCTAAATATGTGACGAGTTCAATCGCTATTAAGCTTTTAGCATTGCATCCTTTTTGGAGACAATTGAGTTTGTCAGAAGTGCAAGACGGAGGTGAGGCTGAGGTGAAGCACAGAGTCGCGAGATCTTTGATGGATCAATTTTATACGGATCAGTTCCCTAATCTGTCAGCAGATGATCAAGAAAAATGTGTCTTGCAACTTTACGACATCGCTCGGCCCGAGGGGACAAGTCTGCAAGAGCCGGATATTGTGAGGCATAATGGACGGCCAATGGGAGCTCCAAACAAAGATATCACTAAAAGACATCCTTCTTCATGGGAGTACACAGACAAAGATATGGAAGGGACACCTCCTAAGAAGCAACGAGGTAGGCCACCAAAGCCCACTAGTACACCTTCACCAAGCCCTACAGCTCCTACCACTCCTTTGAGGCCATCTCAGGTTAGATCTCCCAAGAATCCAGTGGGTCAAATGTTTCCACCACCTTATCATGCTCCACAGTCGTTCATTAATAACTTTGAGCCATATAAGGGTATAGTTCTGTGGTGTATGCACGAACACTTGAACGGTTACTTTGATAATGTTGGTGATGGAAACTATGGATATAGAGCCGTTGCAGATCAAATAGGCATCGGGCAGGAACAATGGAGGATCGTCCGACAAGCCATGATTGACAAGGTGAAGGAAATTTGGCCAATGTATTCTGAGGTTTGCATCTTTAAGACAACGCTGGAAAAAGTAGTAGAACAGCTTACATGGTTTGACTCTGGGATGGCCCCAGAGAAGACTTGGATGGTGCTTCCAGATATGGGTGTCTGGTCGCTTCTGCATTCAATTGTGCAGTTGTCGTGGTGGGTGGTATAAACGCTACTTTCTTGCCTTTGCAAGTGGTTCCACATCATCCCAGGGGTGCTAAGCTTAAGACGATATGCATATATCAAGTTGAGAAGGAGAGTCATTTTATTTCGGTATGGTACTAATCATTTTTTATTGATTATTTAAACCCATTAACTAGGCAAGTGAATATGTTCTCCATTCTTTTGTAGATGGCCCTATCAAATGAGTCACCATTGCCGCCCGTATTTACAATATGGGATCATGCAAAGGATGCCTCTGCTGCTTGTCTGTATGATCCATTCACTACTCAGCTGATGGCATACGAATCTTCTTCCACAAGAAAGAAACGAGGTCGCAAGCCGACTTAAATGTTATTGTACTCGCACATTGTAATGTTATTGTGAGCCATGATTGTAATGCTAATGCTATTGTGATCCATGATTGTAATGCATCGACCGACAATTACTAACAAAGTAGCAAATGTGCGATATCAAAGAAGCAAAGACGTCCAAATTAGTTTGATTATCATCATAAAACCATTCCATAAATTCAAATTACTCTTATTATCAACAAACTACAAACAAAGACGTCTAAACTCTCAACAAACTACCAACAAAGACGTTCAAACTCTCCCTAAAATACAACCAAAGTACCAAATGAAAACCTATGCATCTTAATCTTCGTCGTCCTCCTCGTCAGTGCCATGTGCGAAGGGTCTGAAGTCTTGAATGCAGTGTCGCACAGCGTTGCGCATGTTGTAGAACTTCTCTTCCTCCGCATCATGGAAAGGATTTAGACGATGCAATGCTTGTCCAATGACCTACAAAAATACGTAAAAATTAACTAAGGTAAAGCTTTAATTGTATATGTAAATTAAAAACAAACATCCAACACATATTTTTACCTGGACAGGATCTCTGATGCCAGCATCCTGAGGCCTGACACATGGATGTGTACGAGGTATGTACCACTCCATGTAGTCGGCACTGTACTCATATTCATCTAAAGCAGGAAGGCCCATATGTTTGATCTAGATGGAGTGTTCACTTCTTGCATCCCAACTCCAGTTTGAAGCAGGGTCATACTGTACTATATAACTCCTGATACTGGGATGTCTGTGCATTTTGATGGGCTCTATAACCGGTCGGGGAATCCCCTGTACCATTCCAAATTGCCTCGATACCCGATTTGGCATATAGGGCTCGGTAATTCTCATAAATGAGATGACCCCATGAAAAAAGGCAGGAGCCAACTCCGGCATACTATAATTAACATAGCCATAGGGCTTCCAGTCAACCTATACAAAATTGGATGCAATTAACACAATCGTAAGTAACTTTACACAATTGTAATACTTTAATATGAGACATAAACCACATCCTATGATACTTACATGCCAAGCTTGCATTAAATCTAGGTCCTCCCTGTACTTTCTTCTCTGCCTTCTACGAGTCTGCATAGGGTTCCATCGCCTTGCATATGGCACATCGTCTCCGAAGCAGGGATTTTTTTCAGGACGAAAGCTAGGGAAGTATAGATAGATCCAAGCATGTACATACATATGTTTTTACAAACATATCAACATATACCATAAACTTAATTAAATAATATAAAAACAATATGCAACACAATTTTTACCAGCAACAACGTGTAGCAGGTCGACATCTGACGACATTCATGTCGTGAACACTCGCCCAATGAACGATACATGAATGCCAACGTGCCGGAACCCCAAGAAAGTTTGCGAGTAGCACCAATCTCACTCACGTAGGTCAGATAAGGCATGGGCAACATGTGTTGGGACTTGTCGGGAAAGAGGGTTGAGCCCATCAGGTATAACAGATAACCCGATGCGATCTTCTCATCATCTAGCTATGTGGTCAAGCAATGATTTTTCAGGTTGTCTGCAGTGAGCCCACGTGTATCCATTTCGGGTCTCAAGGAAAAGAACTCCATTGTCCTCATCGCTTGTTCATTGAACAAATCATTTTTGCCCTTGCTGCGATCCTGGAGAGAAAGTCCCATTCCAACCCCATCAATCTTGAGGCCCAAAATCATGTAGACATCCAGGAGAGTGATCGTCATCTCTCCAAATGGCATATGAAATGAATTGGTCTTCGGCTTCCATTGCTCCACAAATGCAGAAATCAAAAGTTGATCTACATAAGTGTAGATTAGGTCCTGCAGCTGTTTCGGGCAAGATGGCACCATGGAGAGTGATCGTCTAGCCTCCATTTCTGTAGCTGCTCATGTCTGTGCTGAAACGTGAGAGTTTCTCGCTCCTATAAAAAGAACATGTTAGATACAAAAATAAATAGGGAAATAATTTAATAACAACATCAAGTTTTGACAACTTACGATGCCTTGATAAATGAAGTATGTTGTGTGGGTTGTGAAGCTAAACAACAGGTCTGGGTTCTGTGGACCTCCCGCTACAGGTCCTACCAACTTCGGATCTATGGCATCCCGACCTCCAGTCTGTCTATGTTGTCTACCCTGCCTAGGCTGTCTACCCTGCCTAGGCTGTGTAGAAGCAGCCGATTCCTCCGTCGGTTCCTCAAAGCTAGGCTGTAGAGCGGGCCAAACACCTTGCCCACTCATATCTCCTGGCCACATGGGCCAACCACTAGGCTTCTCAGGTATAGGAGGTACATACCATATCGGATTCTGTAAAACAAATTATTAGAAACAATATTAAATAACCGATAGGTTATTCTCTAAGCATATGTATAGTTACTTACCACATCTGGGTTAACATTTTGGTATATGGGTGGATCGCTAAATGCCATGGTGTTTAGTGGCGGGTCTGCATATGTCGCTTCCTCCACCGGTTCATTTATTGTGCTTGGTCCCGCCCCGTCGCCTCTTTTTGATTTTTTCTTCGAAGGCTCTCTTCTTCGGTATACGATGGCCTCTTGATCTTGTTCTTGTCCATCACGGACTGTGTTCCGCCTTCGATGGTGGGCAGATCTTGTCTCGTTATCCATTTGTAAAAGGAAAAAACAACACATTAGAATCAACAAAAAACAATGAATTCTACATGCAGTGAATAGACAATTCATATCATTGAACATATAACATCATCCATAGATCACAACACACATACATGTAAGAGATAAATCAAGAATCACACAAATTGCAAGAACACAACACACATGAAAAATAGATTCGTCTGTGACGGATCAACAAGATCAGTCCGTCACGGATCAACAAGATCAGTCTGTGACAGATCAACAAGATCCGTCCGTGACGGATTAACACAATCCGTCCGTGATGGATTAACACAATCCGTCTGTGACGGATAAAACAGATCTGTCCGTCACAGACGGGTTGTTCATCTTCAACTTCAGCCATTCAAACATGGCGAGATTCAACACATTCAACCACATCATTTCGAACAACATTTGTCCAGATCCAAGCAATTTTTCCATTTCAAACAACATTTATACAATTAAATCCAACATTAAACACTTAAACCCTAAAACCTAATTCATCAAAAAAATTCAAATAACATTCAATAATTTCAAAATCATTAAACTAAGAGCATGTTTATCACGGGCTTTTAGAATAGGGCTTTTAGGGTAAATATAATAAAAAAATTGGAGAAGAGCTAAAAGACCCAACAAGAGTCCCAAGATTTGGGGTAATTTCGGGACCGTCCCATAGTATTAGAAATAAGGGTTGTTTGGCCGGCATTTTTTTGTTTGCCTTGAATTTCAGTCTAAACGACATCATTTCACTTAAAACCCAAACGCAACCTTGCACAATTTCTGGCATGTCAGTGCCACGTGGCATGCGCTGATTGGCGCGCGCTAAGGGCTTGTTATTTTTTTGTAAAAATTGATTTATATAAAAATTGGTTGATTAAAAAACAAAATAAAAATTACCATAATTCTAATTACATTTTCTCTATCTATAGACATCCATTTTGGATATATTTGTTAGATTTTAAAAAAAAATATTATATGTATCATTAAGTGAAAATAAATCATTTTATTATTATTATTGGTGGTTTAAAATAAAATAAATATCAATTTAATTTCTTTATATAAAAATTACATTATAAATAAATGTTAGAAATTCTATGCATTAATTTTAACAAATTTTAATATAATTAAGTCCAAATAAACTATATTATTATTATTTAGGATAGTTTTAAAGCCCCTCCTAAAAGCCCCCAATAAAAACCCCCAATACACCTAGGGGCTTTTAGCAATTAATTCATCCAAAATGGAGCTAAAATACCCATCCTATGGGACTTGGTTAAAGATGCTCTAAGCCAAGAACAATGATATATTTAACTAACATGTCGGTTTGTAATGGACGAATTCGATTGATACGTGACGAATGGAAAGGAAGAGAGCGAAGAGGACGGATGGAATGGAGGAGACCGAGAGTTTTCTGATCTTTTGGGTGAAATGACGAAGGGGACAAAGTTGTTGCTTTTAAGGGCAGCAACTTCGTCCGTGACGGATGAAGAGTATCCATATGTGACGGGCGAATTGATTATGTCCGTCACGGACAGATATGTTTGGTCTGTCACGGGCGAAGCAATGCGGTATAGCAATTTACCCGGGGCGTTAAATAGCAACGGCCTATAAATATGTGCTTAACTTGTTTAGTAGTTTTTCGGAAGGGAAGAAGCCTTTAACAACTTAGGTAACAAAAGAGCCAACAATGTCCCAGTATTTCACGTAAAATTCAACTGACATACCGTCTAGTACTAGAGACTTGTTTTGACCAATTGCGAATGTTGTATTTTTTATTTCTTTATTTGTTACTGGTTTGATTAGATCCAAGTTGTTTAGCTCTGTAACTTTTGTTTGAATAATTTGTATTTGTTCGCGTAGATTATTAGTATTGACTAGCATAGCGCACGTGCCAAGCACGAGTTAGATTTATTATATATTTTTAATAATACGATAATAAACTCTTAAAGTTAAATACGTTTTGTGGTATAAACGATGTGATACGGGGTAAGCCGTAGGATGGCCCGACCTTGGTGATCAATACACGAACAACAAGAACAACAACAAAAGTCAGAATCGGCGGTAAGAAGAAGAGATGAATGAAAGGGATAAGAAGAAACCAAACACCCGGAATTAGAAACCCTTGATTCGGATGAATCAAGAACCTCCAAACCTAAAGTAGATGACCTCGCCTTCTACAACTTCACACAAGGAAGAACGGATCTTCAAAGCACGAAGAGGATATCTTGTGTCGATTTGGATCAACAACTCGAAAGCAATTGACAAACACAACTCGACCAAAATCAGTTCGGAATGAGCAACTCACGAAACCTCTCTTTTGGGGAAGTTTCCAATTCAGAAAATAAGTTCTTAATTAATGTGATTGCTGCTAAGAAAGGAAATAACAAAGAGCTTAAATAGTTCCTAGTGAACCGGCTCTTAAAATGCTAAAACAAATGCTAAACCGGAATTAAAGAGTAAAACCGAGTCTAATAATGTCTAAGCCCTCCACGGCTGAAATCATGCTAAAAAGAGAAAGTTTCTAATAGTGGAGGTGTAGACAAATCCTACACTCAACCACTATGAACCCTTGTCACCGAGAAGGCCTTGGATGTGGCCGTTGGAACCTCCACCGGGGCTTGATGTATGATCACGGCTAGCTCATCTTGGAGACGTCTAGCTTGGCTCCTTGTCATGGGCCCGGATGGTGGTTGGTGCAGGGATGGTCCTCCATCATCCTCCCCTTCTTGGAGAGGATCCGTCCACGGATCATGAAGCTTAGATTGGCCGACGTCTGGATGGTGGTAGGGAGTTAAATCAGCCACGTTGAAGGTGGCACTCACACCATATGTGTCCGGGAGGTCTAGGACATAGGCGTTGTCACCGACGCTGCACAGCACCTTGAATGGACCATCTCCTCTAGGTGCAAGCTTGGACTTGCGCTGCTCCGGGAAGCGCTCCTTCCTCAAATGCACCCAAACGAGATCTCCGGGCTGGAAAATCACTCGCTTACGTCCCTTGTTAGCCCTAGCTGCATTCCGCTCCGCACATGCTTCCAGCTTCTCCTTAGTCCTTGCATGCAGCTCCTTGATGAACTCCACGTGCTTTCCTGCATCAAAACTTTCACGCTCCTTCATAGGAAAAGGAGCAAGATCAAGTGGAGTAGTGGGGTTGATACCATAAACACATGCAAATGGAGATAAGGAAGTAGAAGAATGGACTGTCCTATTGTAAGCAAACTCTACATGTGGTAGAGCTTCCTCCCAAGCCTTAAGGTTCTTCTTAAGAATGGCTCGTAGAAGGGTTGATAAGGTCCGATTAGTTACTTCGGTTTGGCCATCCGTTTGAGGATGACTAGAGGTAGAGAACAAGAGTCTCGTCCCTAGCTTTCCCCAAAGCGTCTTCCAAAAGTAACTAAGGAACTTAACATCCCTATCACTCACTATAGTACGGGGAACACCATGTAGCCTCACGACTTCCCTAAAGAAGAGATCAGCTACATTGGATGCATCATCCGTCTTATGGCAAGCAATGAAATGAGCCATCTTAGAGAAACGATCAACTACCACAAAGATAGAATCACGTCCCCTCTTAGTCCGAGGCAGCCCCACGATAAAGTCCATTGAGATGTCCTCCCAAGGGGCACTTGGTATGGGTAATGGGCTGTATAGGCCGTGGGGTTGCAACCTAGACTTGGCCTTTAGGAAATCCAAACACCTCTTAATAAGGTGCTCAACATCCCTAAGCATGTGGGGCCAAAAGAAATGTGCACATAGCATATGATACGTTTTGTCCCTTCCGAAGTGACCCATTAAACCACCCTTATGGGCTTCTTCAACGAGTAACATACGCAAGGAACAAATAGGTATGCACACTTTTTCAGCCTTAAATAAGAATCCATCAAACAAGTAAAACTTGTCACATGAACCCTTATCTACACACGACTTATAGATGGCACCAAAATCAGCATCTTCCACATACAACTCCTTTATATATGCAAATCCTAAGACCTTGGAGTCTAATGTGGTAAGTAAGGTGTATCTCCTAGATAGGGCATCGGCAACTACATTGTCCTTTCCCTTTTTGTATTTGATAACATAAGGGAAAGTCTCAATAAATTCCATCCACCTACCATGTCGTCTATCAAGTTTATCTTGGCTCTTGAAGTGCTTCAAGGACTCATGGTCCGTATGCAAGATAAACTTTCTAGGCCACAAGTAGTGTTGCCAAGTCTTAAGTACTCTAAATAGGGCAAAGAGTTCTTTGTCATATGTAGAATAATTAAGACTAGCCCCTTTCAATTTCTCACTAAAGAAGGCTACGGGTTTACCTTCCTGCATGAGCACGCCTCCAATGCCAATCCCGGATGCATCACACTCCACTTCGAATGGCCTTGTGAAGTCGGGAAGCACCAGCAAAGGAGCTTGCGTCAATCTCCATTTTAGGGCGTTGAAAGCCCTCTCGTGCGCTTCCTCCCACACAAAAGCCGAATGCTTCTTGGTCACCTCCGTTAAGGGCGCGGCAATTGTGCTGAAATCCTTCACGAACCGCCTATAGAAGCTGGCTAGCCCATGGAAGCTTCGCACTTGGCTTACTGAGGTAGGCGTAGGCCACTCTTGGATGGCCTTTATCTTGCTCTCGTCCACTTGAAGGCCCTTGGAGCTCACTACAAAACCAAGAAAAGAAACATGATTAGTGCAGAATTCACACTTCTTCTCATTGGCATATAAGCACGCACTACGTAAAGTAGAGAGTACTTCCCTCAAGTGTTGCTCATGCTCCTCTATAGACTTGCTGTGTATTAGTATATCATTAAAATACACAACAACAAATCTACCTATAAAATGCCTTAAAACATGGTTCATTAAACGCATGAAAGTACTAGGAGAGTTTGTCAAGCCAAAAGGCATGACAACCCACTCATACAAACCGAACTTTGTTTTGAAGGCAGTCTTCCATTCATCCCCCTCCTTCATCCTTATTTGATGGTAGCCGCTGCGGAGGTCTATCTTGGTGAAGACCGAGGCTCCATGCAGCTCATCTAGCATGTCATCGAGGCGGGGAATTGGATGCCGGTACTTGATTGTGATATTGTTGATAGCTCGGCAGTCCACGCACATCCTCCATGTGCCATCCTTCATGGGGACCAACAACACTGGCACGGCACAAGGGCTAAGGCTCTCACGCACATGGCCCTTGTCAAGCAACGCCTTCACTTGCTCTTGCACCTCTTGGGTCTCCTTGGGGTTCATCCTATACGCCGGCCTGTTTGGAAGAGTAGCACCCGGTATTAGGTCAATTTGATGTTCAATACCTCTTTTAGGGGGCAGTCCGGGTGGCATCTCTTCGGGGAACACATCTTGAAACTCCTCTAGCAATGCTAAGATGTTCCTAGGCAGCGTCGACTTCAATTCTTCACTCAATAAACCGAGGCCCTTGCACAAGAGCATGAGGACGGTTTCTTGTGGCAAATGCTCCTCTCTCAACTCCTCCTTGGAAGCCATCAATGCTTGGGAAGTGGTCTTGGCCTTGGAGGTGCTCTCGGCCTTGCTCCCCTTCTTAGCCTCAACCGACTTCTCTTGGTCCTTCTTCTTCTCAAAGGCTTCCGCCACCTGCAAAGGGGTCATAGGCTTAAGTATCACACTTTTACCATTATAATCAAAAGAATGACGATTAGTATAACCATCATGCTTTACTCTCCTATCAAACTGCCATGGACGTCCTAACAAGATGTGACAAGCATTCATAGGGACCACATCACATAAAATAGTATCCACATAATGTCCTAGTGTTATGGTCACATTGACTTGCTTAGACACTTTTACCTCTCCACATTCATTCATCCAATGCAGTTTATAGGGCCTAGGGTGATGGAAGGTATGCAATTGCAATTTAGTAACTAATTCAGTGCTAGCAATGTTGCAACAACTACCCCCATCAATAATCATGTTACAAACCTTTCCCTTAACCAAACATCTAGTATGAAATAAGTTCTCTCTTTGGTTATCATCACAAGGGGTCGGTTGTACATGCAAAGTTCTCCTACAAACTAGAGATTCACCATGCTCAAATTCAATGCAATCCATTTCCTCATCTACATCATGCATAGGCTCATCAACAATAGCCGGACCTTGATCCTCACCCTCGGACTCAGATTCATAGAGTCCAAGATGGTTAATGACCAACGTTCGACTATTGGGGCAATCTTTCATCATATGCCCTCGGCCTTGACATTTAAAGCATATAGTATCCCTAGCTCTAGAAGAAGGAGAAAAGGTCGAATTACTCCCCTGAGGGCCATTGGCCGACGGCGGCTGGCGCCCACTGGACTGCGGCGGGGTTCCTGGTGGGCCACTTTTTCTCGGCGCATCTTGGCTCCTAGGTTGGCTCATGGACTGAGCCTGGTTCCTACCAAATTGCGCCGGAGGATTCGTCTTGGTTTGGTTTTGGGCCCGCCATTGGTTCGGTTGCCCGCTAGGGTTTCTAGCCGCTTGCCCGCCTTGGTTCCTTGCTTTATACTTCTGATTTTTCTCCACTTTAATGGCCAAATGCAGCAGCTGGGTGGAATCTGTATATGGATACATATCGACCTCGTTAGCAATAAAAGGGTTAAGGATTCGAAGGTACCTTGCCATGGTTGATTCTTCATCTTCCGTGACATTGGCGCGGACCATAGCCGTGAGCATGGCATTGTAAGCTTCCTCCACACTCATGCCCCCTTGTTTGAGGTTTTCCAGCCGTTGTTTGAGCTCCCTAGAATAGTGTTGTGGCACGAACCGAGCTCGCATGAGAGCCTTCATTTGCTCCCATGTAGTAACCGGGGGATCCAAGACTCTTTGCCTCTCCTTGACCAAATTGTTCCACCAAGTTAGGGCAAAGCCACTAAACTCAATGGAAGCTAGCTGCACCTTCTTGGTCTCAATGAAGTTATGGCAGCTCCAAATTTGCTCCACCTTCATCTCCCATTCCATGTAGGCGTCGGGATCACACTTTCCTTCAAAGGAGGGCATCTTGATCTTTATTTTGCCAATGCCGTCTTGCTCCAACTCTCTTCTTGGTTGATTGCCTTGATAACCTCGGTTACCTCCAAATCTGCCCCTAGGCTCATAGTAGTCATAACCTCCTCCTCGGCCTTGGTAACCACCGAATCTACCTCCTTGGCCGTGGTTCCACATCTCCTCCTCAAAATCTACATCATTGAACTCGTTTTCCCTAAGCGGATCCTGAGGCTCATTAAGGTGGTTAGCAGCAAAGGGCACCTCACGTGGAGGTGGTATTTCATTAGGGTAGTTCGGAGCTACCCTATTCGGCCTTTCATGACTATGGACAAGGGGAGAAGTAACCCTTACCGGGGAGTTCCTCACGGTGCCTGTGCCCACTGCACGGCCACCTCCAAGGGGCACCAAGTTGGCTCCGGAAGGGCCGCCTGGTTCAGCATAAACCCCTAAGGGCACGGTGGCTGGATTGGGTGGCGTCTCTTGGGCTTGAGAAGCTAGCACCGCCGGGGGTACCATGGCTGGTGGGGGAGCCCTTTGAGAAGTTTCAAGGGCAGCCAACCGGTTGGTGATGACCGCCATGGAGTCGGTTAGCTTCTGGAAAAGCATAGCCACGTCCGGGTGCACCGGTGAGGGGCTCCTATTGTCCCGATCACTTGAAGTATCATCTCCTGCCATCACACTTAACAAACTAACACGGAACTAAGTGAAGGTTAGAATCAATCAAAAACACTCACAAGTGTGTCTCTCGTGTGTTTCACTCTCCCTCGCTCAATCTCAACTAATTTTGTAGTGCAGCCGGTTGGGGAAACCAAGAACTTCACGTGAGTTAATTGATTTCAAACAACACTTAATATCCAAGGTAAGTTAGATGCAAGGTGAAGTAAAGATGTGTTCGGCAATGGTCACACAAAACACAATAGTTTCTGAAATTTAGGGCAAGACGAAACACAAAAGAAAAACGACAAAGAAGACTCAAGACTCAACAAAGAAACCTCACAAGGATGTAATTGCAAGGAGACTACTAAGACTCAAACAAATTTAACTCAAGAATACTAGCATGCACGAATGTAATGCAGCTTGATATGGACAATAACAAGGAAAGTTTAAGAACTCAAGAGGACAATTGTTACCTTGATTCACCTTGGCTTGTGCTCGTGGAGGTGGAAGGATGATGTAGAAATCGGTGTGATGAGGAGAAGGAACGTAGGCACAAGAGAAAGGTGAGGCTAGGAAATTTAGGGTTTACCGGACGGCACTTGAGGTCTTCGGCTCCTTGCTTGTCTCTTGAGTAACTTACAACTTTGGTTAACAAGCCTAAGTATTAATGTAATACAAGACTGAGGCTAGAAGAAAATGAAATGAAATACAATGCAACACTAAGATCGTCTTCTTCTTCTTTTTTGACGATTCTGATATACTTTTCTTTCTCTTTTCTTCTTCTTTTTTTTAACAAAGAAATTCGAAATTCAAATTACAAATGAATTAGAATAAAAGAAAATAAGAAAACTAGAAGGATAAGCCTTGTTGCCTTGATTGTAGGAGCTAGCAATCGGATTTGTTGACTCCTTCAACCCACACGCCACCTTTGTAGGGTGTATGGCCGAGTGGATTACTTGGGGAGGTTAGCCACGCCTTGATTGTAGGAGAAGTAAACCTCTTCACGCCCACAAGCCACAAGTTTAGGGCAAGTGACCGTTGGCACGCCGTGGATTAGGGTTAGGATCCCTTGATGCTGGCCTTGGAGAAGTCACCGGTTATGAAGGGTGGAGAACGTGGAATTAGTGGTGGGGATGGAGATGGTGGACGGTTGTTTTGAGACGGTGATGGTGGTGGCTGGAGTTGGTGTTTCCGGCAAGGATTGGCGGCTGTTTTGTGGTGGTAATGATGGTGATCGTCCCTTCCTCACACACACACGTCCCGATCTCCACAAGACACAGAATCCTATCTCCACAATACACAAACACAATTAGAATGGCAAGCAACAACACAAATCGACTCAACAAGACAACAAGCAGAAAGGAAAACAGATTCGGCTATGCAAAGCACAACCAAATGACACAAGACACCAATACCGAATTGAAGAGCTCGGCAAGCACAATTGTTGACACCAAAACTCAGCTCTGATACCACTTTGATACGGGGTAAGCCGTAGGATGGCCCGACCTTGGTGATCAATACACGAACAACAACAAAAGTCAGAATCGGCGGTAAGAAGAAGAGATGAATGAAAGGGATAAGAAGAAACCAAACACCCGGAATTAGAAACCCTTGATTCGGATGAATCAAGAACCTCCAAACCTAAAGTAGATGACCTCACCTTCTACAACTTCACACAAGGAAGAACGGATCTTCAAAGCACGAAGAGGATATCTTGTGTCGATTTGGATCAACAACTCGAAAGCAATTGACAAACACAACTCGACCAAAATCAGTTCGGAATGAGCAACTCACGAAACCTCTCTTTTGGGGAAGTTTCCAATTCAGAAAATAAGTTCTTAATTAATGTGATTGCTGCTAAGAAAGGAAATAACAAAGAGCTTAAATAGTTCCTAGTGAACCGGCTCTTAAAATGCTAAAACAAATGCTAAACCGGAATTAAAGAGTAAAACCGAGTCTAATAATGTCTAAGCCCTCCACGGCTGAAATCATGCTAAAAAGAGAAAGTTTCTAATAGTGGAGGTGTAGACAAATCCTACACTCAACCACTATGAACCCTTGTCACCGAGAAGGCCTTGGATGTGGCCGTTGGAACCTCCACCGGGGCTTGATGTATGATCACGGCTAGCTCATCTTGGAGACGTCTAGCTTGGCTCCTTGTCATGGGCCCGGATGGTGGTTGGTGCAGGGATGGTCCTCCATCACGATGGTTATTTTTACACTGGTACTCATAGAAAATGTCATACTATAAAAAAAGGAAAAAAAAATAACTGAAAAGTATCATCAATCATCACAAATGTGCAAATCAAATTCGGATGTTACTTTAGAAATCATATTTAATTATCATTAAAAAAATTAAATAATAAAAAATTATTTTCCATGGGATTTTCTTAAATACCATTTTCGATAAGTATGTTCAACGTTATACTAACCAATATATATATATATAGTTGTATGTCAATGTATTAATATAACTTTTTAGCTTATATTAAATTATAAACCATTTTAGATAAGTATGTTTCAAATTTTACTAAACCTATTTCTTAAACTTGGTTTTTATTACCATATGTTAGTTTATTTTATTATATGTACATTTGAATATTTTTTATAATAATAAATTTAGCTTAATCAAATTTAGTTACAAATAAAGATTTGTTCAAACGATAAAAATAAAGTTTGAAAGATTGTGAATAATTGTTATTAATAGAAATTAAAATATTTACAAACTAAATGTATGGGACTCGTAATAAAAATTGTTGAGAGATGTAAATTTGATAAGACATAATCAATTGAGAATAAAAAAATTACTAAAAAAAATAGTGGAGAATCTATCTATATATAAAAGTTGACATATTGTCACAATTAATGACCTTTTTTTTACATATTTTTCTCTATTTTACATTTAAGTCTATTTTACATAAAACCAATCATCAATATCTATATATATTTAAAAGTTAGCATTCTAGGTCATTGAATGCTAACTTTTAAAGATGAATTGGTTTTTTTTTTCATTTCATGCCTTATTTATTTAGCATAAAATTTAAACAATTTCTCAAATCCAAAAAATACTAAAGTGACAAATTCATATATTAATAATTATATGAATAATATATAATTGTCTATATAATATACAAAGTTTTTGATTCACAATTATATACAATTACTACATATTAATCAATTAAAAAGTCCTCATTTTCATATCATTGTATAATTCTTATATCTTCACGTTAAATTTTCAACATAGTTCAATTTATATTTCTATTAAGTATGAAAAATAACCATCTATATCTATATATATTTAAAAGTTAACATTCTACGTCATTGAATGCTAACTTTTAAAGACAAAATCAAAGGCTTAAATAGGCCTAAAGTTATAGTTTGCATGTAAGATTAGTTTATCACCCTTAGTATATAATATGTATATAATATGTTAGATTTTCCGATCGGTTTTTACTTTTTACTATATGGTTTATAAACCAATATAAAACACATAAGTATAATTATAGGCTACTTTGTAATTTAATTAATTAATTTTTCTTTGTTTATTTTAATATACCATAGCATAATTATGTGTATATATAAAAATGAGCATTATTTGTAAGTAATTATTTCCTCTCCTCACACACTTTTTTCAGCTAAATCTTGCCTATACATACGGACTACTCTTTAGGTTATGACTCATTTTTTAACCTAAATCTCAATTAGTGATAGTTACTACATACTGTATACGTTATATTTTGCTCTCATTTACTCCTGTTTTAATATTATCCAATTACTACACGTAACTCCCGTATTTAGTACACAATGAATGGTTGGAAACAAGTTATAGTCAATATGTCTAAACGGTTATATGTCAAAATGGCTTCACTTTCCAAGTAACATTTTCATCTATAAAAGGGCGAAAACGGTGGTATTCCGTTCATTTGCTCTGGGCATCCATCATCTCATTCTTCTACATGGAAATTAGCTTTAGAAATCCATATAGTGAAGCTTGAGAGATAGTGGGCAACATCTTAAAAAGTCATGGTCACTGAAGTAAGCATAATTATTAAGTTAAAGATGTGAATGAGGATTCCCGATTGTCGATGATGCAAGTATATATCCACCTCACGGTAAACTATCCTTGATTATATGTATTTGGATCTCTTTTTTAGTCTACAATACTTACATATATCGGTTTAAATTTATTAATGTAATTGTCTTTTGATCGAGATAGGTTAATTTTATGTGAAGATGTCAGAGAATTGGATAATCTAATAGCACTATTGAGGCATCGATTGTTTACATCATGCACCAGTAGCTTTCACTAGAAGGAGGACAAAGACAATTAATTTAGGACGACTGATTGTTAGTAAAGAATAAAGCAAACTATTTTATGAACGATGTAAATCCTTCAACTATTAGTAGCATAAATTCAATTAGGTTTGTATTTTTAGTTTCTTTTTTGTACTAAATTGTTTTAGGTAGATGTGTTGTTATTTTGGTTAAGGATGGTTTTTATTGTTCTATTTTATACATATTCATTTTACACTCATCGTGTATATATACTAATTTTGATCTCATTGGTGTTGGTCTAGAGGAATTAATCAAGGATGGAAGCCGAAATAATAGACATGTACTCACTCTCACATATGAAATGTACAAGGAAGAAGTTATGAATTATAATTTCGCTAAGAAGAGTAAGCGAGTACCGATAAAATAACTTATGTATTTTTATATAAAATGTAACAAGGTTTAAGAAAATGCAGAGTCACCAATTATTTATATTACTCCGTATTTAATAAGAATATGAATTAATGACTAATATATTTTAATTAAAATGATATTAATGTCTAGGAATATGTAAAGTCAACGTGACTAATAAAACAATATATATTCCAAACCAAATAAATAAAATGATATATTAATGAATGTTAATAACTAAAGCATAAAAAAAAGACATTATTAAAATGCAATAAATTTGTAAGATAAAGGCAAAAAATTAGAAATGTGAAGGGTAGTGGAGCATGTAAGAAATTAGAGTTGTTGTAGCAAGTTTCTTACAAATACTCGAGTTCAAGCACAACATCTAATTAGATAGGCATTTCTAAAATATTTTCAAAGGAAAAAACACATCCTTATAAAAAAACAACTACCACCTTAATTCAAAATTTAAATTGAACTTCTGACCAAAATAAATAAATAAAATTGTATTTCGTACAATCATAGCATTTTATACCTAAAATACTTAGATATTACATTTTTGTTGTCAAGACTTAGATATTACATTTAAATACATATAAAACAATATATCGTCTAAGATAAAACATAAAACAACAATCCATATATTAGAAACTCAAATTTAAATCGTGACACTACATATACATAAAAGGCTCGTGCGAAGCACGGGCTTCGATTTCTAGTATACTATAAAGTTGTCTTTTGTGAAAAATTGAGAAAATAGGGTGTAAATGGGCTTGGTATTAATTGCATATTAAATTGATCTTCCAATTAAACAACTCTCCTCTTTATAGTTGTCTTCTGCTGTGAAGTAATAGCCCAGATGGACTGTTTCAAGCATCCAAAAAAATAGAACACAAAATAAATTGGCCCACGTGGATTATTTGTAATTGCCTTTGCTGTTAATTGATAGGTTAATTTGACTCTTAAATTTTACAAACCGACTCTTGGTCGTTACAACACATGCTGATTCAAGCTAAAGTTAACTTGCACACATTGAAAGCCCACGTTACAGTACCTGAGTGTTTCAATTGCACACCACATTTACCCACGAATTCAAGCTACCAGTTACATTATCTGTACGAAACTGTTTATACCTCCCTATAATATGTGAAACACCCTTGCATTAGAGCCACCCTACGAAAGTAATATCCTCCGCACAAAGATTGAAATGGCTTCATCTTCTTCCAAGAAAACCTCCAACTCCTCCAGAACAACCCTCAAAAAGGTGCCGGTTAAAGCAATTGATCATTTTCTGGCTTGTTCTTATGTCCCTTTTCTGAGCTGGCTGAAGGGATGGACTGTACTGTCAAGGCTATGGTGATCCGCAGGTGGGATGCTATGACCCTACAGAAACATTATCTCAGCACCGATTACATCTTGGCCGACCATAAGGTATTAACAAATTGCGCTTGCCCCCTTCCCCCACCCTCTTTGATGGCTTTAGAGCTTACCTTATTCGTGTTGTATGTCAGGGAGGCGCGATTCACTATGTGGCCAGGGCGAACATCAGCCATTGTTTCACGGGCAAGCTTTTGGTAGGAAAAGTTTACGTCGTTAGCCGCTTTATTGTTGCGCCGCTGAAGCCGACGTATCGCCTCCGCAACGGGGATCCCTTTGTAATCCACTTAGAGGGCAACACTATTTCCAGGCATCTTCACTGCTCTCCAGAAGGATTTGCGAAATACCCGCTTCAATTGGTCTCCATACGGGATATCGAGCACAATGGGTCCAAGTTCCTCATAGGTAAGTGATACTTCAATTATTTTCTGCTTCATCTTCTATTGAAACACCCAAAGGAGTAGCTTTCCAGATTATTAGCTGCTCTGTTCAAAACACAAGTTTTCAACAGAGGGACAAATTCCCATTAGAACCAAGCAGAACATCTATTTCTTTTTTGAAAGCTGGAAACAAGACAATCCAGTTTTTTGTCAACTACCCTAACTACACCACAATTCAAGGACCTTAAAATTACGCTAGAAGATGCAGAGGAAGAAAGAGACACAAGGGCATGGCTTCAGAGAAACTTCAACAAACATCCTAAGAGTAAAGCATACCAAGACTCCAAATTATCCAAAAACCCTGCTACCAGCCCATCTTGGGAAACCACAAAGCAAACTTTATACCTACGCATCAAAGCTACTAAACTAAAAACGGGTAAAAATGCAGAGAACGGGAGAAAACCCAGAAACTTTGTGAAGTGAAATTCCGAAAGATCGAATTGCCTTCCTCGCCTCTAATGCACTGCTCCGTTGAGCCCCCTTTTGCAATTTTCAGTAATCTCAAGTTCAGTGAGAGAGGAAGATAATGAAATTCAGAGGAGAGAATCTCTGTGCAAGGAAAAGAACCTATGAGTTGTGGTTATAAAAGAAATATGGGATAGGAGAATGAGGGCAAGAGGTAGGAGGAGTGTGTTCTTAGTTTTAAAATTAAAGTAAAATAAAATAAAATAAAATAGGTTAAAGTACAGAACTGCCACTTTCCTGGTTATATATGTTGATACTTGCAAGATTTGGCTTTGACCATAGTTGCCAAACTTGTACATGGCTTGGGTTGAGTGCTAACTAGACTAGACACAAACAGCAGGAAAAGACACGGTAATAGCAGTAGAATACTTATAACCAGCTAATTCAATCAGAGCTTACAAGGGAACACTCATGTCAGCTATGTAGAGTACAAGCATATTTTTCCTAGCTAACAAGCAATCAACTAAGTAGTAAGATCTAGACACTATGATACCCGCAATCTCATGCTCCGTACGCACTCAAGCCTTATATCTTTGTTAGGTGTCCTGGCAATGTGAATTCTAGAGGTTCAAAGGCAAAAACATCAATCTGATTTCTGTAAGGATACATATCTAACCAATGTAACAGAAACAAATAGATATGATTTACAACATAGTCCATAATCTCAATGGATAAAATCATAGTACAAGATAAATTGGCTTCGCACATCAACTAAGTAGCTAGATCACAAGATATCAGTTCACAGTCCAACATAACTTGACACCCAAAGGCTTGCCTAAACAAATTCAAGAAGAACAAACACAAAAACAAAATTTTCTGAATATAGGACAACCAAAGCAATCTTACCATCATCTTTCAAGCTAGCTAACCAACAGGTCCTCCTCTGCTGCCATCATCCTCGAAGCAAAGAATTCCCCTTCTTAATCCCTCCTCAACAAACATAGTACCTTGATCTTTCTTTTCCAATTCTCAATACACAGAAATCACCTTCTCGATCATGCTGAAGCTAGGCTTGAGCCCCGCACAATCCACGTCCACTACAAGATCAACCACCTCTCCAACAAGGCGATCACTCTCACTCTATTTCTTCACCCATCCACACATAATCAAAACCATGAGTTCCATGGTTTCCTTATCTACCCTATTCTCCTTCTTCGACCACTCAAAAAACCCCAAAGTGTACCGCAAATCCCTCCCTTTCAGCGTAAAATGCACCAGCACAAGCTGAATCTCTCTGGACGATAATCGTTTGTCCATCTACTCCAAGATATCGGACGCCTCTCGAGTCATCCTCTCCAGCTCTTCAATTGTTCCGCAGAACACGCCACTCATCTCAATTCCCTGAATTTGAAGAGTTGTGTGTTGCCACCAGTTTTCGGTTTCAAACAAAGATATATACTTGTAAACATTACCAATTTCTACCTGCAAGTTGTCCAAGAAATTCCCCACCTCAATTACTTTGGAACCTAGATTACATAATGAGAGATCAAGAGCGAGTGACAAGCTCTATATATTGAGCTCAACAGAATGGTTGACCACATTGTTGGATCGTTAGAGTTACGTCTGAGGGAACAAAAGCTTTGTTCCCACAGAAGGCACAACGATTTAAAATAGCAAGAAAGATAACAGAACGAACTCACGATATATAGTGGAAACCCTGATTAGCAAAACTAGCTTCTCAAGGAAAAACCACTACCTTCAAGCTTCCGCTTGAGAGGATTTTGAAGTGTGTACTTGTCTTATTGATTTCTTGTTCGATTACACTTGTAGCATGGACTCCAAAACACTAGACTTCCCACCTAGATTCGAAGATCACTCCTACAACGATGAATCCGAACTCAACCCTCAAAGACTCACAAACACTTCACTCTCTTTTTCTTCTCAACTAAACGCTCTTTGTTCTACTTTTTCTTCTGTGTCGTTCCATGGAAAAGAATCCATACTTCTCTTAAATACAACTCGGCTAAAACCCTAATTGATACAAAATTAGGAAATACTAGAATCGGATTACAAAGATATGATTTTGTTTTGAAGATAAGATATCACAACCGGTTATATTAATTAAGGAAGGAGTTCCTTAATTAATCCAACCGATTGGATAACGTTCTTCTCTCTCCAATCGCCTTATCTTAGGAAAGATTCATAGGATCAACACGATCGGGTTTTCTCTCTCCATATCTTCGCGCAATCCGGCTTGAACCTTGGAGCCGAAGTCTTCATCCTCTACCGCGTGGCTTCTTGGTTTGTTTCCTTAACACAGCACGCTGGATGACTTCTTTCCCTTTGCAGCCTTGATCTGGTCCGTCACTTCAGTTCCTTGAGAGGTAACAAAGCGCTAAGCAAGCCTTTGTTCCCTCTGAGATCCTGTGTTGCAAAGCTCCCTGGGATAACTCTTCTTGTCCCTGAAACACTTGGTACACATATTAGTTGAGTGTTTGTAACCATCAAAACCTAAGGAATTCAACAAATTCCCCCTTTTTGATGGTGACAAACACCCTTAACAATGAAGCATATACCAACTAGAACAAGACAAAACTGACAAGAAAGAATCCCACTAAAAACACCGTTAGTTCCCCCTAAGTCCAACAATACGTTTTACCTGTTTTGTTCCCCTTAGACAATGTTACCTGTCATTTCCCCCCTTTTGACATCATCAAAAAACACAGTAAAGAGTTAGAGAAGAAAGATCAATGCCAGATAGACAAAAACACCCCTTGTCATTAATTTAAAAAAACTTAAACAACATGCAAAGACAGCCAAAACATGCAAAACATCTAAACACAGTCATTAAGCCACATAGGGCACACAAGTCAGAGAGAAAATAAAAACAACTAAGGAGGATAGATGAGCAAGGGAACAAAGGAGTGGGTGGATGGCAGGTAAACGGTTAAGCATCACTATGACCAGCCGATGGAGCTGATGCGTGATGGGAGAGAAGCGCGCGTACGTCTGCCAAGAGAAGCGTCTGCTGAGCAGCCAAATCCTGCACTGCCTGGCAAAGACTTCTCAGATCCTTCCCCAGAGATGATTTCTCATTCAGTTCCCCCTCAGAACTGTCCGCCTCAGAATCTTTCATAGTCTCAGAGACAGCCGGAACACTATCCAGTTTCACCCAGCCTTCGTCACCTTGAAGAACAAACTTCATCTTGTGTAGATTACTGACATCGAAGGGGCGGGAGAAGACACTCGATTCCGCCGAGGAGTTGTAGACTTTATGGTACTCAAGAATCTTTTTGACAACTCGAGGGAACGGAAGAGCGTGCTGGTCTGTGTTCCTAGCATGGGACATGTGCTGCATCATAATCCTGGGGAGGCAAATGGGTTCCTTCTTCAATAGCGTAGATAGGAGGACAATATCCAAAATCAGCAGTCGGTTCCTTTTCTGTCCCTGGGTGTGATGTTGTTGATCAAGAAGTGGTATAATACTTTGTTGACGGCAGACATCTCAGATATGTCAAGATCACCGCTTCCCAAAGCGTTCTCACTGCCAGCCACTGCCCACACTGCTTCAGAATATGGAAAATCCTTAGGCCATCTTCCTTTTGGGTACTCGCCACACCCCTCATGTGGGACTCCCAAGGCTACTCCCAACTCAATGCTCGAAAACAGATGTACCTTCCCTCCAAGCTTGTAGCTCTCCAGAACGGCGTGGGGTCTGACTTCCATCACATAAGACGAATAGAACTCCCTTATCAAGTCCTCATCCACTCCTTTTTCTTCCACGAACAGCTGACTCCACTTCTGAGCATCCAGTACTGCATACACCTCCTCCAGATAATTCTCCTTAAGGAACTCCGGGTCCACCAGCAATTCTTTTACCACGGACTTATGGCTCATGCTTTTGACTTCATCAGCCGCCACCTTTCCTTTGGCCTTGGCGGGCTGACGACGTTGACTTTTGCGGAGAGGACCAACAGAGACCTTGGCTTTCTTTGCTTTGTTCCCAGTGAGGGGTTCGGACTCCTCGTCAGAACTCACTGTGATAGCCTTCTCGGACTTCTTCTGAGAGCGGGTCTTCCTCTTGGAGGAGTATGCAGTCTTTATCCTTCCAGATGACTTTAGAGAAATAAGAGGTTCCTCCTCATCTTCTTCCTCAACCAATTCCTTGGAGAGACACCTTACAACTCCCTGAATCTTCTCCTTCACAGCCACGTGCTCCTCAGTGGTGACTGGAGTGGTCTCTCTAGGTAACTCCTTTATCTCCTCTTCAATGGGGTCAGGATGGGTTGGAGAGGAATAAACCTCTTCTCTTTCAGTAGAGGATATGGCAGTGGGAACGGTCAGGGAGATTTTAGGGTTAGGGTTTTGTGGAGTGGGTTCTGTGTTTGGGGCGATTGGGGCTATGTAGGGGACCATGGCGAGTTGGTCCCGGGTTGGTGATGGTGGAGGGGTAACTTTGGTGGTCGCTGGGGTGGTAGAGGAGGAAGGTAGGGACTGGGTGATGTCGGCGAGGAGAGCGGGGTCTGTCCCCATGGAGGACAGTTTGGCGAGGAGGTTTTGGAGGTCTTGGGCGAGGTTAGTGTTTGAGGCCATTTTTGTGAGAGAGAGAGAGCTGGGAAGACGAGAGGCAGAGAGGAAGAGGAAGATAAGGGAATAGTGAAGAGGAAACTTACCTGGAGACCCGAATTATATAGCCATCACAAAATCTTTCAGAAATTCCAAAGAAAAAATCTGATCCTTTCAGTTTCCAAAAGATAAAAATTGCAATCTTCCACTTTCCCAAAATCTTGCCAGAATCTCGTCCAAATCCAATTGAACCAGCCGAAAGATCTCTTTCTAACTTCATTCCATCAAATCAACTCTTAATGCACGGCGCATCCCAACACAAGGTTTCCATTATTACATTCTGCCATACACACGTCATCTCAGACCTGCAAGCCACAGTGTAACACCCTGGGCCAGAGGTGCTACAGTGCCATAGTCCCGAAGGACTATAAGGCGGGTGAAATAAAAATTTGCAAAACATATCCCATACATAATATATACCAAAAGCAGCACAGCGGAAAAACCTGTAAAACCTGTCCAAAGTTGATACCATAATCAACTTAACATACAGAAAGTACTACAATTTACAAACCAGAAACCAACAACCAAAGACCAAAAGCCAAAAGCCAATACAACAAGTTCGACCACTTCAAGGTCCAAAACCAAAACGATACATACAATCAAGTCAAAGTCTCAAACCAAAAGTAGAGTTCTCGACTCCAAAACCGACGGTGATCAGGATCCTCCTTGTTGGCGCTAAATCTGCAAAGCCTGATTGACTGGGGGACCCGATACCCCAGCCAACCACGGCACGTAAACCGAGGTTGGTCAGTCTTATGAAAGACTATGGCAAGACTAGCCGAGCCCAAACAGTTCAAACAATAACAATCAATATAATATCAATCAATTCAACCAAAAAGATATATATATACCAACACATTATCCGACCAAACAACCAAAAGAGCTCAACTCTTAAACGCAATAACTCCAATACAATTCATTCCAACCCATCACCGGCGAGACTCTCAACACCTAAACCAACTATCCAATCACCCGTCAAAACACAACATAACACACGTTATCACATAAATCAACCATTACTCATCCTTATTCAACTCTACACGATACTAACCTCTTTCTATCCAACCTCAAACTCATCACAAGCATAAACGAATAGAACGGTCCAATCCAACTTCCTCTTCAATACTAATACCTCCAATCCAACTCCATGCACATACACAATCTCTTATTACTGACTTACAACCAAAGCTAACCAATAAGACTGAACTCACTACTGCACTACACAACAAATTCAATTAACCTGCACATCCATAAACACATAAGCATCAACGAGATAATTATCACATAACACAATCATAACCTAAATAACGGTCCAGGCCAGCCACCCTTCTGGTGCCGCCGGTTCGTCAACCACGAATGCAACTCATACCTTCAAACTCAACTCGTATTGGCTCACACCCTCAAGATGGGAAACCAATCTAAACACTCAATCAACGCAACCGACCTTCATAACCCACTAGCTACCAACAACAACCATACCAACAGAAATTACCACCTTGACCAGATACAATCAACCACTAAACACACGTAATTTAACAACCACAACCAATGGCCCACAACCACAACTAATAACAATCAACATCCAACATAACCCAATTATCAACATACAACCAGATTACCAACACAACCACTTAATCAAGTACACAACCAACATTCAACACATAACCAACACACACAACCACCAACACCTCTAATCCAACCTCCGTCTCCACCACCACATCACCGGGTGAGACAATCAACACACACAACCACCAACACCTCCAATCCAACCTCCGTCTCCACCACCACATCACCGGGTGAGACAATTCACAACATCTCCGTCTCCACCCCCACATCACCAAGGTGAGACAATTCACAACATCTCCGTCTCCACCCCCACATCACCAAGGTGAGACAATTTACAACATCTCCGTCTCCACCCCCACATCACCAAGGTGAGACAATTCACAACATCTCCGTCTCCACCCCCACATCACCAAGGTGAGACAATTCACAACCTCCAAAACCCACTATCCATCACCATACTAACCAATCAAACAACACGACGACAGTCAAAATCACATAACCACACCTCATCACACATTATCACATATCCTCACACACACATCATCACACATTATCACATATCCTCACACACACATCATCACACAATATCACACATATATATATATTCACCCAAGTAACTTTAAAATCAATAATCCAATCAAACCACATCAGTCCATCTACAACACGGGACAATTACTAATGTACCCACACATTCACACACACACACAATCCAACACACGCATACACACATTCAATCCAACACACACATACGATCCACACACACACACATTCAATCCAACACACACATACGATCCACACACACACACACACATTCAATCCAACACACACATACGATCCACACACACACACACACACATTCAATCCAACACACACATACGATCCACACACACACACACACACACACACACACATTCAATCCAACACACCCACACGATCCAACACACACACACGTGTCAACAGACACTATCAACAACAATCAATCACATTTAGTCACAATTGACTACCACGTCAACATTTAATCAAATACGATACAAGATAAATCATATCACACGCACATACCCATATTCAACCAAGCAACGATAAACTTAATTATGAAATAAACTGGGCATAAAACAATTTATAAAAATATAAAGTTAGCAAGAATCCTCTTGCCTCAAGTCGAACCGCAACGACTCCAGAGGTCTCCAAACCACTCGAACGAACCTGCGAAATCAATCCGAGCAAATCCCTGGAATTATTTAACTCATACTGAATCACAACCAATAAACCCCCAAATCAAACCCTAAAATCAAACCTTAATTAATTAGGCCAATCACACCCCAAAATCCACCCAATTCAGTCCAAAAATTCAGCATATATATATATATATACTCAGTCATCCAAAGCCCCAAAATTATACCGAACGAAGATCCGATCTTACCTTGTCGTCGACCACCTTCAGCAGCCACTAGGAAGAACACCTCGGCACCGGAGACGACGGCGGCAACCAGCACAACCACCGCAGCAACAGTAGCACACCAGCAGAACGCAGCACAACCACACCAACAGCGGCTCCGACTTGTAAAAATTCGTTCTCCCTGCTCAGGACTCCGAATTGAATGATTCCAACTCGAGGAGTTAGATATACGAGTCTAGTTTGCCTCCTCAAACTTTCAGACCAAATTAATGAGTGAGTAGAGAGTTATTACAATTCTCCTGAAGTGTCGCAGATGGGGCAACAAACACCAGCGGATCCGGATCTGTGCAGCAGCTCGTCGCGGTTCAACAGAGGTTCGGCTCGTCTCGTCGGTGGCTCGACTCAGCAGCTCGCCGGATCTGGCTTCCCAACACCGGAAAGCAGCAGCCAGCAGCTTCAGGGCCACCAGCGCAGCTCCAGAATAGGGGAGCAGAGGTGGCTCAGTTGCACCCACGCCGCGCCCAACACCAGCAGACACCAGCGAACCATAGCTCATTCTCCAGCGGCTTCGCACTGCACCATTCGCCACCACCTCTGACCGAGCACAAACCAACCACCACAGACGCAGCACCACCAGCACAAAGCGCAGCTCACGACAAAGGAGGGCAGAGGAGGAGCGGCGCGGTCCGGGTCGAGCTCACCGGGGGAGAAGACGGCTCAGCTGGGCTCGCCGGAGGAGAAGAGGGCTGGGCACAGGGGAATCGGATTCGGGAGGAGGGAGTTCGGGAAGGAGCAGCTCACCCCCGAGAGATAAGGACCGGATTTGGGGATTTATCTCCCAAATTTCTCATTTATCCCCAAATTAATTAAATCCCTAATTAATTTACCATAATGCCATTTTCAACCTATTTGGGGTATTTCATTCTCCCCTCCTTATAACAGTTTCGTCCTCGAAACTCGAATCAAACAGGTGCGGATAACTGCCTCGCATAACTGATTCCAGAATATACAGGACTTGCCGAAAAATAACTTTCATTGAGAATCCATTCTCTAATCTCTTTCTCAGCTGACACACAAGAGCGATTCTGAAATCACAATATTTCCTCCTCCTGAACAAGGAATCTGGGCACTCTTCCCTGAGCAATCCCACTGCATATCTCACTCAATATTCCATCACATTCAGTTGCGTCCGTTCCTTCCCGAACCAATTTCACTTTCACCATTCACCAACTCTTGTTGCAATCTCGGCCGAACTGTCAGACAAGCAACCACATGCTCGAGAGTCGACTTCTTACTCAAAGCATCAACTATCTCATTAGCCCTTTCTGATTGATACACAATATATTTTCCATAATCCTCAATCGATTCTAGCAGCCATCTGTATCTCATGTTCAACTCTCTCTTACACAATTTGAGCTAATGAGAAGCATACACAATGACTTTCCCATTCTGCATCAAGATGTAACCCTGACCCTGCTTAGACACATCACTGTAGATGACAAACCTTTTTGTTCCCTGCGGAATAACCAACACTGACACACTAGTTGCGACCTGCGCATTCTACTTCTCAGCTCAGCCGAATCCCATAGTCGCGAAATTCTACTTTTTCAGATGCAACTGAGTTCTCTGTTCCTTACTACTTCCAACATCAATAGCCTGATCAAAATCAACTGTAGCAGTCTCCCTGATCAGCACTCATCAGTACTCAAGGATTGTACAGCTACGCCTTACCATCAAAGTTCATCTCAGAACACAACCATATCTGAATGCGCTTAATCTGTCCTCCTCAACCCTAACAAGAACAACAGTACACAACAACTTCATACCGAATCATCAGTTATCAGACTCAACCTCTTGACGATAAGCCCAACGGCCTCATCCTCTATCACACCCATACCTTAATAATCTCCAACAAGTCCCACTTACCAGGGAACACATCATACATATAATTTAACAACTCAAAACATCACATATAAAATATATCAAACATTAGCACAAAACATCACAAACAACCAATACTTACTTACCAACACAACCCACTACGGTTGACAGCAAGGATTCCTGATCACCCGATCGTTCACAACCACAACGAATAAAAATTCTCAAGTTGAAAACTCGGAAAGAACACATTTTTGAAAAGAGCTCTGATACCAACTTCTGTAACACCCCGGGCCAGAGGTGCTACAGTGCCATAGTCCCGAAGGACTATAAGGCGGGTGAAATAAAAATTTGCAAAACATATCCCATACATAATATATACCAAAAGCAGCACAGCGGAAAAACCTGTAAAACTTGTCCAAAGTTGAAACCATAATCAACTTAACATACAGAAAGTACTACAATTTACAAACCAGAAACCAACAACCAAAGACCAAAAGCCAAAAGCCAATACAACAAGTTCGACCACTTCAAGGTCCAAAACCAAAACGATACATACAATCAAGTCAAAGTCTCAAACCAAAAGTAGAGTTCTCGACTCCAAAACCGACGGTGATCAGGATCCTCCTTGCTGGCGCAAAATCTGCAAAGCCTGATTGACTGGGGGACCCGATACCCCAGCCAACCACGGCATGTAAACCGAGGTTGGTCAGTCTTATGAAAGACTATGGCAAGACTAGCCGAGCCCAAACAGTTCAAACAATAACAATCAATATAATATCAATCAATTCAACCAAAAAGATATATATATACCAACACATTATCCGACCAAACAACCAAAAGAGCTCAACTCTTAAACGCAATAACTCCAATACAATTCATTCCAACCCATCACCGACGAGACTCTCAACACCTAAACCAACTATCCAATCACCCGTCAAAACACAACATAACACACGCTATCACATAAATCAACCATTACTCATCCTTATTCAACTCTACACGATACTAACCTCTTTCTATCCAACCTCAAACTCATCACAAGCGTAAACGAATAGAACGGTCCAATCCAACTTCCTCTTCAATACTAATAACTCCAATCCAACTCCATGCACATACAGAATCTCTTATTACCGACTTACAACCAAAGCTAACCAATAAGACTGAACTCACTACTGCACTACACAACAAATTCAATTAACCTGCACATCCACAAACACATAAGCATCAACGAGATAATTATCACATAACACAATCATAACCTAAATAACGGTCCAGGCCAGCCACCCTTCTGGTGCCGCCGGTTCGTCAACCACGACTGCAACTCATACCTTCAAACTCAACTCGTATTGGCTCACACCCTCAAGATGGGAAACCAATCTAAACACTCAATCAACGCAACCGACCTTCATAACCCACTAGCTACCAACAACAACCATACCAACAGAAATTACCACCTTGACCAGATACAATCAACCACTAAACACACGTAATTTAACAACCACAACCAATGGCCCACAACCACAACTAATAACAATCAACATCGAACATAACCCAATTATCAACATACAACCAGATTACCAACACAACCACTTAATCAAGTACACAACCAACATTCAACACATAACCAACACACACAACCACCAACACCTCCAATCCAACCTCCGTCTCCACCACCACATCACCGGGTGAGACAATCAACACACACAACCACCAACACCTCCAATCCAACCTCCGTCTCCACCACCACATCACCGGGTGAGACAATCAACACACACAACCACCAACACCTCCAATCCAACCTCCGTCTCCACCACCACATCACCGGGTGAGACAATTCACAACATCTCCGTCTCCACCCCCACATCACCAAGGTGAGACAATTCACAACATCTCCGTCTCCACCCCCACATCACCAAGGTGAGACAATTTACAACATCTCCGTCTCCACCCCCACATCACCAAGGTGAGACAATTCACAACATCTCCGTCTCCACCCCCACATCACCAAGGTGAGACAATTCACAACCTCCAAAACCCACTATCCATCACCATACCAACCAATCAAACAACACGACGACAATCAAAATCACATAACCACACCTCATCACACATTATCACATATCCTCACACACACATCATCACACATTATCACATATCCTCACACACACATCATCACACAATATCACACATATATATATATTCACCCAAGTAACTTTAAAATCAATAATCCAATCAAACCACATCAGTCCATCTACAACACGGGACAATTACTAATGTACCCACACATTCACACACACACAATCCAACACACGCATACACACATTAAATCCAACACACACATACGATCCACACACACACACATTCAATCCAACACACACATACGATCCACACACACACACACACATTCAATCCAACACACACATACGATCCACACACACACACACATTCAATCCAACACACACATACGATCCACACACACACACACACACACACACACACACACACACATTCAATCCAACACACCCACACGATCCAACACACACACACACGTGTCAACAGACACTATCAACAACAATCAATCACATTTAGTCACAATTGACTACCACGTCAACATTTAATCAAATACGATACAAGATAAATCATATCACACGCACATACTCATATTCAACCAAGCAACGGTAAACTTAATTATGAAATAAACTGGGCATAAAACAATTTATAAAAATATAAAGTTAGCAAGAATCCTCTTGCCTCAAGTCGAACCGCAACGACTCCAGAGGTCTCCAAACCACTCGAACGAACCTGCGAAATCAATCCGAGCAAATCCCTTGAATTATTTAACTCATACTGAATCACAACCAATAAACCCCCAAATCAAACCCTAAAATCAAACCTTAATTAATTAGGCCAATCACACCCCAAAATCCACCCAATTCAGTCCAAAAATTCAGCATATATATATATATATATACTCAGCCATCCAAAGCCCCAAAATTATACCGAACGAAGATCCGATCTTACCTTGTCGTCGACCACCTTCAGCAGCCACTAGGAAGAACACCTCGGCACCGGAGACGACGGCGGCAACCAGCACAACCACCGCAGCAACAGTAGCACACCAGCAGAACGCAGCACAACCACACCAACAGCGGCTCCGACTTGTAAAAATTCGTTCTCCGTGCTCAGGACTCCGAATGCAATGATTCCGACTCGAGGAGTTAGATATACGAGTCTAGTTTGCCTCCTCAAAATTTCAGACCAAATTAATGAGTGGGTAGAGAGTTATTACAATTCTCCTGAAGTGTCGCAGATGGGGCAACAAACACCAGCGGATCCGGATCTGTGCAGCAGCTCGTCGCGGTTCAACAGAGGTTCGGCTCGTCTCGTCGGTGGCTCGACTCAGCAGCTCGCCGGATCTGGCTTCCCAACACCGGAAAGCAGAAGCCAGCAGCTCCACGGCCACCAGCGCAGCTCCAGAACAGGGGAGCAGAGGTGGCTCAGTTGCACCCACGCCGCGCCCAACACCAGCAGACACCAGCGAACCGTAGCTCCTTCTCCAGCGGCTTCGCACTGCACCATTCGCCACCACCTCTGACCGAGCACGAACCAACCACCACAGACGCAGCACCACCAGCACAAAGCGCAGCTCACGACAAAGGAGGGCAGAGGAGGAGCGGCGCGGTCCGGGTCGAGCTCACCGGGGGAGAAGACGGCTCAGCTGGGCTCGCCGGAGGAGAAGAGGGCTGGGCACAGGGGAATCGGATTCGGGAGGAGCGAGTTCGGGAAGGAGCAGCTCACCCCCGAGAGATAAGGACCAGATTTGGGGATTTATCTCCCAAATTTCTCATTTATCCCCAAATTAATTAAATCCCTAATTAATTTACCATAATGCCATTTTTAACCTATTTGGGGTATTTCACACAGAGGCCGAACCGTTTTCCCGCCAAAACAAAAATAAGTAGGGTGTGATGCTGGGGGTTAGTTACTAGAGAGGGTACAAAAGACCATCACACCAAAATATTTGATATTTGCGATTGATTTTTACATCATGCCTGAGGGTCTCCAGTTGTGGATGATTAGATGGGCTCATAGGAGACATCAAGCATGGCGGTTACAGGTGAGCTGTAGAATCAACTATCATTTGGGCTTATGATGAGGGAACAAAACATCAAGTTGATTCTTTTGGGCCGAAATAGAGTTGATTCATGTGACATGTGATAACATAGATGACCATGCAAGACATTCGGTACATAAATGAAGTAAAAGCACATAGTCAAGCTTTTCGAAAATTAATATCCAAGGAAGCTAATGCATAATAAGGCATGAAGATTCGACTTTCATAGTTTACCACGTAATCTAGCCAATCATCGAGGGAACACAACACATAGACATGTAGTTAGGGGAACAAACCAGATTTCATATGGAACTGAATGTAGAGTTCCCCAACAGGTGTCCTAATGAGAAAAGTGGCGTTTGATTCTTTGTTCCATGAGATCCCTTATTTGGCAATCTTTCTCAACACAGTTATGACTTTTCTAGATGTACATGGTACCTGAAATTTTCACACAAGGAACAAATTAGTCATTAAGTCCATATCCACATTTCCTTTACCTTTGAAACCAGGCCTTTGAGTCTCAAGTATTCCATGCAGAAGTGAGGTGAGACTCGCTTTGTTCCCTGTCAAGTAACTGACCCTTGAATGAATGAAACACTAGGAACATTCCTCACTTTATCCTGCACAGAAAGGGTTAGTTCTTGCGAACCCAGACAAGCTTATACTTTCTGGGTTTGTGACCAACATATCTAATCTTAGGAGGTTCAACTTCTATATGCTCCCTAGTGGTGCGAGCAATCTCCTCATTGTGTTGCTTCAGCAGGCACTCTTGCTTGTAATGGCCAGAATGCCCGCAATACCAGCAGACCCTTTGACACTTCAGATCTACATACTTGCTCTGTCTTGGCCAAGTTGTTTTGTTAGCAATCCTTGACTGAAAATCAATATTATTGGACTTACTGCTTTGGGATTGCTTCAGCCAAATTGCATGAGCCTTCTGTCCATGATACCAAGCCTTGCCTTCCTCAGTCGAATTAGAACAGTCTTTGCCTTTGTTCCCTCCGGCGGAACATTCCCCTTTTTCTTTTACAGACTGTTTTCCTTCGACTTTGGAGCCTTTTTTCTTAGTGTCATCAACAGGAAGCTTAGGTTGATAGCCAATTCCAAAGCGAGGTACTTCCTTCTTTTCAGGTTTCTTTTCATTCTTGGCTGCAACAAAGACAATACCTTTTGGCTTGTCCTTCTGTTCCTCACAGAGTTTGGTTAGATCACTAGAAAGTTTTGTATTTCCTAGTTTTAACATTAAAGACTCAGCCTCGAGTGAGGAAACAGTGGACTCTAGAGACTTAATCTTTTCAGTGAGTTCTGGACACTCAGAGCATGTGTTTGAAGAGAAAGATGAACCTTTCTCAAGCGTGAGCACTCTTTCAGCCCAAACCTGATTTTCTTCGATCAGACCTGAGATCGATTCATCTTTCTCTTCGAGTTGCTCACTGAAAAGACTACTCTCGCGAACGAGATTCTTAATGAGAGAGATCAAGCTTTCTTTAGATTTGCATTTTAAGCTTGATATAAGATCAGATTCAGTTACCTCATCGTTGATTACCTCTCCATTTGTCTCATTTGAAACTTCAACGGCCATTAAGCATACATCCCTGGAATATGAAGAATCTTCGTCATCTGAGTCTTATTCTCCCTAGGTGGCAACCATTGCTTGCTTCCCTTCATTTGCTGGAGGCATTCCTGCCTTCTTTTTGAAGCAGTTTCTGGCCATGTGTCCCTTGTTCTGACAGTGGTAACAAACCACATCTTTCATGTCTCTGTTCCCTTCAGAGGAACTGGGCGAGTCTTTGTTCCGAGACCATATCTTCCTCATTGCCCTTGTGATAAGAGCAACATCTTCATCGCCATCCTCATCTTCATCGCCCATTTGAGACAGATCAAATGCCCTTTCCACCTTCAGGGCAATGCTCTTCGCCTTCTCCTCTCCTTTCTTGTTTATCTTATGGTTATAGACAGAGGCGTTGCTTTCCAGCTTAGCAACCACCTCCTCCATAGTAAGAGTCTTGACGTCTGTTTGAGAGTAGAGGGCAAGAGCAATGGCATCCCACTGAGTGTTGAGACCTTGCATGAAGTGATGAGTCAACTTCCAGTCTGGCATTATTTCACCAAGGTACTGAAGCTGACCAACTAGCCCATGGAACCTGGAGTAGTACTCTTGAATGTGTTCATCTTTCCCTTGAGAAACTTGGTCATACTCCTTGATCAGAGAAAGGATCTTGTTCTTCTTTGTGTCTTCATTTCCTTGATGAAGGCGCTTCAAAGCATCCCAAATCTCCTTAGCAGTTTTGTAGCTCATGATTTTCTTGAGATCTGAGGGAGAAAGAGCCATGTGGAGGATCTTCTTGGCCCTGTTGTTTTTCTCCAATTTCTTCCAGTCCTCATCGGTGTAGTCGATCTTTGGTTTTGGCTTAGTCTCATCTTCATCATTCTTGATAACCAGAGGACCGACTTCTATGACTCTCCAGATCTGTCCGTCGAGGGAACAGATGTGGGACTCGATTTGTTCCACCCACCAATCATACTCACCGGCCTTCAGCATTGGCGGCTTCCAGAATGAATCACCAATTGCATTGCTTAACGACGACATTTTTTCCTCCAAATTCTGTAACGAAAACAATCTAGAGCACCAAGCTCTGATACCAATTGTTGGATCGTTAGAGTTACGTCTGAGGGAACAAAAGCTTTGTTCCCACAGAAGGCACAACGAATTAAAATAGCAAGAAAGATAACAGAACGAACTCACGATATATAGTAGAAACTCTGATTAGCAAAACTAGCTTCTCAAGGAAAAACCACTACCTTCAAGCTTCCGCTTGAGAGGATTTTGAAGTGTGTACTTGTCTTATTGATTTCTTGTTCGATTACACTTGTAGCATGGACTCCAAAACACTAGACTTCCCACCTAGATTCGAAGATCACTCCTACAACGATGAATCCGAACTCAACCCTCAAAGACTCACAAACACTTCACTCTCTTTTTCTTCTCAACTAAACGCTCTTTGTTCTACTTTTTCTTCTGCGTCCTTCCATAGAAAAGAATCCATACTTCTCTTAAATACAACTCGGCTAAAACCCTAATTGACACAAAATTAGGAAATACTAGAATCGGATTACAAAGATATGATTTTGTTTTGAAGATAAGATATCACAACCGGTTATATTAATTAAGGAAGGAGTTCCTTAATTAATCCAACCGATTGGATAACGTTCTTCTCTCTCCAATCGCCTTATCTTCGGAAAGATTCCTAGGATCAACACGATCGGGTTTTCTCTCTCCATATATTTGCGCAATCCGGCTTGAACCTTGGAGACGAAGTCTTCATCCTCTACCGCGTGGTTTCTTGGTTTGTTTCCTTAACACAGCACGCTGGATGACTTCTTTCCGTTTGCAGCCTTGATCTGGTCCGTCACTTCAGTTCCTTGAGAGGTAACAAAGCGCTAAGCAAGCCTTTGTTCCCTCTGAGATCATGTGCTGCAAAGCTCCCTGGGATAACTCTTCTTGTCCCTGAAACACTTGGTATACATATTAGTTGAGTGTTTGTAACCATCAAAACCTAAGGAATTCAACACACATCAACACACCCATAAATTGGAGCCTGCCAGAATAATTTTTCGCAGCTCTGACCTGAAATTCTTAAATCCTTGCACATTTGACAAAAAAAGCTCAAAAATCAGCAAAGGTCATATCCAAGCAGTCTCCACCGTAACCATGGAATTGTTATCCCTACCAAACTTTACCCCAGGCAAGCGACATCTAATGAGCTATGAATGCCTTCAATTTCACTGATCTCTTCTCAAAATTATCATATACAAAAACCCACCATAACAATTCCACTTCCCTACTCCTCAGCCATGTTCTATAAACGCACAAATTTCAGGTTAAGAAAGTAAAGCATGGGTGTGTTTTGGAGTAGGTGAACGAAAGGTTTTAGACATGCAATTGTGGCAACTGGCCACTGGATTGCCCCTTTGCCACCGCGGGAGGAGAAAGACAAAATGAACCGAAATGAAAGGAGGAGAGAATCACAATGGTTTTCGATAATCCGGTTTTTAGCTTATTGAGTTTTGATTTGGGTGGTTTATGTGTCGGCGTGGAAGATTTTAAAATTCCAAATACGTATGTGACTGGCTAACTTATGGAGTAGACTTAAAGGCCGTTTGCTTGGAGGAGTGGAAACCGAAAGTTAAGGGAAAGGAAACAAAATCGATTGTTCAAATTCTTTTGGTTTATATTAAAAATTGAATTGAGTAAAAAAGTTCCCTAATTAACGATTAGGGTTTTAAATCTTCCTCAAATTCAATTTCTTCAATCGAATTTCTTACTAGCAATAAATCGTTTAACTATTTTAAATTTGAGTACATTTTGCACTTGTCTACTCGGCTTAGTTGTGAAGGCCTTGTGGTGGCCTTTGTGAAAGGACCGCTTCAAAAATCGTGATTATCAAACTTCAAATTAGCTCATTTCATGCATAACTATAATTTGTTAAAAAACATCTTCCGTACGTATTACACATTAAAACGCTTAGTACATTCCCTCACCAATTCCCAAATAGCAAGACGAATTGATGTTTCTCTTCTCACATCACTCTCTACCTTTGCGTACACATCAATTAGCCGCGTGTACCACTTCTAGAACACAAGCACTCACCTTTGGTTATATGACGTCCGTACTTGGTTAAACATACTCATTTACTTAGGATTAACACTTTCCCAGATTCAAGCACGACAAAAAAAAAGGTACTCTAACATGACTTCAATTGCTATATATCTTTATTACACTTTTACAAAATTAATTTAAAAAACTAATGACATATCCAATATAATATAAAATAAACAATAAGTTGTAAAATAAGCTTCCCAGTAATGAATTAATATATATTATGTTAGAAGAAAGTAACTTGAACAACGCGGTTATCATATACTTGTAGACCCGTCACCTGGGTCGGGTTCAATTGGGTCAAGTCGGGTTCGGGCCAAATGGGCTCATTATTCAAGTTCAGAAGGACTTCATTCAATCGAAGTTTAGGATGGAGCTATCACTACAGATGGGATTGTTTGAATTGGTTGTTCGAGATCTACTTCACTGGCGGATAAATTCCTTGACTAGCTCCTTGCCTCAGCTAGCACAGGGCAGACCAAGAGAGATGGCAACTCGACCTGGACACTTTTGCCTATCCGAATCTAATTTCCTTGGTAGCAAATGGCTTTTCAAACCAAGCTACTTGAAAGAGTATCACGCCTCTCAAGGCCAGATTAGTGGCAAAATCACCAAACTTCATGGTATTAACTACAATAAGACATTCAGTCCCATATGCAAATCAGTGGGACGACCGGGCCTGCTAACATGTTAGAGTTGGGCCGGATGGGTTTGGGTTGATCAAGCGGGTTGAAGGTAACCATCTTTAAATGAGTAATATTATGATCCCAAAAAAAAAAAATATTGCCAAACAAAATATTGTATAATTATTTTTAAAACTATTTCACATTATCAAATCTAAATAAAATTAAAAATATGAAATAACGGGGTCCGTCGAGCTTAGATCCACTATTCGGGTCCGATCCGGTCCTTCGAGCTTGGCTTCGGCCCCTTCGAGTTCAGATCCTTCTTCGCCCACTGACTTTCATGTCGTGTCTCAATCCAAAACCGCCGGGTCGGGTCAAGTTATTTTTTGACAAGTCAATTACGTTCCATCTTATACTTAGACATTTACTTATTCCATGCATTCGTAATGCAATGTCATGGGGTGCAATAATGCAATGTTGATTACCTGTCCACTAATGTGCCTCATTTGTGGCAGATGTTGTAGGGTGCCCTATTAATATTGGGACGATGAAAACCATCCCTACAGGTGCTCAACTCCTAGAGTTCCACCTCATAAACGAGAGGTAAAGCTTACATGCTTCCCCTTTTCATGCCATCCATCACAGACATCAAGCAAATGTTGCACTTACACTGCGTTTGGCCACTTATCATACGCACAAGGGAAACACGATCAAGGTGTCCATATGGGGCAGTATAGGCGATGACTTCCTTGACCGCAGCAAGCGGGTCAAGACTCCATACATTGTTGCTTTGGCATCCATGAACGTGCGACAATGGTATTGTAGCCCTCTTCCAATTGATTACCAATTTATATGCCTGTATACCAAACAACCTAAGGCCATTAGATAAATGTTCACGTGACATATATTTGTCCACCACCTCAGCTACAACACTGTATGATACCGACGACATATCTGCTATCAAGCAATTGAGGGATGTAATGAGGTACATGCTTGAACTACACGCATAACTATATGGTACTGTAATTACAACTATATCTCTAATTCCCACCTACACAACATTACAATACCGACGGCCTTCCTACAACATCGCCATCTTTCCCTGCAAGTTCTGCCAAGCAAGGAACCCTCTTAGAGCTACTGCGTCTTGGAAGGGAGCAGAAGGATTTTCCAAAAAAAGGCAATGGTAATACGGAATCTACTTAGGCTGTAATTTACGCCTGAAAAGGAGCAATCAGTGCACAAGCTGTACTGTTTTGTAGGATTCCATCACCTTCAACATCGAGGTTAAGATTGAAAGGGTGCTTCCGGAGAACAGTTGGAACTATCCTTCATGTGGTGGGCGTAACTGTAGAAAGGGGTTGACCCATGTTGGAGGCCAACTCTATTGTACTTCGTGTTGTAAGACGGTTGAGTTCCCTCGAGTGAGGTATGTGGTGCGACATTCGTTTGTAAACGAGCCGCTATAATTCACATCCATAAAGCACACCTGAGCGTGCAACTAATTCCCTGCAGGTACAGAGTACATCTTGAAGTTTCTGATCACACAACAACCCTGCCAGTAACTGTGTTCGATGAACTTGCTGAAACCTTGGTGAAGAAGAGAGCCGCGACTCTGATGCAAGAAGTGTCTGTAAGTTTAAAACCGTGCCTACCACATCATGCACGGGAAAGCTCAATTCATGTAGCTACTAAATTTGGGTCTTTGGGTTGTGCAGTACAACCTGGAAGAGTGTGTGCTCCCACATGAAATCAAACAGTTAGCTAACACATACCACGTGTTTGAGCTCAAAACGCATACCTACTTCGCCGCCTCTAACGACATTGAAAAGCATGAAGTACATATCAAACAATCCGGAAAACACGAGGTATGAGAAAACAGTAGTTTAATCAACCATGCGCTTTGAGGGTCGTTTGGTGCTCAGGATTTTAAATAGCTCTAGAAGAATAGCTTCTTTGGTTTAACCAAACCGGCTTCTACTGTTGCAGGGTTTGGGCCTTTGGATATTCCTCAGTTGCTTCATTTGCGAGCTCTCATGGAGAACAACGTGCTCTTTGAAACCGGTGCATTGCTGCAGGGGATTCTAATATTACATTTCACTCCCAAAACTTTTTCCACTGTCCCCAAAATGGCGCTTTCAATACAGGTAAAGGTTGATACAAGGCAATTGCTATCTGGGTTCTCAAGCCAAAGAAATATAATCAAGTATCATATCATTTTGTACACAACCAAACATAACTTCTAATCCTAAATCGTTGGCATTTCTGTATGCAACTCCATATACACAACAAGAGATACAAGTCTCAAATGACCCTCAAGTGCCAAACCAGCCGAATCTCCCACATGAACTCAACAACACACCAATTAAGGCCATCCTCAGTCCCCACTAACCACAACATCTTAACCACACATCCAACGAGCACACAACAAACATAAAACATTGCCCCGTGCGTAGCACGGGGCTCCGATTTCTAGTTATTTCTAATCTTCTATCTTAATTAATGCATTTAATTAATTTTTGTAAAAACCTTTTCAACCCTTTATTTATCAATGCTCACATTTTAATATATTTTTTTATCAATATGTTTTTAAAAGATAGTTGAAAACCAACAAATATCCTTCAACACACATGTAAAATGAGGAGAACAAAAATCAAAATAATTCAACACTTTGGTTTTGTATTAGCTCAAAGTATCCACTTAAAATAACACATAAATAATGAATGTCTAAACTACTTCTATATAAATTTGATATGAGATATAATTATACATCTTTTGTTATAAAGTTCACAAAGTAATTTTATTTCATCCCAAATTACATTAATACCATAGTAATTAGTAAAGTATAATGGAATACCTTATATATTTCATTTCGCTATTTAAAAACCGATCGTAAATTTTGATAAATTTGATTGCATAAATTGTATAAAGTATACAAATGTATTCAAAATGTAAACTAATCTAATTATAAATAAAATTTCATTAAACATGTAACGGACCCGTGCGTAGTACGGGCACTCATGTAACTAGTTTAATTCAACTTTTAGTTACCTTATCAAATCAGAATTGAAATTATCAAAAAATAAGTTTTGTTAAGTAGCTTAGTAAATTTTGATAGATTCATTTAAGTTAATCTTGATACAACTAAGTTGCTATCAAAATTAAGAATTACATAGGTTTCAATTGATTCAAATATGAATAGTAGGTAAGATCATATTTAAATACACGATTTCTATTTCACGTACCGGAAAAATTCATATTTCACGCACTGGTTCGTCCGTCACGTACCATATGCATCCGTCCGTGACGGACCAAATGAATCCATACGTGACGCACGAATCAACTTGGTCCGTCACGGACGGATTCATATGGTACGTGACAAACGAACCTCTAAACCAGAAAATTGAATGTTACTTGTCCCCACCTAACTACATTAACTACCCCGTCAAATCTCATCAATATTACGTCCAAAATTAAACCCTAAACCTCTCCATCACTCTTCCCTTTCCCTCCCACAACACATCTTCCATTCTCATCATCTTCAAAGAGTTCATTTCCATAGCAAATGAAGATGGTTTTTCCAACTTCAATGGTGGAGAAGATGTTTCAAGGAGTTACAATTACAATGAGGTATGTTTTTTAAGCTTTTACTTTACATGTTAGTAAAAGTTTAGATTTTTTATGGTTCTTTCTTGTGAATGTATATGATTGAGTTGTTCTTAACCCAAAACAAACACTTTCTTAAGGTAATTTCAGTAGTTGTGAGTACATGTTCATAAAAACTTCATCTTTGATTAAGTTATACTAAAAAGTTGTAGAATTTGTGTTCAAAACTGCATGTTTGATTGTTTCGGCGGTGTTATATTGAGTGCAAAACTGCAAGACTTCATCCTTGTTCAGCCAATGTTTTTTGAAAGAAAAATAGTACGTGACGATTGGATGGTGTTGGTCCGTCACGTATGGATTCGCCTCATCCATCACGGATGAGGCGAATCCATACGTTGGTCGGGCATTACACACACAACCGCAGTTTAGGTATCCTACACCTAAAGAAGTGATTGTTTCTGAAGATTATTCAGAGAAGTTCACCACGGGTGAAGTATTCGGCTCCAGAGATGATGCAATTAAAAGGGCTAGACAAATTGCCTTTGATAATCACTTATGCCTCACTATTGGTCGGGATAGAGACTTTGGTGGAGAAAGCCTTCGGAAGTCATGGTTGCTGTGTGAAAAAGCGGAAATTTACATTCCTAAAGATGAAACTAGAGTAAGGCAAAGAACAAGAAGCAAAAAATGTGATTGTCCCTTCAGATTGTTGTGTCAAGAAAATCCGAGGGACTCATATACACTCAATGTAGTTGTTGGAACCCACAACCATGTCATTGGTGATGACTTGTACGGGCATGCAGTTGCTGGCAGGTTGACACATGAGCAGAAGAAGTTGGTTAAGGTCATGACAGAAAATCATAGTAAACCATCAAAGATTGCAACAACACTTAACCGTGACGAATCATGACGATCCGTCCGTGACGGATGGAGTCAATCCGTCCGTCACGGACCAGATCTGGATGGATCAATTTTGACAGATCTCAGATCTGGATCTGTGCAATTCGAATTTTTTTTGACAAATTTCGTATGCAGATCCATATTCAAAACCGACATTAAATCAATTGAAACAACCTTCAAACATGTTTAAATCCAATACTAGACAAGTAATCCCTAAACGAAAATCATCTAAAATGTCTTAACAACTTCAATAATTTCAAGATAATTCAACTAAGTGAAGAACAAATACAGATTTAACTAAACTTACGGATCGTGACGGACGGATTGAATTGAAACGTGACGGATCGAAGCCTTTGACCTTGGGAGCAAAATCGCGAGTGGGTTGCTGCAAATGAGGGTTGATGCAAAGGGGAGACGAAGTCGCTGCATTTATATGCAGCGACTTCGTCCGTGACGCACGGATTGGGTTGGTGCGTCACGGACGGTTTCATGTGGTCCGTCACGGACGGAGTGCTTTAGTTCGTCACGGTCGGCTTCATTTGGTACGTCACGTACGAAACAGTGCATGAAATAGAAATTTTACCCGTGCGTGAAATAGCAAGGGCCTTTAAATATCTTAATAAAATTTAAAATAACTAATTACGTATAAATAAGATGGAGTTCACTGTTCTAATTTTTAAAAAATCGAGTTTAGGTATATTTTTTAATAAATCTCTATAAATACTATCTTATAGAAAAAAATATCGCGCATACATGCCTTGCATAATTATATTTTTATAAATTTGATTTCATATTACCCGTGTCTTGTAATACATTTATTACGTTTTTTGTATTAATCTTGAGCTAGACAAATATACAATTCCTTAGCTTTGGGTTTGCTATTATCTTAAGTAGTGTAGAACTCGTACCTTGTACGGATAAATATAATTTGAGAAAATAAAAAAAAATATTATGATTGAATTAAATTAATGTTATATCGAAGTATTTTTTTTTAATATAATTCTCGCTGGATCGTTGGAAATAATATGCTATGATATATAGGAATTTATGTAGACTCATTTAGAGAATAATTAATATAAAAATATTATAATGATTATTAATCTAAAAATCTCGATAAAATTATTCATGATTTACAAATTATTTAACGTGGGATATATAATAGATGGTCTTTAAACCAATTTAAACAGATTTTAAATAAATAATTAATGCGTGGTTCAGACAAAAACTATTAGATTAGTAATTATATCTTTTGAATAAGAAAGCCAAAAATATTCATAATATGTATAACACGTGTTTGGATTATAGTAGAAAATTTTTTAAAGGAAAAAAATTAACTAAATCGTGAACATGATTCTCTTTATGTTGAATGTTAAGTATTATAACAAAATCTTTATTTTTTATGTTTTGTTAGTTTGATATTTGAACAATTCATAATCAAATTTTCAAATCTTAACTACTATATTATACCTTCAAATCAAGTTTTTGGTTAAATATGGATAAAAGTCAGGTGAAAATAAAGTGAGGTGGAGATTTCAAAATTATAAAAAAATAAAATTATATATGTATAATTAATGAATAAAACCAATGTAAATCTTTAAAAAACAAATTATATTAAAATAAGATTTATGTTTTTCAAGATAATATATATAGGTAAATAATGGGGATTCGAAATTATTATTACACCCTCAACGATACTTGTAAAAATCACAATATAAAACATGTATTTCTTAATATTTACGAAAATAATAATATAATAAAACTTAGTTACGAAACCAATATTTATCATAGCAAGCTATGATAAATATTTCATGATTTTAAGGGGATATGAGACCAAACGAACAGAAAAGCAACAAAATAATTTTGATATTTCATGAATGGCTTAAAAATGAGTTGCAAATTTCAATGACTTACGTTCAGCCCGAACGGGTCGGTTGGCCCGGTCCGTTTGGGCTGGCGGGCCGGGTGCGGTAACATAGTCAAGCCCGTATGGGCCGCTTGGCCCGGACCGTGGCCCGTATAAAATTTTAATTATATAAAAATATATTAAAAAAATACATTAAAAAAATAATTTAACGGGACGGCCCGGCCCGTTAAATACCAAAAAAATTAAAAAAATACATAAAAAATAATAATTTAAAAATAGGTTGTATGACATGCGGCCCGGCCCGCTCTTCCGGGTGGGCACGGTTACCATCTTGGGCCCGACAAACGGGCCCGGCCCGGGCCCGCAAAAACGGGCTCAAAATTTGGCTCATACCCGGCCCGGGCCCGTGTTTGATCAGGTCTACGTTCGATGAATGGAGACGAAAAAGATCACTTTCTCTTGTAAAATGGGCATCACTCTTACGTTGCTTAAATAATAGGATTGCTTCACATGATTTTAAGGTAATGGTTACAAAATATATTATAACACAAATAAAATTAATAACAAAAAAAATAAAAAAAATAAAGAATTTAATAAAGCAAAAAAAATGATGGTTAACAACTTAGGTACAAAATGAAAGAAATTACATATCTAGAATGGACATGGGCATAGTATTGAGAGACGAAGATACAAAATATATAGCCTCGTGAAAATTATTCAGGATTTCCTTTTTTTAAATAATTAGGAGGGAGTGTAATTTAGAAATTTGTAATTCAATTTATTAAGGATATTCAAAATTTAAAAAGGATTTGGTCTAATGATATCTTTGATATTTTAACTTTTTGTTAAAATAAATATATGAAATAATTCAAAATATATATATATAAAAAATCATTACAAATCATCCAGATAAATCACATTTTTTTGTTTTTTCTAATTACGTAATGGACCCATCTAAAGTTTTAAAATTTTGATTTTAATTTATATCCTTACTTCCGGAAAAAGATAATTAAAAAGTTATTTGAATAATTAATTAATTAGTAGTGGCTGATTTATGTAGGTGTAAAGTTATCTCAAATTCAAATACTTTTAAAATTTGTATACGTACTACATTTTAATTTACTTTGATAATATGTATAATCATATGAAATTGAAAGTTTGTTACGACAAAGATTTACCTAGATTTTTTAGTTAATTTTTTTTTTGATTTAACAAAATTTTCATGGTAATTTATAATTGATAGTTCACGGTTTGTTAGTGAATATTTTCTTGGTGATTAACAAACTCAATTTAAATTTTTAAAACTGAAAAATTATATTTAGCAAAATGATAAGTAATAAGCCCAAAGAAACATTGTAAAATTGGAAAATGGAGATCATGTATTTTTTATGGAAAATTATAATCAAATAAAAATTGTTAAATGGGAACGTACAATATATCAAATTTGTTAAAAATCTGATATGATATAATTGTTGTTAAGATGAGTTGTTAAAACTGAAAGGTTTAGAAGAAAATCTCAAGATTATATAAATTAATTTTGTTAAGATACATTTGTTTGAAATTTCACTAAATTGTTAATAAATATGTATGTGTAATAATATAATATAGTGGGTTGAATTATAAAAGCACATGTACTATGAGTTGAAAATTGTATATATTGTATGATTTGGCCTATAAGTTATATATGCAAAGTCATAAAAATAATATTATTAATTACATAAAAGAATATAAGATGTAATTTATATATATAAGTTTAGTAGGAAATCTATCATATATTAGTTTGACATATATAAGCTTATTTTTTACAATTTGTAGAAATCAAAATTTATAAGAAACGTATATAAGCATTCAACAAAGTTGTATATAGTTTTTATATGTTTGAAGTTAGGTGTGATTAGATATTGTGATTTAAATTGAAATACAATGTTAAAAAAAAGTGGATTAATAACAAAATGACACGTATGATTTGTAGGGCCATAAGCATTCTGGTGACTCGAAATTCAATAACTTTAATATATAAATATATATATTGATGGAATCTGGATCTGGTGAAACAGCTTCTTAAGGTAAAACGGTAGTACAAATGAGAGCCATTTGATTAGAATTAAAGCAATGGCCCAGATTAAAACTAAAAGGGTGTAAATTAATATAGTGGAATGCAAATACACCAAATTCTTTATTCTCCACGTGATTTTAGGGATTTTTCTACCCAAATCTTCTAAAACTTTTCAGCTTCCTTTTTTATTTTTTTAGAAACCGCAATCGTCTCTCTCGGTTACTCCACCAACATCTCTCGGTTACTACTCCCACCAGTCTCTCGTTTACTCCGCCGCTCTCTTTCCATTCGAAGCGGGAGCCCCCGAGTTGAAGAAGAAGGCTTTGAATACATGGTCCGCCATTCAAGACATGTTCTACTCTACCAAGGTATTCAAAAAATCTTTCAATTTTGTGTAATTCGCACCTAACTCATATCTGGTCAGGGCCCCGGAAAGAGCAGAGTTTTCCCTATTTTCACATGTTAAGATTGGAATTGATCATCTAGCGACAGCTTAACCCCTTTGTATTCTAGGGTTTGTGGATGCCATATTCATTTTATTTTCTGGGTGTTTGTTAGGACACTTTTGAGAGGCATAGGGTGGTATTCACAGTGGGTACTTCCATTGCTTCAGTCGCGCTGCATGGATTGGTGAGTTCCTCTATCCCCTAATTATCCCCTAATCCATTGGTCATCTTGTGAATTGTCCCTAGATATAATTTTTTTGAAGATTGGCTAACAAAAATGGTAGTAGTCACCCTCGATACACACAAGAATCAAATGAAGTTATTCTTTAGACAATGTTGACAATGATGAAATGGATGCCTGCTTTTGAAATGTCCCTGGGCATCTCTCTGAAGATTGTGCATCAATGTATGCTTTAATAGGAAATTCTAAAGCAGAACTATGTGGGAATGCAACCATGAAAAAATTGAGGACACATAAGCAGTTTAATCGTGATTTAGTTGAAATTTGTACCTCTTTTTGTTGCTTTTTTTTGGATGTTGATATTTTCTGCTTGTGATTGAAAGAGGTCATTTTGGTGTTATTGCTTGTAGTTGCAAGGAGTTGGAAATCAATGAAAAGGCGGAAGCTCAACCATTTAAATGGGTTGAAGAATCCAACGAGTTGTTGCCTAGTATTGAGAGAAAAAGAAGGCAGATAAAGAGAAAGGAGTTTGTTGGGTGGGGTTCAAAGCAGCTCATCAGTTTTATGTTCTTTAATTTGGTAAGAAAGGGATGAGTTTTGCTTTAGAGTGGAAAGTTATTGATCTTTTCGCTCTTCCTATTCACGATGAAGAAGATTTCCGTCATCGTCTCCGGGACTCCTGTTAGTCACAACCAACATCATATGTTAGGTTAATTTGATAATAAGATATTAGATTAATAAATATATAATTACATTTCGGCAGATTCATGTGGATATATATATATGTGCTTGATTTTCCTATCACATAGTTTTACATCCGCCACCCCACACCTCCTTTAGAGTGGAAAGTTATTGATATTTTCGCTCTTCCTATTCACAATGAAGAAGATTTCCGTCATCGTCTCCGGGACTCCTCTTCACAACCAACAATTTCCAAGCCGACACCGTTCTACCCAGCTTTAGCCCCGTCAGACCACCAATCACCTCGTTGCCGCTCATCTCTGCACTGTTATTCATGTTAACAGTATTGTTTTTCACAGTGATACAATTTATGTGTTTTGATATTTATGTTTTAGATATTGTATATAGGATATTCAGTTTCTCTGTAGTGTTATTCATTATAATAATGTTGATATTCGCGTGGATTCATATGCTGCTTGTTGATGGTATTATATGAGTTATTGATCATTGATATTCACGTTTTTATATGTGATATTCAAATTGTTTGTTGATGGTGTTGTTTGTACTATTTGCAATTGATATTCAAATTGTTTGATGTGATATTCATACAAATGTTTTTGATATTTTTTAGTATGTACGTTTCATGATCTGAGTAGTTGATATTCAATTTTGATGATGTGATAATCACTATGATGTTGTTGATATTCAACATTGTTTTCAGGCCTAATTGTTGCACCGACGAAGAGACGTTTGAAGCTTCATGCCCATCTAACAAAGCACAAGTCATTGCGTAATAGCGATATTCATGTTTGTCATTCCTAATATTCATGTAATCAATACTGATGTTCATGTATATTTTTCCGTGTATAACTATCTGTGTTAGTGTGAAGTGATTATTTTTGGTTTGGGTTATGATATTCATGGTGAAACGTAGTGATATTCATACCAATATAGAATTATATTCATGGTGTAATTGATTATGTTATTCATATATTATTAAGTGGTAATATTCATATTTTAAGTTATGTTATTCATGTCTTTAATTGGTGATATCCATATATTAAACAAAGATATTCATACAAACATGAACGATATTTAAGAAACAATGACAAAAGCAACAAGAACAAATTTACAAATCTACGAATTTGCAAAGCATTAGGACGCTGAAAAAATCAAGTGGTGATATTCATGTTTTAAGTGGAGATATTCACATCCATCGATATTCATAAACACATGAACGATATTCATAAAGGCGTGATCGATATTTATGAACGCTGAAAAATCGTTGAAGAAGAAGAAAATGTATCAGTAGAATGGGGCGGTTTTAGGAAAGAGAAAATATTGTGTTTTCTCTCTCATCTAACAACCTTATTTATTATCTTTTCCTAATTAAAAATTAAATAATTGCCTTATTAGAGTAGATTTGGTGGTTACACCCCTACCATATCTATTGTAAGGCCCAATCATCCAACCATCCATCACCATCAATCCAACGCTCCAGATTAATACTTCTGTTTTATCATAACTCCCGTTTTATCGGAGCGTCCCTCTATATTGATGGGCCATAAAATTTATTCGAGTCATTTTACTGTAAATGGGCCATAAAATTTGTATGTGTAATAATATATTATAGTGGATTTGATTACAAAAGTACATGTACTATGAGTTGGAAATTGTTTATGCTGTATGATTTTATATAGGTCAAATTATATATGCAAACACATGAAAATAATATTACTAATTACATAAATGAATATAAGATGTATTTTATATATAAGTTTAGTAGGAAATCTATCACATATTATTTTGACGTATATTATAAGCTTATTGTATGTATAATTTGTAGAAATCAAATTTTATAAAAAAGTTGTATATAGTTTTTATATATTTGAAGTTAGTTGTGATTAGATATTATGATTTAAATTGAATAGAATTGTTAATAAAAAAAAGTGAATTAATCACAAATTGACACATAGGATTTGTGGGGCCAGAATCAATATGATAGCTGATATGCGGCATATTGTATGGCGTATCTAGGGATTATTAGCATGATTTAGAGGATGTTTGGATATGACTTGATGGTAATTCTGTAATCCGAAAGAGAAGACGAGAAGTGAAGAAATCATGAGATTTACAGAGGTTTGAAGTGCATTGAAGAGTAGAAGAACAGTGTGCTGAATTCAATTGCTTCGTTCTCTTTACTCAGATATCCAAATGGAGTGATTCTAATTCGAGGAGTTAGATCTTGAAGTCTACTGCAAGTCCTCAAAATATGAGCGCAATCCGAGTTGGGAATCAAACGTTATGACGTTTGTACGGAAGTGTCGCAGCTGCTGGAGTACCACCGCACCCGCGGCAACATCACCGCACCCCGCGGTGAGCCAGCAGGAAAGAAGGCGCGAAGTTCCGAAGTTCTGGAAGACCACCGCACCCCGCGGTGGGTATTGCCGCACCCAGCGGTGACGATGCGCTGAAGACTTTCCCGGATTTATTTCCGGAATTTCTATTTCCTTTTTATTTTATTTCTGAAACTTTGTTTCCAAGTTTGTTATTTCCTTTTATTTATTTTCTGAATTATTTTCCCTAGTATTTAAGGATCTAACCTAGACTTTGTTTAAGAAAAACCTAATTGCCACCTTTCATAGTTTTTTCTCTCACAAACCCTATGAAGAACTAAACCTCCATTGTTGTACTTGACGTTTTGAAGCCTTCAATTGATTGGTTGTGAGTTTTCTACTCTTGTTCGTTTTCCTATCTAGTTGTATTAATTCTCTTGCTCTTGAATGTTTATTGAATCTTATTGGTTTATCTAGACTGATCACCTAGGTTTATTGATATTATCCATATAGCTAGGACTTGTGATTCTGGGTTCGGGTTGCATATCTAGTAGCAAACACGATTTACATAAGCGGGTTGCGAGTGTTCATCGTGAGAGAGAGTTAATTGCATGCTTATAGTAACGGGTTGTTTCTATTGCATGTATCTTGTTGAATCCTTGGTTGAATGCTATTGTTTTGTTGAGTCTTGAAGGTTTTCGGATTTGATTTAGTAATAAGTACTATTAGGGCTGGTAGAACTAATAGTTACATATGATCGGGATAAGAACAACTAAAGGAAAGATAAGAACTTGAGATTGATAGAATTCAGTGATCAACCATATCTCTTGTTGTGTGGATCTTTGTCAGGTGTGACGCTTTTCCCAATCATATTCACAACCTTTGTCTGCGAATCTATTTACTTGTCTACTTGTTATTTGGTTACGAAAATCATACAAACTCTCCCCTAGTTCCTAGTTGGTGACTTACAATTAGTTGAATTGATAATCTGATTCTCTGTGGGATTCGACCCTTATTTGCTCAAACTACTTGTTTAGGTTTGTTAGGATTATTTTGTTTAGGTGTCACGACAACGCCTATCAGTAGCTTTAAATTAATTTGCTTTAATATATATATATATATATATATATATATATATATATATATATATATACTATTGATAATTCTACAATAAAACAACATTAAAATTAATTTATTAATATATATATATATATATATATATATGAGTTTGGTAATTTTTTAATAAGAAAAATCATCAATATATACTATTGATAATTCTACAATAAAACAACATTAAAATTCTTTTAATTAAAATATTACAATTACATTTAAAAACTTGTGATATACGTACGTAAATTCATATGTAACATGGATCAATAATACAACACTTAACAAAATCGATAATAAATATTTTTAACATTAATTAATTGAAAAAATCAATAATATCCACACAAAGAAAGATAGAAGAAATAGTTAAAATATACATGGATTATGGCATTATTTTTATACAATGTTAATAATTCTTTATGAATTTAATTATTTATTAATAAAATGTTACATATTATTTTTTGAACTTAAGGTCGAACTGTAATATATGGTTTATTAAAAGAAACATGGTATATTGAAAATGAAAGAAGCCTGATATAACTTTTTTTATTTACGGTTGAATAATTAATTTTAGGAAAAATTAACATAATTCCTTTTAAAATATATTAATATAAATTTTATTATATATGGCTGAATCTTAACCAAATACTACTTGAAGTGTAAAACTATGTGATAGGAAAATCAAGCACATATATATATCCACATGAATCTGCCGAAATGTAATTATATATTTATTAATCTAATATCTTATTATCAAATTAACCTAACATACAGCTTTGTTCGATCAAGTAAAATAAGTTAGACAATAACTGGTCGATTAATTAGGTATAAATAAGGTGAGATTCACTGCTTTAGTTTCTTTGAACATACCAAATGATATGACATATCTAAATGTCAATACTTAGGCGAAAATGCGAAATCAATGTAAAACCTAAATATAGACAAAATCAATGTAGGCTGACACAAAAGTATAAGACTTCTACTCTAGTATATTTAGGTAAACAGATAAATAGATATATAGATATGGATGTGAAATTCAAATCAAACTAACAATCTTAATGCCTTTTGCTTTGTAAAATAAATATAGTATGAAGAAAATTTAATCAAAACAATATCTAATAATTTTAGTACTTATATTTGATGAATAAACATAGACTAAACAATAATAATTACAGTACATACAATACAATATTCTAATTACTTACTTTTATCAATCAATAGTTATGATTTACAATATCTTAACCAAAATTTCTGATGATCTAATTTTACCGACTAATATATAAAGCCTATATCTAGTGATTTTGACTCTGTAGAAATCGAATACAAATATAAACGAAATCAAAAAGCGAAAAAACTAGAAGAAAGCAAATTCTTATATATATAAACCAAGATTTAATATAAAATGTTTAAGGTCTCAACTAGAACACCCAAGAATACTAGATAAGAAATCAAGAGGCAAATATAAAAGAGCTAAACAAATGTAAAGAGAAGAGGACATGAGAGTGGAATGGGTGACATGAAGAGAATCCAAAATCCGGATCTCATCACCCGCTACTAGCACCAACTCTTTAGTCTTTCTCCTTCCTAGCTTGGATTGAATGGAACTCTTTGAAGAACACTAGAGCAAGAGCCAAACAAAGGGAAGACAACCCTTGTAAATGTCTTTGCTGTCTGCGTTCCAAAACTTCAGCAAAAGAAAAAAATCACACCTCACGGCCAGCTAGGGAGCAGCTTTATAGATGCTGATTTCTGGGGCAAAGTAACAGCTGTGGCCAGTTGTGAAAGAGTCCAAAAAGGCTGAGAAATGGGCCAACCTGATGGGCTAATATTGCCTTCCAATTTGGGCCAATTAATTGAGCCCAAAGGTTGCAACATTAGCCTCTCGGTCAGCCTTTCCCAACATAAACTAAACTTGAAATTACAAACATTTAACTCTACAATTTGCCCCCTTAATTTCTAGTTTACAAAGGTGTAAAATGTCTAGTTTTGTCTGTTCTTGGGATTTACATCTTTTCTATCACTGGCCTTTTTTTTGTTGTTGTTGTTGTTGTTGTATCCTTCTCAATGCAAGTTGTACTCGATCACATGCAAGAATTCCCTGCAAAAATGAAACTTATCAGTTGTGACAATTTTTGTTCCAAAGTCTGCAGGATTAACCTTACCATCGATCTTCTTGATTGAGAATTCTTTTTTATCAATTTTATCTCTAATAAAATGATATCTAACATCAATGTGCTTAGTCCTCTCATGATAGACAGGATCTTTGCACAAATAAAGTGCACTTTGACTATCCATATGCAACACAGAAACATAGTTTTTTCTTTCTATTTCTCTAAGTATACCTTGGAGCCAAATTGCTTCCTTGGAAGCTTCAGTGACAGCTATGTATTCTGCCTCGGTAGAGGACAAAGCTACAATAGGCTGCTGTTGAGCTTTCCAAGATATGCAATTTCCACACCAAGTATATAAATAGGAAGTAGTAGATTTTTTATTATCTTTGTTGCTAGCATAGTCAGAATCCACAAAACCAAACAGCTCGGTAGGAGAAGTATGCTTACCATAAACCAAACCCACATTCACGGTACCTGCAATGTACCTCAAAAGGTACTTCATAGCTATCCAATGCTTTTCACAAGGGTTAGACATATGTCTACTCAAGACACTAACAACAAAGGCAAGATCGGGTCTAGTACAAATCATGGCATACATAATAGAACCTACAGCAGCATCATAAGGCACAGATTTCATACGTTCTTCTTCATCACTAGGTAAAGGCAACTTGGTCTTAGTGAGGTCAAGATGCCCCCCTAAGGGAATAGGAGAAGTTTTAACATTTGAAACCTTAAACCTTTCAAGGACTTTCAACAAATAATCACTTTGAGAGAGAGAAATCTGATGTTTAGATCTATTTCTAACAATTCTTATACCAAGAATTATTTGGGCAGGGCCCAAATCCTTCATGTCAAAGAAATGTTTTAAAGATACTTTAACATCAGAAATTTTTCCCTTTGACTTGCAAACAAGCAGAATATCATCAACATACAGCAAGACATACAAGGGACAATCAGAATTGACAGATTTGAAATAAAGACAAGGGTCATAACTACTCATGGTAAAACCTAGGTTTTTCATGCATTTGTCAAATTTAATATTCCACTGCCTAGGGGACTGCTTCAAGCCATATATGGATTTCTTTAACAAGCATACATGATTAGGCTTTGATTTATCCACAAATCCCTTAGGTTGTTTCATATAAATAGTTTCATTTAGGTCACCATGCAGAAAAGCAGTTTTAACATCCATTTGCTCAATTTCATAGTCATAAACTGTAGCCATAGCAATCAATAACCTCAAAGTCTTATATTTCACAACATGAGCAAAAATTTCATTGTAATCTTCACCTTCCTTTTGGGTGAATCCCTTAGCAACCAACCTGGCTTTGTATCTAGGTTGGTCCCCAGGGTTCACACCATCTTTGAGTTTATAGATCCATTTATAATCAATAGTCCTAGCATTTTCAGGTTTAGGAACTAATTGCCAAGTCTTATTGGTCAACATGGAATCTATTTCCTCATTCATAGCAATATTCCAGAATTTTGCATGAGCACATTTAACAGCATGTTCAAACAAATCAGGAGTATAAGCATTCAAAACCTCAGCAATCACAAAAGCAAACTGAACCTCATTGTCATAATATCTCCTATTAGGGATCCTTTCACGGGGAACCCTGTCTCTAGTCAATTGATAATTAGACAGATTTGGCACTTCAACAAAAGGCCCAACTTCAAAATTTTCAGAAGAAGAAGGGACAGAAGAAGAGGGGATTTCAGAGGGGATAGAAGAAGATGAACAATGAGGAGGATGGTTACTTACCTGCCCACCTGATTGGTGAGGCTACACATCCGAGTGCGCTTCAGTACTTGATTGAATATTTTCTTGCTCATTAGAAAATCCAGAATTGCTAGAACTTCCAGAATGCAGAGAGTTTTCAGAAGATAATGGTTCAGGAGAATAACCAATATCAAACTCTTCCTCAAGAGGCACAGTAGGAGCATTTGGAATATAGAAGTGAGTTTCATCATTGTTGGGCCTGTCTAAATTCTCAGAAGAAGCAGTTAGACGATTTTTAAAATAAAACTCACTTTCATTGAAAGTGACATCTCTACTAATTATTACTCTATACCCACCTGGTTGTATGAGTAATAATTTGTAGCCTTTTACCCCTTCTGGATAACCAAGCATAACACACTTTTGGGCCCTTGGGTTTAACTTTCCAGCAGATTGTTGGGCATAAGCTATGCACCCAAAAGGTCTTAAGTGAGCTAGACTTGGCTTGGTTCCACTCCACAACTCTTGTGGAGTTTTAAAACCAATGGCAGAGCAAGGGGATCTGTTTATTAGGTATGAAGCAGTGATGACTGCCTCACCCCAAAGGGAGTGTTTCATCTCTGCACTAATGAGCATGCACCTTGCCTTTTCAAGCAAGGTTCTGTTCATTCTCTCAGCAATGCCATTCTGCTGAGGTGTGCCTGGCATAGTTAAGTGTCTCTTAATACCATTAACATGACAGAAATGATCAAAATCATGATTGCAGAATTCTAGACCATTATCTGTTCGAAGACATTTCACTTTGAAATCAGTTTCACCCTCAACCTTAGTTTTCCATAACTTAAAGTTGTCAAATGTGTCACTTTTGGCATTTAATAAGTACACCCAAACCTTTCTTGAATAGTGGTCTATAATTGAAAGAAAATATTTTCTTCCACCTATAGTATCCACTTGGGCCGGACCCCAAAGGTCTGCATGTACATATTCTAAAGGCTTTTGAGCAACAAAAGATGACTTACTAAAGCTGGATTTAACTTGTTTTCCAAAAATGCAATTTTCACAATTTCTTAAATCTGAGGGCTTTTGATCAAAGTGACCATGTTTGAACAGATAATGTAGTCCTGTGTTTCCTATATGTCCTAGCCTAGCATGCCACATTTTAGTATGATGCATACTCATGCAAACATTCAATTCAATAGAAGAACTAGACAAAACAGGATTACCAACAACATGATATAAGCCATTCTTTTTTACACTTTTAATTAAGATTTTTTCATTTCTGGAAACATTTCTAACACCATTATGAGTGTGAATATGACAGTCAAGATCATCAAATATGCTTTCAGATAATAAATTCCTCCTAAGATCAGGTACCCACCTGACCTGTTGGAGCACCCTAACCTTCCCATCATGCATCAAAAAAGGAAGGGAAATTCCTGTTGGTGCCCCTGAGTTTAGGGTTATTCCTGTTGGTGTCCCACGATTAAGTTTTTTCCTGTTGGTACTCCTAAGGTTTTGGTTTGTTCGCTTTATAACCAAATTTTTTCATATCCGTATCATTTCGGTTCAAATTGATCAAATCGAAGCTCATCATTATGTTTATTGACATCAACTTAGTAGGATTCGACTCCTAAAACAATCAAATCCATACCCAAACCATTCCGATTTGAATTCTTAAGGTCAAAACGGGTTGTTGCTTCGAAATTCAAATCGATATGGTTCGGACATGGATTTGGGTATTTTAGGAGTCAAATCTTACTAATTTTAGGGCGAGGAACACAATGGTAGACTTGGATTTAATCAATTTGAACTAGAATGGTACAAACATGAAAATGTTTGGTTACGAAGCAAACAAACCCAAACCTTAGGGCCACCAACAGGAAAAAACTTAATCGTGGGACACCAACAGGAATAACCCTAAACTCAGGGGTACCAACAGGAATTTCCCAAAAAGGAATGTTACCTATGCCTTTGATTTTTAAAGAGGAATGGTCGCCCAACCTTACCTCTCCCTCATTACATTCATGCAGAAAAACAAAATGATGCTTATGAGGAGTAACATGCATAGTGCAACCAGAATCCAATATCCAAGAATCAGAATCATCCACAGATGCACACATAAGAAGTTCATCAGAATAGAAATGGTATGATTCTAAAATAGCAGTTGTACCATTCTGTGATTTACTTGATTCATCTTTCTTCCTTTTGAAACATTCAGAAATATAATGACCAAGATTACCACAGTAATGACACTTAACATTTTTCTTATCAGTTTTAGAATTAGAATTACCAGGGCCAGAGTTAGAATTAGAAGAGTCAGAAGCCTTATCTTTCTTCTTCTTATTCTTATTCTGGTATTTGGATTTTCCTTTAGAAAACAGAACCTCAAATTTAGCATATTTATCATGTTTTCCTTTAAAGACTTTCATAATCTCATTTTTCTGAACAATAGATTCAACAATCCTCTTTTTAGTCAAATCCTCAGTACCAAATTGTATCACATCTTTAAAATTATCAAATTGGGAAGGCAGTGAATTAAGTAAAATCACAGCTTGGTGAGTATCCACAATTTTATCATCACACCTTTCTAGTTCCTGAGTCATACGAAGAAATCTATCTAAGTTATCATTCAGAGACACAGAAACATCCATTTTGAAATTAAATATGCGACACAACCAGCTAATACGAGAAGGGAGAGATTTCACCAGAAAGAGGTATTTTAATGCCTTCCAAAGATTCTTGGAAGAGTCAATAGTGACCACTTGACGAGCTACTTCATCAGATAAGCGGATCATAATTTCAGAATGAGCTATATGATCCATTTCCTTTTTAGCAGCAGCATCAAAGTCAGTGGGATAATCTTCTTCAATAGCACACCAGCATTTCTCCTTAATCAAAATAGCTTTCATCTTGACTTGCCACATTGCAAAGTCGGAGTTGCCATCAAATGGCTTGATACGAACAGAGGATTCAGACATGAGGAATTAGTGAAGGGAAAAAACAGAATGAGATAAGAAGTGCAGGAATACGAACTAGCAAGCTTCAAATTAATTTTGAGGCACTAATTCGAGAGTGGAGAGACAAAGAGGAGATCCAAATTTATTTTGGACTCCTACTTCGCTTCAGCGAGCTGAAAAAGAACACGAAAAAAGAATTTCGCAATCTCAAGAAGATGTCCACACCCTTTACAAATTCGAATCCAAGGTACTAAGGCCTTTCGGGATCTCGAGTTCGTTCTTAGGGAAGAACAAGACAGCAAACAAGACTAGAAAAAACAAATCTAAGGTTGTGAGCTACTCAAGCTACACTCTTAGATTGAAGTTCATAAACCTTTAGGAAATTAAAGCTAGGTTTTTCAAGAGATTCTTAACTTGAAATCCTTGACTTGTATTCCGTAAAGCAGAGACGACACTTCAAAACTTTAGATCTGAGCCTCAAAAGCAACGATGCTTTGAGAACCTCGATCGTTGTTTGAAGTAGCCCTATTTCGCCAAAAGACAGATTCGGTTTTTGAGAGCAAAAATGCTCTAAAAAATAATCCAAGCGAGACAAATATAGAAGATCGAAAAAAAAAACAACTCAAGACTTTAGATCTGATTTCCAAGAGCTATAAGCTCGAAAAAGCATAACGTAGCTTGAGAAAAAAAAAAGACGAAGACCTTTACTTGACTTTAGATCTGACTTTTGAAGGTAAAGAACTTCAAAAATCAGGACGTAGCAAGAAGAAAAACGACCCTTTAAAACAAAAGAGAACGAAATTCAAGACTTTAGAATCTGATTTTGAAGGCCACACGACCCCAAAAAATTAGAAACGTAGCTTGAATAAACCTTTTGCTCTGATACCAATTTGTAGAAATCGAATACAAATAGAAACGAAATCAAAAAGCGGAAAAACTAGAAGGAAGCAAACTCTTATATATATAAACCAAGATTTAATATAAAATGTTTAAGGCCTCAACTAGAACACCCAAGAACACTAGATAAGAAATCAAGAGGCAAATATAAAAGAGCTAAACAAATGTAAAGAGAAGAGGACATGAGAGTGGAATGGGTGACATGAAGAGAATCCAAAATCCGGATCTCATCACCCGCTACTAGCACCAACTCTTTAGTCTTTCTCCTTCCTAGCTTGGATTGAATGGAACTCTTTGAAGAACACTAGAGCAAGAGCCAAACAAAGGGAAGACAACCCTTGTAAATGTCTTTGCTGTCTGCGTTCCAAAACTTCAGCAAAAGAAAAAATTCACAGCTCACGGCCAGCTAGGGAGCAGCTTTATAGATGCTGATTTCTGGGGCAAAGTAACAGTTGTGGCCAGCTGTGGAAGAGTCCAAAAAGGCTGAGAAATGGGCCAGCCTGATGGGCTAATATTGCCTTCCAATTTGGGCCAATTAATTGAGCCCAAAGGTTGCAACATTAGCCTCTCGGTCAGCCTTTCCCAACCTAAACCAAACTTGAAATTACAAACATTTAACTCTACAGACTGGAAATTCAAACTATTATAAAAAACTAATATCTAATGCATTTCAACAAATTTTTTGATGATCGCCATATCTGATTTTGAGCAAGTCTGCGACCTCCGTATATCATTCCTCCAGCTTCTAATCAAAGTTGATGTTATTGAATTGGAACTTTAAGAATTTGAAAGAAAGAATAAAGATGATCAAAGAGAAATGAAAAGGAAGATTATTGTGGGAAATGAAGTGTAAACTGTTAGTCATTATAAACAAACGTTGTAAAACCTTTGAAGAAAAGAAGGCTTTTATAGAGAAGTAGGATAACAAATAATAGAATTTTTTTTCCAAAGTACGCTCTTTTTACAAACTTAATCCCGAAAGGAAACTTATTCTTAGAATAGGCTGATTGCTTTAGGCTCAGCCTAAGTCGCTGGACGAACGAGCGACTATCTTAAAAAAAACACGGTGAAGGAAACAACGACTTATACCGAAGTAAAAAAGAAGGGAAGAGTCGCTGCACAGTGCAACGACTCACTGACGAGGGCATTGAAGAGCTGAACATATAAAGCTGAAAAGGAAATTGGATGGGAGAATCGCCGATCGGAGGAGCGACTAACAGGAGAAGAACCTCTGAACAATGCAGCAACTGCCCTCCCTTTTGTTCCATTCTTTTCAAAAAAAAAATTAAAATCTGCTTCGGTATAAGCAGTTGTTTCCTTCACCGTGTTTTTTTAAGATAGTCGCTCGTTCGTCCAGCGACTTAGGCCGAGCCTAAAGCAACCATCCTATTCTAAGAATAAGTTTCCTTCCGGGCTTAAATCGGGAATAAGTTTGTAAAAAGAGCGTACTTTGGGAAAAAATTCCAAATAATATTATGATATCAATGTATATATAATAATTATACGATTGCAATTTATAAAATTTTATACCCTTATCATGTTTTATAATGAATATGTTAAATATTTTTAATCTAACGTTTTTTCTACGATAGTTCTCATATTAATTTAATTTGATCTCAAAAAGAATCAAAATTTTCAACATCTTTTCGGAACATCTGTTTACCAGGCATTGTCATAGTTGATATATCAATTTTCTATCAAGTCATGATTTAATTGAAAGAATCTCATATTAGAAATGGATATATTTTCGTAAGAATTATATAGATTTGGATCACATTATATTAAATATTTATTAATTATCTATTCGTTAAAGAGACATATATTTGGCACGATTGAACTGGGTGTGTTAGATGAATATTGATAATAAATAACATTATATGATAACTTTATACTTCAAAATGCATTCAAATTTTTTTATAGGAAACACAAACTATTATTAAAGAAAAAGAGAAAATCGATTACAAGCCAAGAAACTTGACATTTGTGAGATAGGAAAGAAAACTATCATTGTCAAAACAGGCAAGGAAAAGCTAAATTGAGGAACAAACAGTAAATTACATAGAACAAAAGATGCTAGTAAAAGAAAACCAAAAGAAACTAACAAACCAAAATAAGGTCTAGGCAAAACAACGACAAAACAAGAGTCCCCCAATATTTGACAATCAGAACCGACAAAAAGTGGAGAAAATCCAAACTCCAAAGCAGTGAGAAGACCTCAGGAAACAATCCTTAATTCTAATAGATCGGTGATTGTATGGTTATTTCATTAATTGGGTTTTCATATGCTGCTATGACTGGATGGCTGGATGAGCTGAATAATGGGTATTGTACATCGGCTATGGTATTACACATAAAGAAGCCCTCAATAATGGGTCTGCATTGGTAGAGCCATGAATGGGAAAAATGGAGGTCATATCTACTACAACATTGTTACTGAACACATTGAGCAAAGTTGGATGTGTGCTACTTTATAGGACATCTACTGCAAACTCGTGTTTTTTTTTTTGTTTTTTTTGCAAATTGGTGTTCATGGCCTATCAATTGTATTTGGTGTTAATATTGTTCCAATATTATAGTTGTCAATTTGGTAATTCTCCCAAATTTGTAATAAGTTTTGAGGACAAAGCTTTATAAGAGTGTAATGTCATGAATGGGATATTAGAGTGTTTAGGTGATTAGTATAAATATCATCAATGATCTAATTGGAGAACTTTTCTGGAAAATAATAATAACAACTACTCTACTCTATTTTATTTTCCTAACCCTCTTTCCTCTTCTTCCTTAATCTCTCAACCATTTCTAACTCTACCTTTAGCTTCTGCCAAGCTTTCCCATGACAGTTTATCCCTTTTAAAGATTCTCCCTACCACAGTCAAAGATTCATCAAAAAGGGCAAGAGAAGCCATTATCAGCCTAACCATCAGGAAAACAACTAGCACCATAAGGAAAACAACAAACAAAAGATAGAGCATAAGACTGTGCAAAAACAAAATCAACCTAAAATAGAACAACACCGCCATCACTATCATGGCTAAATAAAGAAAAATTAGCTAAACAGGTTGGAGTAGATTTCCCAAATCACAAAATCCTTCCAAAGCTTTCAGACAAGCTTCATAGAATTTCTCATGGCATGCAGAATGAAAGGAAAAGTTGTGAGCAACTTCCCAACCAAAGCTATGGAGGTCGTTCGCGCAGGAGATGAAGAAGACTGGGCAGGCCAACCAATTTCTGCCTTAATTTCCTCGCTACGCAGGAGAAGAGCAGAAGACTAGCTACGAAATACGGAGCAGAGAAGACCGAAACAGAGGAGGCCGAGAACACAGTGAAGCACGAAGACGAGAAGACCAAACAAAAGCAGAAACTTACAGAACAAAAAAGGGGAAGACGCTGGAAACGAAGAGGTCGAACAACATATGCAGAAGATGATCGAGAAGAGCGAGAAGCCAAAACTAGCACCAGGCTAGACAAACCCTCACTGACTGGAGGAAAAGAGAGGTTTCCTACAAGCAGAGGAAACCCTCCCATAATGTATTCAAACTTATTTGTTAAAAATCTAATTAATAGAGTTATAAATAAAGCTAAAAAAATTTAAATAAAAACTACTAAATAATACTAACGAAACATAACAAATGAAATTAAAAGATTTAGAATTACAAAATATAGTAATTATTTTCATATTGAATTAATTTAATCTCAAATCTTAAGTAATAAATCTATCAAAATAATTATTATTTTTCATATCCTTTCGGAACTTCTATCCTTCTCATAGTTGATAATCCAATTTTTTTTAAGTTGTGGAGTAAGATGGATAATTCTCATTTTTTAGTTAATTTACTTTTTTTAACTTAGTTTAATTTTTTTTAGTTACGGATAGACATGTCAATCGGGTCGGTCAATTCGGGTTCGGTTCAGTTATTTCGGGTTCGGGTTGAGAATGGATAGAGTAATTTCGGATAACATGTCAAGTTGGGTCGGGTCATTACAAGTCAACGGGCGGTTCAGGTTGACCAACGGGTCAAGAGCGTCATTTTTTTAATATTTTGTTCACTATTTAAATATTATTAAATAGTCATAAACTAATTTAAATATGTCAAAATAAGTTCAAATGAATTAAAAATTAGAAATATTATTAATTATTTTAATATGATTGATATTAGTAGACCAAAATCATATTTTATTTTAAATTTTAATTTATAAAATTTTGAATTATAAAATTTATATAAGTACAACAATGTTCTTTTTTTAGGATAATTGAGCATATTACCATTATTTATATGTCATTTATCATATATATTTTATGTTATATTTTATTAATACTCCACATTTATTGTTAATCGGGTCGGGTTCGGTCTCAGTAAATTCGGATTCGGTAAATTCGGGTTACCAAAAATTTCATTCGGGTCATGTCAGGTCCAAAAGCGGGTCGGTCAGGTCGGTAAAACGGGTTCAGTCACTTTTTGACAGCTCTAGTTACGGATCATAGTTGATAAGTGAATAAATTTCAAAAAAATCAAGGTTGTTAATTTTGGATTTTTTAAATTTATTTATTTAATTAAAAAAAATTATATATATCATTAAACGAGACCCACTATTATAATTTTTTGTTAAAAAGATGGATGATGTGGCGGATGATGGTTGGATGAGTGATGACACGTATGCAAATTAAACGTGGTGCCGACACATAGGATTTAGGCATCTCCTTTAGTATATATATAGATAGCTTGATGAACTTTTAAATGGTTTTATGAAATCTTGTCTGATTTCATTCCTTATGTTTTCTTCACCTGTAATGGTTGTCCTCGTGTGTGCGAATTTCCTTTATCATTTTTCTATTCCTTCGTCCTGATGCTATTTTATGAAAATAGTTAGTATTTGTATCATTGAGTTTTATGTGTTTAGTTATTGCTCGCTGGTTCCAATAAATCTTCTGAAAGTTGAGCAACTTATCCTTTTTCATGATTAGTCTTGATTGTTTTTGAGCAAGTTCATTATTTGGTACATAGCTAATTTCAGTCTGGATGTTTATTAGTTCATCCTTAATATTTTGCAGTTGTATAAAGATGTTTTCAAAGGTGGTTTTGTTCCAAGCTTTGGCTTCTTTTTTTAGTAGCTGTGTTTTTTTTACTAAGTCGTACATTCTAGATCCATGATGTTGAACTTGCCAAGCTTGTTTAACAAAGTTCTTAAAATCTTTTCTACACATCCACATTTTTTCAAATTTGAAAGGTTGATTTTTAAATGGTGTTGTTGAAATGAGTTCAATCGATAGCATGCAATGATCCGAAGTAGTGAACTCATGGTTTTTAGTTTGAAGTCCAGGGTACCATTGAATTACCTCATGGTGAACCAAAACTCTATCCAAATTTTCATAAATATTGTTGATTTTTGTTCCATTTCGTCTCCAAGTAAATGTATTAGAGTTGGAATGTCGATAAGGTTACATGTGTCTTTATTAAAAACCAGACGATTGTAACAATTTGTTTGTGGTTGTGAGACACCCGATTTTTCAAGCAGTCTTGTATTTCATTAAGGTCACCCATCAGAATACAAGGTAGATGACAATTTGTAATGGAATCGTTAATGTCATCCCAAAATTTATCATTTTTCGATTCATTTGGCGGTGCATAGGTACAAATAATCATTATTTTATTTAATGTAATCATGTTAGAATATCGTAAGGTGATAAATCTTGTATCAATTTGGTCTAATTCAATAAGTTCATTAGTCAATTAGTATGATTTCCATAAAACACACAGTCCTCTTGAAAATCCCCATAGTAGGAGAAAATGCACATTTGTCAAAACCAGCTGTTCCAAACATTAGCATTTGGTTGTTTATTTGTTCTAATTTATAGTAGTTCTAGTAATTGAATTCTTTCTATTTTATAGAAGAAGTCAATATTTGTCCACAAATTCTTTCTTCCAAAACTTCTGCAATTCTATGTTGTAATCTTCATATTAACCCCTTGTAGATGAAAATAGCCAAGGTCATCATTTCTGTTTTTGTAGTGATAGAGTTTTTCTTATTATTTTTTAATATCCAAATTGAGTTAAGAACAAGATACCAATTAATAGTAGTTGTTATTTGATGTGTGCCATCTGTTGAGCAAGTATTCTGGATTATAGTATAGCAACTAACATCATCAAGCATGCCACCATATAAATAAGAGAGAGCGTGTAGATTAATATTGGAAAGGTAAAAAATGTAATTTCGATTGCAAATCAGAAAGCAATGTAGTAGTTCTGTTGAGAACTATATCTCTAAGATTTTGTCATGTGCTTCCATTCGACAATAAAAGGTATTATTCCAAGAGAACTGGATAATTGAGAGAGTCATGTGTACATTTTTTTTAACATAAAATGCAGTCTGGTATCTGCCTTGAAAAATTGTTTTTCCACATTATGGGGAGGCTTAGATATTCCATCATTGTCTCCTTATGTTATATTTTGTACATGTTGCATAACATGTAAGATAGGAGATGTGGTTAATATAAGTGTCATAGAGTTCATGTAGTAGTAATAGTAGCACATATACTTAAGGTAAGTGATTTCAGAGCGGAAACATAAGTATATATCTTCAAGTTTCCAATGCCTAGCTAAATAGAGCCTTTCCTTGTAGAGGTTAAAATTATCAAGGGTAAAATAGTTTTCGGGATTAGACTCACCAGGTAGCATCTGGTTATTTGAGACCATCAAGGTTCATGAGGAGAAAGAGACAAGGGCCACAAGGCCATAAACACCAGAAAGCATGTTCACAAAGCAACACCAAAGCAAAGACCAAAGAGCATGAATAAGAAAATAAGAAAGAAGAGAGCAAGATTTACCAAGACAAACAAGACCCACACATAAAACACAAATTAAATAAAAAACAAAGAGACAAAGAAGAAAGTAGCAATACTATTAAACCGAAAAAGGAGAACAAGGGAGGAAAGGATAGAAGTCTCAATAATCACACAGAGTAAGAAAAAATCAAGCCAATGATCAAACAAATAGTTGCTACAAGAGTCAAGTTATGGTCATTTGTTCTGCACAAGTTAATGTGACAATGAGTTAAACAGTTAAAGAGACATATATATCCAATGGTCATATACAAAACACCAAGCATACTTTAAAAGCTCATAATCATTCTTCATAGTTACAACATAATTTTCCAACAATCATACATAGGGCCATAAACACACATTAGGGAGGCTTAGCTCCATCAAAAGGATACAGATCAAGGTTCCACTGTAAGAGGTGACACTACTATTCAAAAAGGGGATAAAGTGATTCACCAATTTACCGATTCTAGTCTAAGTACAAAACCTAAAACCTTGATGAGATGTACTTAACATAATTAAAACTTCATTTTTCACATCCTACAGTCCAGAGGAGGCGGTGTCTTCCTCCAGAATCTGAGACAAGGGCTCATTGATATGTTTAGATTTGTCATACTACATCATAGGAGGATCTGGGTTGTCAATGGTGATGTTCTGTAAAGGGTTCACAAGCTCAGTCATGTTGTCTTTAGACTTAGTTTCACATAGGAAGGCATCAAGCATGTTAGTGGACATCACAACCCATTCACCATTGTCATCCTGCTGATCATCTTTCTCTAGCACGTATTGTAGCTCATGGCCTGCCATCTTAGGTATCACTTCATTGTCATGCACAAGTTCACGAACTAGAGGTGCCATCAGGCACACCTTTGGCTTGTCATCATTAGGATGTTGCAAGACAAAAGGATGGGTTAAGTTGATAGGAAGTTTAGGATTAGTGTTGGGGTTGATAGAGGGAGTAGGAGCATGAGTTTTACACTGAGCAGAGGTAGGAGAAACATTTTGGTTGAAAATAGAGAAGCCATTATTTCTTTTTTGTAAGCCAATAGTGGTGCTAGGTTCAGAGGGGGTAGAGGACTTATTTTTCTTAGTATTGGACACATCATGCCACTTGTGAGAGGTTTTAGAGTTCTCAAATGAGTCACCTTCAGAATCAATGAGCAACCTAAGTTTCAGAAAGGTCATCTGAATCGATTGAGGTTTAGCATTTCTCAGGGGGCAAGTATCAAAAGTATGCTTAAGAGCACCACAATTTCCACAGCCCTTAGGGTATTCTTTAAACCAGAGCTTAAACTCCATGGGTTCCCCAATTTCATTAGGGATAACAATAGTTGTGTGGATCACAATGGACACATCCACATTGATGCATACACAAGCATAGCTCACATCACAGTGGACACATCCACATTGATGCACACACGAGTATAGTTCACACGTTGTTTCTTCTCAGTAAAGGGGTCCAACTTAATAAGGGTGCCAAGATTATTCATTTCCACAATGGTACTTATAACATCAAAGATAATATACTCAACAAGCAACTGAGAGATACAAATCCATATGTCAACAATAGAGATAGGTTCAGAGAAAGGGTGAAAATTAGAAGACCAAGGCCTCAGAAGGAGCTTACCAAAACCATGGTAAGGCCTACCATCCTAGACCCTCTTTTGATCAATAGGGTTAGCAACCTTAATTCAAACCACATATTAGGTTTTTTTCAAGGATATCAAAGCTACCCTTATCAAACTTCCAGTCATCTTTTAATTTAGCTCTAAGATTAGAAAATTCAACAACCTCTCTAATAACATATTCCAATAAAGGGGATTCTTTTAGCTTAAGGATATTTTTTCTCACACCAACGAGTTTGGAGAAATATAGATTCATATCAATGGTAGGTTTATTCAATATAGGATTGGTGACATGGAGGTCAGTATTGGTAATTTTAGGTTCAGTGGTGGGTTCATCAGTAGAGAAGGTGGCAATGGGATATGGGTCACAACATGGTCATTGTTAAGGTTCAAAGTAGGTGTAAGAGAAGCATGAGAAGGTTTAGAGATGGGTTTACCTTGTGAAGAAGAAGATCCAGGGGTCAAGCAGAGAGCCTCCGTCATAGTTCTTTTACCCTTCTCCATCAAGTTGAAGAGGCGAGAATGGTTCACAAGATCGTTCACAGAGCAAGATTGAGTAAACACAGTAGTGAGAGATAGAGCACAATTTTTTGGAGAGGAGATTTCAGAGATAGGAGTTGTGTAGAGTATTGCTTTGCTAGTTCGTTTATATAGGTGACAATCCATAGATCAACACAATAGCAGAAGAAAAAATAAAGCAAAGTCAAAATGAACCTGTTTTTTCGCTTCCACAAACAGATGAAGAAAGAAACCTTGGATTTTTGTAAGTACATCGCCATAGTGAAATGCCAGTGAAGAGATCTACACACCTGTTGTTGAAGCTTCCTCCAGATCTGGTGGTTAGAGGCCACAATCTTGAACATGAGCCACGTATGGGAGATGGAGATACAGTAGACGACGCTAATCTACCAACTCTCCCCATATTACCCTCGAAATTCAGGAAAGACCAAGTCTTCCACAAAAGCTGAGTCACACAATCAAGGAGGTAAGGGATAGGGGTAGGTTTACTAGTAATGGTGTAGATTTGAAGCAGGTAAGTAGTACCATAAAGGATTATTTTGTCCCATGGAACAACCCTGATTTTAAGGATTGAGCTGGGACTGGTTTGGGGGAAGGATAGATCAAGCTCATGACGAGACTTCTGGAAGGTTGCATGGTCAAGATTCAAAGGATCGGATCGACAAAGATTTGGAGCAAGGGAGGGAGCAGCGCTGGTGGCGGCCAAGTGGGATCTAGGATTTTAAGAGGTAGAAAGAGGGGCGGCGTATTAGAAAGCGTGTTTAGGAGTGTTTTCATTCTCAATAAGAGTCACTTCCATTCCATCAAATTTTACATATTTTCCTCTATAAACACACGACTGAAATTCAAAATGTTTAATTATTGGCAATTTCTATGTACATTACAAAATTTACCTTTTTGCACTACAATTTTCTACGCTAGATATTGGCATAAGCCAAATACAAGCGCATAAGGCAAAATACGTAGAAATTTTAAAAATTACTTTTTCGCTGTATGCCAGAATTTGGCGTACGTATAACCATTTATATCTCATATTGTTATACTTATATACTATAGTTTTCCTTTATATCTCATATAGTTATACTTATATACTATAGTTTTCCTTTATATCTCATATAGTTATACTTATAGAGGGTCGCTCGGATGAAATTATGGCTTAAGATAAACACTAAGAACCAACCTCCACCGTAGGATGAATGCTATAGACGGTCCAGATTAAAGGACAAGGAAAAAGAAAAAAAACAAGCGAGTATGTGGATAATGGACGCGGTGGCAATTTTGAAATTCCATCTAAAATTAAAACGTCATGATGCATTTGCCCCTCACCTGTAAAACCCCCCAAAAAAGAATCAAACGCGCTTAGACCAACTCTCCAGAGAACTCGAAGAGGAGAACTCGAAGAGACGAAGCTCAAAACTAGCAATTGATCGAAGACGAGAACTGCAAACGAGGAAATCGATCGAAGACGAAGCTCAGAACTAACAAAATTACAAGCCACGCCAATGTAAACAACAATCTTACGAGATGAGGAGCGACACAAACTACAGCGACGACGACTTTGGAGGTACGGATATCAGATTTAGGGTTTCGGTTTCATGAAAACACCTAGATTTTTCGATTATACGTTAAATTTACTCAAAATTGAAGGTTTCGTGAGTTTGTTAACTGTTGTTGAACAATTTGAAACACAGATCTCGAAGTTAGGGTTTCTTCAGTGCTATTGTGAGTTTGTTTTCCTTGCCTGAATTGTATGTTCGTTTCCTAATGTGAATTTTGTGATGTTAATTTTCTGTGTTGGAGATTCGTTGGAGGTTCGTTTGCCTGAGTTGTAGGTTCGTTTTCTGTGTTAATTTTCTGAGTTGTAGGTTCGTTTCCTGAAGTTAGGGTTTGTTCAAGTCAATGCTATATTACAAGGAATTCATTTCATGAGGTTCGTTTGCTTTTGCAAACTTAGGTTCATTCTGCTTACGTTCATATTAAAGCAAACTTAGGTTCATTTTGCAAACTGAGTTGGTGCAGAATCTAGGACTTTTTGTTGAATATCATGACATCAGGTTCATAATAAGGCAAACTTAGGTTCATTATGCTTTATCTGACATTTCATGAGGTTCATTTTATGAGTTGGAGGTTCATTTGTTTTTTCCAGAGTTCATGCTTGTATTATAAAAAACATAGATTTACCTGAGTTGCATTCATTTCATGAGGTTTATTTTATGAGTTGGAGGTTCATTTGCTTATTCCAGAGTTCATGCCTTTGTTATAAAAAAATTAGGTTTACCTGAGTTGGCATTCATTTCATGAGGTTCATTTTATGAGTTGGAGGTTCATTTGCTTTTTCCAGAGTTCATGCATGTGTTATAAAAAACTTAGGTTTACGTGAGTTGGAACTCATTTGATGAGGTTCATTTTATGAGTTGGAGGTTCATTTGCTTTTTCCAGAGTTCATGCCTGTGTTATAAAAAACTTAGGTTTACCTGAGTTGGAACTCATTTGATGAGGTTCATTTTATAAGTTGGACGTTCATTTGCTTTTTTCAGAGTTCATGCCTGTGTTATAAAAAACTTAGGTTCATTATGCTTTCCCTACCTGAGTTGGAACTCATTTGATGAGGTTCATTTTATGAGTTGGAGGTTCATTTGCTTTTTTCAGAGTTCATGCCTGGATTGAACAGATCTTGAAGTTAGGGATTTGGATACTTAGGTTCATTTGTTGTGTATGAGATTCATTTACTTTTTTTAGAGTTTATTTCATAGTCTGAGGTTGATCTTACAATTGTGCTGTTTCTCTTAGCAGGATCTACCAATCGATCACGACAGTACTCCAAAAACAAAGGGCCAACATGTAATATCCCTCATTTTTAGTAAGGGTATTTGGGTAATTTACTCAACCCTCGTTCTGTGATCGTATCGTTTTTGAAGAGGTTCGGATTTCTGTATCGAGATTGATCTCTGTAAAATCCCTTGAGTGATATAAAATACATTCGACGTATTTTTCGGGGTTTAGAATATTTGTTTGGGTACAAATATATTTAATCCGGGGTTTAATACCCACGTCAAACCTTTCATCGGGCAAACAGACGCAGAAAAGGTATTTCCGCGACCGCGGCGGCATTTCCACGACCGCGGAAATATGGGCTTCAGAAGGGCTGGGCACAGGAATTTTCCGCGACCTCGGATAAAGTTCCACGACCGCGGAAAACTCCAACACGCCAACATCGCATCGCTAAGAGCCTCGCCGTTCGCGCCACCGTTGATCTTCTGGCTCGCCGTTGATCTGGGCAGGGAGAGCTCCTTCCTTTGGCTATAAAAGGGGGTCGGATTGAGGGTTGAAGGGCACACCGGAATCACTCTCTCCCTCTCAGATTCTCTCTCATTTTCTTGCTCGCCGAAAGTTGAAGCTCTCGCCGGAAATCTTCAAGTTGTCGCCGGAGCTCTTGTTGGAGGTGGTGGTGCTCTCAAGGTGGTGCATTGGAGGTGCAAGGTGCCCAGGAGTCGAGCCCCATCCGAATCGAGCCCCGTCGCGTCACCTCCGGTGAGATTTCTCCCATTCTGAGTCGTCGGAGTTCATGTCCGCGACCGCGGACATGAACAGCCGTGACCACGGATGTGACAAGGCCGGCCGCGGCCGCTGCCTTTGTCACTCGCGGACACTCGTCCTCGACGCCCGTGACCGCGGCAGAGCCACCGCGACCGCGGATTGCCTGGGCAATCGCGATCGTGGCATTTGGCTTGTCGGTCTCGGACGGGACTTCCATTCTTTCGATTTGGTTCGTTCTTCCTTAGATTCGTATATTTTATTGTCGAATCTAACCTAGGGTTTCGTTATGGGTCGTTTCGTAGGAATCTGTAATCCGAGTTCTGTCCCCGTTCTGGACCCAGAAACCCGTCGTTGATCAATCGTTCGTCTAATCTAAGGCAAGCGGCGGTTCGCTCTTGCTTATCATTCCATGTTTCCATTAATTATCAATTGTTTAATTGTTAATTAAATTGGGATGAATATTGTTTTCATTTGGGAACAGATTTTATAAATGATACGATTAAAACATGATATTATAATAGGTTGTATATATTGCTAGAAACAACGCTATTATATCTGTTATTACAGTGATGGTATTGGTGTGGATTTTATGTGTGAACTTATACTCTATAGTTAGAACGAGTATTCGTAGGAACGCTATGTACCTTGCGAGGTCTAGTTGTTTCTTTATAACTGGTGCTAGGATGATTTTTCCCTAGTACTCTCTGGTCATGACCTTGCCCTTACTCAGGATAGGTGCACACAACTGGTGTCGATTCTTGGGATTTATTCCTTTCAATATCTCTCGCGATGAGATGATATATTAAAGCTTAGAACGTGAATGTACGCTTTGTCACTAAAATAAGATAAGTGCCGTATGCACATAATTAATGAACCTTGGGCGAGAAGTACAACTTGGAACCTCGTCTGGACTTCGATTAGAGTAAGTCCTCCTTCCAAATCTGAATTCGCATTACGCGGTGAGGTTGGTCATGGACCCAAATGGTCAAGTCTTTTTAAACGCTTGTGTGAAATTATAATGTTCCCGAACACTTGTCATACTTTCCGATAAGACTCAATCTTTTGGAGTCTTCTCTTCATTGTTTCCTTTAGACTCGATCTTTAGGAGTCTTCTCTTGATCATTCTACTTTGAATCATTCTGTAGAGGTATTGAGGTTTACTATCGTCATCGACTTTCATTCGAGAAGTGATGGGTCTAACCTAATACGCCTACCTTAGAACCTTTCTGTTTTACCCTTGCATAGTCTTTCATTAGACTAACCAACCGGGTTTTATTCCTTGCATGGTTGGCTGGTGTCATCCGTCTCATACGGCACATCAGGTAAACTCCCGTTACGTGAAGGCTAGAAACGACGATGAAGGCAGATGGAGTTTTTAAGAGTTTTATCCAGGTTGAAGATCCTAGGCGAATGATCGCTTCGATCAAGACCCTATGTTATTTATTTAAAAGACTTCCGCTGTATTAAACATATTCTGTATTTCTGTTGTATTTGGTATTTACGGATGTAATTCAGAGACTTTGGTTTCAATAAAGATTATGATATTTCATATTATCAGTGTATTTTATATATTGTATAAATTGGTTAAGCCGTGGGTGGCTTCGGATGTGGAATATGAGGTCACTGGCGGTAATACTTTCAAGGACATATATTTAGGGGTGTTACAGATTTGGTATCAGAGCCGAATTTTTTTTAAAACGGGTTGGGTTTTAAAACGCTTTATTAAAAACGAAAATTTTATAAACCATTTACTCGTTTTTGAACTAAGATTTTTTTTTCTCATTCGAATTTTTTTTGAATTTCTAAATAAAATCATACTTTACTAGAAAACGTGTCGTTTTGAAATCTTTGCCGTTCTAAGTCGTGCCTTCTTTCCAGTCTGATATAGTAAGTTCGCTTCTATATTTAGAAAGACTAATCCTTTTCTCGTCGCCCCGCAGACTATGGGCACATTCATCTCTCATCAGAGGAACCCGAAAGAAGCCGAGGTGGCCCTGCCATCTCCAGTTAGGCTTGAGTTCCCGGTTCCCCTGCCGTGCTTTGAGGTCGGGGAGCCTAGTAGTCCACCCGAGGAGGTGAAGACCGTACTCGAGGAGTCGGTGGTGTTGGTGTCTGTTAGGGCCGAGGTTCCCGAGGAGGAGCCTGAAGTGGACCCAAGTGAAGACACATAGGAAGAGGAGGAGCCGGCACAGTACCTTAGAGGGTACTACGACGATGACTTCGAAATTGGGGAGGATCCTGAAGAAGACCCGGAAGAAGATCCGGAGGAGGATCCAGAAGAGGACCCGGAAGAGGATGCAGAGGAGGAGGACCCTGAGGAGGACCTCGAGGGGCAGGACTTCGAGTTCGATGGTTTGGAGCTTTTGCTAGAGGCCTGTGAGGATTCGGGGATGGAATACATCTTCCCGAGTCCGACGTCGCCACTTGAGCGGGAATATTCGCCATTGTCCCCTGCCACTTGGGAGGCACTTAGTGATGAAAGTACCGTCAGGAGGAGGAGTGGGCCGCGGAATGCATCTGAGGGATCACAATTCATTCCTACTCCGAGGAGGCCAGTGTCGAGTCCTGACTCGCGGCAGGTGTTTCGCCAGAGTCAGATGGCTTCCTCTGAAGTGTGTCGCTTGGTAGACGAAGCGGTTGCGAATGCTCGTAGGAGGGCAAGGCTGTGGGAATCAATGGGTAAACCGAGGGTGGTCCCGACCCAACAGGCCAGGCCAAGGCCCCAAATGCTGGAGGAACGACTGGAGGAGTGGTCGAACGCCCTAGACTACATGGAGGAGAGGACATACGAGGCTGAGGTCGGTCTCTCCCGAATGATTGTGGCCGTCCGCGAACTCCAGGAGTATATCCTCCAAGCAAGATTTCTACTTGACCCTTTGTACGAGGTGAACAGGGCAGACTTCCAACCAGGATTTCTGGAGGAGTTTTGCCAATCACCGGGATATGATGGGTCTGGACCAAGTGTTCTCGTGCCTAGGGAAAGGCCAAGGGCACCAAGGCCAAGAGGTGAGCCGTGTGCTCCAGGGCCGAGCAGGGTGAGGAGTCCGTCGCCAGACTCCGATGGTGAACCCTGTGCGAAGAAGCAGTGCATGAGAGTTCCCGATTACTTGAAGTATTTTAAGGCGCCATGATTAAGGCCAGTGCCGAGTTTGGCAGTTTCTTTTCTAGTTTTTCAGTGTTCTTTTTGATAAGCATTGTAGTCTCCGAGCAATTTTGTCGTGTCGCTCGGGAGATTCCTTTTATAGAACCTATCAACTCAGTTTGAGTTCATCAATGGAAATTTACCAAGTTTGATCTATTCTAAGTTGATTTTATTACGTGCAGTATATTGGCATGATATTAATGTTATAAAATACTTCGAATGTGATCGGTAAACAGATGGTGAACACAAGGAATACCATTCGTGTTGGTGTTGGGCCAAGCAACGACCCCATACCAAATGTAAGGAATGTCGCAAACCCATTGGATGAGAACGAGTCTGTTTCTCACAACAATCCGATAGGCAGTGACCAAGTTCCGGTCAACGCCCCAGTGATTTTCGATGCTGCGGCAATTGAGGCTATTCGGGGGATTGTGATGCAAGCAGTCACCGATATTATGCGACCAATCGCGCCTCAGGCACAAGGTGTGCCAAATCATCCTGTGGTTCCGAGATTCGAGGAGCCAGCTATCCATGTACCTCATGAGGAAGTTGTCAGGAACAGAGGCAATTATGGCAGAGCACTGAAGGCCATAAGCTCTATGAGGCCTGACAGTTATGATGGAAAGGGAGAGCCAGTCAAAGTAGCATATTGGTTCTCGCACATGGAACGACTGTTCTGAAATGTCGAGTGCACATAAGCTGAGAAGGTGCACATTGCTTCCCTTCAGCTGAAGGAGGTGGCTAGCGAGTGGTGGGAAGGCACCGGTCTAGCTGATCACCCTGGATTGAACTAGGGAATGTTCAAGGCGAAAATGACTGATCGATTCTTTTCTCGAGCTATGAGGAAAGAGAAGCATAAGGAGTTTCTCTATCCAAGGACGGATGGATTGAAAATGACTGAGCTTGCGGCCAAGTTCAATCACCTGCTGCAGTATGTTGGGCCGGAGGTGTCCAGTGATGAGCAGAAGATCTGGCATTTCCATGAGTGGATGAATCCGGACATTAATCCACTGATGGTGCATCACGGATGCTCTACTCTGGAGCAGTACGTGGATGCAGCGTATAAGTTGGAGGTGACTCTGAAAGAGTCGGCTAAGAAGCGCAATCGCCAGAGACCGGCACAGAGCCAGCCTCAGGCAATTGGATTCAAGCGACCCGCGCCACCGTCAAACTTGCCAAATCTGGTCGGGCGAGAACAGAGATGACTCATGGAGGGTCTACGCAACGTTCGGGTCAGGACAAGAATCTGATCTAGTGCTACAACTATGGTACACCCGGGCACAAGAGCAATGAGTGTCCGAAGGAAAGGAAGACGTGCTTTGGTTGCGGAAAGGTGGGGCACTTGCAGACATTTTGTCCGCAGAAGAGGCAGAAAGGAGCTGAGTCATAGCAAGGGTCCGTTAATCATAACAACCGACCCAGATTCAGACTAGTGGAGGCTTCTAGTCCTTCAACGCAGACAACTGCGCAGAACAAGGGGAAATCCCCAGCTACTTCAGGAGGTCAAGGTCAGCGACTCTATGAGATGCGTGAGGCTGATGGACCAAATGCTACTACTGCTCAAGGTACTCTATACCTTCATTCTACTTCTGTGTGTATACTTTTTGATTTGGGTGCTACCCATTCTTTCATTTCGGAAAGTTGCGTAAGTAAGCTAGGCTTAGTATGCAATGAGGCTTGTGAGCCTTTCGTAGTCAATCTTCCCAATGGTGAACATTTGGTTGGAACCAAGCGTCTGTCAGAATTTCCGATTACCATCCAGGGTAAGAAGTTCAAAGCAGATTTGATCTGTATAGCCATGGCTCCATACGACATTATTCTCGGTATGGATTGGCTGACACGTCATGGGGCGGTGATCGATTTCAGCTCTAGGACCGTGACGGTATCATCTGGGGGCCCGTTTGTATGCAAGTTCAAGGGTCGCAATGACGCTGATAACGGCAAGCTCATCAATGCGATGGCTGCGTTTAAGCTACTTCGACAAGGATGTGTCGGGTACCTGTGCTATCTGGACAAGCCCAAGAAAGATGAGCCTCCAGTTCTTGATATCCCGGTCATTCGTGAGTTTCAGGATGTCTTTCCAAAGGAGATTCCTAGTTTACCCCAGAATCGTGACGTAGAGTTTACAATCGATCTCGAGCCTGGTACCGCGCCAATCTCCAAGGCACCGTATCGGATGGCTCCAGCGGAGATGCAAGAGTTGAAGAAGCAACTCGAGGACCTTCTTGAGAACGGATATATAAGGCCGAGTGCATCGCCTTGGGGCACTCCAGTTTTGTTCGTCAAGAAGAAGGATGGATCGTTCCGACTTTTTATCGACTATCGAGAGTTGAATAAGGTCACGATCAAGAATAAGTATATGTTGCCAAGGATTGATGATCTGTTGGATCAATTGCAAGGAACAAAAGTCTTTTCCAAGATCGATCTGAGATCTGGTTACCATCAGCTCAAGATTCGTGAGGAAGACATTCCGAGGACTGCTTTCCGGATGAGGTATGGCCACTATGAGTTCGTAGTCATGCCATTTGGCCTTACTAATGCTCTGACAGTCTTCATGGATCTGATGCATCGATGTTTCCACCAATATCTGGATAAGTTCGCGGTGGTCTTCATCGATGATATTTTGATCTATTCCCCGAGTGAGGAGGCTCACGAGGAACATCTTCGAATCACCTTGTCAGTCCTTAGACAGAATAGGTTGTATGCAAAGTTGTCTAAGTGTGACTTCTGGATCAAAGAAGTGGTTTTCTTAGGCCATGTGATCAATGAGAATGGGGTCATGGTTGATCCCCAGAAGATTGAAGCGGTAGCCAACTGGAAGCGGCCTCGGAATGTGAAGGAGGTGCGCAGTTTCTTAGGACTTGCTGGATATTATAGACGGTTCATAGAGGGATTTTCCAAAATTGCTCTACCTATGACCGGTTTGCTCTACAAGGTCCATAAGAAGTTTGTCTGGGATGACAAGTGCGAGACCAGTTTTCAAAAACTGAAGAAGTGTCTGACCTCTGCACCAGTTTTGGCGCTACCGGAAGGGAATGATGGTTATGTGATCTATAGTAATGCTTCAAAGAATGGGTTAGGGTGCATACTGATGCATAAATGAAAAGTTATTGCGTACGCATACATGTGCTCGACAGTACGCCAAACAGCGGTCATATGGGCATCTATCAACCAGTTATTCAGAAGATTATAAGTGTACAAGAGTGTATAAAACTGTGCTGTTTTGAACAATTTTTTTTTGTTTGGTGAAAAATGCACGTGAACACACATATAAGATGAAATATATCCATTTGTTGTGTGCAGGTATCGATGACTGCAATTTACCTCTGCCAGAATCACTTGATCAAAAGAGCAAATGAACTCGAAGCTGCACAGGCTAAGTCGCAATTGATTCCTCTTCCATGCCAATCTGACAGTGCACAAGAGGAAAGCTCTGGGGTGTATGCCATGTGACATATGGAGAAGTACATGGGGGTGTCGAATGACAACTAGGAGGACCAGATGAACAACAAAAACAAGAAGAAGGCCATTGAAGAACTAAGGATCAAATATGTCCATACCATCATCACCTCAGAAGCTAATGAAATCAAGGACAAGGCACTTCAGACCATTAGAGAAAACCCTGAAGGACCATTTGAATGAACATTGGATGATTGTTAGCATTTTGGTTAGAATGATACTAGTTTGCTTGTGTGGATTGTGAAAATTTAGGATTTCAGATTTGGTAGTATTCTGTAGGCAAAGGAAAATATTGTTTACTAGCAGGTAGCACTAATCACGTGATTGATTGACTAATTAGGATGAAGAAGATGTAGACTTCAATATATTCACGGGTTCATCGATTTTGTCGTGCAAGTTCATTGGTGTTGTCTTGCAGGTTCATTGATTATGTCTTGTAGGTTCATTGATTTTGTCTTGCATGTTCATTGATTTTGACTTGTAGGCATAGTTAGATATGTGTGTACTATGTCCAAGCATTGGGTTCATGAATTATAACAATTAGGTTCATCGAGTATAAGTAACATGTTCATCAGTTATATAATAGGTTATACACTTCAAAAATCAAGCGGATACTCGTTTTGTGTTTTAAAAAAAATATGACAAAACTCATTGAATAGTTCAAAGTTCAATAACTTTTGTCATTCAAGTACCCTAAAAATGAAAAAAGTGAATATGGGTTCATGGAAGATAGAAAGTATGTTTATCTAAATTACTAGGTTCATCGACTATAACAGACAAGTTCATCATGTATAGCTAACATGTTCATCAAGTATATGGAACAAGTTCATCAGAGTTGTAATACGATTATGCACTTTAAATAAAAAAGACTGCATGTGCAATTTATTGAAGTCTACATCTTCTTCATCCTAATTAGTCATTGATTACAACGATGAGGTGCATCTGGAATGATAACAAAGAGATTGGAATATGTTGATAGGAGGTTCATCAGGTTTGCAAACTAGGTTTAAACGGATAGGTTCATACAATAAAACTAACAGATTCATCGATTAGAACTCAAACAATACGTGCACCAATGAAAGACCATAATGAACTAGTTTCATAAGAGGTTCATTAGATGTATACAGTAGATTCCTGAAGGAAAAATAGAAGAAAATGATTTATGAACTAGAATTAGCATGTGCAATTTGAACTCTTAATGATGTTTAGCAGAGCAAAATTAAAAAAAAATCTGCAAACGTAATAAAAATAACTAATCCAACGGAAAATAAAGATGAAATGGAAAAATACTAAATAGTACTAAGAATCAAGCACTTCAGTGCAAGTGCGACTATTGTGAGTGGCATACTTGTTGCATCTGCCACAACGCCTTTGGCCTGCACGGCTGGAAGCAATAGAAATTTCTCTTCCACTCCGGATACGCGAGTCGCTTCCTTTGTTCTTAGCTTGCTCTGGTGGCAGGACATGAACAACTGATGGGACTTCAACTCCAGCATAAGACTGTAACTGCTCAAGGTTCGACGGACCGGAACTAGACGAAGCACCACTCGCAGACAACAGAGCCGCCTTTTTCTCCTTAAGCAGAAGGGAAAACTATTTCATGAGGTATGGGTTGTCATCCAATAGCCCGACACAACTATAAAAGTCAGAAATCAACTCATTCATGACCGCCTCACGCTCTTCAAGGGCCGTACACTGAGTGACAATGGTGTCGTCGATAGTGAACATCGGTGTAATAGTGGCATCCTTGGTCCAACAGGCAAGGACATACCTTTCCAGAATCCTATCAAACTCGAGGTTCCTGAACACAAACATGAGGTGACAACAAGGCAGACCAATCCTTTGAAACATATGACAGCTGCATAAAAAATCCCCACCTGCAGTTGAGTGCTCGACTGTGAACGTCTTGGATAAGCAATCCTTGACACCATAGAATTTTATACTATTGACCTCTAACATGCCCACCATAAAGCATGATAAACAACATTCCATAATCTGATCCTAAACAAGTTTGAAAATTGAGAGCATGTACACCTCAGACGCATGCTTCTCCAATCTTAAATGTGTCTTAAGATCTGGATGCATAGTCGAAGAATCAAAGTTCAACTTCGCCTGCTTGTGTCTCTGCGTGTCCAAGGCAATGTCAAAGTGCATCACCAACTCAACTAGGCGATAATATTTGTCCGTGAAGTGACCAAAGTAACTGTTTGCAGATTCGGAAACAGAAGTAGTCCTAAGCAAACCACCAAACATCACATCCCTGAAGTAGGCTGGGATCCAAAAATGTCGGATTGCAAACATGTCATCAAACCACCTCCGCTTCACCAAGGGGAATTCATCAAGCAACGCAGTTCACTGTGACTCAAACTCTGCAGGTGAAAGGTCATGGGTCCAGACAATGTTGTCCAACTTAGCCCTAAATTCTGAACCGGTGGCAGTGTCGTACTTGGTCTTTACGGGGACTTTTTTCATGATGTGCCACATACAAAGCCTGTGGCGCGACCGGGGGAAAACTTGTTCAATAGCGGACTTCATGGATTGGTCTTGGTCTGTCACTATAACCTTTGGCTCGTGCACCATAGTTGCCTTGAATTTCTCCAACAACCAAACACATGATCCATCATCTTCCTTGAAAATTAAACCAGTCGCAAAAGTGACACTCGACTTGTGATGGTCTAGGCCGATGAATGGTATGAAAATCAGATTGTACCTATATGGAAGAAATGTAAACAAAGCCAATGATGCATAAGTAAAAAGTGATAAAACACTAGAATAGTCTGTAATAAAAAGAGCAATGAAAGGAGGATTCATAAGTAGACAAGGAGGTTGATTAGAATGAATATACAACTACAAGGGAGAAAAGTTAGAGTAGGTTCAACAGAATACAAAAACAAGTTCATGGTTGTAAAAAGAAGGTCAATAACTATGAACATTAAAAGAAAATAGCTAGGTGCAACATATAACATTAACTAAGTTCATCTAAGTAGTTGGGTTCATCGACTATAACAAACAGGTACATCATGTATAACTATCAGGTTCACCAAGTATGAGGAACAGGTTTCGTCAGAGTTGTAATAGGATTATGCAGTTTAAAATGAAAGGTTATATAGATGGTCTATTAAGGCATCAATTACAACTAGAAGGTGCATTTGGAACCTCAACAAAGAGACTGGAATATTTTGATAGGTAGTTCATCAGATTTCAAACTAGGTTCATCACGTTTGCAAACTAGGTTCATCAGTTTCAACAGAGAGGTTCATACAATCTAACTAACAGGTTCATCCAATAAAACTAACAGCAAAAGAACAAAAAACAGAGTAGTAAATGCAAGGATAGTTACAGTGTAAAAGAAAAAAGAAAAAATGCAATGAAGAAGGATAGCCAAATAACCTGTTGGTTCGGTATGTAGCATCAAACGATACAACGTCACCAAAGAGAGAGAAGTCTTACGAGACACGGGATCAGCCTAAAATAAACGCGTCAAACGATCACAAGAATCAACGTCGTACTCAAAAAAGAAGACAGGGCAAAGTTCTTTTTTGTTGAACAAACGGTTGATCGTCATCTGAGCATCGGAACCACCAATATAAGCCAACATATCTCGTCAGTAGTTCTTGAAGTCAACAGCAGAAGCACCGACTTGGGAGTAGCCGCCAACAAGTTCCTTGAATATTCTATGCGACCTGACTGGACCAATGTGCGCTTTCTCACAATCCATGACAAACTTCTTATGTCCAAAGTCCAACTTCCTCATAGACTTCATAAACTGTTTATCCTTACCAAGAACCATTTCATGTGTATGGCGATCTTCAAACGCTGTTACTTTGTAGCCCTGATTATCGACAAAAGTAAGGGTGAGTTTCGCTTTACAACCAACTCTGTTTGAAGGACGTCGTCGCATGCGTTTGTGTTGTTCTGGCCAGTTTTAAAACCTTGTCTGGTGCAATGCAAGTACTTCAATGCAACCACATTGCCTGCCATGCGTGATCCACCAAGCCTAACAACAAAGCCACATTCCAGTGCATATGCCTTGTAAAATTCAACACCTTCCTCCAATGACCCAAACAGCATACCAACAACTGGTTTCAGAGCATCAACACAGATTGGATTGTGGTACACATAACTACCTTGACATAGACGGGCAACAGATAAGTCAAAAGACATCTCAGTGTCAGAATCACTTGGATATGAACTAGGGGAGCTCTGACCAAGGGATACACTACCACTAGCACCAACAAACACACTTTCAGGCACTGCAAACATAAAGCACATTGAGGTTCAATTGTATTAGGTGGAGGTTCAAAATAATCGTCCATTGAAGAGAGCAAAACCTAATAATGAAAAGGTGAAGACGAATCTTCCAAAGAAGATAATAGAAACGCCACAAACGAACAAATTGAATAGAATCATTCTCATATGACTATCAAGCGTAGAACATAAATAAACGCAATAACAAATTCTGAAACCCTAGAACATAAATAAACAAATTAACTTACCAAAATCCATAGAAACGTCTATGCGAATCAATCCAATAGCGAGAATAGATTGAAAGAGGCGAAATCGATGAAGAACATGAACTGAAACGAGCGAGAACGAACAAGTCCTCCAATGGCGATTCCGGCTACAACGAATACGCCAAGAGAGACGGGAGCTAAATGATGGAGACCAGAGTACAAATGAAGGTCGAATGACGAAAATGCCCCTTCGTATTGTTAAATGATGGAACAATGCCAGTCGTTTGATGGTGACACGTGGACGGCTATATCACATTCTCAATGCTTACTTTAACACCCGTGCTCATTTGATCCTCTCTCTATACTTATATACTATAGTTTTTCTTTATATCTCATATAGTTATACTTATATACTATAGTTTTCCTTTATGTCTCATATAGTTATACTTTAATACTATAGTTTTCCTTTATATCTCATATAGTTATACTTATATACTATAGTTTTCCTTCATATCTCATATAAATTTACTTATATACTATAATTTTCCTTTATATCTCATATAAATATACTTATATACTATAGTTTTCCTTTATATCTCATATAGTTATACTTATATACTATAGTTTTCCTTTATAAGTACCCTCCACAACTTTTCATAAATTATGATAATTGCTTGGAACTTTTGTTTTGTGGCAAAAATGTCATCCACAACTTTTCATAAATTACGATAATTGCACATAACTTTTGTTTTGTGGCAAAAATGCCCTCCACAACTTTTCATATTTTTGGAAAAATGCTAGAACATTACAATGTTAACCTGCTAGAATATTACAATGATAGTATATTACAATCCCTAAATGTAAATCACTATACTGGAGGATCGGGTGGACGGTTACATCTCATGCGATAATCCCGAAACATTTGAAATCTCGAGTGAAACTGAACATCCTAGCAATCTACACTTCGGTCTTTGAAACGACGCCAAGCATACGGAGGAGGGGGTACTGGACAATCATCCTTGAGCCACACCTACATACAAACACAAACTTGAACTCTTTGCGCATAGACTCGTATAGTTTAGTAAGCTATTTAGAAATAGTAAGCTTTACCGGTATAAAGTGGTTCTAGTTTCCTACGTGGGCCATCGGCAATATCTTTGTTGGAGGACCGAGGCTTGTATCAGACGCCTTCATTGGTAGGCACATGCAGGGACCATCCCATGCTAAGAAGACTAGCACAAGGGCTGTTTGAGCAGGTTCTCAACTCCGCAACAACTCCGCAACAATAACACTCGACGGATTGAACCTCTCGTCGAACCTCCTGACAATGCACTGCTCATCCGGGGTCATTCGGCCCATGTATGCATGCCCAAGGAAGGTAGTCAGAAGCTTATGGTTGTGTTGTCCGCTCAACACATTCAAGATCCATTTCCGAGTCTCTACTCCTGGCTTCTTCTTCATTCGAACACCGTACAAATCAAATGTGCACCCGGACTTCTTCGATCTGGTTTCACGAAGTATCACATCAGCCTCATTTGAATCTTCTTCACTAACTTTCTTCCTCCCCGATCTATATTCACCAAAGTTCTCGCACGTCAAACTAACATGTCTTTTCTTACTTCGGCGAATGACTAGAACCATCATCAAAGCTTTGCCCCTCTTCTGAGCCCAATCAACCAATGATAGGTGCAATTTAGTGCACCTTAACTAGCGACTATTGACACGTTTTAGATGGAGTTTTGTCATAAGAAGAGGCTAAGTCTATAATCCAGGAGAAGAGTTGAAGAAGTACAAATATGAAGGTTTTACAGCTTAGTGAAGAAGATAGAGGATTGATGGAGAAGTCTGCTCAGAACTAAAGGAGAAAATTACCTCACTTGGTAGTACTTGGGAGCAGATGAAGGATGAAGAAGCTGGCCAGTCGCCGCCCTGTGCCACTGTCACTACGACCCGGCGAAGATCCTCAGAGAAGAGCCCCGCGTAGAAGCCACCGCCTCGCGGTGGAGCCATTACCGCCTCGCGGTGGGAGTGAAGACCGCGTGGCTGACGTGTTTTATTATTATTCCTATTTTAGTATTTTAGACTTTATACTTTAGTATATTTTATTTCCTTATTTTGTTTGCTAGGTTAACTTTCTGAGAACCTATTTAAGGTCTTGTTAATAGTTCGTAGAGGAGAGTACTTCTCCCTTTTTTACAATACAATTTTCTAGGTTTTTAAAGAATGGATAGCTAAACACTTTTGTTTCGCTAGACGATTGAAGCACTATAATGAATTGGTTGTGAGATTTCTATTCCTTGTTCTATATCTTATTAAATTGGATTGATTCTCTTGATTGAACTGTCTATTAATTTATGTTGATTCTTCTAGCGTAGCTAACTAGGTTTTTCGGCATCTATCATATTGCTAGGATTGCATATAGGGGTTCCGAGTGCATATCTAGTGGCAAACACAATTGTGCGTATAGGGGTTCCGAGCGTACAATTGTGTGTGAGAATCAATTGCATGTTAAGTAGGGGAGTGAGTACTTGTACGTCTTTCTACTTGCATGTATCCTATATCCTTGTGTGCACTGCTATTGCTGTGTTGGTGCTAGAGTATGCTGACAACTGTGAGAATCAGTTGTACTTTATCATTAGCATCGTAATAAGTCTATCGACAACTGTGAGAATCGATAGTATTCACGATTAGGGTGGGAACAATAATAAGATAGTAAAAGAACTTGGAAAGATAGTTTTCAGTGATCGACCGATTGCATTGTGGTGTGGATATTTGTCTAGTGGAATACCTTCTCTCATTATATTTCGTCACTTGTCATAATTGAATCTTTGGTTACATTGTGATTATTCCAAACAACCCCCTGTTACTTGTTAGTCACACGTTATTGCATACAGATAACCGACTCCCTGTGGGATCGACCCTAACTTACTTACTATACTCTTTAGTAGGTGAATTAGGATTATTTTGACAGGAAAATGACACCGGTTTCCGGCCCTGTCAAATTTGGCGCCGTTGCCGGGGAGGCAAGTTTTGATTTTTCTGTGTGTTTGTTTGTGTGTGTTACTTTGGTGTGGACCTATCTTACGGTCCGCACCTTTGCTACTGATTTGCTACTTATTGAAGTTGATACAGAGACAGGTGCGAATGGCGCAGACACTCCGTCAATTGACGGAACCAACCTTGATACAACAGTCATTGGCTGTAGTCATTCCACCCCTTGCCGATGGGGTAACTTTTGAGCTTAGATCAGGAGTAATACGGTTACTCCCGAGATTTTATGGACTAAGTGGAGAGGATCCCATTCTTCATTTGAATAAATTCCACAGCGTCCTTATGAGCATTAAGCCAGCCGATGTCACTGAAGAACAGCTTAAAATGAGAGCCTTCGGGTTCACTCTTAAAGATGAGGCTGAAGACTGATATTATCATCTACCTGGAGGGAGCATAGATTCCTGGACTAAGATGCATAAGGTTTTCCTTGCACGCTATTTTCCAGCTCAGATGGCAAACGCCTTGAAAAGGGAAATCACCAGCATTGAACAAGGTGAGGATGAGACCCTCTATGACTATTGTGAGCAGTTCGAGCGACTCTGTACTAGTTGCCCGTTCCATGGTTTTGATAAGAAATATTTGGTGCTCTATGTTTACAACGGGCTGAATGACGATGAACGAAGAATGATTGATGCTACATGTGGTGGTAGTATCCTAAATATGACTCTCGATGTCGCCATGACCACACTTCAAGATATGGCTTAAGGTACAAGGGATTTTAATGAACCCCCGAGGACCAGACTAGTGAGTGCTATTATCTCCAGCGAGTCACATGTGTCGCAAGAAATTGCTTCTTTGAAGAAGGTCATTGTGGGGATAGGCAAGCAACTGCAGGATACCACAATTGCTGAAGTTCATGCTGTTGAAGGCTACATGCCTGTTATAACGCAACAACCTTGCTTTGATGACCCACCAACTACTAGCAACCCCTCTTCAACCGAAGCAATGCTCAATACCCTAACGATGCATTTTACAACGCATGTGCGCGAGACTGCAGCTGACATAAAGAGCATAAAGGAGTCCGTGAGCAGCCTAGTCGATGAGGTTAGGGGCATAAAAGAGGCCAGGAAAGAAACTTCGAATGCAGTAACCCTACGGAGTGGCAAGGAATTACATGTCGCTCCTACTGCTGAAGAGGACGACAACGCTGAGATCGACATTGCCAATGAGCCATTGTCACCGCCCCGCGGCGATTCTCACCGCGACCCGGCGACAACTCCCAGTAATCCTACGCCATCAACACCGCCCCGCGGTGATCCTCACCGCCCCGCGTTGAACCCACCGCCCTGCGGTGAGAGCCCAGAACTCGCAGATTTCCCTGACGAGGAAGAGGATCCCTATGTACGCCCCAATTTCCCTCCCCTTGGATCTGAGAAACCACCTGCCCCATTTCCAGAGGCACTCAAGGAAAGGAGAGTCATTGATGACAAGGATCTGTTTGACACTTTCAGTAAGTGTGAGGTGAACATCCCACTCCTCAAACTAGTCAAGAGTGTACCAAGGTACGCTAAGTTTCTAAAGGAGCTGTGCACTGTAAAAAGAAACCATAAGCTGAAGGGAAAGGAAAAAGTCAAGGTTAGCGAACGCGTATCTGCTGTATTTCAGAGGTGCATGCCAAAGAAGTGCGGAGACCCAGGTATGTGGAGCATTCCCTGTATTATCGGAGACACTAAATTTGAAAAAGCTATGCTCGACCTTGGTGCCTCCATTAATGTGCTGCCCTATTCTCTCTATGAATCCCTTGGACTTGGACCTCTGCAGGAAACATGTATTGTAATTCAATTAGCCGATAGGTCTAGTGTCTACCCTCGGGGGTAGTAGAAGATGTCCTTGTTATGGTCGATAAATTGATATTCCCTGCAGATTTTTATGTCTTAGATATGGAAACAGATACAAAGGCAACTCCTATACTGTTAGGTAGGCCATTTTTGAAAACTGCTAAGACCAAACTTGATTTGCAAAGTGGGACACTTTCTATGGAATTTGATGGGGAGAAGGTGGAGTATAATATTTATGAAGCCATGAAATACCCCAAGGAAGACCATTCTTTGTGTTCCATTGATGTGATCGATTCTATTGCACAGGATGTCTTCGATATTTCTGGTCCTGATGAGTTGATGTCTATTGTTGAAAATAATTTGGATTCATCCTATGAGGAATACTCTTTACCCTCTAACATGCAGGAAGCCATCGCTCAGCTGGATACTCATGGTAAGTATTCTACAGATCCTTTGGGCATTGGCCCCATCTTACTAAACCCGAGCGAAAGGCTCGTTCCCTCTGTTGTTGCCGGACCATCTCAAGTACGCCTTTCTTGGAGCAAAAGACACTTTGCCAGTCATTATGTCTAGTAAGCTTTCTGCAGATCAAGAATTGAAGTTGTTGGACGTGCTCAGGGAGCACAAAATCGCAATTGGATGGACCATTGCAGACATAAAAGGGATAAGCCCCTCCACTTGTATGCATCGGATTCTACTCGAGGACGGAGCTAAACCGTCCAGGCAGCCACAGAGAAGGCTGAATCCTCCAATGATGGAAGTGGTGAAGAAAGAGGTGCTTAAACTCCTCAAGGCTGATATGATCTTCCCTATTTCGGACATCCAATGGGTAAGTCCAACCCAGGTTGTCCCTAAGAAAGGAGGAATTACCATAGTGGAAAATCAACACGGAGATTTAGTTCCTACCAGGACCACCACAGGATGGAGGGTGTGCATCGATTACCGTAAGCTGAATGCGGTAACTCGGAAAGACTATTTTCCCCTACCCTTTATTGATCAAATGCTAGAACGCCTTGCTGGGCGGCCCTACTACTGTTTTCTCGACGGATATTCAGGATACTTCCAGGTAGCCATTGCACCAGAGGACCAAGAGAAAACCACTTTTACATGTCCCTTTGGCACTTTTGCATACCGCAGAATGCCATTCGGATTGTGTAACGCGCCCGGTACATTTCAACGATGTATGGTTAGTATCTTCTCTGACTATGTTGAGAAATTCATTGAGGTATATATGGATGACTTTACGGTACATGGGACTAGCTTTGATTCATGTTTAGACCATTTGGCACTTGTACTTAAAAGATGTGTTGAAACCAATTTGGTTTTAAATTATGAAAAGTGTCATTTCATGGTGGAACAAGGGATAGTCCTGGGTCATATTGTCTCTGGTAGGGGTATTGAGGTCGATAAGGCAAAGATTGATGTAATTCAGTCTTTGCCTTATCCTACTAATGTGCGTGAAGTGCGTTCCTTTTTAGGTCATGCAGGTTTCTACCGAAGATTTATCAAGGATTTCTCAAAAATCTCTTCACCCCTATGCGAGCTCTTGAAGAAGGACGTGACCTACGTATTCACGGATGAATGCAAGAAAGCATTTGATTGCCTGAGATAACGCCTGACAAGTGCACCCATCATTCAGGCACCTGACTGGTCTCGCCCATTTGAGATCATGTGTGACGCCAGCGATTATACAGTTGGGGCAGTTCTAGGACAGAAAGTGGGATGGGCATCCCACGTGATTCATTACGCCTCCATGACTCTGAATGGAGCCCAGAGGAACTACTCCACCACTGAGAAAGAAATGCTGGCAGTTGTCTTTGCTTTGGAAAAGTTTAGGCAATACCTCTTGGGAGTCAAGGTGATTATCTACATAGATCACGCAGCTCTTCGTTACCTGATGACGAAGAAAGAAGCAAAGCCAAGATTAATCCGATGGGTTCTTCTTCTCACTGAATTTGATGTGGAAATCCGTGATAAGAAGAGAGCAGAGAACCTCGTAGCGGATCACCTGAGTAGGCTCGTCCATGAGGAAGATAAACCCGGAGAACAGAGCCCCATACATGGCACCTTCCCAAATGACACACTTTTTACACTCGAGGGCAGCTCAGAGAACACTCACTGCCCCGCGGTCACCACCACCGCGACCCGACGAGTTGTAGCCAGTATGAAGTTGGAGAAACCACCGCCCCGCAGCGATGATAGCCGCGACCCGGCGGTTGGATTACTTGAGAACCAGGAAAGCTCACCGCGACCCCCAGAGACATCACCGCCCCGCGGTCACATCTCTGGAGTTACACTTTGCCCTGGAGATATTTCTGACCCCCCCTTTCATATTGCCATGGACCTCTTCGGAATCCAGTCTTACAGACCCTGGTACACAGACATAGTCAACTACCTGGTTCGAGAGGAATTTCCCCCAGACTACACCAGAGCCCAGAAAGCAAAGGTACGCAGAGAAGCTCGCCACTATGTTTGGGATGATCCCTACCTGTGGAAGCATTGCGTCGATCAGGTAGTCCGCCGATGTCTCCCAGACAACGAGGTATAATCTGTCCTTAACTTCTGTCATTCTGAAGCATGTGGGGGTCATTTTGGAGCAAATAGGACTGCTAGGAAAGTATTGGAAGCAGGATTTTATTGGCCGCACCTCTTTAGGGATGCTTACGTTTTTTGTAAATCCTGCGATCGATGCCAACGGGTTGGCAACATCACTAGAAGGAATGAAATACCGCAATCATCATTGATCTTCTGTGAGGTCTTTGATGTTTGGGGCATGGATTTTATGGGACCCTTTCCTAACTCTCATGGGAATCTTTATATATTACTTGCGGTGGACTACGTTTCCAAGTGGGTGGAAGCGAAGGCCACCAGGACTGATGACTCTAAAGTTGTAGCAGGTTTCCTCAAAGAAAACATTTTCTCAAGATTTGGAATACCCAAAGCTTTAATTAGTGATAGGGGAACCCATTTCTGCAACAAGACAGTGACTGCCTTGCTGAAGAAGTATCACGTCACTCAGAGAATCTTCACGGCCTACCATCCTCAGACTAATGGGCAGGCCGAGAACTCCAACAGAGTGATTAAGGCTATACTGGAGAAGACAGTAGCAGCCAACCGGAGGGATTGGAGCATCAAGCTCAGTGATGCGCTGTGGGCATACCGTACAGCTTTCAAAACTCCGATAGGGATGTCTCCATTCCGGCTGGTATTTGGAAAAGCTTGTCACCTCCCTGTCGAACTTGAACATAAGGCGTGGTGGGCAATAAAGAAATGCAACTTGCAACTGGATGAAGCAGGCGAACTCTGCAAGCTACAAATGTAAGAACTGGAGGAATTACGCCTTGACGCCTACGAGAACTCAGTTAACTACAAGGCGAAGACCAAGCAGTGGCATGACAAGCATATTTTGCGAAAGGATTTCAAGCCATGAGATAAAGTTCTTCTATTCCAATCTCGGCTCAAGCTCTTTGTTGGAAAGCTGAAATCCAAATGGTCAGGCCCGTATGAAATCACTGAGGTGCATCCCCATGGAGCCATATGCCTGATTAATCCCAAGACTGGCACTACCTTCAAGGTGAACGGCCACAGATGCAAGCCTTACCACGAGGGGTTCGATCCAAACCAGGACGAGACACTACTCCTCGAACACCCTGACACTGAAGCAGGATGAGCCACAACCCACGTCGAGCCAACAACGTTAACCAAGGCGCTGTCCGGGAGGCAACCCGGGTTAGTTCTTTTCATTTATTTTCCCTAGATTATTTTCGTAGTTTATTTTTGCTTTGTTTCGTTCGCCTGTTACTCACATTTCAGGTACGAAAGTACATCCGAGAAGAGACGTGGTACTCAGCGTAACCCACCGCCCCGCAACGACTTTCACCGCCCCGCGGTGGAGTTCACCGCCCCGCGGTGGATCTCTGGTATAATGTCTCTACTCTATTAAAAAAAATAAAAATAAAGGGCCCCGAAAAAATCTTAAACGGGTGAGTAATATTTTTATTTCTTGAGTTGGATACGAAGGAATTGACGGTGTCAGTTGAAAACCGCGGCTCGGTACCTACCTTCTTCACTTATTACCCCATTAGCTCTCCCGCCAAACCCTATTCCCCTTCTTCTTCCCCGTCTCTCTCTCCGCCGTGCCCTATTCCACGATCTCCAAAACCTTAGCCCACAACCCTCTCCACCGAAATCGGCCTCCCCCTTCACCTTGGTAGTGGAAGCCCGTAACCCAACCTTGTTTCTTCTCTACCCAGACCTTCTTTTGTGACAATTTCCGACCCCCCTGTGGTGGTTCGAAGTTGAAAGGAGGCGCCCTCTTGCTTGTTGGTGTGCTCAGAACAAATTTGGGTGCTCTTCCGGTGGTTTGGTGGTGTTTGAGGAGGAATAGCACAGTGACCGCCTTGTGTGCAGTATCGCCGCCTCGTGCGAGTCAGATTTTTGAATTTGGAGAAGAAGGTGAACAGTCGCCACCCCGCGGTAACCCTCGCGGTCTGTCCTCGGCCGATTGTAAGTGCCCTTTGCTTAGCCTTGTGTCTCAAGAACCTCATTTTTTTTACAATGTCAAGGGCTAGGAAGGTGGGGATGACTGAGGAGGAGTTGGAAATATATGATGTGGTGTCGTCTAGGCATGTACAACCGACTCACTTCTTTGATAGGGGATCACTCGCCGAGTTGGGTTTGCTGGACATGACTCAACAATGTCTGGACAGGTTGTGATTGGGAGGCTTCCTAGACAAATGTGCCCCCGTATTCCCTGACCTGTGCTACCAATTTATTGCCACCATGACTAGGAGCTACACGCGTCGTATCGTTAACGGCAAGGAACAAAAATTTATTGCGGGTATCACATTCAAGTATGAGGGCCGGAGTTACGGCCTTCCTATAGATGACGTTAGGGGGCTGTTAGGTGTGTCGAGACCGTCTACTCATGGGTGGAGACATGGCCCCGACAAGGAGGCCATGAAGGAATTTTGGATCAGTGCATCGGGTATGCCTGAATATCAGAAGGAGGAGACCAGTGACAAGATTGTCCATCCCTGCCTCCGCTTGGTATACACTGTGCTGCTTAGGACATTTTGTGGGTGTATGGAGGAGGAAAAGGTTTCCCTGAAACGCCTTGGTCTGTTCTCCGCAATGATTGATCCCTTAGATGAGGAGACCCCTGGATGGGTTGTTATTTGGCTGTATGGGCTGCAGCAGATTCGCGAAGGCGCTGCACAAGATATTGTTCAGGGAGGGTTGATTACCCTGATTGCTGCAGCCAGGATTTCGATGGACACTATGCCGCAGCCGCTCATGCCCATTCGCTATGATATCCCTTTTATGCGGCATTGTGGTATGTTGAGCGGATCTCTGGGGCAGTATATGTGGTGCTCTTATGGCGGTCATCTTTTGCGTCTCCCTCGTCCGTTAGCTTATCCGAGAGATTTCACTGGTTGGTACATCTCTTCCGACGCCGAGATCATTCCTTCAGACGAGGAGACTATGCCACAGGCTGCTTTGCCCATGATCATGGATGTTGATCCACCTGCTCCCGACGTAGCCTCCACTTCTTCACAGCCCCCCTGAGTTCTCATGGGACGAGATGTTCGTCCGTTTTGATGATTTCATGCTACGTCAGGAGGCTGTGAACGACGCGACTTTGGCTCGGTTGCAGGACATACAGGCCGAGATTACACGGGACATCACCGGCCAACTGAGTGCAGCCGAGGCATTTATACAGGAGCAGTACTTTGGGAGGCACCCACCTCCGCCGCGCCATCCATGGTATCCACCGTTCCAGTGAGTTTTTCTTCTCTCTTCCCTATTTCTTTGTCTTCGTCTCTACATTGAGGACAATGTGTATTTCAAGTGTGGGGAGAGATTTAGACTCACTGTCTATCATAGCTAGTGTACAGATTTATTTCATGCATTTCATACTTGCATTTTCTGATTCTAAAAAAAAAAGCCACAAAATTTGAAAAGGCAATCAAAATCTTGGGATGAGCTGAAAACCCGCAAGGGCGGCTCAGGCAAGAAGCAAGTAGTCTGACTGGTATAGACCAGGGAAAAAGTGGACTGGAGTGATGTGAGAACATGTGAGACGTCTAGTAAAATGAAATGAGTGGATTGGTGAAAACCCGCAAGGGCGCCTTGGCAAGATGAGCGGAAAAGAAAAAGAGTGATTCTAGGATTTCTCTCTACCTTTTGGCGAGGCGTCATAAGAAGAGGCGGTATAAGGAGTTCGGGTAGGTCACTTTGGAGCAATAAGGAGCTAGACAGGAGTTAGGATTAGGGTTCTCTCGTACATTCGTTTTGGTTGTTTAAGGGCTGATTGTTGAGCTGTTGTAGTCGTTAGTATCTTATGTTGTCACACTTCCTGAGGCCTTGATATTTGATATAGAGGAGTATGTTTGAGCTGATTTACTCGGGACGAGTAAAGGTCTAAGTGTGGGGATATTTGATAGGTGCAATTTAGTGCACCTTAACTAGCGACTATTGACACGTTTTAGATGGAGTTTTGTCATAAGAAGAGGCTAAGTCTATAATCCAGGAGAAGAGTTGAAGAAGTACAAATATGAAGGTTTTACAGCTTAGTGAAGAAGATAAAGGATTGATGGAGAAGTCTACTCAGAACTAAAGGAGAAAATTACCTCACTTGGTAGTACTTGGGAGCAGATGAAGGATGAAGAAGTTGGCCAGTCGCCGCCCCGCGCCACTGTCACCGCGACCCGGCGAAGATCCTCAGAGAAGAGCCCCGCGTAGAAGCCACCGCCTCGCGGTGGAGCCATTACCGCCTCGCGGTGGGAGTGAAGACCGCGTGGCTGACGTGTTTTATTATTATTCCTATTTTAGTATTTTAGACTTTATACTTTAGTATATTTTATTTCCTTATTTTGTTTGCTAGGTTAACTTTTTGAGAACCTATTTAAGGTCTTGTTAATAGTTCGTAGAGGAGAGTACTTCTCCCTTTTTTACAATACAATTTTCTAGGTTTTTAAAGAATGGATAGCTAAACACTTTTGTTTCGCTAGACGATTGAAGCACTACAATGAATTGGTTGTGAGATTTCTATTCCTTGTTCTATATCTTATTAAATTGGATTGATTCTCTTGATTGAACTGTCTATTGATTTATGTTGATTCTTCTAGCGTAGCTAGCTAGGTTTTTCGGCATCTATCATATTGCTAGGATTGCATATAGGGGTTCCGAGTGCATATCTAGTGGCAAACACAATTGTGCATATAGGGGTTCCGAGCGTACAATTGTGTGTGAGAATCAATTGCATGTTAAGTAGGGGAGTGAATACTTGTACGTCTTTCTACTTGCATGTATCTTATATCCTTGTGTGCACTGCTATTGCTGTGTTGGTGCTAGAGTACGCTGACAACTGTGAGAATCAGTTGTACTTTATCATTAGCATCGTAATAAGTCTATCGACAACTGTGAGAATCGATAGTATTCACGATTAGGGTGGGAACAATAATAAGATAGTAAAAGAACTTGGAAAGATAGTTTTCAGTGATCGACCGATTGCATTGTGGTGTGGATATTTGTCTGGTGGAATACCTTCTCTCATTATATTTCGTCACTTGTCATAATTGAATCTTTGGTTACATTGCGATTATTCCAAACAACCCCTTGTTACTTGTTAGTCACACATTATTGCATACAGATAACCGACTCCTTGTGGGATCGACCCTGACTTACTTACTATACTCTTTAGTAGGTGAATTAGGATTATTTTGACAGGAAAACGACACCGGTTTCCGGCCTTGTCAACCAACTCCTCTCGGCTATCCCACTTTTGATTCGTACGAAATTCAGATCCATAATCTTTACCATATTAATGTAAATAATAATGTTATTCATTTGCATTTAATGACATAACAATATATCAATATCCAAACTTAAAGAACTACTATTTCTAACTACACATGCAATATCAAAATACCGCTAAATATTTAATAAATTCTAACAAAACTATAATAGTAGTACTAAAACAAAATCATACCTTCCCATTTCTAAACAAGTACTACTTCATAACATACAATATCTCCATACCCCTAAAATATACTAACAAAACTAAACTATAATATCTCCATTTAGAAACTTAAAGAACTATTACTTCATAACTAAACATACAATATCTAGATCTCTTCTCCACTTTACTAATCTGTCAATACATACCTTAAAATTATACGACAAGTAAAACTATATATACTTTTATTCCTCTATACCTAAACTAATTCATACAATATCGCATTCAATATTATCTTACAATATCTCCATACCCCTAAAATATACTAACAAAACTAAACTATAATATCTCAATTTACAAACTTATGATTTATACGATAAAAACTTGAGTAAAACTATATATACTTTTATTCCTCTATACCTGAACTAATTCACAATATCGCATGCAATATTACCATAACTAATTCATACATATCTATATAACGTAAATATCAAGCCTTTTACGAATTATGGAATACTAACCGTGAAATTGTTGGGGTTGAATTCTTCATCACTGCTCAAATATTCGTTTTCGCTACTCCAATAGTCGTTTTCGCTATTTTCCATTGTGGTAAGATTGTATTCGTTTGTGAAAAAATAGATGAATGAGTTTGAGTATATATAGAGGGATAATTCGGTCGTTGAAATTATAGCCGTTGGGCTACGCAAGAAGTTGGTGTACGCATGGATGTTGCGTAGGAGCCAAAATTTCAAAAAAACACCCAACGGCCATATTTTTGCTCTACACAAGATTCTTGCGTATGCAAGATTTCTGCGTAGAGCAATCTCTCCAACAACTATATTTTTAAATCTCCAACATTCCTATTTTTTGCTCTACACAGGTATTTTGCATACGTAAGAATCCTGCGTAGAATAATTTTTCTCTTCTACGCAGGTATCTTGCGTACACAAGATTCCTGCGTAGAGGAATGTAGTACGAAACACCAAATATTGTATTGTATATAGCGGGCTTCGTTAATTAATTTATTTGTATATTGACTATTTTTTCCATCATATTCCTATTTGGCAATATACAATCCCTAATTCGCCGAGTCTCACGCACACCACAACCCGCGCAATTTCGGTTTCAGATTCTATCACATTAGCGGTTCACAAAAAGTGTGAGACCATTTCGAATTTTCGGCGTCAAGATTTTGGAGGTCATTATTCATTGATGAACGTGGTTGAACAAGAAATGAGACCATTTCGAATTTTCGAAAAAAAAGGTGTGAGATACACACGCGCATGTCGGCGCGTCAAGATTTTGGAGGTCATTATTCATTGATGAACGTGGTTGAACAAGAAACTTAAAGAAAAAAAGAAAAGAAAAGAAAATATAAGTACAGGAATAGAAAGTTGAAATGAAAGCGAAAGAGGGCTGGTTGAATTTGCAAGACGATCCAGAAGGACGACCCGACCCTGAAACTCGGGAGAGGGTACTGTTTCGTTCGCCATGGAGACTTTGAACACCATAGATCGTCAACCATTCTCCTTCATATGTTGAATCCCGATTTATCAACAAAACGGCTTCTTTTTGTTTTTCTCTTGATTCCTGGAAACTATTGTTCCCCATGCTGTCGTTTTAGGTAGAGGAGCGGCAGCAGGAGATGAGCGGATGGGATAGGGATCGCGCGTCGGAAAGATCATCAAGCTCCGACGGAATGGAGCGCCTTCAATCGTCTCGAACGGTTCGTCTTGGTCGAGTTCAGCCTCAGGCTCCCGGTCACCGCACGATCCGTTGCAATAACCGGGAGGCCAACGCCATTCTCAAATTCAAGGTTAATATTCTATTGCTCTTGTCTAATTGTATTGGAGATGTTTCTTTATTCGATGCATCATCATAATTAGCTTGTAACTTTTGAGCAATTTCTTGTAATCTGTGGAAGTGAAAAGAACGGAGCTTTGAAATGGAATTGAGAATGTAGTATTTTCATAATTTTGGAAAATGGGAAATATATGGGACCGACTTGCTACAATTTTGGCTCAATTTGAGATGAATGTGATATTGGGAACTGAAGACGGTGGAAGGAACTAAATCAGTCAGACATAACTCTAATGCCAAATCTACTGGGATCATCCATTTGAGGGAATTCGTTGTTCTATTTTCCGTTCCCATAACAGCTGATACCTAACCCCCATCTCAAGCATGAACCAAACCCAACCCAGCCAATTTGAGGACTAGCAGTGGCTGAGGAGAAAGGTGGAGTCGGTGAAGAGGATAATGTCAGTGGTGTTGCAGAATAATAGGAAGAGTTGTGGTGGAGAGGCAGGTGGTAGCGGGGTGGTCGTGGAAGGACGGACTGGGCTGCAAAAGATGAGGCAGCGGCAATTTAGGTCCTTGGTACTCCTTTTTTTTGGAAAAAGAGAGCAAACGTTGGTGGTGAAAGGTGGTCTAGATGTTGAGGAGTGAAAGGTGGCAAATTGCTGGTGAATGTGGTCTGATGGTATGTACCGTGGTGCCCTATAAAGCCTAATACAATTCTTAAATTCTGACCAAACTACATGTTTTAAGAATGACTTAAAGGTGACAATGGTAGTCTTTCAAGCTTCGTTTCATTTTTTATGTCATATTTACCGTCTTGGGATTCCTATGAGCAATTGGATTTGAAGCGTGATATGACTCCTTGTGGCATTGTTTGATGTATGTTGATAACATATTCATGAAGTGGGATATCATTTGTATTCTTTTGATTGTGTGGTTTGACTGTGAAGGTGGAGTAAAGGGAGCTTTAGAGGTTAAGGACCTTTGTTTTTTATTCCTGAAACCATTGTCTTCAAGTTTGATCTCAAAATGAGAAGAAAATGTCTCTAGTTGATAGCATGATGCCAGCTTCCATGTTATCTTCTATCCTCTTTAAATCATAAAGATGAAGGGGTACAATTCCTTCAAAATATATGAGAGCATATTTGTCTTTGTCAATGATTACATAAATGGTGTTGTGTGATCAAGGATGCGTTTGCAATAATGCATTAGGGATGGTAATCCAAACGCACCCTCAGAAGAGTAACTTTCTGATGCTTACCTTTATTAATGCTTAATGCTACATGAAAAGCCTCTTTATCTTTTTTTGCTCACTTTTTAGCTATTTGAGCAGGTTAAAATTTTCTGATGCTTAGTTTCTTGTTCAACCATATTTTTAGCTATTTTCTTTTTAAAGGTCTCATGGTAATATAATTGCATGATTTCAGGGAAATTCCGTGTCAACGACAAAGTACAATATCTGTACCTTTCTACCAAAAGGGCTGTTTGAGCAGGTAAAATTTTCAAATCTCTTTGTTAATGGGTAAATGAGAGATATTATTCTTACTTCATAATCAGATGCTTTTGCCCCCTGTAGATATAACTGATCATATTAAGTTTAAATATTGACAGTTCAGGCGGGTAGCTAATCTGTACTTCCTCATGATCTCCATTTTGTCTACAACTCCGATAAGGTATGGTCTCTCACATGATAATGCTTCCAGTTTAACACAAGCCGTCGTTACCTTAAACCTATTAGAGATTGCAAAGAGAAATTACTCTTTGATCATTTCATATTTTCCATTATTTATAGAATTTGACTTACTTTTTATTTGTATAAAAAGTTGACAAGATTGATTGAGATGGTTATATTCTCACAGGAAGAGCTTATTGCTGTACAATTGATAATATTATGTTCCTTAATTGGGTGTGTGGTATAGAGAAATTGTGGCAATCATGCTCTTCCAGAAACTGGAGCGTGGCTGAATGAGATTCTTGTAGTTCAACCCAAATAATGTTCAACATGTGATGCATGCTCTCGTTTTTTTTAGACAGAAAGATGAAGCCAATTGCTCATTTGGTCTTGATGCATCATGCAGTTGTGCTCATGATTCCGTTCTTCGTACTCCTGCTTTTATGGTGGTCTTTTTTGTGTACAAACACTCAAATTACAACAACACATTTATGCGGTTCCACCTTTTGTTTTACTATCTTTAGTATTTATCTCTTTTCTTTTTAAGTACAATGATATGATATTAATGACTACGGAAGCTGTACTTGTTTCCTTTTTTTATTATCGAATCTTTTTTGTTGGCACACCTGTTGAAAGGAAGCAGAAAGGCTTTTTCTTACAATTTCAGAAAAAAAGGAAGGACTTTCGCAAATTACATTCTTTCTTAATCATCTTGATTGTTGTTTTTCTTTTTCTTCCATAAACCTGTTTCATTGTTTTGATTACAGTTGAGTTTTCATTTACAGTTGGATAGTTTAGTTTCCAACAAAGCAGTGCAATAAAGTTTTGGAATTTGTTGCAGCTAATACCTTCTCTTATGTTGTGTTTATCAAGATGGTTTTATGAAGTGAAAAGTAATAATCTGTGAATGAAAAGGCGCGCCTAGGCGCTTAGCGCTCTGTGCTTGCTGCCTGGCCGCCCAGTCATGGCCAACGCCTGCCTAGCCTTAGATAACAAGAAATTTACTTTCCTTATTTTTTAAATCAGTATTTTCCTATTTTCCCTTATATAAGCTACATCTTACGTTAAAAAAAACACAAGCCTCTCTGCCTCTGCTCGTTCCTTCTTTTGTGTGCTGTGCTTCTGCTGTTCCTTCTTTTCTGCCTCTGCTCTGTTGTGATATCTTTTTCGTGATCTTCTTGGTTTTATTTCATTGTGAACATGTTTTATATGGTTTAAGTACATTCTTCTGCTTAACTTGAACGTTTTCTGCACTAGAGTGGCTAGGCACGCGCCTAGGCGGTTGGGGACCCTGTTGCCTAGAGTCGCCTAGGGTGTTTTTAATCGCTGGTAATATTATTTGATGAGTGAAGGTGGTATGTTAATGTCCTTCATTTCTTCTGCAGTCCAGTGAGTCCAATTACAAATGTGATCCCGCTTAGCATAGTGCTTCTTATTTCTCTTATAAAAGAAGCTTTTGAGGATTGGGTGAGTTTGATGCCTTTTCTTTTAATGCCTTTCCTTGCCTCCTTTTATCTTGAGGCGTGATCTTTTTTTCTTAATTGTTATTTTTTCTTTCAAGACTTACCTAAGTGATTTAGTTGAGACCTAACTCCTCTTTGTTTTGTTTTTTTACAATTTTTTTTTTTAACAGAAGCGCTTCCAAAATGATTTGACAATAAATAACACTTCTGTAGACGTTCTACGGGGTGACAAGTGGGAAACTATTCCATGGAAAAGGTTACAAGTAGGGGACATAGTACGAGTGAGTATCCTTCATCTCAACTTTTGTATCTGCATTTCTGAACATACTTTATGTAGGATAGTACTCATGTAGTCATGTATGATATTTGTTTTCTGGACTTAGTAACCAATCTGCTCTATTCGGCTGGATATAATTACTTTAGTAATAACTCTTGAATTGTATTATTAATTGTGCTGTAAAGAGATTTTCTAAAATGCTCTGAGGTGTTTAAGTGACATTTTTTCTATCAAAACAGTGTTTCACTAAGCATATTCACTCTGTCTGAATATTTTACTCCTTCATGAATTTTGTACCTTGTGACTACCAGCTTTTTAAATAAACGTGTTAGTCAAATATGTATGTGGCAAAGCTGCTGTATATATTTTGTCAATTCTCATGAGTCCCTTATTAAGGAAAAATATTTCAAGTCTTTGTTTGGATGACAAAAAATGCTTTTGTGGCCACTTAATCAACATGTTCGTATAATGACTTAAAAGAACAAGGCATTTTAAGTGAATTTATAAATTATAATGACTTGAGAGAAAAAAGTGCTTTATATGCACGACATATAAACAGACACTAAGCCACATGGCCATGCCTATTTATCCTTATCCCCCACAATTTCTTCCAAGTAAATAATGCATTATTGCAGATTAAGCAAGATGGATTCTTTCCTGCTGATATCTTATTCCTTGCTAGCACAAATCCTGATGGTGTCTGCTATGTTGAGGTATGCTTTCATTTTTTTATATTAACTTCCCCTGTTCTTATATTAACTTTCCTGCTGATATCTTATTTCCATTATGTTTCAATTCTTTTGCTTTTTATTGTAATTTGTGATAGCTTGTTGCAACTTCGTTGATTCAATAGCTAACTATGTTTCTTTTTTCTTTTCTATCACAGACCTCAAATCTGGATGGTGAAACTAATTTGAAGATTAGAAAAGCACTTGAAAAGACTTGGGATTACTTAATTCCAGAAAAAGCTTCTGAATTTGATGGTATGTTCCTTTTCTTCGTCCTTAAAAATTATGATACAATTCCGCATCAGAAGCCTTGGGTCAGTAAGCCTTGTTCTACTTATGTGAGGAGGAAGCTGCTAAATCCTTAATTAAGTTAGCCGTTAGTATTATTTGAGTTTTCAACATTTATTTAATTATTCCAGTTGGTTAGTCTTCCTTAATTTTAGGCAAGTCAGTATAGTCTAAGTTAGTTCCTGAAGAGTCAGTAGCACTAACGTCTTAGTGGCTGAAATATCTCAGCACTAGTGAATTAGTGGTCAGTTATTGTTGTGTTATTTTCTATTTAAGCTATGAGTCAGTTCCTTTGTAATCATCTTTGAATTATCAATATATCAGTCAGAAAAGCGTAGGAGATTCTCCTGCACAAATCCTGTTGTTAGATTCTAACCGCAGTGGGCTTCTTGGGTGAGATCCTTGCCTAAGAAGAATCTATCAAATTATGTGCCTCAATGTGCCATTCTTGCGATAAGCTAATTATAAGGCATAAAAACTAAACACAAATAACTAGTAATGGCTATTTGGAACCTTGTAGTATATTTTGATTATGATGAAGAAATTAGAAATTTGCTTGTCTTGGCAGTTGCAATTTTTTGAAGCAGTATCATTGTACTCCCTCCGTTAAGAAATAAGTGTCATTTTAGCCTTTGACACAATTATTAAGAAATGCAATCATTAAGCTAAAATACTACAAACTTTTTCTAAAATTCACAATCTAATAACTACTCATCTCATTTTTAACCAATGAATAAAGAGAATTTGCATAGATTATATCAATATGTGCAACTTCCCATAACATACCTCGTAACTCCCCAATTCAATCATTACATGAAACTCTAAAATGGCAAATATTTCTTAACAAAAATTCAATGCTAAAATGACACTTATTTCTTAACGGAGGGAGTATTAGCTTTTGTTCCTGTTTGTATTACTTTATGCCTCATAAGTGGAAACATATGTCCTAATCCTGGCTCACTCATGCGTGATATGACTCGATAGTTTTTGTCGCGCCTTTTATGATAGTTTGATATTTATGAACCAATATATAGGGATTAGTACACCATAGTTTGAGGTAATAAACACAATAAAATCTGAACTAAGAAGTTGTCTTGCTCTAAATTTTTGTTGCTAGTTCTAATATTATTGGACAACATTTAGATTGGGTCCGTTTGAGGTAGAAGGTACAAGAGATAACATGATCTAATGAGGGATATACAAGTATTTTCAGCACATTTATAACTGTTGTCTTTCTGTTTTGAAAAATCCAATTATTTCTAAGAATTTGGACACAATTTTCTAATGCATATCATATAACTAAGTGTATTTCTGATATGTTTTGCGAGAAGTATTTACGGGATGTTATCTTGACATGTCTTACTCACATTTTCAGGTGAAGTACAATGTGAGCAGCCAAATAATTCATTATATACTTTCACCGGAAATCTTATTCTTGACAAGCAGACGCTTCCTATCAATCCAAATCAACTTCTGCTGCGAGTATAGCTCATGATTATCTTATATATTAGCTGTTGCATGCTTTGTTTTTATCCTATGAAAACTTGCAGATAGTGCATACAAATGTGATATTGCTCATGTACCTTATGTGGTCAAAGGCGAGTATTATCAAGTGTTTTTCCCCTTATCTGAACACATTTTCTTTTTCTTTCTCCTAGGGTTGTAGTCTCAGAAATACTGAGTATATTGTTGGCGCTGTTATATATACTGGTCATGAGACAAAGGTACCTCTTAATCTTATTAATTGTCTTTTCACACTCATATCTGTAACTTAAAATTTTGGCTTTTGTCTAGTGTGATTGTTATAATGAAATTGATAATCGTGATTTGTGGTATCTGGTATTCTGAATCAATTGGTGCTATTTTTATTGGATTTTTTTTTGCATTATGTATAACTTTGTTTTCCTGTATGACTGTCTGTGCTCTAATCATGTTCTGTTTTCTTTTACAGGTTATGATGAATTCCATGAATGTTCCTTCAAAAAGAAGTACATTGGAGAGGAAACTTGACAAACTTATTCTTGCTCTTTTTGCTACGTTATTTATGATGTGTATTATCGGAGCTATGGGCAGGTTTGATGTGATGACTTTTTAAGTGATTTCATTTATTTATAATTTGTTGATCATGTTTAAAAGAATATTTTATATTGATCTACTCTAATATGAAAATCTTTTCCCTGTGCACTTTTAGCGGTATATTCATAAATCGCAAGTACTACTACTTGGGTCTTAATGGAAAAGTGGATGACCACCAATTTGACCCTAGCAACAGATTTGTTGTAATGAATTTCTACCAAGTGTTTAAGATATTTTCCTTATAATGTATTATCTATTATAGTTAGTCATTTACTTCTCTTTGTTTTCGTTGTCTTAACTGTAGGTTTTCATCTTGACTATGTTTACACTATTAACTCTGTTCTCCACCATCATCCCCATATCACTTTACGTTTCAATTGAGGTAATTATGATGTTCAGTTCTTCAACACTACATTGTGTCCTTTACTTTGCAATACTTTTCCTCTAAGGTATACTATTATGTTCAATTTCAGAGCATCAAATTTCTACAATCCATTCAGTTCATCAATCGAGACCTGAACATGTACCATGCTGAAACCAATACACCTGCATCGGCACGGACATCTAATCTTAACGAGGAGCTTGGACAGGTAATAATGATTTTGCAACTTTATTATGCTGTAATGTCATTGTAATGTATTTTGTCCGCATATATGATCATGTTGTCCTTTAGTGTTTTTTTGTTGTTGCGGAAAGGAATGAGGGTGGGTGGGCGGGCGGGGAGAGGAATACACCTCCTGTCCTATTGGATCTGGCATGGCGCCTAATCTTTTTCTTTAACCTCATTTATTAGGTAGAATACATATTTACTGATAAAACTGGGACGCTGACGAGAAATCTGATGGAGTTCTTCAAGTGCTCAATTGGAGGACAATTGTATGGAACTGGAATTACTGAAATAGAGAGAGGAGTAGCTGAGCAGAATGGCCTTAAAATTGAGGAGGTATATTTAGTGCTATATAAGAGTGATCTCTTTGGTTACCCAACAGAGTTGACTGGGATATATTTGTCACAGGTGCATGTCTCAGCTATTAATGTCCATGATAAAGGTTTCAATTTTGATGATCCAAGATTATTGCATGGTGCATGGAGGAGTGAGACAAATCCGGATATGTGCAAGGTAATTAAATTTTAACTCCCCCCCCCCCCAAATTTATCAAGATGTAACTTCAATTGCTAAATATAGTTTTAGAGCATCTGGAGCTAGCTGTTTCTCCAGAGCCTGTACTGCTGGATCTATCAATTTTGGAATTATGGTTTACTTTTATCTTGACTCTGAGACTAGGCACATGATCAATTTATTCTTCAGGCTATTAGTTTTGGTAATAAAAGAGGTACATTGCCACAGAATAAGTAAAATAAGTTAATGCACAAAAGAACAACAAGAGGGAGGCTTCATGGGGGTAAAAGGCCACTTTTGAGGAGCTTCTTATTATTTCCGCTTATTAAGGATTTAAGTTATTCTGCTTCAATCCATTTCTATTATTAAATGTGATTTATGTTTAGTCGTTTCCACAGCACTGCTTATTTTTCTGTAAAGTTGAGCATTCCTTTCCTGCCAAGAATGGTAAACTACTTCTAGACTGCAACTATGTCATTCTTATTAATTCCCTTGAAGTTGTTAACAAATCCTTGGTGGTGAACCTACCAGAATGAGCCACATGGTCAACAGGTGTTTGGGCACGTCGCTTTCACCCATACTATGTCCCATTACTTTACATTTTGTTTATAATTCAGTAACAGTCTTTTAACTATTGATAGTAGAGGATTCTAGTAATCAGTATTAGGTTTCCGGATGGTCCAATTATAATCAAAAGCTCCTCTAAATTTCTGCGTCTTTGTCCAATATCAGCTACTGGAGGGTGCTGGTTTATGCTTCCAGTTGCTGACGATCTTTCTTCTTCTACTTGTTTGTTGATAAAGGGGTTCCAAGGTATTTAAATGGAAAATCTCCCAGTTTGAAGCCAGTTTTCTCAGTCAGCCATACTTTTGGTTACGTACCAACTATGTGAAAGGATGGAACAGAATAACGAGAATTTCAATTTCCAGTTGCATGTCTGTGGTCAAACCATAAAGCAAATCTCTAAAAATATCCTTAATCAAGTTTGTTATTTTTTTGTAAGATTATTGGTTAATGCTTCTGTATAATGTATGTAGGAGTTTTTCAGGTGTCTTGCAATATGTCACACGGTCCTTCCTGAAGGTGATGAATCCCCTGAAAGAATTGTGTACCAAGCTGCTTCCCCTGATGAAGCTGCTCTGGTGAGCGCTGCAAAGAACTTTGGCTTCTTTTTCTACAGGTGTGCTAATGTTATTTCTCTATAATTAGTTTCCCATTCTATGTACTAATAATGTTAACATAGGCTACTTAACGATGCTTTAAAACACACCTCGTAGTTGATCAAGAGCTTTACTTGCTGACTGTAGATATTTTTACAGTCATAGTTCATCAGTAGTGGTACTCCTTAATTTGGTGGTATTTTCAACTGAACTGTGCATTCTTTTAACAGAAAAAACTTCTATTTATTGGAGAAAATCTGTCAAATCAAAATTTGATATGTATTTTGCTTATTGATGCCCACGTTTGTAATTTTAGGCGCACCCCAACTATGATTTATGTGCGTGAATCAAATGTTGAGAAGATGGGTAAGATCGAGGATGTCTCCTATGAAATTTTAAATGTTCTCGAGTTCAATAGGTGTGTATATTACTCTGGAAATAGTTTCTTGTTTATATTTTGAAGATCCAAAAATATTGCACTGCTGATGCGATTTTTCATTTTCCATCAAACAGTACAAGGAAACGCCAGTCTGTTGTTTGTCGATATCCAGATGGCAGGCTTGTTTTGTACTGCAAGGTAAGTTTTTATGTATTTTTCTGATTGACGAAAGCAATTTATTTTTGTGTTTGTGATGATCAGGAAACTTAATCGTGGAATAAATTGTTTTACAGGGTGCTGACACTGTTATCTATGAAAGATTGGCCGAAGGAAATGATGATCTCAGAAGAATAACAAGGCAACACTTGGAAGATTTTGGCTCTGCAGGCTTACGTACACTTTGCTTGGCCTATAGAAATTTGAATTCAGATGTCTATGAATCCTGGAATGAAAAATTCATACAGGCAAAATCTTCTCTGCGGGATCGTGAGAAAAAGTTGGACGAGGTAATTCTTGTGAACAGCAATGTTTAATTCTTCAATGATGATGCTTCTGTGCCTTTTCGTTACCAGTTTAAAAAATGAAACTCTCATCGATCTGCTGTTCTTGAATCTTATTTTCTTTTGTGCTGTATTATATGTTCTTTTCAAGAATAATGCTTTAATATTTAGCATGAATCATTTGATTTTTGTGGGTAATCTTTTGTTACTCAAAACTATTTTGTGCTCAGTGTGCACTGTGTTACTGTGCTCACTAATCTAAGATCATGGGGAGTACATTAATTTAGAAGATATGTATATACAATCTCATGGAGGAGCTTGTGCAATTTTTTGTAGTTTTTGTTTGATCATTGAACTTGCGCATAATTCTTCAATTAATCTATCCAAGAACAAAGGTTATGGACAAGGATTAAATTTGCTTAGAGCTTGGAAATACATCTTTTCTCAAATTCTGCCAACTTATATTGCGTTCTTCATTACTTCATATGTTTTTCTTAATCATTTCTGCCATGACGATTCTCTGCTGCTGAATATCAGTGTCAACTGATTGGTTTGTGTTGGGAAAATTGTACTGATTTTATATGTAGGTTGCTGAGCTCATTGAGAAGGACCTCATTTTGATTGGTAGTACTGCTATAGAAGATAAACTTCAAGAAGGAGTACCTACTTGTATAGAGACTCTTTCAAAGGCTGGTATCAAGATATGGGTGCTGACTGGAGATAAGATGGAAACTGCTATAAATATTGCTTATGGTTAGTGTCGACATAAAAATAAAATTGCAAGTCATGCATATCTTGAAACTAACTCTTCTACATGATGCAGCTTGCAATTTGATAAATAATGACATGAAGCAGTTTATAATAAGCTCAGAAACAAATGATATCAGAGAAGTAGAAGAGAAGGTATGCGGCATATCTCATTTTATAATTTAATCGGTATTTTAAAATATAAACTATCCTGTTGGTTGCTCAGGGTGACCCAGTTGAAACTGCCCGAGTGACAAAGGATGCTGTTAAAACCCAGCTGGAGAAATGCCTTAAGGAAGCTCAGGAATATCTCTTTACTGGTTCTGGACCTAAACTAACACTAGTAATAGATGGGAAGTGTTTGATGTATGCATTGGATCCTTGTCTGCGTTTAATGCTTCTCAAACTGAGTTTGAATTGTACTTCAGTAGTTTGCTGTCGAGTTTCTCCTTTACAGAAAGCACAGGTATTGTACCAAGCTTCAAAAACTGTATCTTGTATTGCATTCACTGATTTCTGTCTCATTATTTATTTTGTGAGACTCTATTTGTTTGTTTTAGTATATGATTTTATGAACAACACTAATTTATTATCCACATTCATAAAAATGAAAATTATCAAATGTGTACACTATCATGTTGGGACATGCAAAATCTGGGTATTATCTTTAAATGGAGATCATGGGAAGATAAGATTGTCATTGATGGTATAGTTTAGATTATGCATTTTTTTTATTGTTGATGCGCTTTGGCCTTTGTGGTGTTTGATATATCCTTCCGAATAATTCTAGTCTCCTCCAGCCGTAGTTATCTCTTATTGTGGTGGATAAATATTGTACAAATGAAAGTCCATTTCCTTGTAGGTGACAACCCTGGTAAAGAAGGGTGCAAAAAAGATCACACTTAGTATTGGAGATGGTGCCAATGATGTTAGCATGATTCAAGCTGCTCATGTTGGTGTGGGAATCAGTGGAATGGAGGGAATGCAGGCAGTTATGGCTAGTGATTTCGCAATTGCACAGTTTCGATTTCTCACAGATTTGCTTCTTGTTCATGGGCGGTGGTCATATATTAGAATCTGCAAGGTTCATATTATAACATATCTCAATTATTGAGACCTGCTTATATGTTACGCTGCGTTTATGGTTACCTGTACACACTTACCTCTTGCAGGTTGTCACATACTTCTTTTACAAGAATCTTACTTTCACCCTGACTCAATTTTGGTTCACCTTCCAAGCTGGATTTTCCGGTCAGAGATACTATGATGATTGGTTTCAGGCTTGCTACAATGTGCTTTTCACATCCCTGCCTGTTCTAGTACTTGGTCTTTTCGACAAGGTAAGCTATTTTGAAATTTTACATGTCCAATGCGGAGCATTTTATAAGTTGTTCTTCCTGGCAGGATGTCAGTGCTTCACTTTCTAAGAAATATCCCCAGCTATACATGGATGGTTTGAGAAATACGCATTTCAAGTGGAGAGTTGTGGCAATGTGGGCATTCTTTGCAGTTTACCAGTCTCTTATTTTCTTTTATTTTGTCACTGCATCCGGCACTAGTCCTCAAACTTCATCCGGAAAGATGTTCGGGCTTTGGGATATCAGCACTATGGGCTTTACATGTATCGTTGTCACTGTCAATTTGCGGCTGCTCATGTGCTGCAACAATATTACAAAGTGGCATCACATAAGCGTTTGGGGAAGCATTTTGGCGTGGTTTTTGTTTATTTTTGTTTATTCAGGTATCCAGACCAAGTACGATAGGCAAGTAAGTACTCGCTTCCTCAATCTTGAGCCCTACATTACTCATTCTGATTCTTCAGTGTAGATTAGCTTGTGACGTACTATTTCTGAATATATCCTTCGATTGCAGGAGAATATTTTCTGGGTCATATATATCCTCATGAGTACTCCCTACTTCTATCTGGCAATTGTTCTCATCCCTGTCGTTGCACTTGTTTTTGATTTCTTTTCCCAAGGGTAAGATTGCCTGATCGGTCTATCCAGTGGTACAACAACCATCTTATATTCCCTTGTAAGTGTGGCATAATCCGTCAACCGGATGTGGTTGCAGGGTGCAAAGATGGTTCTTCCCCTACGATTACCAAATCATTCAAGAGCAGTATCGTGATATACCCGAGGACACCAGGAGAGAAGACTTCTTCCGCATTGAGAATAATCTCACTCCAGAGGAAGCAAGAAGCCATGCTCTATCTCAACTCCCCAAACAGAAGTCGAAGCACACGGGATTCGCATTCGATTCACCCGGGTACGAGTCATTCTTCGCCGCACAAGTGGGCGTACACGCCCCACAGAAGGCCTGGGACGTGGTCAAGATAGCCAGCGCTGTTGGTGCACGCTTCAGAAGCCCCCGTAAGAGCTAAGCGTTCAGAGGTACACTCATTTGTGTAAAATGCTGTAGCATATCTTTGAGTTGTTTAGGTCTATCGAGTACTTTGACCCAAAAAAAAGTACTTTTGAGAGAGTATAGGATACCGCGGTGGCCTTTGTGTTGGGTGCTGGGGATTGTGTGGGGGATGTTCAAGAGATAATACAAATTGTTGCTGCGATTTTTGGAGTAGCATGCAAATATATAACAAGTCATATGTGCATTCTTTGATCTTGGCCACGTTACAGCTGATGAGTATGAAGTTGTTGACAGTTGATTTGTTAGAATCAATCATTTCGTCAAATCTGAAAGTATACGCTGCCGAAATTGTATTTCATCGCAATTCCATTTAAAAAGAGTTGGAATTTTCTGACTGGAATGGTCGGAACCTTTTTACTTTCATTATTAGTGTTTTGTTTGTTTGGTTGAATGTGAAAAATGTAATTCTTAAAAAGTTATTTTATGTGAAAATTAAAATATGAGAATTGATAAATTATATTTGGTTAAAATCTAAATCATGGAAAATATGGGAAAAAAAAATCTTATTCACTCCTTTTTAGGTAATTGTACTTTTTATGTTTTATAGGAATTGAAAATCATATAAATTAAATATTTATATTTTTTAAAAACAAAAAAGTCAACCAAACATATATATTTGATATTACTTCCCAAATAATTTTAAATTATGGAAATTTACCAACCAACTAAACAAACACTTATTTTATTTTCGGTTAGCTAATTGCTGACAGGGAACGGGTTAGTTTTTTTTTACGGTTTAGTTAGCCAATAGTTGCTGAAGGAAATATTTTGCTAAAGGAAATTGCGCGCCAAATTCAATATAGTTGTGGATAATAGCAATCAACGTGCACGTAATTAACTAAGCCATAAGAGATCGATAATGAGACGAGTCTCTCCTCGGCCTACTGCAATTAAGCGATAGAGTTGCAGGCCGGCAAGGGAAATTGTGAAAATACTCTATCCATATAAAAATATTTGTGTTTCTAGTCTCAAAATTGTGTCTATAAATACTTGTTATTTAGCCTTTGTCAGGGGCGGACGCAGGAATTTAATCCAGTGGGGACTAAAATCTTGAAGAGTAAAATATTACCGTCTACCTTACACAAAACCCTAAATCGTAATTTTTAATTCTATAATCTGTTTTCCACAAACAATCTCAATTTCAAACAACAAAATCTATAATCAAACTTCAAATAAAATTTTACTTAAAATTGACCAAAAATTACACAAATTTTATCATTACAAACTACTTTTACTGCGTAATTTCAACAAATTTGTATAAAAATTAATTTGTAAAATTTACAAATCCATAAACCCTAAATTTTAAAATTTTTAACACAAATAAAGATAAATATAGTGAAAATATTACATATTTTATTGAAAAATTGTATGCAAATTTGGATAAATTTTAGTAATTTTGAGAATTATGCATAATAAATCCTATATAAAAAATATTTTTAAAATTAAAAAAATACAAAAAATAGTTTGAACTTTTTTGGGAATTTTTTTTTCAAAAACTTTGGGTGAGGGGAAAAAATCTCATATAAATTTTTTTTAAAAAAAATATTTTTTATTTTTTGAAAATTCCAGTGGGGGCTACAGCCCCCACTGGGCCCCACCTGCGTCCGCCATTGGCCTTTGTTACTCTTCACTTTATAAATTTGTCTTTTTAATTAATAGGAGGTTATTAATTGTGATTTTTATGAAAATAAAAAATATAATAAATAAGAGTATACTATTATTTTTGATAGCTTTTTTAAAAAGTGTGACAATTGTTAAAAGGACAAGTATTTCTAAACGGATGGAGTAGTTATAATCGTTACTCACATTGGGGATGGGCCCACACCGGTGGTTATAACTGACATTGAACATCTACCAAATGCCTTTTTCGAGCGACCCCAGGATAGGGCCCTCTAACTGCTTGTTGGAGAGGTCGAGGTAGAAGTTGGAGGACTGATTGAAAAAACCAAAGCGACGGGTATGGAGCCGGTGAGGCAGTTGCGACTTAAATTGAGACCAAACAGATTTGGTGCGAGGGAGAGCTCCGGAGGGATGGTGGCGGGGATACGGAGGCTGCCTACAAGAGTAAGGGTGTTGATGCGATGGCTAGTTTGTACCATTGAATTGAAAATGAATACAATTGAATATGCTTGATGGTGTACGTGTTCCATAAGTTTATTTATGGGCGGTGCAATAATGGGATTTGAATTGAGCATACAAAGGATGTACGGCTATGAGACCGTTAAGCAACGAGGTTGTCATTTATGATGACAATGAGGCTCCGTTTGGAGAGGCGATCTCTGATGCCTTGCCGAAGTGTTGGATCCACTTCTTTAGTATAAAGGAAGGAAGAAGAAGCCCCTCCTCCAAATTTCATCTAAAAAAAAGGGCATCCACTATATATACTATCATTTTCGCCCTTTCGCACTATATTTCTCTACGCAGGTATCTGGCGTACGTCAGATTTCTGCGTAGAGGAGAAAATTTCTCTACGCACGTATCTTGCATACGCAAGATACCTGCGTAGAGCTAAAATATGATTATTTGAGATAAGAGACTTGGGGGCATTTTTTGAAATTTGGCTTCGTCAGATCCTGGCACAGGAAAAAAATATATTGTTTTTTTGGTTTTTTGAAAGCAACAAAGTAAATAACATATTTTTTTAAATCTGTATTTGACTATAGTAATAGACGTTATCAAGTAATCAAGGTTATATGACAATAAATTTGTTTGTATCATGAGGTTTCAATATACTTTTATTCATGTACATTTCTCCACCAATTTGTTTGATATTAACTGTTTGTTATTATTATTCTCGAAAATCACATATAACTATGGTTATATCTTATAACTATAAGGATATAACCAAATTGGATATAACTATAAGAATATAATCAAATTGGATATAACTATAAGGATATAACCAAATTGAAAATAACTATACTATATAATCATAGTATATAACTATATAATATAACCATAGTATATAACTATATGATATAATATATGATATAACTATAGTATATAACTATAGAATATAACCAAATTGGATATAACTATAAAATATAATATATGATATAGCTATAATATATAACTATAAGATATAATCATAGTATATAACTATATGATATAACCATATTATATAACTATAGAATATAATATAGGATATAACCAAAGTATATAACTATAGGATATAACGATATGATATAATCAAATTGGATAACTATACGATATAACCATAGTATATAACTATAGGATATACCCATAAGATATAACCAAATTGGATATAACTATACGATATAAGCATAATATATAACTATAGGATATAACCATAGTATATAACTAAAGGATACAACCATAGTATATAACTATAGGATATAACTATAAGATATAATCAAATTGGATATAACCATAGTATATTGCTATACGGTATAACCATAGTATATAACTAAATAATATAACCATAGTATATAGTTATAGGATATAACCATAAGATATAACCAAATTGGATATAACTATAAGATATAATCATAGTATATAGCTATACGATATAATCATAGTATATAACTAAAGAATATAACCATAGTATATAGCTATAGGATATAACCATAAAATATAACCAAATTGGATATAACTATAAGATATAACCATAATATATAACTATAGGATATAACCATATTATATAACTATATGATATAACCATAAGATATAACCAAATTGGATATAACTAAAGAATATAACCATAAGATATAACCAAATTGGATATAACTATAAGATATATCATAATATATAATTATAGGATATAACGATATGATATAATCAAATTGGATATAACTATAAGATATAACTATAGTATATAACTATAGGATATAACCATAAGATATAACCAAATTGGATATAACCATAATATATAACTATAAGATATAACCATAGTATATAACTAAAGGATATAACCATAGTATATAACTATAAGATATAACCAAATTGGATATAACTATAAGATATAACCATAATATATAACTATAGGATATAACCATAGTATATAACTAAAGGATATAACCATAGTATATAACTATAGGATATAATTAAAGGATATAACCATAGTATATAACCATAAGATACAACCAAATTCGATATAACTATAAGATATAATCATAATATATAATTATATGATATAACGATATGATATAATCAAGTTGGATATAACTATAAGATATAACCATAGTATATAATTATAGGATATAACGATATGATATAACCAAATTGGATATAACTATAAGATATAACCATAGTATATAACTATATGATATAACTATAAGATATAACCAAATTGGATATAACTATAAGATATAACTATAGGATATAACTATAGGATATAACCATAAGATATAAACAAATTGGATATAACTATAGGATATAACCATAAGATATAACCACATTGGATATAACTATAAGATATAACCATAGTATATAACTATAGGATATAACCATAGTATATAACTAAAGAATATAACTGTAGTATATAACTATAAGATATAACCGTAAGATATAACCAAATTGATAACTATAAGATATAACCATAGTATATAACTATAGGATATAACCATAGTATATAACTAAAGAATATAACCGTAGCATATAACTATAAGATATAACCAAATTAGATATAACTATAAGATATAACCATAGTTATATGTGATTTTCGAGAATAATAATAACAAACAATTAATATCAAACAAATTGGTGGAGAAACGTACATGAATAAAAGTATATTGAAACCTCATGATACAAACGAATTTATTGCCATGTAACCCTGATTACTCGAAAACGTCTATTACTAGAGTCAAATGCAGATTTAAAAAAAAAATATTGTTCACTTGGTTGCGCCCACAAAAAAGAAAAGAAAAAATACTTTAAAAGAAAAAATCATGCGTAAGAATATTCGACTTTTCACACTACAATCTTCTATGCAAGAATATTGCATAGAAGATATAACCATAGTATAACTATAAGATATAACCAAATTGGATATAACTATATATAATCATAGTATATAACTATATGATACAACCATAGTATATAACTTATATACTATGATTATATCTTATAGTTATATCCAATTTGGTTATATCTTTATAGTTATATCCAATTTGGTTATATTCTACAGTTATATAACTGTATGATATAACCAAATTGAATATAACTATAAGGTATAATCATAGTATATAATTATATAATATAACCATAGTATATAACTATATGATATAATCTAGGATATAACCATAGTATATAACTATGGAATATAACCATAAGACATAACCAAATTGGATATAACTATAAGATATAACCAAAGTTATATGTGATTTTCGAGAATAATAATAACAAACAGTTAATATCAAACAAATTGGTGGAGAAATGTACATGAATAAAAGTATATTGAAACCTCATGATACAAACAAATTTATTGCCATGCAACCTTGATTACTTGATAACGTCTATTACTAGAGTCAAATGCAGATTTAAAAAAATATGTTATTCACTTTGTTGCTTTCAGATTTTTTTTTTCTTTTCTGTGCCAGAATCTGGCGTACAACCAAATTTCAAAAAATGCCCCCAAGTCCCTTATCTCAAATAATCATATTTTAGCTCTACGCAGGTATCTTGCGTGCGTAGAGAAATTTCCTCCTCTACGCAGAAATCTGGCGTACGCCAGATACCTGCGTAGAAAAATGTAGTGCGAAAGGGCGAAAATGGTAGTGTATATAGTAGCTGCCAAAAAAAGCCCTAATTGCTATAAATTAGCTAAACAACACTCAAAATCCCAGAATTAAAAAAATTCAAATTTACAGAGCATTGGATGGATCTTAAAATCGACGAAAGTAATAGATTTGGAGCTCAAGTGCAGAGCATTGAAGGGAATAATGAAGGGGTAAAACTTGTATTTTCTCCCATTCCATCTACTTCCATCTCCTTCAACCTTGGATGGGGGTGGTTTATTTGTCGAGGTTGCTTGAATAAGTGGGAAAAAAAATGAAAACCAAGAGAAAAGCAAAATAGAGAAGCAAATGAACAAAGAGCCAACATAGGAACAAAGTCACTGAGCATAATGAAGAAATGGAGCACGCCTTGCCTGTGAAGAAAGAAGAAAAGGGAACAACTAACATGAATGAAATGTATACGCAGAGACGAGACGTTGAGAACTTTTAAATTAGATGGTATATAGCGCGTTGATGGTATTTGTTGGTAATCATACAAGACGTTAGAGAGTTCTAAGCCAAGACCTATTGGAAGAAGGTCTCCGAGTAACGCGCTACTGTAATGTGCCTCTTTGGGATGTTAGACAACATTACAAAGAACGCCATGGTGGAAAGCCTAGAGGAAATATCTTTGTTCACAAATTCACATAGCGCATTGTGGGAACGATCAAAAGATAGTGATAGACAACAAAGCCACTTGTCTCTTTCTTTTAAACCACGTGACATGCATGCGATTGCTTGCACACAGTAAAGAGAGACAAGTGGACAGAAAGAGCTAACAAGTGTCATCGGGCAAGAGAATCACTCACAAGACAATAAGTATCAGAGGAAAGAACCAATGAGGGGTATCTTTCTCAGATTGGGAAAAGAGAGAGATTTGTGAGTCAATTCCGGTGAGTTCACAAAACTAGACTCCTAAAAATTCTCTGCTCCGGCGAAAATCGATTGCTTTCTTCCAGAATCATATAGTAGTATGAACACCGAGAATCATCACTGGCGCCGTCCGTGGGGAGCCAATTCCCCTAAGACAGCTAGGTTGTTGTAGAAGCATGGAGCATCTGAACCCTAATGCAAGGTTGTCATTCTATTAGTGAATGGGCCCTACTGTATGCCTTGTTTAAAAAAAAAACAAGTCCAAAGAAGGGGCTAAGGCCCCCCCTATCCCCCGCCCTAACTCCGCCATTGTGTTTTGTGCACAAGATAGGCATTGTAGTGACTTCTAACATTGACTGAGGGTCTTCGGCGTTGACCACTATTGATTCATCGTTGACCGTCATTGACTAATGTTGCCAATCACATGTGCATCATACGTGCACTGTAGCAATGTACATCATATATGTTGAATCATAGTGTGTTAGTCAGGGAAATGTAAGATTGTTCCCTGGGCAGCGGAAATATTATTTCAGACAAGTAACAACAACATAGTTCCTTAGAGATGAAATTAAAGCTCAATCAACCAAATAATTGCCTTTAGAAGGTTTACCCTAGAAGGATTTTAAATATATACTTTATTATTAATCAAATTGTACAATCATACAAGTCTTCTCTCAACCTAGTCTCACACAGATCCTAGACTTCAAGACTTCAAGCGTAACAACCTAATAATAACAAGAACACAAGAAATCCTCACAAAGTACTTTACACACAATTCATACCTTATATCTCTCTATCTTGATCACATTGGAATACTTGTAGTTGCATTACCTTCTCTATGGTATGCTACACTAGTATATATAGTCATAGGAGACGGCCCATCAATTAACCTAGCAACCCACGAAACGCCAACTAAGGTAACTTACAAATCTTACCTAATCACATACATATAATCACCTTTTTAAATATAAAATATTCTAAGTTATGTTAAATCTTCTCTCTTTCTTCACGCCTTGCAGCTTCAGAAATCGTTCACTTCTTCTTTCCAAGTTTAGCAATCTTTTAAAAGTTTCCAGCGCGTTCTCTCTACGTAAACGCATCATTCATGTTGCGTTGTTCTCTTTCTTCTTTTCTCTTCATAGCGCGCGTATCAACACTCTGTTTGCTCAACATTGTTGTTCCTTTGTTGACTTGTCGTTCCTTCACTTCTCTATTTTTCTTCTTCTTTTGGTTTTCATTGCTCCCTAATTCTTTCATTCAACCTGAAACTCATAGGACAAAACAAACCATAAAACCTAATGGTGTTTATCCTCATCAAAACTAGAGGGAACGTCATCGTTCCAACAGTATAGCACAACACAAATGTGCATGATATACCATAGCAATACACAAATGTGCATTGTAGCAATGTGCATCTTAGTACAACACAAATGTGCATCACAATACAACACCAATGTACATAGCAATATGTGTGTAGTATCACATCACAAATGTACATAACAATACAACACAAATGTACATTGCATCCATGTGCATTGCAGTGATGTTCATTGAACGAATGTGCATCGTAGCACAACACAAATGTGCATCGCAACACAATACAAATATTCATCGTTATACAACACAGATGTGCATTGCAACACTACACAAAGTTTATCACAACACAACACAAATATGCATAACAACTTAAATATGCACTGAAAACATTAAAATGTACACTTTGGAATTGAGAATCAGATGTGGTCAGTCAGTTCTAAGTACTTTCCACTTTCTTAGCCCATAGAGCTACATCATTTTCAACATTACTTTTATTTGATTAGCTTATAAACATCAACTCACACAATTTTTGTTATCACAACTTAGATATATTAATAACAAGTTTTTTATTTAATCAAGTATTAAAAATTTGGATCAAATGTGTACGCTTCTTATTGTGTAACATGCGGACATCTGCAGGGTCGTTGATCATTTTCATCGGACGGATGGGATACAAAGCGCGTGTTAAGGATTTTTAAAAGCCTCTAGGGGCATATTTGTCATTCTGCTCTGAAATCCTTCTCCCCAATCTCCCCATTCCGTTTCACTCTCCCATGGCGTCGTCTGGGAGCAACCTCCATCCCGACATCTTTACAATCATATCCAAAATTCTCAATGCCGATATCGATATACTTCGCCTTCTCTCCGTCTGTTCAACTTGGAGATTTCAATTCTTCGTCGTCTCAGACCGTCTGCATTCCCGGTCAAAGTTCCCTCGCTTTCTTTCCATAGCGGCGCCTCAATCCTTCCTTGCAACTACTCTCTCGCCTCTCGCCGCCAAAATACGACCCCCACGTCGGCGATCTTTTCGAAGGCTGGTTGATTAGGGTTTTAGATTTAAACCCTAATTGTCTCCTTATTTTAGATCCACTACTCTCAAGCAAGCCTGAATACACTCCAAGTACTATTCCCAGACACTTGAATCTTTGTAACATATTTTATTTTGATGTTGATGGAATCATACGTTGTTGATGTTTTCAGGTTATGTGAGGCCTTGATGGTATAAGTAGGGGGTTCGAGCTTTTTAGCTTTTACAACCATTGTGGAGGCATCTCGTTCCATCACTAATTTGGCAAGTACGCTATTATTGATCCCTTTTTTTATGATGAGTTGGTTAAATTGCATAAACTTGTCTGATTAGAAGATTTTGTGTGTGTGGAAATGATAACTAGTGTATTTGGGTAATCGTGGAGGTTGGAGCCTCTTGCATCACACAGGAAAACGGTGTGGTGCAGAGAGATGGATTGGTTGATGTGCGTGAGTGATTCGATTGTAAAACCCGTGCCAAAGATGAAAGAGATTCAAGGAGTAGGAACATTTAAGATTATGAGAACGCGTCCTAGGTCAGATTTGTATGTCAACTTGCCAACGCTTAAGAAGTTGGATGCAATGTTGCTTGGTTTTCTTGATGGGTTCAATGAGACGGAGTTATGGTACATTCAGATAGGAATATACGTGCCCAAGGTTGGTGCTAAAGATATTGGATTGCTTGCTGATATTGAATAACATGGTGGAATGAGCTTGTTAACTAGGGTAATAATTGCTTTCTTATTTCAGGTATAATTGCTTTCTCCAACAAACTAAGTGGAGAGATCCCAAAATCACTCGGGAATTGCAGGCCTTGCGCACTCTGATGCTCCAAAACAGCAATTTCACATGATAAATCCCTTCCGAGATTTGGACTTCCCCTAATCTATACAGGTTGATGTTCATCTACAACGGGTTCACTGGTCAGCTTCCTGACTGAGTCGCAAGCAACATGACTCGTATTCAGATCAATAACAACACGTTTAGTGGTGAGATACCTGCCACGATAGGCACTTGGAAGAACATCTAGGTGCTCGAGCCAGGAAACAACACACTCTCGGGAAGCCTTCCACTGGGTTTGACAAACCTCTCCAGGCTCAGCAGTATGTCACTTGAAGGCAATCAACTCTCCAGTGAGCACCCCATGGAGATGACATCATGGAAAAACGAAGGGCGCTTGTTGAGGAGTTGAACATCGAGGCGAAGCATCACCTAGAGCTTGAGGTGTATGATCAACACAAAGTTGCACCTTTGCTTGCATTGGCTGATTACATAGCTTACAGATTTCATTCAATGAATTATCGTTATATGAGATTGATATGAATCTTTAGCATATGGTAGCAAGGGGTTGGGCTTTTTGCTTACATTCTCATTTAAAGATCGTTATCTTGTCTTCTTGTTGTTTCTAAATCGTGCATAACAGAGATTACCCACAATTTTATCTTCATGTAGTATATACATTATGTGAACTTGCTATATACATTTGTGAACCTTTTGTATAAATTTGTGAACCCATATTATAAAGTTAGTATTTTAAGTCTCTAGTATAAATGTGAACCTCTATTATAAAATTCTGTGAACCTCTAGTATAAAGTTTATGAACCTATATAACAAAATTAGCAAACCTATATAAAGTTAGTTTGTGATTTTCTTGTATAAAGTTTGTGAACCCTCTAGTTTAAAGTGTATGAACCTCTTGTAAAAAGTTTATGAACCTGTATTACAAAATTAGTAAACGTCTAATATAAAGTTAGTTTGTGACTCTTGTATAAAGTTTGTGAATCTCTAGTATAAGGTGTATGAACCTCTAGTATAAAGTTTACGTACCTGTATTACAAAATTAGTGAACCTCTAGTATAAAGTTTATGAACCTGTATTATAAAATTAGTGAACCTCTAATGTAAAGTTAGTTTGTGATTTCCTTGTATATAAAGTTTGTGAACCTCTAGTATAAAATATGTAAACCTCTAGTATAAAGTTTATGAACCTGTATTATAAAATTAGTGAACCTTTAATATAAAGTTAGTTTGTGATTTTTTTGTATAAAGTTTGTGAACCTGTATGACAAAATTAGCGAACCTCTAATATAGCGTTACTTTGTGATTTTCTTGTATAAAGTTTTATTATAAAATTAGTGAACCTCTAATATAAAGTTTATGAACATGTATTACAAATTTAGTGAACCTCTAATATAAAGTTAATTAGTGATTTCCTTGTATAAAATTTGTGAACCTCTAATACAAGGTGTATGAACCTCTATTGTAAAGTTAATGAACATGTATTACAAAATTAGTGAACCTCTAATATACAGTTAGTTTGTGATTTTCTTGTATAAAGTTTGTGAGCCTCTAGTATAAAATGCATATGAACCTCTAATATAAAGTTTATGAACCTGTATTACAAATTAGGGAACCTTTAATATAAAATTTACGAACTTGTATTACAAATTAGTGAACCTCTAATATGAAGTTTATGAACCTATATTACAAATTAGTGATTCACTAATATAAAGTCAGTTTCCTATTATAAGGTTAGTAAACCTCTTTTATAAATTTTATGAAAAATCTTTTGCTACTGGCATCAAAGAAATTAATATTATCATTAATAGAGTGTTAGAATGTAACCTTAATGAATCTCTGCCTTGAGAAAGATGAGTTGTTAGGGTTAGGCTCTGAACTTGTGAAGTAGCATACCAATACTAAACAGTAGTTTAAGAATGCAAAAGAAGACGAAAACTCCCCAAAGTTATAAAAAAATGAAAAGAGCAAAGATTAAATTTGGTGATGATCATCAATTACATGATTAGTCCTTCAATCCACCATTGTTAAAACAAGACGAAAACTCCCCAAAGTTCCAGAAAAAATCTATTCACAACCTTTTTCTTCTTTGTACAAACATTCAGAACACACTTGAGTCTACCCTGGTCAATCCAAACAGTAAAACCCAATGATTGACTACAATACCATTTTTTTATGGTATTTCCTTGTTGCTTCCATATGGAATATGCACTGAATAAGGCGATCCAGAAGGGCATGTGCCAGCCTGGAGATGCAGTGGTAGCGCTCCACCATATTGGATCTCCTTGGCAAGACACACAACATTGGACAATACTTGTAGCTTCAATATGGAAGTGCATTCTTTCAAGCTCTCAGGCAATGACAACAAGCTTGCACACTTGCTCCAACCTATATTTGGGAGCAACAACTTTAACATGCCATACACACCAGCATGATGAAGTAGTAATAATTCAGGACATGGCCAACCTAAACCTAAAGTGTTTGCATTTGTAGGAGACAATATTATACGAGCAACAACTTCGTCTATAGTTGGAGCAAGTGGCATTGAAAGCCGGTCAATCAGACACTCTACAGAAAGCAAAATTGGAAAATGATATTGTCATTATTTGAGTATAACTGTAACACAACAAAAAAATTACTTGAAAAGGATGCATGAATTGAGTATATATTTGTTGATCAGTTGATCATACACAAGAAACTTAGAAAATAAGTTCAGTTAACACAAATTCTCACGAACTACCACACCTGAGGTTAAATCAGCAGTTACTTTGGATTTGCAGATAGAGTGACGCAAGTTAGAAAAACAACCATCACACACTATAGTAAGAGTTGCATATGCACCTCTTAATATAGTTGGTGATTGGCAATGTTAGGGAGGTTGCAGTTCATGACAAGGACGACTTGGTTCACTCGTCTCCTTCAACCATCAACTATACAATCCAACTTATTCAATAGGAGATTCTGCAAACTTAGACTGATTACACTATGAACCCAAAGCATATACTTAAGAACCCAATAACCCTGAATCTCTTCTAAAATGCGCTACTTTATCCATCCTTTAGCCTCGATTAATCAAGAGCTAGCCTCGACTTATCAACCAACAAGATAAACTGTAAGATCGTGATTGTTAGTTTAGAATAAGAGAACTAAGAATATTGATATTCAGTTCCCTTCGCAACGGAAATAAACAATCAAATGTAAATGAATAAGTTCTTTATAGTGAAAACCTTTGAATGCCAACTAGCAATCTAGGATAAAAACCACTACCTTTCTTTCGAAAGGATTTCAAGGTCTACTTCTTGATTTCTTATCACTTTGGTTACAAGTTACTCTAGGAACAAAACACATAGTTCCTTTGCCTTACACACAGTTAGACAATCCTAGATAAACTTAACACAAAGTAGAATCAATCCAAGAAGCAGTCCTTAGCACTAAGAAACTGACACACTTACAGTAACAGGAACTAGCACACAACTTTCAAGTTTCTTGACTGGTTGCTCTTGATCTTGGTTTGAGTTGATGATCTTGTTGAGAGTTCACACTTTGATGTTTGCTATGAAGTGTGATTCTTATTGTAGTGCTTGAAGATAACAATGGAGCTTGTCTTCCTTATATAGTGTATTCTCGAGGTTAAGTCTTCTCTTGGTTCCCACAGAACAAGCTTAACCTAGGTTGTATGGTGGTCCTTAATTCAAGCTGACTTACTCATATACTAATAACCTAGGCAAACTCAGAATACACATTGGTTGGTCAAAGGCTTCAGAAGAATCTGTCATGTCGTTGTCAAACACCTTTTGTCCGAGGTTCAGCAACCTAGACAACTTCAGAGTTTCCTTCGGATGGTGACAGGCTTTAGAAGCGTTTGTCATGTCGTTTTCACCAACCTTTGTCCAAGGTTCAGTGTTCCCAGCTTTATCGGGAAAAGCAAAGTCACATGTTATACTTCTGGGTTTCTTTGGTTTGCTTGTTTGGCTTTCATGGTTTCAGTAACTATCCTGTGGTTCCTTTAAACACATCTTTGAGATAAAACATTAGTATCAATGTATTTGTCATCTTCAAAAGTAGAAAAACTGAGGAAATGAACTCTCATGGGAACTGAGGTTCCTGAGTTCCATTTCCTAACAATTTCCCCCTTTTTGATGATGACAAATATAAGGAACCTGACAACATAATAAGGACATGAAATTCATTAGAACAGTTGAGCTAAGAGATTTACAACTTTATGAAATAATGAGAGAACATTCAATAGTTGCAAATTCCCCCTAAGCAAATGAACTAAGTTATTCGAGTTCCCCCTCAGAAAGAGAACGGGTTCAGATTTCCTATAAGTCATGTAGTTCCAAGAGTTCAAGGTTCCTATACATTTTCCCCCTTTTGACATCATCGAAAATATCAATTAACTTATCAAGTGTAGGATATCAATGTGAAATAAACAATTGCTTTAAACCCATGAAAGTCACCATAATAGAAACTTAAGGCAAAGACAAATAATGTATTAGAAAAACTCTCGGAAATGTTCATTAATCATTAAAACCAACACATTGTTCATAGATTCATAGTAGAAAGACAAACAAAGGTCACAAACAACTTGAAACAATCAAAAGAAAGGATAGGAGAGGTAGGTGGAATCCTAGGGAACTACTAGCACAATGTGTTGTTACAGCACTGGGAACTAGGAAAGTCATTCTTGTGGCTGCGGAGTTTCCTCTTCTTCTTCTTCAGCATCATTCTTTTCCTCAGTTCCCTCATCTTTGCCTGTAGCCGTCTTAGGCGTATCCTTCATCTCAGCTGCCTGAGCTCCTCCAATCGTAGCCTCCAAAGTTTGCTGAATCACACTCACCAGACCAGATATGGCATTCCTGGTCTGCCCCAGCTCTGTCACCTGATCACGGATGGCAAGAGAGATGGCAGTAGATCCATCCGTGATAGCTTTTTCAATACGACCCAGGCAAGCGAGGATCGCAGAGGAGTCTTGGACAGGGTATAGCGGAGGCAAAGAGCTTGGAGTGGCTTGGGAACTTGCCTTTTCCTTAGGCAAGTCCGCTTCTACATCAGAGGGAGCATCCAGGTGGTCTTTGGTTTTGAGCCTCTTCACAGTTACCATGGTGAGGAACTTGCTGTAGGTGGTTTCTTTGAGGTCTGCTGGATACAGGTTGAGCAAGGAGAGAAGGTTTTTGATGATGTGAGGAAAGGGCAAAGCATGGGAGTCATGGGACTGACAAAATTGCATGTGGGCTAACACTAGCTTAGGCAGATCAACTTGTTCCCCATACATAATCTTTTCCATGAGGATGGCATCCGTGATGAGGACTGTGGCTCTGTGCTCTTGCCTGGGAACCAGATTCCGAATGATCCAGGAATGCAACAACTTGTTGGACGGTGATAGCCCCTTGGTCAACAGATTCTTGGGGTTATTTCCATCAAAGAGCATGGTCACCACCTCGGTCTTGGTCTTGTACCCTTTTCCCTTTGGCCAAGACTTCTTTCGATTCAAAATGCCAAAGCCAGGCCTGTGCTCGATTCCTAAGGCAGGGTTGAAGGGAACTATGGCCTGGGAACTCCGCTTGCGGAGCTTGAGCCTGGTTGCAACTGAGTGAACAACTTTGGATTTGAGGCTGGCTGGCGAGGGATCAGAGTTGTGAACCTCCAGGGTATCCTTGTCTGGAGATGAATCATGGGAACCACTCTCAGAGTCCGTACGAGTGGTTGATCTGGACACATGAGGGAGTTCCTTTTCTGCCTCTACTGTTCTCTTGGATATGGGGGTTTTTGTGGGGGTGATTTCAGGGGATTTAGAGGATGAGGCGGCTTTCTTCTCTCTAAAGGCTCTGAGGAGAGCAGCTTCTTCCTCATCTTGGGCAAGGTGAAGGTTGAAGTCTGTTTTGGCCATTTGAGGAGTTTGGTGTTTTGAGAGAGGTGAGCAAGAGAACGAGAGAAAACGAGAGGATGAGAGAGCTAGAGAGAGCAAGGGAATCAAGAATTATGAGAGCAAGGAGAGTAGAGTACTTGGTTCATTCAAACAGGAGTCCCTAAATACCTCTTGTGCATCATTTTGGGGCCGTTGGAAAATCAAGCCGTTTGAAAAAAAATCTCTGGGGTAACGACTCTTTTAATTGCAGCTTTTCGTCCTTTGCAACGGTCACAAAATCAGAAGGAAGAGTTTCAAATAATCTCATCAATGCGGAGCCGTACAGGGAACTCTGACGCTGTATTTGCATTAAATGTTGTCTCGGGAAGAAGCGAGTTCCTACTAGCCGTTTGGGAGTTCTGTCTTTCCTAGTTCCTTTCTGGCAATTTCTTCATTATGCTAGAGGGATATATGGGAACTTCTAGTGTAGGGATTTTAGACACAGAACATGAAAGTACGTTCCCATAAACGAAATCGGGGAGGTCTATTTATCACATCGCACACTAATTCCCAGAGAGGGTTAAGAGATGGATCATAGGGAACTAGATTGTGCAATGAGGCAAGGGAGGGTCATAGTACACAATCATCATTTTGGCTTGTATCATGGGGTTAGAATATGATCAGATTATGACTTTTGGGCTAACAAAGAAACTTGGACAATGATTGAGTGAAAATGAAAAAGGACTTTCAAGGAGAAGAACTAGAAAAAATTATCAAAGCCTTTTGAGTAACTGTTATAGATATGTGGGTTTATTGCAAGAGAGATAACACAAAGATTCCAAGACAAAACAAGTAAAAAGGTCTGATCTAGTCAATCAAGGAAACTGGAGAGTAACTTTAAACTAAATGAACTGCTAGTTTATAGGAATCATTCCCAGTTCTAATCTAAGGTTCTCGAAAGGAACTCTATTCAAAGCTTTGGTGAATATATCTATAATCTGATCTTCAGTCCTATAAAATTTCATAATGATGTTCCCTTTCTCAACATGATCTCTAAGGAAGTGATGCTTTATATCTATATGTTTGGTCCTAGTATGATGCACAAGATTCTTAGAAATGTTTATAGCACTAGTATTATCACAAAGAATAGTAAGAGGACCATAAGACATACCAAAATCCGCGAGTTGTTGCTTTAGCCATAAGAGTTGGGAACAACAAGAGGCAGCTGCAATGTACTCAGATTCTGGTGGAGAGGAAGACTGAAATTTGTTTCTTTGAACCCCATGACACAAGACAAGGGCCTAGGAACTGTGCCATTCCAGAAGTACTTTTCCTATCCACCAAGTATCCAGCATAATCAGCATCAGTGAAACCTATCAGCTCAAAGTGACACTCTTTGGGGTACCAAATGCAGAGTAAGTCAGATCCTTTGAGATATCAGAATATCCTTTTCACAGCTGCTAAGTGTGTTTCTCTTGGACATGATTGAAACCTAGCACACAAGCAAACAACAAACACAATGTCTGGACGACTAGTTGTTAGATACATGAGGAAACCTATCATACCTCTATAGAGTTTTTCTTCCACAAGAGGACTTGAGTGATCTTTGTCCAAATGGGCGATTGTAGAGATAGGAGTTGAGAGGGGCTTGTAAGAATCCATTTTGAACTTTTTCAAAAGTTCCTTGACATACTTTTGTTGGTGAATTTGTATGTCATGTTTCTTTTGGGATATTTGCAATCCGAGGAAGAAGGTGAGTTCCCCTATTAGACTCATTTCAAATTCACTACTCATCAAGTCTTTGAACTTATCTACAAGGGACAGGTTAGTAGAACCAAAAATGATATCATCAACATAAATTTGAACCACTAGGATGTTACCTTCTTCTTCTAGAATGAAGAGAGTCTTGTCAATGATTCCACGCCTATAACCATTGGAGAGTAGGAACTGGGCAAGACGATCATACCAAGCTCTAGGGGCTTGCTTGAGACCATACAAGGCTTTGTCTAGGAAATAGACATGGTCTGGATGATCAATGTCTTCAAAATCGGGTGGTTGCTTGACATAGACTTCCTCTTGAAGAATTCCATTGAGAAAGTCGGTCTTTACATCCATTTGGAATAGTTTGAAGCCCTTGTGTGATGCGAAGGCAATCAATAACCTTATTGCTTCAATCCTTGCCACTGGAGCATAGGTTTCATCATAGTCGATTCCTTCTTGTTGATTGTATCCTTGAGCAACAAGCCTTGCTTTGTTCCTAATTACAGCTCCTGAGTCATCGAGCTTGTTTCTGAAAACCCATCTAGTTCCTATGATATGCTTATTTTTGGGGCGTGGAACTAGATGCCAGACTTTGTTCCTTTCAAACTGATGAAGTTCTTCTTGCATGGCTTGGATCCAATCTACATCCTTCAGTGCTTCACCTATGTTCTTTGGTTCCACAATAGATAAGAAAGCATTGAAAGCATAAAAGGTTAAATCATCGAACCTGACTGGAGGCTTGATGGTTCTTCTTTCTCTATTGGGAACTAGAGCATTTGATGTGGAGGCATCTTGATTTGAACATTCAGCTTCAACTTCTATGTTGGGATCACCTTCATCTGGATCTTCTTGAGGTGACTTGGGAAATGGGTCTTCAAAGGAGCTGGTGGTGTTCTGCATATTTCTACCAAATGATTTCTCATTAAACACAACATGAACACTTTCTTCTACCTTTTTAGTCCTTTTGTTGAAGACCTTGTATGCTTTGCTACTTGAGGCATATCCAATAAAGATCCCTTCATCACTCTTTGGGTCGAATTTGCCAAGATTATCTTTCCCATTGTTATGCACAAAGCATTTGCATCCGAATACCCTAAGATGTGAAATGTTGGGAACTCTTCCTCTCAGAAGTTCATAGAGTGTCTTCTCTGTGATTGGGCGAAGCATAGCGCGATTGATGATGTAGCAGGCTGCATTGATTGCTTCAGCCCAGAATGATTGAGAGAGTCCACTTGAGATGAGCATAGTTCGAGCCATGTCTTCTAAGGTTCTATTCTTCCTTTCCACTACTCTATTTTGTTGAGGAGTGTATGGTGCAGAAAAGTTATGATCGATGCCATGCTCACTGCAAAATGTTAGAAATTCTCCATTTTCGAACTCAGTACCATGATCAGAACGAATAGAATTGATGGAACAATCAAGAGATTTTTCTAACATGGGAACCATATCCTTAAATCGTCCAATGACTTCACTTTTAGATTTTATGAAGATGGTCCAAGTAAAACGAGAAAAGGCATCGATGAGAACAAAGATGTACCTGTTTCCTCCTAGGCTTTGAACTCTCATGGGTCCACAAAGGTCCATGTGAATGAGTTCAAGGGGCTTTGAGGAACTTACCATATTCTTGGATTTAAAGGAACTCCGAGCTTGTTTCCCTCTTACACAGTCTGAGCATAGTTCCGCAGATTTGCCACTTATCTTTGGGAGGCCTCTGACTAGCTCCTTTGAGTGTAGCTTTTGGATTAATTTGGTACTAGAATGACCAAGACGTTGATGCCACAAGTCCGTTTGATCATTCACAGTTGAGAGACAGAGTTTTTCCTTGGGAACGAAGGATGGGTCAACAACATACATATTGTTGAACCTTTTACCTTTTAAGATGATTTGTCCCGAGGAGTCAAGGACAATACATTCATTTGATTTGAATCTAACTTCGTTGTCTCCTTGATCACACAGATGTGACACACTAATTAGATCAAAACCAAGATTATCAACAAGGTGAACTTTGTTTACCTTAATGTGGTCATTGAGATTCACAGTTCCTATCCCACAAATTTTCCCTTTGTTTTTGTCTCCAAAGGAGATGTTCCCTCCTTGGAGGGGTTGAAGAAAGGTCATTTGATTTCTTCTTCCGGTCATATGGCACGAGCAACCACTGTCAATATACCATAGTTGAGGTTGTCTCTCTTCTTTCTGCACACAAGGAAACTAAGATTTCTGAACCCAGTGAAGCTTGGCTTTACTGGGAGGATTAGCATGTGGTTTATTATTGTGAGTCTGTGAATGACAAGGGAACTGGTTCCTTTCATGGTAGTATGCACTTTTCTCATTATCATAGTTCCTTTTCTTAGGACACTCAGTGTTGTAATGAGCATTCTTACCACAATAGAAACACAATCGATTGTACACAACATATTCATATTTTCCCTTTCCTGGCCTAAAAGGTTTTTCATTTTTTCTTTTATTGAAATCAACATTATTTTTGACCTTACCATGAGCCATGTCCACGTACCTTTTGTGAGCAAAGGAATTAGTGAACCACTTGTCTTTAGGAGATTCTTTCTCCTTTCCCTTAGGTTCCCTCTCAAAGACCTTAGGGTCCTTTTTAGAATTTTTAGAGTTTTCTATGAGAAGCTTGGCAACCTCAGCCTTGTTCTCAAGAACCATGATCTTCTCTAATAGGAACTGATTCCTATCTTGAGAAGTCGCAAGAGAAGTACTGAGGTTCTCATTCATCTCAACAAGTTCACGTCTGACCTTTTCATCTTCAACATCATCATTGATCTTGTTGTTAATGTATCCAACTCCATGGCGTTGTTTCACAAAGACAGTTTGATTAACTGTTTTTTCTTTTATAGAATCAGTGAGATCATCTAACCTATCAATTATAGATTGAAGCAAAACATTTCCAAATAGATTATCATGCATAGGAACTTTAACAGATTCTATCTTAGACTCACTACAAGATTGGCAAATTTGAAGGGAAATAGCATGCATGTTACTAGTTTCCATAAGTTTGGAGTTGGTTTCAGCGAGATCTTTCTCGGTTTCTTCAAGTTTCTTACTCCATACAGAGTTCTCAACAGTTAAACAAACAATCTCATCTTCACAATCATCAAGTTTTTATTGAAGAGCATTCATTTCCTTCCCTAGATTTTTTTATGATCTTTAGAAGTTGTTTCTTGTCACAATCAACTAGAGATTTTAAGAAGTCATCAGAAGTTACCTCAAAGTCTTCTGAGTCGCTTAGATCTCTTTTTGCCATGAGGCATCTTCCTCCAGAAAATCCACTCAGATCCAGTTCTTCATCTGAGTCTTCTCCCCATGAGGCCACAAGAGCCTTTTTCCTTTGAGGTCTTTCATATTCTTTGGAGTCTTCTTTGTTGGGACAGTTCTTAGCATATTGTCCCTTTTCTTTGCACTCATAGCAAGAAATATGTTTGAGATCTCTCCTTGGTCCAGTGTGAGAGGAACTGCCCTTTTGGAACCTTCCCTTCACAAAGAATTTTTTAATGTTCTTTGTGAAGAGAGTTGTAAGTTCATCCTTCTCATCTTCTAAGTCTGAGTTCTCCTGTTCCATTTCAAGCCTTGAGAAGGCTTTGGAGATTTTGAGGGCAATTCCTTTCTCCAGTTTCTTGTCAGCATTGCTTTTGGTGTGTTCTCCTTCTTCAACCTCCAGTTTCTCTATGATTTGAGTCAAGGGAAGAGATTGGATACCTGGGGTGTTCTTCATGATTCCTTTAATGAGGGTGAACTTAGAGTTAAGTCCATTGATGACCACCAGTGATTTGGAGACTTCATCAAGGATGACCTCAACAGCTGTTAACTTTCCAATAAGCATGTTGAAGCGTGAGTAATACTCAGAGATGGTTTCAGTTTCCATCATTTTGAATGTGTGGTATTCTCCTTCTAAAGCAAACTTCCTGCTTTGCTTTAGTTTCTCACTTCCTTCATGCATATCCTTGAGTGCTTGCCACATCTCTTTCGCCGTCTTGATTCCTATGACTTTGTCCATATCTTCTCTATCCAGTCCATTGAGAATGAACTGTCTAGCCTTGGCGTTCTTTTCCATGATGACGTAATGCTCAGGTTTCCATTCTTCATCTTTTTGATTGAGATTGACATAGCCATCTCCATTCTCGACTACCCTTCAGCATTGGTAGTCATTGGTCTTTATGTGGCTTTCCATGCACTTGGCCCACCATGTTTCCTCTCCCTTCTTTCGGAGATGTGGTTTGTTGGTGGAGATTCCGAGCTCAAACTTGTTTGACTGAGACATCTTAAATCTATAAACTTAAACAAAGATCTAGAGCTTTTCCCGCTCTGATACCAATTGTAGGATCGTGATGTTTGCTATGAAGTGTGATTCTTATTGTAGTGCTTGAAGATAACAATGGAGCTTGTCTTCCTTATATAGTGTATTCTCGAGGTTAAGTCTTCTTTTGGTTCCCACAGAACAAGCTTAACCTAGGTTGTGTGGTGGTCCTTAATTCAAGCTAACTTAATCATGTACCAACAACCTAGGCAAACTCAGAATACACATTGGTTGGTCAAAGGCTTCAGAAGAATCTGTCATGTCGTTGTCAAACACCTTTTGTCCGAGGTTCAGCAACCTAGACAACTTCAGAGTTTCCTTTGGATGGTGACAGGCTTTAGAAGCATCTGTCATGTCATTGTCAAACACCTTTTGTCCGAGGTTCAGCAACCTAGACAACTTCAGAGTTTCCTTTGGATGGTGACAGGCTTTAGAAGCGTTTGTCATGTCGTTTTCACCAACCTTTGTCCAAGGTTCAGTGTTCCCAGCTTTATCAGGAAAAGCAAAGTCACGTGTTGTACTTCTGGGTTCTTTTGGTTTGCTTGTTTGGCTTTCATGGTTTCAGTAACTGTCCCGTGGTTCCTTTAAGCACATCTTTGAGATAAAACATTAGTATCAAAGTATTTGTCATCTTCAAAAATAGAGAAACTGAGAAAAGGAACTCTCGTGGGAACTGAGGTTCCTGAGTTCCATTTCCTAACATAAACACAAACCATAATTTATCCTGCAAAACCTTCAATTCAACAGCGAAAACAAACAATTTCGCAAGGAGCGGCCACATACATGCCAATGAGATTGCGTGTGAAATAGGAATCTTTGGCGAGACTTCTGCGAGAGCGAGGCGGCGGAGACACTCTTGGTGGTGGATGAGGTCTTTGTCGTCGGGAGAGTCTCTAGCGACGGCTTCTTCGGCGGCGGAGGGAGGAAGTAGAAACTGTCACGGTGGTCAAGCAGGATCTACGAATCGTTGACAGAAGAAGAAAGAAGGTCGGGGGCTTTTTCAGATTCAGGTTCGTGAAACAGAGAAGGAAGAAGCCAAGGGTACGGTCATCATTTTGTACGGCTTTTCTTTTAATTTGCAAAATTGCGACCACGTCACTGTTCAAGCGCACATTTCATCATATAAAATCACCTAATCTGGACCGTTGGAAGTTTCACTCGAACGGCTATAAAATGCTCCGCATATCCGCATGGTAAGCTTGGTTCGCACCAGAACCGAACTGCAAATATTAATAACAAGTTTTATGTTGATTCTAAACTTGACCCTATAGTTTGATATAACAGGTTCCCTTTAAAGAGGAGTAGAAAAGAAAAATTGGTCTAGAGAGATTTAACAAATCTCAGACTTTTGATTAAGGGGAGCATACCTAGTTCATTTTAGAGTTCCAACTACTACATGAATATATGCATGCAACACAAAAAAAAAAAATTATGGCCTAGCCATATGACCATATGGGTATATAGCAATTTTGAAAAATGTGGGAAAGTTTAGCCTGTCTTAAGATTAATCACCTAAGGAGCTAAAAATTATATTATTTTCAGTTATTTATTTAATTCAAAGCTAGCTAATTAATACGATAAGCCTTGCGAAGATAAAGTATATTAGGCTTTTAAGATGTTATTATGATAAATATCTAAGAAAGAACTAATTACGAGATTAGTTCATTCTAAGAACCTTAGCCACCATTATTTTTTTTCTCCCTACCATTCTATTAATGACTTGAGCATTGGAATGCCTACGAGCATTGGAATGCCTACGGGAGAAAAAAGCCCTGCCTTTTTCAATATAATTGTGATACATTTTTATGTTATCACATCGAAACAATTTTTTGGACCCTAGCTATTCTCATTCTCACTATATCGATCTGAAAAGACTGTCTTTTGGAAACTCATTTCACATTCATATTGGACGGTGATAATCAATTTAGTTGCAAGATATTATCCTAATTACAAGTGTACTACGTGGTGCATTCTTAGTAATAACTCGATCGCCTTCAATTCACTAATATTAATCAATAATCATATTAATTTGTTTGTATTCTTTGTAAGACAACAATAGAAGGATCACAATTCAATTCAACAAGCCATTTCATTTGAACTACAACAACGATTCATTCCATCCTCAGCTCATACACTGTATGATCAAGACCTTAACATTATCTCATCCCTTATCACTTACCAAGGATAATCTACATTTATTAGCAACACCAACTTATGATGAAATAAAAAAGGTGGTTTTCGATTTGCCTTCTGTAGAATCGAGTGTGTTAGTGCAAGGAACGGTAGAACTGTTCCTTGGACAGCGGAAAATAGTAACAGAATGACAAAGTAACGAACTCAGTTCCTTAGAGAGAAAAACTTAATCAACCAACTAGTTGACTAAGAAAAACCTCTACCTCTAGGTTTTCCTAGTAGGATTTCGAATGTCTACTTGTGTTATTAATTCCGGAATTACAAATAAGCAAGTCTTATCTCAATATAGTTTACTCCTAGATATCTAGACTTCTAGATGTAACGTTCCTAACAACACCTAAGACAATCAAAACTCTAACAAGTACTCAACTCACCAAAAGTCTCGTCCTTGTAAGTGTTCTTCTTCTTCTGAATGCTCTGCTCACTAAAAATGCTTTGTGTTCCGTGTATCAAATGAAGTTGGCAACTCTCTAATATATAGTCTAGGTATTTTCTCTGATTTACCCTAATTTTACTTAAGGAAATAAGATAAAATAATCCTATACAATCTTTTCTAATTTATTCTAACCATAATATCTCCAACGATATATTTTCCTTGCGGCCCAAGTTGCTCCTTCAAGATTTTGTTTCCAAAACAGATATTCGGCAGGCGCTAGGGTTCACAGCACGCGTCCTCCGTTCCTTGGCGCTGTTCCCTTTCCTTTTCTGATCTACAACGCGCGTCTCTCCTTTTCTTTCGTTCCAACGTGTTGTTTTTCATTGTTGGCTTCTCTGTTCCTTGTATTCTCTGTTTTGACTCTTCACGTGGTTTTCACCGTTCCTTTGAATCATTTGTTTCCTGAAACTCATAGTCACACTAAAAACCATCAAATTCCTTTGAGTTTATCATCATCAAAACTAGAGGGAACATCATCGTTCCAACAATTTCCCCCTTTTTGGTGATGACAAACTCCTTCAAAATGTACACGTTCAAAACAGACAAGTAATATGCATTTTCACACTTAATCACACAGATACTAAGTTCAAGATATTAACATTGTTCCCCCTCAGAAAGTTCATCGAGAATTTACCTTCAAGCAGCATTGTCGTTCCCCTTAGCACTAGCTTCTGTTATCAACTCTTCCTTGAGTTTCACATTTTCCATACTTTCCCCTTTTGGCATCATCAAAAGTTTCACAAATGACACAAAGACTTGACACACATGCAACTCATAAGCAAAATAAATCATTCATAATGTAAGGCGAAGTACAAAGCAGAGGGGCATAGACAACTAAGATCAAAGGATAAGGACCAATCACATAAAAGACATAAAAACATAAAAAAAATCAAGAACAGAAGATCAGACGGGCTAGGGGGGGAACGGAGAGCACTCAGATCTCAGGGTCTTCAGCAGAGTCTTCAGCTTTGCTCAGAAAGTGATCTAAGAGAAATGTCATTGTTGTGTTCAGCTGCTTGAGCTCAACAAGAATCTGATGCTGAATGGAGCTCCCCTTTGATGTTCCTGCACCAACTGCTTTCTTTGCAGTTGCAGTGCCCGTTCCCTTGGTATCACCCTTAAATTTCATCTTCTCCACAACTGTGGAATCCAACTCACTTCCCAAAGACACTTCATTTTCTTCAATGTAAGCTTCATCTCGAAGCAACAACATCTTTACCAAGCCTGGATAGGCTAGAGAGTGGGACTTGGCTTTGCATCGATCCATATGACATAGAATAACACGGGGAAGATCAATTTTCTCCCTTCTCAGAAACCGATCAAGCAAAAACAAGTCACACATGGTGATGATGTTGCGTCGCTCCTGACGAGGTGCTACAGCTCTGGAGATGATGTGGAAGGCGATGCGCTGAGTCAGAGTCAGCCTTTCAGTGTGGAGTTCACCTTCAGTGGAACCAAACAGTTGTTCCATACAAGCCAGTTTCTCATCGTTGATCTCACTCACGGGAACCTCAAAGAATCCACCCAAAGGGACAAAGAGAAGTGAGGAGATCACCTTGGGGGTGAATGATATGTATTCGCCGCTGATCTTGGTTGAGCTACTCAAAACATCCCCTTTGACGAGATGGAAGTAGTGGTAGAACTCTCTCATCTGCACTTCATTGACAGTGGCCCTATTGGCACAGAGCCGTTTCCAACCTTGGAAACGCAGCAGTTCCAGGATCTCCTCCACATTGTGTTAAGAAAAGAAGCTTTCGCGAATTAAGAGTGGTGGAAGAATCTTTTTACCCTCAGTGAAGTCGGGAGCAGTGGTGGTAGAGAGAGAAAGATCCAGCTTTGCTTTACCAGCAGACTTTGCCTTTTTCAGTTCTGGCTTCGCAGCGGAACGGAGCCGTGCCTTCAGTGGGCGAGGGGCATGTTCATCGGCATCGGACTTCGATGGTGTCGATTGGGCTGTGGGAGCCATGCGATGCTCCAAGATTTCAACTTCCTCTTCTTCCTCAGAGTCTTGGGCAGTGAGGGCAAGATCTGCGAGCTTGCGCTTGCGGGGTTGAGGAGGTGCCAAAGGTGCAGACTTGACACCCAGTTCCTTCTCCAGGGACTTCATCGATTGTTCCTCCTCATCTCATCTGTCCTTGGAGGGAGAGGAAACTTCATCCTCTTTGCCATGTTGGGAACTTGGGGATTCCTCCATGGACACGTCAGCTAGCACAGGATTGAGATTCTGGGCTTTGAGAGGAGACGGAGCAGAAGGAGACGTCGTCAGAGTGGGAGTTGATGTAGACGCAGAGGGGTCCACCGATTGTTGGACGGCGGCCTGAGCAATCGTCAGAACAAATGCAGGGACTCCGGTGGAACTCGGAGTAGCACGGGCGGCCCTGGCCTGTTGGAGTTGGAGAATGTAGGCATCCATCTCGGCTTTGGACATCTGATCGGTGGAGATCTTCTTGCTTGGGGAATCCATGGAAGCAGAGAGCTTGGAGAGTTTTGAGAAGATTTTGAATTCTGAGAGCAATCAGAGAGAGGAATGGCGGTGAAGAGATTTGTGAGAATTATTCCATATATATAGAGGTAAGATAATATCTTTTCCAAGATAAAATCTTTCCAAAATCTCAACCGTCTTCAAAATTTCCATCTGCAAAATTGCCATCATTAGCTTTTCTCTCTCCTGATGCAACGACCACTTTTTACTCGTTTACCGCATCACTGTTCCTGTCACAGAGGAGTCAAATCTCAAAAGTAGCCGTTCCAACGTTCACCTATAACCCAAGAAATATCAGCCACTGATTCAATTTCAACGTTCCATACACATTTGTTCCCCCTTAATCTGAGCAACATTCTTCGTTCCCCCTGAGACCAAGAGTGTTTGCGAGGCTTGTCTGGATATTTCAATGTTGGGTTCACACAAAATAGTATATCCAAACAGATGGTAGGGAGAAAAACAACTCAGATAATTATTCCCAGTAAAGGTTTAGCAAAGAGGGATCGCGAACGTTTACCTGAATCGCGGCTAAGGTAGGCAGTACAACCAATTATCATGTGGGCTTGTAATGAGGGTTCAATTCATCAAATTGGTTGTTTTGGGTCTTTAAGTAAGATGTTAGCATGCAATCAAGTAATTCAACACAAATCAAAAGACAAAGTATCTAGACCCTAAGACAAGGCAATTCGAACACACAAAAATCATGAAAATTTATGTCATGAGAGGCCAGTAAACAAGGAACTTTATGAAATATGTGAAACAAGTTAGCCAAGCATTGAGGGAATAGTGGGTGTGAAGGTCCTCAATTCAGAGAGATCATGCCAAAGAGTAATCGAAGATACTCGAATGGACCTTTGTCTAGTGCTTTGGTGAAGATGTCTGCCACTTGATTTTCAGTCATGCAATGTTCCATTCTGATAAAGCCCATGTCAACATTATCACGTAGGAAATGATGACGAATGTCAATATGCTTAGTACGTGAATGATGAACTAGATTTTTAGAGATGTTGATGGCACTAGTATTGTCACACATAATTGGAACGGTGCCAAGAGACATACCATAGTCTTCCAGTTGTTGTTTAAGCCACAATACCTGAGCACAACAACTTGCCGCGGCGACGTATTCAGCTTCTGCAGTGGAGAGGGCCACAGAGTTTTGCTTCTTGGAACCCCATGAAACGAGACAGGGCCCAAGGAACTGTGCCATTCCAGAAGTGCTTTTGCGATCTACTATGTGCCCAGCAAAGTCGGCGTCTGTGAATCCAACAAGGTTGAAATCACAGTTCTTGGGATACCATAGACAGAGATGGTCCATTCCTTTGAGGTATCGAAAGATTCGCTTGACTTCCTTCAAGTGTGAGTCCTTTGGATTAGCCTGAAATCTAGCACAGAGACACACGCTAAACAAAATATCTGGCCGACTGGCCGTGAGATAGAGGAGAGAACCAATCATGCCTCTATACATGGTAGGATCAACGTCTGTTCCATTAAGATCTACATCCAAGCGAGTGTTAGGAGAAATAGGAGTAACGATAGGTTTGGCAGTATCCATACCATACTTCTTCAACAACTCATTGATGTACTTTTGTTGGTGTATTTTCGTTCCTTCCTTAGTCTGAGTAACTTGTAATCCGAGGAAAAAAGATAATTCCCCAATCATGCTCATCTCAAACTCACTACTCATAAGATTTTTGAACTTTTCTACAAGAGCAGGGTTAGTGGAGCCAAAAATAATGTCATCAACATAGACTTGAACCACCAGAATCTTACCTTCTTGTTCCAAAAGGAACAGGGTTTTGTCAATCGTTCCTCGACGATATTCGTTGGAGAGAAGGAACTGTGCAAGTCTATCATACCAAGCACGAGGTGCTTGTTTAAGACCATACAATGCCTTATCCAAAGCGTATACATGTAAGGAAAAATTGGCATCTTCAAAGCCAGGGGGTTGCTTAACATATACCGATATCCATTTAGGAACGCAGTCTTGACATCCATTTGGTATAAAGTGAAACCTTTGTGAGCGGCCTAGGCTATAAGAAGACAAATAGCTTCAATGCGAGCCACTGGAGCATACGTCTCATCATAGTCAATCCCCTCTTGTTGATTGTAACCTTGAGCAACCAGCCTTGCTTTGTTCCTTGTGACTACCCCAGAGTCATCAAGCTTGTTCCTATACACCCATCGAGTCCCAATGGCATGTTTGTTGCGAGGCAAAGGAACGAGTCTCCAGACTTTGTTCCTCTCAAATTGATGTAGCTCCTCTTGTATAGCTACAATCCAATCTAATTCCTTCAATGCTTCCTTGATATTCTTGGGTTCTACAAGATAGATGAACGCATGGAAAACACAAAACATATTCAGTTTAGAACGCAAACCTCTTTCACCAAAAGGTGTGACCAGATTATGAGTGGGGTGAGCCTTTTGAATTCGAACACTCTTTGATACGAGTAATGAAGGGTCATCAGGTTGTATCTCGGAGTCGTCCGTTGAAGATGGATGAAACTGGGCATCTTCAAATTTGTCCGTTCCATCGTCATCGCTTTGAGAATCAATAATAATAATATCACCAGAAGTTCCAATTGGAACAGTGATAGAGGCTTCTGCATTAGGTGGGGGCATGATTGTTGAATAAGCATTGGATGAAGAGGGAACATTTGCATCTTGTGCAGAATCACTTGAAGTATCCTCCTTGGAAGAGGCGTCGGGACTAGAAGAGTCTGGAGAGGATGGAGACTCATTAGCAGTATTGGAAGGACCATTCCCATGACCTGCATTAGGTCGTGAAGAAGGACTGATGTCTTCATCATCAGAATCTTCACGTTGCATTCTTGGATAACCATCCTCTGGGGACATTGCTTCAAACTCGCCATTGGAACCTTTTGAGTTCTCATCGAAGACGACATGAATGTTTTCCTCAATTTTGCGAAGCCTCTTGTTATATACTCTGTAGGCCTTGCTTGCCTTTGCATATCCCAAGAAAATTCCTTCATCACTTCGTGGGTCAAACTTCCCTAAGTTATCCTTCCCATTATTGTGAATGTAACACCTGTATCCAAAAGCACGCAAGTGGGAAATATTGGGCTTGCGATCCCTTATTAGTTCATAGGTAGTTTTATTCAATAAGGGACGGAGCATGGCACGATTGAGAATATAACATGCAGTGTTAATCGCTTCTGCCCAGAAGATTCTTGGAAGGTTGCTTGCAATGAGGAGAGTTCTTGCCATATCTTCCAGAGTCTTGTTCTTCCGTTCCACAACCCCATTCTGTTGTGGTGTCCTAGGTGCGGAGAAGTCATGAGACACACCATGTTCCTCGCAGAAGTTGAAGAACATGGAGTTCTCAAACTCCATTCCATGGTCAGACCTTATAGCCTTCAGTTTCTTTCCTAAGCTTGTTTCCACATGTTCCCACCGTGACTTCTTATTCTCATGGGACCACAGAGATCCATATGAATCAGTTCCAGAGGATGAGAGGTTGTTACATCTGGTTTAACCTTGAAAGAGGAACGAGTCTGTTTCCCTTTTACACAAGCATCACAGACACCGTGGAATTCTGATTGAACATGGGGAAGACCATGAACAAGTTCCTTGGTATACAGCTTGTGGATGAGTCAAAGATTTGCATGTCCAAGCCTTCTATGCCACAGTTCCGTCTCATCAGCTATAGACGCAAAACATAGAACCTCCTTTGGCTTGAAATTTTTGTCCACAATGTACATATCCTTGAATCTGACTCCTCTCAAAATTATGTTCTTGGTTTCACGATCTTTGACGTAGCATTCTTGTGAAGTGAAGACCGTCTTGTTGTTCCCTTGGTCGCAAAGCTGTGCAACACTCAACAAACTAAAACCAAGTTCATGAACTAAACTGACCTCTTTTACCGTGATACTAGAGTTTAGTTTTGTTTTGCCTGTTCCAATGATTTCTCTGCATCTCTTGTCTTCAAGAGCAACACTCCCTCTTGAGTGTTTGTGAAGTGAGGTGAGTTGATCTTCCTTTCCGGTCATGTGGCATGAACAAGCGCTGTCAATTTACCACCTCTCGTTCCCCCTCACTTCAACCTGTACAGAAAAAGTTAAGGTTTGGCGACCCAGGCAAGCTTAGCCTTACCTGGTCAAGACACATAATGCAATTGTTCCCTAGGAATAGTTCTAACATTAACAACAGTTTTCTTCCTAGATCTAGCATGATTATGATTATGCACATGTGACTCATCATAGAAGTCATTCAAGTTCACATTGTTACTCCTACTGTTCCTTCTCTTTGTGTTCTCTTCAGAGAACTTCCTTTTCTTTTCACAGTCTCTCTGCACATGTCTGTTGTCCCCACAATACCAACACAGCTTGAATTGTTCCATTTGAACGTACTTTCTGTTGGGAACAACACTTTTGCGTTGTTTTGCACGTTCAGGACACGGAACGTTGGATTGTGTCCCTTGAGACTGCTTGAGAAAAATCTTGTGGGCAGGTTGTCCAGTGTACCATGACTGAGTTTCATCCAGACCACTCTCAAGGACTTTGATGCGTTCCTCAAGATTGCGATTCTTCTCTCTAGCATCTTGAAGTTCCCTATCTCTTGCTTCATGTAGTTCCAGTATAGATGGATCATCTTCCTTTTGTTTGGAACCTGTATAACCAATGCCATACCTTGCTTCAACGAACTTAACGCTGTCAGTTTCAACTTTCTGTTCCATTAGCACAAAATGAATCTTGTGAATATAGGCTCTCATCTCAGACACTTGTTCATCGAGCTTAGTTGGTCCAGCTATACTCCTTGCATCAGTATTGTTAGAGACTTCATTCATAAGCAAAGAGACTTTTTCATTTCTTAACCTCTGAAGTTTCTCATGATTAGCATCACATGAAGAACAAGGAACAGTTGAGCTACTAGCAGTTTTTGAAAGATTTTCTTTTAGACTACTACACTCATCTTCAGAGTTAACAAGTTCCTCTTGTGTTTTCAAATTCTCAGTGTACATTTCTCTTATGAGGGCAATCAATGATTTCTTATCATAATTCACAAGAGATTTCAAGAATGTTTCAGGATTTACCTCGAGTTCCTCAGAAGAGTCGTTGATGGCCATTGCACACATCTTGCCACTCCAGGCTTCAGGGTCTTCACCATCTGAGTCATCCTCATTGCCCCACACAGCAACGAAAGCTTTCTTCTCATCGTTCCCAGAAGGTTTTCTTGGTTTCTTGGGCTTTGGGCATGAACTAGAGAAGTGACCCTTTTCATTGCAGTTGTAGCATGTGAAGTCCTTGATGTCACGAGTCTCACCGTTCCCGCCTCTACTGTTTCTTCCTTTGTTGTAGAGGGAACGCATGACTTTGCTTAGCAGCACCACCTCAGGATCATCGGAGCCATCATTGTCATCGAGGTCGTTCTCACTCCTGTCAACAGCCTTTCCAACCATCAAAGCGATTCCCTTTTCTTTAGAATCCTTGTTTCTTGCAGCCTTCTCTTCATTGTCATACTTTTGGATCTTGCTAAAGACCTCATGGAACGTCAGTTTGACAGTGTTGGGATTCTCCTTTAGAATGGCCTTGGTCATCATATGACGATGAAGAAGCCCATCAACGATAATAAGGATTTTCTCGTCAGGGAGGATTTCTTCATCAGTGACTGAGTGAGCAGTCAAGTTTGCAGTGATTTTCTCAAACATGGCTTGGTAGGAACTCACATCTTCCTTGTCCTCCATTTTGAAATTGTAGAAATCCTTCTTGGAAGTGAAACGATCAATCTCACGAAGGTTCTTACTTCCCATGTACATCTGTTCCAGGGCGAGCCACTTAGCATTGGTGTAACACCCCCGACTTATTGTCGGAAATGCCACACGCCAGTGACCTCAGACGTTGCTGTCCGATGTCACCCAAGGCTTTAATCGGAACAATTAATCTTAAATAAACATAATAAACAACGAAAGGTTAAACAACGGAAGACATTTTTAAATGAAACTCAACCATTCTTATTAGAAGATCTCTCATCAAACGAGAGTAGTGTTTTTACAATAGAGTGAAATTACAGCGGAAGACTTTAAATTACACAGCGGAAGGCTTTAAGAATAAACCTATTACATGACTAGGTTATAAAAAAACATTTTAGAGTAATACTTAACGACCTTGAAATACCGACACTTAAATCTGCAACTGCAAGCCTATTCTTCAATTGGTTATTTCGAGTCTTCGGGGACCAACCACTGATGTGCCGTATAGGACGGATGACACCAGCCAACCATGCAAGGAATAAAACCCGGTTGGTTAGTCTAATGAAAGACTATGCAAGGGTGAAAACAGAATGGTTCTAGTGATCGTAACCGTTTACTATCATTGTCCCTCGAATAACAGCCGAAGAAACGAAATATAACCCGGAACTTTCACGGAATGATTAAAGTTTAGACATGTACTGAAAAGAAGACTCCAAAGGAATTGAGTCTTATGGGAAACGTATGAAGAGAATACTCCAAAAGATTGGGTCTTACGGGAAAGTATGACAAATATTTGGGAACGTTATAATTTCACACAAGCGTTTAAAAAGACTTGACCATTTGGGTCCACGACCAACCTCACCGCGTAATGCGAATTCAGATTTGGAAGGAGGACTTACTCTAATCGAAGTCCGGGCGGTTTCCACGTTGTACTCCTCGCCCGAGGGTATATTAATCATGTGCATAATCGCACTTATCTTGTTTAATTCCAAAACATATATTCACGTTAAAGCTTTTATCATATAAATATATCATCTCGATACGAGAGATATCTTGGGAATATTTCCCGAATGTTTGGCACTAGATGTGTGCACCTCCCCTATACTCGGATAGGGGACAGTCATGACCAGGGAAGGGTGTTAGGGCTTGGACATCCTATCCACCATGGTTATAAAGAAATGGCTAGACCTCGCAAGGTACATAGCATTCCTACGAATACTCGTTCTAACTACATTTTAAGTTCACACACACAAAATCCACACCAATACCATCATGGTAATAACAGATATACTAGCGTTGTTTCTAGCAATATATACAACCTATTATAATATCATGTTTTAATCGTATCATTTATAAAATCTATTCCCCAAACGAAAGCAATAGTTCATCCCAATTTAATTAACAATTAAAAACAATTGATAATTAATGGAAACATGGAATGATAAGCAAGAGCAAACCGCCACTTGCCTTAGTCTAGACGAACGATTGAACGACGACGGGTTTCTGGGTTCGGAACGGGAACGGAAATCGGATTACAGATTCCTACGACAATGACCCACAACGAAACCCTAGGTTAGATTCGACAATAAAATGATACGAATCTAAGAAAGAACGAACGAAATCGAAAGAACGAAAGTCCCGCCCGAGACCGGATTGTCCAAGGCCACGATCGCGATTGCCAAGGCAATCCGCGGTCGCGGCTGGGATTCCGCGGTCACGGGCGTCGAGGACAGCGTCTGCGAGCGTCGATGACAGCAGTCGCGGATGCGGCCGACCTTGTCACTGCCGCGGTCGCGGCTGTTCATGTCTGCGGTCGCGGCCATGAACTCCGGCGACCCAAAATGTAGGAAACTCACCGGCGACGACACGGCGGGGCTCGATTCGCGAGGGCTTCCACTCCACTCCTCCTTGCGCCTCCAAAGCACCACTCCAAGGCCACCACAACCACCGGCGAGAGCTCCGACGACACCTCAAAAATTCCAACGAGAGCTCGAAACTCCGGCGACAATGGAAAACAAGAGAGAGAGAATATCAGATTTGGGTGCCCAAAACCCTCCAACTTGGCCTCCATTTATAGCCAAAGGAGGAGAGCAGCCCCCGCCCAAATCGACGGTGGCTCAGAAGATCGAAGGCGACGAAGAACACGTGGCACGAATGCACATTTCCGCGGTCGCGGAAAATTCCCTTTCCCAGTTGTAGGATCGTGATTGTTAGATAAAAACTTAAGGAACTCAGAATAACAATTCTCAATTCCTTTCGCAGCGGAAATAAACAATCAAGCAAAAGACAAGTTCCTTATAGTGGAAACCTTTGATTGCCAACTAGCAATCCAGGATAAAAACCACTACCTTTCTTTTGAAAGGATTTCAAAGTCTACTTCTTGATTTCTTATCTCTTTTGGTTACAGCTTATCCTAGGAACGAACACACAGTTCCTTTGCCTTACACACAGTTAGACAATCCTAGATAACTTAACACAATCAATAATCAATCCAAGAAATAGACTTTCGCACCTAGGAACTATTACTTACAGTCACAGGAACTTAACACTCAGCTCTTCTTCCTTGACTGGTTCCTCTTGATCTCGGTTTGCTTTGATGATCTTTGTTTGGAGGTTCACACTAGATATTTGCTAATGAGTGTGAGTTCTTGTTTTGGTGCTTAAAGATAACCCTTGGGTTAGTCTTCTTTTTATAGAGGATTCTTCGCAGCTCGATCCTCTCTTGGTTCCCACGGATTGAGCTTGCCCTAGGATTAGTGGTTCTCCTTGATCCACGTTGTTCTTGGCATGTGTAAACAACCTAGGCAGCTCAGAATCTCTCTTGGTTGGTCAACTACCTCAGACGAGCCTTGTGGTGTCGTTGTGAAAACGTTTTCGTCCGAGGTTGAGTAAGCTGGCCGCTTGGGAACCGTCTGTTGGACAGCGACGTCTTCATGTGCTGTCGCTTTCATCGTCTCTGTCCGAGTTAGAGGTTCTCTAGGCATCTTGTTCTTTAGCTCTTGGACCTTGGCAGACTTTTGGAAGCTTCGGACAAGTCGTTTTCGACACCTTTTGTCCGAGGTTGTGTGTTCCCAGATTTCTCGGGAATCGCAATGTCGCAAGCTCCATTTCTGGGCACACCTGGGTTCCTCTGGATTCCTTCAGCTGTCTTGTTCCTTTGGTTCCCTTGTTCTGTTTGGCTTTCCTGCCTTCGGTATATTCCTGTGGTTCCTTAAAACACATCTTTGAGATAAAACATTAGTATCATAATATTTGTCATCTTCAAAAGTAGAGAAACTGAGGAAAGGAACTCTCAGGGGAACCGAAGTTCCAGAGTTCCGTTTCCTAACAATTTCCCCCTTTTTGATGATGACAAATATAAGGAACCTGGCAACATAATAGGAACATGAAATTCATGAGACCATATTGAGATAACGGGATTTACAACATTACAGATTAGTGATAGAACATTCAATGGTTGCAAATTCCCCCTAAGCACGTGAACAAGTTTATTTCAAATTCCCCCTTAGAAATAGAACTAGTTCAGAGTTCCTATTAATTCAGTAGTCTTCAAAGTTCAAGGTTTCTATCCTTTTCTTCCCCCTTTTGACATCATCGAAAAGATTAAGTATGAGTTAAGAACATGATATCGGAGTGAATATGCGATTGCAGCAAGCCCATAAAATGTCATAATGAAAACTTAAGGCGAAGACAAATGAGCATGGGAACGAAACTGAAGATAATCATTAAAAACTTCACTTATCATTGATCAAACACACAAAATACCACAAGCAAACAACAAACAACCGACAAGACAAACAACAGATAGCAAGGAAGACAACAAAAGCAATCTTAAGAAAGACAACAAAAGGGATAGAAGAGGAGAGTAGGATCCTAAGGGAAACTACTAGCTCGTTGTGGCGTTGCAGCACTGGGAACCTAGAACAAGCGTTCCTATGGCGTAGTAACGGCCTCTTCTTCTGCATCCTTGTCGTCGGTTCCTACATTTTGGCCCGCGGCCTGATGAGCACTGATTGCACCTTGCCAATCCTTCTGCAGAACGTCCACCAGACTCTCGACAACAGAACTGATACGCCCCAACTCTCTTACTTGATCATGGATGGCGACCGTGTTGGCAGTCGAGCCTTCCAAGATAGCTTTTTCAATGCGATCCAATGCAAGGAGGATCGCAGAGGAGTTTGAAGAGGGGGTTTGCTGAGGGTGGGAACTAGAACGGCCCTGGGAACTCGCCTTTTCCTTAGGCGGGATTTCTTCTGTTTCAGCAGGGTTGGATTGTTGTTCCTTAGATTTCAGCTTCCGAACTGTGTGCATGGTAAGACATTTGCTGTAGGCAGTCTCGGGTGCGTCTTCTGGGTACTGATTGAGGTTGGAGAGTAGCTTCTTGATGATGTGAGGGAAGGGTAAAGCATGGGAGTCATGGGATGCACAAAATTGCATGTGAGCCAGCACAATACGGGGAAGATCCAACTGAAAGCCGGAGAGCACTTTGTCCATGTAGATGGCGTCGGTGATGAGGACTTCGTTCCTGTGCTCTTGCATGGGAACCAAGTTGCGAGTGATCCAAAAATGCAGTAGCCGGTTTGCGATGGAGAGATCCTTCGTCTCCAAAGATGAGGGGGATGCGCCATCATAAATTTTCTTGACGATTGCTCCTTTGGACTTGAAGCCCTTTCCCTTGGGCCATCCCTTCTTCTGAGGCAGAATGCCAAACCCAGACCTCGACTCAATCCCTAGAGCAGACGCGATTAGATTGGCGGACAGGGGAAAGCTGGTTCCCTTCCATATGAGAATGGCGTCGTGACAGGGAGAGTTCTCCTTCTGGGGTACAAATTCCATGGACTGGTAAAACATCCGGACAACCTCGTCGGAAGCAGAGAAAGGCTCGCACAGTATCTCGTCCCACCCTTGGAACTGCAACAGAGAGTGGAACTCATCCAAAGCTTCTCCATAGAGTTCCTCATCCTCTTCTTCTAACGCCTAGGTCCAGAATTCTCTGCCGATAATGAGAGGTTTTAGGATCTTCCTTTTGGAGAAGGAAGAGGAGACAGAGATGGTGGTGGTTTTGGCCCTTTTTGTGGATTTGGTTTCATAGGGAACAATGGCTTGGGAGCTTCTCTTCCTCTGTTGCATTCTTGTGGCGACAGAGGGGCCTGGGTTGAAAGTTTTGGATTTGAGGTTGATCGGGGAAGGCTCGGGGCTAAGGATCTCTTGAAGGGATTTATCCGGAGAGGAATCATGCGATCCGCCTTCAGAAACTGATTTTGTGACTGATTCTGAAGCCAAAGTGATGGCTTGCTCCTCTTCTTTGGGCATGGTTGGTTCCTCTTCCACCTTTTCCTTATCCTCTGGTGGTTTCTCAAGCTTCTCTTCTGGTTTCTCTACAGGTTTCGCCACAGGGTTTTCTTTGGGGAGGGATTTTGAAGAAGTGGAGGCAGAAACAGGCTTGGAGGAGGAGGCTTTAGCCTTCTTTTCGCGAAATGCTTGAAGAAAAGCAGCTTCCTCTTCATCCATAACAACGATTGGGTTAGGGTTGGCCATTTGAGAGGAGCTAAGAGGATTGCTGTGAGAAGAGAAAGAGAGGTAGAAGATCAGAGAGATGGAGAGCTTGTGTGATCAACTCAGAGCAACTGAGCACCTCTTTAAGGGCGTTGAAGATCTGGGATGGCCAAGAGCTGAGGTGACCATTGAAGCAAATCCAGCCGTTGAGAAGATCAAGGCAAATCCGAAGCATTGAAGAGAGTTGCAGCTTTTTGGAACGGCTAATTTAAATTCAAAATATGACCCATTCCGAGAAGAGGGAGGTCTGCCACTGATGAGACATGCCTTATCCCTGCCAATATGCCATAAATAGCGTCTGGGAGAGCCAAGCGAGCCGTTGGAGAGACGCGATGTTCTGGTTCCTTTCTGGCGACATTTTCAGCGAGCTAGAGGAATGTATGGGAACCTTTGGTGTGGGTGGGGACAAAGGAACCAAAAACAGTACGTTCCCATACAAGGAATCAGGGTAGACTATTTATCGCATTGCACAATAATTCTCAGAGAAGGTTTAGAGATGGATCATAGAGAATTAAATTGAGCAATGAGGCAAGGGTAGGTCTTAGTACACAATCATCATTTCAGCTTGTAATATTGGGTTAGAAATATGATCAGATTATGACTTTTGGGCCATCAAAGAAATTTGAACAATGAGGAGTTGAGAAATAATGATAATCAAAAGGAAACGAACCAGAAAAATTTATCTAAGCCTTTATAAGAAACCATTATGACAAGAAGGGTTTGTAGCAAAAGATATAACACAAGGACATCAAGACTCAACAAGTTAAATATCTTAAACTAGTCAATTAGGGGAACTCGGAAAGAATTCGCAGAATTAAGGTCACTACTGAGTAATAGGAATCATTCCTAGTTCCAATCTGAGGTTCTCAAAAGGAACTCTATTCAATGCCTTGGTGAATATATCTGCAATTTGATCTTCAGTTCTATAAAATTTCATAATGATGTTTCCCTTCTCAACATGATCTCTAAGAAAATGATGTCTAATGTCAATATGCTTGGTCCTAGTATGATGCACAGGATTCTTAGAAATGTTTATAGCACTAGTGTTGTCACAAAGGATAGTGAGAGGGCCATAAGACATACCAAAGTCCGCGAGTTGTTGCTTTAGCCAGAGAAGTTGGGAACAACAAGAGGCAGCTGCAATGTACTCGGATTCTGTGGTGGAGAGGGAGACTGAAACTTGTTTCTTTGATCCCCATGACACAAGGCAAGGGCCTAAGAACTGTGCCATTCCAGAAGTGCTCTTTCTATCCACAAGATATCCAGCATAATCAACATCAGTGAAACCCATGAGCTCAAAGGGACATTCTTTGGGGTACCAAATGCAGAGATCGTCAGTTCCCTTGAGATATCGAAGTATTCTCTTTACATCAGCCAAGTGGGTTTCTCTCGGACAAGATTGGAACCTAGCACACAAGCCAACAGCAAAGACAATGTCTGGTCGACTAGCGGTTAGGTACATGAGTGAGCCTATCATACCTCTATAGAGCTTCTCCTCCACTAGAGGACTCGAGTGGTCCTTATCCAGATGGGCAATGGTGGATATGGGAGTGGAGAGAGGCTTGCATGAATCCATTTTGAACTTCTTCAGTAGTTCCCTGACATACTTCTGTTGGTGGATTTGAATACCATCTTCCTTTTGAGTGATTTGTAATCCGAGGAAGTATGTGAGTTCCCCAATTAAACTCATTTCAAATTCACTGCTCATCAAGTCTTTGAACTTGTCTACAAGGGACAAGTTAGTGGAACCAAAAATGATATCATCAACATAAATTTGAACCACTAAGATGTTACCTTCTTCTTCTAGGATGAAGAGAGTCTTATCAATAACTCCACGCATGTAGCCATTTGAGAGTAGGAACTGGGCAAGACGATCATACCAAGCTCTGGGAGCTTGCTTGAGGCCATAGAGTGCCTTGTCTAGAAAGTAGACATGATCTGGATGATCGTCGTCTTCGAAACCAGGAGGTTGCTTGACATAGACTTCTTCTTGAAGAATTCCATTGAGGAAGGCTGTCTTCACATCCATTTGGAACAACTTGAACCCTTTGTGAGATGCGAAGGCAATCAACAACCTTATTGCTTCGATCCTTGCCACTGGAGCATAGGTTTCATCATAGTTAATTCCTTCTTGTTGATTGTATCCTTGAGCCACAAGTCTTGCTTTGTTCCTTATCACAACTCCTGTATCATCTAGCTTGTTTCTGAAAACCCATCTCGTTCCTATGATGTGCTTATCCTTGGGGCGAGGAACCAGATGCCAGCCTTTGTTCCTTTCAAATTAATGAAGCTCCTCTTGCATGGCTTGGATCCAGTCCGCATCATTCAGTGCCTCACCTATGTTCTTTGGTTCCACAATAGACAAAAAGGCATTAAAGGCAAAGAAAGTTAGATGTTCGTACCTGACTGGAGGCTTGACGACTCTTCTTTCTCTGTTGGAAGCCAAAGTATTTGATGTGGAGACATTCTGAGTTGAGCATTCAGCTTCCTGGTTGGGGTCACCTTCTCCATTGAAAAACATGTGGGAAGATGAATCATTGAGGTCTCCACAGATGTTGTCGTCATGCTCATGGTTCCCAGAAATGGATTATTGTTCATTATCCATGGGAACTGGTGGAGGAGCCATTGGAGGGTTCCGTTCAGCAGGGCATGAACTGGGAGGAGTGACATCTTCATCTGGATCTTCTTGGGATGACTTGGGAAACGGATCTTCAAAGGAACTGGTGGTGTTCTGCACAATCTTTTCGAGTGATTTTTCATTAAAAATAACATGAACACTTTCTTCTACCTTTTTAGTCCTTTTGTTGAAGACCTTGTATGCCTTTCTACCTGAGGCATATCCAATGAAGATTCCTTCATCACTTCTTGGGTCGAACTTGCCAAGATTGTCCTTCCCATTGTTGTGCACAAAGCACTTGCATCCGAACACCCTTAGATGAGAAATGTTGGGAACTCTTCCTCTTAGGAGTTCATAGGGTGTCTTCTCTGTGATAGGGCGAAGCATGGCTCTATTGATGATGTAGCATGCTGTGTTGATCGCCTCAGCCCAAAAGGATTGGGAGAGTCCACTTGAGATCAACATAGTTCGAGCCATGTCTTCCAAGGTCCTATTCTTTCTCTCTACTACTCCATTCTGTTGAGGAGTGTATGGTGCAGAGAAGTTGTGATCAATGCCATGCTCACTGCAAAAGGTTAGAAATTATCCATTTTCGAATTCGGTACCATGGTCAGACCGAATAGCATTAAGTGAACAATCAAGGGATTTTTCTAACAAGGGAACCAGGTCTTTAAAGCGATCAATGACTTCACTTTTAGATTTAATGAAAATGGTCCAAGTAAAGTGAGAGAAGTCATCGACAATAACAAAAATATACCTGTTCCCTCCTAGGCTTTGAACTCTCATGGGTCCACAAAGATCCATGTGGATGAGCTCAAGAGGCCTTGAGGTGCTTACCATGTTTTTGGATTTGAAGGAACTACGAGCCTGTTTTCCTTTTACACAGTCAGAGCATGGTTCCTTAGATGTACCACTCAGCTTTGGCAATCCTCTGACTAGTTCCTTTGAGTGTAGCTTTTGAATCAGCTTGGTGCTAGCATGACCGAGGCGTTGGTGCCACAACTCAGCTTGGTCATTCACGGTTGAGAGACACAGTTTCTCCTTGGGGACGAAGGATGGATCAACAATGTAAACATTGTTGAATCTCTTTCCTTTTAGGATGATTTGTCCCGAGGAGTCAAGAACTGAGCATTCGTTTGATCTAAATCTGACTTCATTGTCTCCTTGATCACACAGCTGTGACACACTTATTAGGTCAAAACCAAGACTATCAACAAGGTGAACTTTGTTTACCTGAATGTGATCGTTGAGTTTCACAGTTCCTATTCCACAAATTTTCCCTTTGCTTTTGTCTCCAAAGGATATGTTCCCTCCTTGGAGAAGTTGAAGAGAGGTCATTTGATTTCTTTTTCCGGTCATATGGCATGAGCAACCACTGTCAATGTACCATAGTTGGGGTTGCCTCTCTTCTTTCTGCACATAAGGGAACTAAGATTTCTGAACCCAGCGAAGCTTGGCTTTATTGGGGGGATTAGCATTTCGAGTCTGTGAATAATCAGGGAGTTGGTTCCTTTCCTGGTGATAAGAACTTTTCTCCCTTTCAAAGTTCCTTTTCTTAGCACAATCAGTGTTGTAATGGCCATTCTTACCACAGTAGGTACATAAGCGGTTGTAGACAACATGACCATACTTTCCTTTCCCTGGCCTAAAAGGTTTTTCATTTATTTTGTTGAAATCAACATTGTTTTTAACCTTACTATTGGCCATGTCAACATACTTTTTGTGAGCAAAAGAATTGGTGAACCATTGATTTTCAGGAGTCGTTTTTTCTTTTCCTTTTGGTTCCCTCTTAGGGCTTTGAGAACCTTCATTGAGATGTTTGGCAACCTCAGCCTTGTTCTCAAGCACCATGATCTTCTCTGATAGGAACTGATTCCTGTCACGAGAGGTGGCAAGAGCAATGTTGAGGTTCTCATTCATCTCAACAAGTTCTCGTCTGGCCTTTTCATTTTCAGCATCATTGTTATCCTTGTTGTTGACATATCCTATTCCATGACGTTGCCTCACAAAGACAGTTTGATTTATCGTTTTTTTCATTAATGGAATCAGTGAGATTGTCTAACCTATCAATAATGGACTGAAGCATTTCATTTCCAATAGAGTTAGCATGCGAAGGAACTTTAACATAATCTATGCCAGATTCATCGTAAGATTTGCAGATTTTAAGGTGACTAGCATGCATGTTCCTAATTTCAATCAGTTTGGAGTGAGTTTCAGCTAGGTCTTTCTCAGTTTCATCAAGTTTCTTACTCCAAACAGAATTCTCAACAATTAAGCATGCAATTTCATCTTCACAATCATCAAGTTTATGTTGAAGGGAACTGGTTTCCTTTCCTAGTTTCTTTATGATCTTAAGAAGTTGTTTCTTATCACAATCAACTAGGGATTTTAAGATATCATCAGAAGTTACCTCAAGTTCTTCTGAGTCGCTTGAGTGTCCTTTTGCCATGAGACATCTTCCTCCAGAGAAGCCGCTCAGATCCAGTTCCTCATCTGAGTCTTCTCCCCATAAGGCTACGAGAGCCTTCTTTCTCTGAGGTTTTTCTTCTTCCTTGGAGTCTTCCTTGTTGGGACAGTTCTTAGCGTAGTGTCCCTTCTCTTTGCACTCGTAACAAGAGACTTCCTTTAGATCCCTTCTGGGTCCGTTGTAGGAGGAACTGCCATTTTGGAACCTTCCCTTCACAAAGAATTTTTTGATATTCTTTAAGAAGAGGGCTGTTAGCTCGTCCTCCTCTTCTTCCAAGTCTGAGTTCTCTTGCTCCATCTCAAGCCTTGAGAAAGCTTTGGAGATCTTAAGGGCGATTCCTTTCTCCAGTTTCTTATCGGCATTGGCTTTAGTGTGCTCTCCTTCTTCAACTTCCAGTTTCCCTATGACTTGGGTCAAGGGAAGGGATTGGATGCCTGGAGTGTTCTTCATGATTCCTTTGAGAAGGGTGAACTTGGAGTTGAGTCCATTGATGATCACTAAGGACTTGGAGACTTCATCAAGATCAACTCCCGCCGCCGTCAACTTTCCAATTAATCTGTTGAAGCGAGAGTAGTACTCTGAGATGGTCTCAGTTTCCATCATTTTGAAGGTGTGGTATTCTCCTTCCAAAGCAAACTTTCTGCTTTGCTTTAGTTCCTCACTTCCTTCATGCATCTCCTTGAGAGCTTTCCACATCTCTTTGGCCGTCTTGATTCCTATGACCTTGTCCATGTCCTCTCTGTCCAATCCATTAAGGATGAACTGCCTGGCCTTGGCATTCTTCTCCATGATAACATAGTGTTCTGGTTTCCAATCTTCTTCCTTCATGGTGAGGTCGACATAGCCATCTCCATTTTCGACTATCCTCCAGCATTGGTAGTCGTTGGTCTTGATGTGGCTTTCCATGCACTTTTCCCACCATATTTCTTCTCCTTTATTTCGGATATGTGGCTTGTTGGTGGAGATTCTGAGCTCAAACTTGCTTGGTTGAGACATGATCTGCAAACTTATCAAAGATCTAGAGCTTTTCCTGCTCTGATACCAATTGTAGGATCGTGATTGTTAGATAAAAACTTAAGGAACTCAGAATAACAATTCTCAGTTCCTTTCGCAGCGGAAATAAACAATCAAGCAAAAGACAAGTTCCTTATAGTGGAAACCTTTGATTGCCAACTAGCAATCCAGGATAAAAACCACTACCTTTCTTTCGAAAGGATTTCAAAGTCTACTTCTTGATTTCTTATCTCTTTTGGTTACAGCTTATCCTAGGAACGAACACACAGTTCCTTTGCCTTACACGCAGTTAGACAATCCTAGATAACTTAACACAATCAATAATTAATCCAAGAAACAGACTTTCGCACCTAGGAACTATTACTTACAGTCACAGGAACTTAGCACTCAACTCTTCTTCCTTGACTGGTTCCTCTTGATCTCGGTTTGCTTTGATGATCTTTGTTTGGAGGTTCACACTAGATATTTGCTAATGAGTGTGAGTTCTTGTTTTGGTGCTTAAAGATAACCCTTGGGTTAGTCTTCCTTTTATAGAGGATTCTTCGCAGCTCGATCCTCTCTTGGTTCCCACGGATTGAGCTTGCCCTAGGATTAGTGGTTCTCCTTGATCCACGTTGTTCTTGTCATGTGCAAACAACCTAGGCAGCTCAGAATCTCTCTTGGTTGGTCAACTACCTCAGACGAGCCTTGTGGTGTCGTTGTCAAAACGCTTTCGTCCGAGGTTGAGTAAGCTGGCCGCTTGGGAACCGTCTGTTGGACAGCGACGTCTTCATGTGTTGTCGCTTTCATCGTCTCTGTCCGAGGTAGAGGTTCTCTAGGCATCTTGTTCTTTAGCTCTTGGACCTTGGCAGACTTTTGGAAGCTTCGGACAAGTCGTTTTCGACACCTTTTGTCCGAGGTTGTGTGTTCCCAGATTTCTCGGGAATCGCAATGTCGCAAGCTCCATTTCTGGGCACACCTGGGTTCCTCTGGATTCCTCCAGCTGTCTTGTTCCTTTGGTTCCCTTGTTCTGTTTGGCTTTCCTGCCTTCGGTATATTCCTGTGGTTCCTTAAAACACATCTTTGAGATAAAACATTAGTATCATAATATTTGTCATCTTCAAAAGTAGAGAAACTGAGGAAATGAACTCTCAGGGGAACCGAAGTTCCAGAGTTCCGTTTCCTAACACCAGTGTTGTTGAGCACTATTTTTCCGCGGTCGCGGAAGTGTTGCCGCGGTCGCGGAAGTGTTGCCGCGGTCGCAGAAATGCCATTTTCGCATCCGTTTGCTCAGGAAAGGATTTAACACGGGTTTTAACCCCGGAAAATAAATATTTGTACCCAAACAAATATTATATGCTTCCAAAATACATCGAATGTATATTCCAAGGCTCAGGGAATAATACAGCGATTATACGAGTTACAGAAATTTCGAACTTCGCCTAACGCGTCCCGAATAATTGACGAGGATTTGGGAAATTACCCAAATACCCTTACTAAAAAATGAGGGGTATTACATCACTTCCCCCTAACAAGAAGTTTTGACCCCGAAACTTGGCTGATAACAACCCGGAGATGCGACCCAATACTAAGCTACACAACCGTATAAGTTTAACCATGTCTAACCCCTTTCACACTTTGTAAAAATTGGTGTAGACATTTCTAAGTTAAATCTCATAAGTTGGCTCAAATTACCGCTAACGTAAGGTTAGCCATCATTTAGACCTTCCACAACCTAAGCGAATTCTTATAACTTGCTTTCACCAGACATACATTCTAACACATAACCCTTCTATCACCAGACCTCTATGATAATATGAGGATTATTACATTACTACCCCCTTAAAAGAGTTTCGACCCCGAAACTAGCATCGCTAATCTAAAGGAACCGGTTTCACCATAAACTCATTACCTGATCCTAATATTCTTAATCACTTCATCCTTGTACTTGCTCCTAGGAAAACGATCTGTTTCCTCGACCATACCATTACTTCACATATCTTATTTCCACGTGTTACACTTGTATTAACGCGTGACTATATCCACAAGGTCATAATTATCGTAGAATAATAGTCTCCCCAAAATCATCGCAATAGACTCGCTAAACCTTAAGCATGAGAACATATATTTCTCTTTCACCTTTCTCTAAGCCTCTCTCAGAGTACATACCTTATCTTTCTTAAGTTGATATCCTTAAATAATTTTGGTCTTCATAACCTATATCACCAAAATCGACTATTCATTCGATCGTGATTCCACTTACTACACTGTCTACATTCCTTACTCTCGCTAGAATCGATATGATCATCCATCAGATTACCATTGCCTTAATCAGAGTATCCATTATAATCTCCAACACAATCTCACTATTATGCCTTATTCATCGTAAAGACCTTGATGTCCTCAAACAGAAGAATACAACATTTTTCTACTAACTTACTTTCGATGATCCGATCCTCAAGTACATACATAGAATTCAACTATACCTCAATTTAGTATCTCCACTTGTCATATAGACCTTACTCCTTACATACATGGCTCACCTATTTCATTGGTTACCTTAATCCCATTTGGCCCTTGTGCCATAACTTAACTCAAAATCTTTACTCATGTGCTCCCACAATTAATCACATCACAACCTATGTCCGATTATCTCAAACATGATTTACTAATCCATTCCGCAAGATTATACTCTCGTCTTACCTAAATGTGCCATACGATCACCTTAATAGACATGGGTCACATTTTCCTCAAGTTCACTTGGTATCGTCCACATACTTACTTTATGTCACACTATTGATCTTCAAAAATCATAACAAACTTTTACCGGTCGAGTTTGTTATTCACCCCTAAATCCTTTAAACAACCAGTTGTCCTCATACGATTTATTATCCCAAATCAAGTACCCTTTTGCTTTACTGATATTTATTTTTTACTCAAGACTAACTTAACGTATTCCATTATTCAATCTCTAACTTAAACCTTTAAGGTTCCTCAATTTATTTACTCAAACATACCATATCGATGAACGATGCCTTGCCATCAAAATCAATCACTTTACGTCCTAATCCTTCAATGGGTATCTAGGAGTAACATTTGTTACCTTTCTCCTTAAACGCACGTGCGATAATTTCCCATGCTACATCCTTTGGTATCGATATCCTCCGAATAACCAAGCCCTACACCATAACCTTTCAATTCTAAGTGGGCTTTCTCCCAAAACAATTATTTCACGACTTAATTCCCAGAAAGTGATATATCATTGGCCTTATAGACGTCACACTTACTTAAAATCCACATATCAAACCTTGTAAAATCTCTAGATATCATAACTTCATACCTCTTGAAGGTACACTTCACTGATTCAGCTCCTTGGCCCAATTAAAATTGGCCCTAAAGCTCACTTCCAACTTAAAACCTCTAGTTTCCTCAAAACAAGATCGTGATAAATCAATTAGCACAATTGCGGCCAATCACTCTATTTTCCCTAACGTGAAACCAAATCACTTTAACAGACATCGGTCACTCTCCATCCAATCCTTATGTCGTTTCTCTTAAGAAAGCCTCATAACGAAACCTTATATAAATCTTCCAAAACAATACCTATGACTTCACACCCTTAGCCTCTCCGAAAGTTAAATCCTCTGGTCCACAATGAACATATACTCACTTACACACTCCATAACCACACCCTTGGGTCCTAAGGTTCAACTTAAGATCGTAATAGAGTACGGTCTTTTTAGAGAACTGACTCCCTATGAACTATCTCTGATATACATTTGTTCCCTTCTCATCGATCTACCCATATAGACGACTATATTATGACCTCACAACGAGGCATTCTAATCTTCATATAGTTCACTCCTACGCACTTTTACCAAAACAAATGTTCAGGGTACACATATGAGAGAGAAAAAAAATTCTTCGGCCCATAGAGCATTAACCACATACATTTGTTTCCTTTACATTAAGGAATTTTGGTAAAACTCAACTCACGAGGTAACGCTCGTCCGCTCAACAAAGGGAGTAATTATTGTCATACCGATGTGACATTACTCCAAGAACAAAGAGAGATTCCTAAGAATGGATCTAGCAATTCAGTAATAGAGTCGACCCTGGTGTTAACCATGTAGGGGACGAACACCTAGGTTCCATACGTTACCCCTCCTTGATGAGTCCTGACAGCCCTTATCCATACGTGGCATAATTGTTTTTGGCACTCATGGAGTCTCGTATGAACGAACAATTTGCAAAAGTAACGAATTTAGTAATTTCCGGAACAAGGAAACACTTCTTTATTATTCAAAACGTTACATAAAACAACTGATAGAAAGTCGAATAGACAGATTACTAAACTATGGAGACTATCGACACGAGTCATTGCTCCTTATTCTAAAAAGCCTTATAAAATACTACCACTCGCACATGGTTTCCCTCCCGTCGGGGTGACGTATCACAAAGAGTCGTTGTTCTTGACCCGAATATTCCATAGGCGCCTTGCAACAGATTGCTCCGGAGCAGATACTTCTGCCTTTGGGTTCTGCCCACTGCCAGCTTTTGAGGCCTGACATGCTTGTGTTGGCTTTAGACCCTTCTTCCTACAGTATGCCTTCATGTGGCCTTCCCTTCCACACTTGTAACATATCCTCTTTGCCTTTGGGCAACTAGGACTCTTGTGCCCAACTTGACCACAGTTGTGGCATTGAATCACGCCATTACTCCAGCTTGAGCCTTTGGTGGAGCCAGCCTGAGTCGCCTTGGTCTTAGTACGACCAGACTTCTCGAACTTGGTGGGCGACGCCGGCCGCTTGAACGAGCGAGCCATGCGATTCGGTTGCCTACCCTTTGCCTTAATCTGTGTCTCCACACTAGCTGCGACTTGAGGTAAGGGGGCCGCTTGGGCTTGCGGTATCACCTGGTCCATTAATACTTCGACCACTAGCTCCACTATCTGTCTAATGGTCGCCGCATTTAGCACAATCGGGGCAGAAGGTGAAACTCCCCTTGTAGCTTGGGGGTCCGCTTGTCCCTGATGAACATCCTACTGCAGGGTCGGGTCACTATTACGTGAGCCAAATCCCGCATCTTCCCCTTGTAGAGTAGCACTTCTCAGCCGAATTCGAGAATCGTTGCTAGGACTTTCGTTAACTACTTGGTTGGTGGATCGGGTGTCCATCACCTGTTGATGAACCATAACGTTAGTTTAGAACTTTTCCAACTTGTACATGACACTGAGCCAATTACGTTATGATACGAATTATAAGGGTCCAAACTAATAACTTTATATCAGTCTGACTGGTCCACCACCATTATTCGCAGAAAAGACCTTCTTCTCTTCTTGAAAGTGGGAACTCTAGGAGAAATGTCAACCTTTAAATGACAATAAACCTAGTGAGAAACGATATTCCTAAGAATGGATCTAAGGAATAAGTAACAACTCGAAGCTTGTAGAAGTTTGGAAAACCACTTAGTTTTAAACCAGATACCTTCAAACTTTATACTTTATACCTTTAAACCTTATATATAAAAATAATTATCTATAAAGTTAGTTTCTCAAACTAGTGATACGATTATCACAAAACTTGTACCAAGACCAAAATCACACTTTTAAAGTTACAATCTTAAACTTATTTTGATTGCGTATAACACGCCTTTTATAAACCAACGATAAATAACTTTTAAAGTTCAAAATAGCTAAATCATTAGTTTAATTTGAATTCCAAGAAATAATTAAAACTTTTAAATTTAACATTAAAACTCTCAAAATTCCTTTTTTTAATAGAAGATAGGTTTGAAAATAGTTTCAAAATTAGTTTTCGAAAATTCTCAAACCTAACAATAGGCCAAGAATTTTAAAACCGTTGCTCTGATACCATAACTGTAACACCCCTGACTTATTGTCGGAAATGTCACACGCCAGTGACCTCAGACGTTGCTGTCCGATGTCACCCAAGGCTTTAATCGAAACAATTAATCTTAAATAAACATAATAAACAACGAAAGGTTAAACAGCGGAAGACATTTTTAAATGAAACTCAACCATTCTTATTAGAAGATCTCTCATCAAACGAGAGTAGTGTTTTTACAACAGAGTGAAATTACAACGGAAGACTTTAAATTATACAACGGAAGACTTTAAGAATACACCTATTATATGACTAGGTTATAAAAATACATTTTAGAGTAATACTTAACGACCTTGAAATACCGACACTTAAATATGCAACTACAAGCCTCTTCTTCAATTGGTTATTTCGAGTCTTCGGGGACCAACCACTGATGTGCCGTATAGGACGGATGACACCAGCCAACCATGCAAGGAATAAAACCCAGTTGGTTAGTCTAATTAAAGATTGTGCAAGGGTGAAAACAGAATGGTTCTAGTGATCGTAACTGTTTACTATCATTGTCCCTCGAATAACAGCCGAAGGACCGATATATAACCCGGAACTTTCACGGAATGATTAAAGTTTAGACATGCACTGAAAAGAAGACTCCAAAGGAATTGAGTCTTATGGGAAACGCATGAAGAGAAGACTCCAAAAGATTGGGTCTTACGGGAAAGTATGACAAATATTTGGGAACGTTATAATTTCACACAAGCGTTTAAAAAGACTTGACCATTTGGGTCCACGACCAACCTCACCGCGTAATGTGAATTCAGATTTGGAAGGAGGACTTACTCTAATCGAAGTTCGGGCGGTTTCCACGTTGTACTCCTCGCCCGAGGGTATATTAATCATGTGCATAATCGCACGTATCTTGTTTAATTCCAAAACGTATATTCACGTTAAAGCTTTTATCATATAAATATATCATCTTGATACGAGAGATATCTTGGGAATATTTCCCGAATGTTTGGCACCAGCTGTGTGCACCTCCCCTATACTCGGATAGGGGACAGTCATGACCAGGGAAGGGTGTTAGGGCTTGGACATCCTATCCACCACGGTTATAAAGAAACAGCTAGACCCCGCAAGGTACATAGTGTTCCTACGAATACTCGTTCTAACTACATTTTAAGTTCACACACACAAAATCCACACCAATACCATCATGGTAATAACAGATATAATAGCGTTGTTTCTAGCAATATATACAACCTATTATAATATCATGTTTTAATCATATCATTTATAAAATCTATTCCCCAAACGAAAGCAATAGTTCATCCCAATTTAATTAACAATTAAAAACAATTGATAATTAATGGAAACATGGAATGATAAGCAAGGGCGAACCGTCACTTGCCTTAGTCTAGACAAACGATTGAACGACGACGGGTTTTTGGGTTCGGAACGGGAACGGAAATCGGATTACAGATTCCTACGACAACGACCCACAACAAAACCCTAGGTTAGATTCGACAATAAAATGATACGAATCTAAGAAAGAACGAACAAAATCGAAAGAACGAAAGTCCCGCCCGAGACCGGATTGTCCAAGGCCACGATCGCGATTGCCAAGGCAATCCGCGGTCGCGGCTGGGATTCCGCGGTCCCGGGCGTCGAGGACAGCGTCCGCGAGCGTCGATGACAGCGGATGCGGCCGACCTTGTCACTGCCGCGGTCGCGTCTGTTCATGTCCGCGGTCGCGGCCATGAATTCCGGTGACCCAAAATGGAGGAAACTCACCGGCGACGACACGGCGGGGCTCGATTCGCGAGGGCTTCCACTCCACTCCTCCTTGCGCCTCCAAAGCACCACTCCAAGGCCACCACGACCACCGGCGAGAGCTCCGGCGACACCTCAAAAATTCCGGCGAGAGCTCGAAACTCCGGCGACAATGGAAAATGAGAGAGAGAGAGAGACAGAGAGAGAGAGAGAGAGAGAGAGAGAGAGAGAGAGAGAGAGAGAGAAGATGAAATTTGGGTGCCCAAAACCCTCCAACTTGGCCTCCATTTATAGCCAAAGGAGGAGAGCAGCCCCCGCCCAAATCGACGGTGGCTCAGAAGATCGAAGGCGACGAAGAACACGTGGCACGAATGCACATTTCCACGGTCACGGAAAATTCCCTTTCCCAGTGCTGTTGAGCACTATTTTTCCACGGTCGCGGAAGTGTTGCCGCGGTCACGGAAATGCCATTTTCGCATCCGTTTGCTCAAGAAAGGATTTAACACGGGTTTTAACCCCGGAAAATAAATATTTGTACCCAAACAAATATTCTAAGCTTCCAAAATACATCGAATGTATATTCCAAGGCTCAGGGAATAATACAGCGATTATACGAGTTACATAAATTCCGAACTTCGCCTAACGCGTCCCGAATAATTGACGAGGGTTTGGGAAATTATACCCAAATACCCTTACTAAAAAATGAGGGGTATTACAATTGGCAGATTCACAAGACTGAAGCTTTTGCACATCTTGCTGGTTAAGAGCATTGTTAATGAGCATGGCTGCTTTGCAGTTTTTCTCCATGATTTGGAGATCGTCTTGATCCCATTTCTTCAGTTTCTTCTTCTTCTCAAGATCAACAATATCGATATCTCCAAGAGAGATCACCAACCAGCATTGGTAATCATTGCTTTGCACCCACTTGATGAATAGTGTCTTCCAATGTTGATATTGGCCAGCGAGCAAGAGAGGAGGCCTTGAAGAGTTCAAACCAACTTCGACAGTGCTAGGAGCCATCGTTACCTGAAAATCTGTAAGTAACACACAATCTAGAACAAACCTGCTCGGATACCAATTATAGAATCGAGTGTGTTAGTGCAAGGAACGGTAGAACTGTTCCTTGGGCAGCGGAAAATAGTAACAGAATGACAAAGTAACGAACTCAGTTCCTTAGAGAGGAAAACTTAATCAACCAACTAGTTGACTAAGAAAAACCTCTACCTCTAGGTTTCCCTAGTAGGATTTCGAATGTCTACTTGTGTTATTAATCCCGGAATTACAAACAAGCAAGTCTTATCTCAATCTAGTTTACTCCTAGATATCTAGACTTCTAGATGTAACGTTCCTAACAACACCTAAGACAATCAAAACCCTAACAAGTACTCAACTCACCAAAAGTCTCATCCTTGTAAGTGTTCTTCTTCTTCCGAATGCTCTGCTCACTGAAAATGCTCTGTGTTCCGTGTATCAAATGAAGTTGGCAACTCTCTAATAAATAGTTTAGGTATTTTCTCTGATTTACCCTAATTTTACTCAAGGAAATAAGATAAAATAATCCTATACAATCTTTTCTAATTTATTCTAACCACAATATCTCTAACGAGATATTTTCCTTGCGGCCCAAGTTGCTCCTTCAAGATTTTGTTTCCAAAACAGATATTCGGCAGGCGCTAGGGTTCACAGCACGCGTCCTCCGTTCCTTGGCGTTGTTCCCTTTCCTTTTCTGATCTACAACACGCGTCTCTCCTTTTCTTTCGTTCCAGCGTGTTGTTTTTCATTGTTGGCTTCTCTGTTCCTTGTATTCTCCGTTTTGACTCTTCACGTGGTTTTCACCGTTCCTTTGAATCATTTGTTTCATGAAACTCATAGTCACACTAAAAACCATCAAATGCCTTTGAGTTTATCATCATCAAAACTAGAGGGAACATCATCGTTCCAACACCTTTCAATAAAACACCAGGACCTGATGGTTTCCCAACTGAGTTTTACCAACAATTTTGGCCTATTATTAACAAATCACTTACTCCCACCATCCAGGCCTTTTTTTCACTTCGGCCAGATGTTAACTGAATGTGCCCACTCATTCATAACTCTGATCCCAAAGAATGATAACCCTATTACTATTAACCATTATCAACCAATTAGCCTTTGCAACACTATTTACAAAATTATCACCAAGATTATGGCTAACAGATTAAAACTCGTCTTACCCAAACTCATCAGTTCCTTCCAAGGTGATTTTGTGGAAGGACGATCAATCCAAGACAACATTCTCGTAGCTCATGAAATCTTTCACTCTTTCCATGCGAAAAAGAAAGGTAAGCAAGGATGGATGGCTCTCAAACTGGATATGGAAAAAGCTTACGACAAATTAAACTAGCACTTCATCAAAACCATTTTGCTTAAATTTGGTTTTTCTTCTGTTTGGGTAGAGAAACTAATGACATGTATAACCTCAACTTCATTTTCAGTACTTGTTAACAATGAACCAGGACCGGTCTTTAAACCCTAATGTGGCATAAGTCAAGGCGACCTTGTTGCTCCATTCATCTTCATCATTGCTATGGAATACTTATCACGCACATTTTCCCATGCAGCACAACAACCAAATCGTAAAATTGGAATTCAACTGACTCGTAATCGTACGTGCATCCCGTTCCTCACATTCGATGATGATACATTCATTTTTGCCAATGCCATGCAACAAAATATGCATTATATCCAAGATATCCTCAATACTTTCAGTTGTACCAACTTGTCAGCTTTGCCAAGAAACAGATGAAGATACCAATCACCTATTTTTCACATGCTCCTTCACTCGACAAATGATATTCAACCTTGAATCAAGACTCCAAACGTCATTCTCACTACACTTTATGTCAGACTTTCAGTACAACTTTGATTACTTCCGGCAGTCCAACGACAACCCCATCCCTTTGCTATTTTTCTGGTGGTGTATCTGGAATTACCGTAATAACTTGATCTTCCGGCAATCCGCTACCCCACATCCTCATAATCCCTCCGAACAAGCCTGTATATTGCTTCGAGAATGGATTTTATCCACTGACTCCACAAAACCTGTTACCATCAGAAGAAATCGTGACCTAATAACCAACAAAATATGGAAGAAACCACCATCGACATGGATTAAACTTAATTTTAACGGTTCTAAAAAACATGACAACACTTCACACATTGCTTATATCCTACGACATAACAATGCCCAAACCCTCTTCTTCCATCGACAATAAATTCCATCTACTTTTATACTCCGTACCGAAGCCCTAGCAGCTCTTTTCGGCGTTCAGTATGCTGCTAGGCATAACATTTCACAGTTAGTTATTGAAGGCGATAATTTACTCGTCATAAATTCCATTCGCCGCACATGGAAAATACCGTGGGAAATTCACTCCATTATTATGGATATTTTGGCTATATGATCTACTTTTTCATCTTTGCAGGTTTTCCATTGCTTCCGAGAAGCAAACCGCGCAGCTGACTTCCTGGCCACGCACCCCATTCCGTCCCATGCACTCCAAAGTTTCCAACACCTTCTTTGTCCCACTAACATCTGACACAATACAATTACCGGTGATAGATATGAGTTCATATAATTGAACTCTACTTTTCAGTCTTTTGGATCTCAATTTGTAAAGATCATCCATTCAGATGATTTAGGACAACCATCTATTTAGATGAGTCTTAATGTTTGCCTTGTATCAAAAAAAAAAAAAAAAGTCAAATCGAGGCCGGGTTAGACGTAAAAACAAAATAACAATTAGAGTGCAAGCATGTAAAAAGGATTTCATGTTAACTTGTGAACGTAGCCCAAACCAACCCAACCCAACCCCAACATGCATGCACACCTTGCGCATTTTTTCAATTTCCACAATTACCAAACTACCATAAAAACAACTCCTCAGGTACACAAGGGCAAAAGTGTAATTAACATATATATCAATATCAAGATTACAAAGAAAATCTATGTTTTGAAAGAAAAAAAGTCAGCTCCGCTTGGCATCTTTGTTATGTTTTCCCATATATGAAAATGTATGCACGTCTAGTAATCCTACCAACAAACATTCAAGATTGCGAAATACAGAAAACGCTACCACCACCATCTTTCCCATCCCAATTAACTAACCCAGAGAATTAATCAATTTTTTTCCAACAATTCAGAAAGCTAATTGGAATTGTTGCGATGACGTTTTAGATGATAATTAATGGCGATGATGATGATGAGCTTTAAACCACCATGGTTTCTAGGTGTTCTTCTCTTCCTACTGCTACTCAATTCTCTTACAGTTCTCTCTTCTTCTCCGTCCAATTTCCCTTTAAATGTCCAGTCCTATTACCCATACACGCATCCGCCCCCGCCTTCACAATACGCGCCGGCACCGTCGAAGACGTCCAAGCGTAAGATTATCGCCGCCGTGGGAGCAACCGCTGCGAGCACGTTTGTGGTGGCCGGCGTGTTCTTCCTCCTCTGCTCCAGCTGCTTCGGACGACGAAAGCAGAGCGGCGGCAATGGTGGCGGCCAAACCCACCCGTTTCCAGCGGCTGCGATGGCCGCCGGAAGCCGGTCGGAGTTCGCGAGATTCGGCCGTAACGTGAAGGGGGTGATCGTTGATGAGGACGGTTTGGACGTTCTTTACTGGCGGAAGCTCAAGGACAGTAGCGGCGGATTCCGTAAGGAGCCGTTTAATAGTCACGGCGTTGGTGACGGTAGGACGGATACCGTTGCAAGGGGTAGGCCGTCGTCTTCTCACGGTCAAATCCATCCCGGTCAACGGTCACATGGTCGGAGCAACGAATCCACCGCACTTCAGGTGCCACCGATCCCACCGCCGATACCTCCTCCACCAGCGCCGCCGCCGCCACCGGTTCCCAAGAAGAAGAGTCCGATGCCACCTCCGCCTCCACCTCGGAAGCCGGGGAACGGTGAGTCCTCGAAGCCGCCGGCAGCACCAAAGCCGTCGTCGACGGCAGAGGACGTGGATAAAGAAGGAAAAGATCGGGTCGCGTTAAAGCCGCTGCATTGGGAGAAGCTTAATGTTGACACAGATCACTCCATGGTGTGGGATAAAATCCAAAAAGGCTCTTTCCAGTTAAGTCTCACATATATTTTAGTAGCTTCTCAAATTAAATTGCATCTTTTATTCACTGTCTTTTTCTACTTTCAATTTCCATAAACTGGGATTCGATTTTTTTATATGAAATCTGATAAAAGGAAACTAATTCTCGCAACTGCCCGGATTTTGACGTCTATATGTTAAATAAAAAACGTTAATAATTATTAAAACTAATTTAAGTATTAAAAAATTGATCTAAATTATATTAATATCAAAATCATTTTCGCATTATATCAATTATCTATATAATTAAAAAAAATTGAATTTGTATATAATTAGAAATTTTGAATTTATATATAATTAGATTTTATTTGGATTCGTAGTTTTTATGCTTGATTTATATTTAAATTAGAAAGAAAATAATAATAGGTTTAGGATAAAATTCTTTAATTTATAATTAAAATTATTTAAAAAAAGTAAAAAAAATGTGGAGCGTTTGTATATATACATTAGATTAGCATTTTATATAGATTAATAAGTCTTCACGAAATGTATAGTATGGTGCTATTTTGTTACAAAAAAAGCAATTTTAGAGACGACTTTTCTCTAGTTTCTTTTGGTCAAGTGTAAAGTTATGTCTGATGTGTAACATCGTGGGTACCAATTCTACAGTAGCTTGCAAATGATACCAACTTTTGGTAGTACGTGGCCGGTTTTATTGCAAAAGATACCAACTTTGTCTCATACAATATTTTGATACAATCTTTTTCCAAATTCTTAATGTGTATGATCGTATATTCAGGTACAACGGCGACATTATGGAAGCATTATTTGGCGTCCTAGCCACGAACCGGAAATCCCCTAAAGAAGAAAACCAAACCCCCAAACCCGGTTCAGAGTCCTCCAAAATCTTCATCCTGGACCCGCGCAAATCCCATAACACCGCCATCGTCCTCAAATCCCTCTGCGTCCCACGCGCCGAGCTCATCGATTCCCTCCTCCAAGGCAAAGGCCTCCCCCTCGAAACCCTAGAGAAGCTTGCGCGTACATCCCCAACACCAGACGAAGAGTCCCAGCTCCTCGCCTTCTCCGCCGACCCCTTAGGCCTCGCCTACGCTGACTCCTTCCTCCACGCGCTCCTCACCGCCGTCCCCTCCGCCTTCACGCGCGCCAACGCGATGCTCTTCCGCCTGAACTACGACCACGAGATCCTCTCCGTCAAGGAGTCGCTCCAGACTCTGGAGCTCGCCTGCACCGAGCTCAGGAGCCGCGGCGTCTTCCTGAAGCTTCTAGAAGCGATCTTGAAAGCCGGAAATCGCCTCAATGCCGGAACGGCGCGCGGCGATGCGAAGGCGTTTAATCTCAACACGCTTCTGAAGCTCTCCGATTACAAGAGCAGCGATGGGAAGACGACGCTGCTGCATTTTGTGGTGCACGAAGTGGTCAGAAACGAAGGGAGGAGATGCGTTTTGGCGCGATCTGCTCCGCAATCGGACGAATCGGGAGTCAGAGAAGACAGAGAGAAGGAGTTCTTGAAAATGGGGCTTCCGATCATTGGTGGACTGAGCTCCGATTTCTCGAATGTCAAGAAATCCGCGTTTATAGACTACGAATCGGTGAAGGCGACGCTCGCTTGTCTCGGATCCCGCGTCGACGAGACTCGGAAATTGGTGGCGAAGTGCAAGTCCTCCGGCGGTGGATTTCTCCGGGAGATGAAGGATTTTTTGGAGTCGTCGGATGCGGAGATGAAGATCGTACAGGAGGAGAATGGGAGGGTGATGAGCCTTATGAAGAAGACGACGCTGTATTATCAGGCGGGTGCTTCGAATGAGAGTAATCCGCTTCAGTTGTTTGTGATTGTCAAGGGCTTCTTGGCAGTGGTTGATCAGGCGTGTGTTGAGATTGCGAGGAGCCTGCAGCAGAAGAAGTCTGCTGCGGGTGCTGGCTCGGGTTCGAATGTCCTCAGGACTCGAGTCACGTTTCCGAAATTACCGGAGAATTTCTTGTTGGATAAGCCTAGTGCTAGCTAGTGATTCGGAGGACGGTCCTTAACGAATCGATCGAGGAACGAAATAAGTATTGCAGGATCAGTGTATATAGAGCATCGGGTGTACGGATGATGGGAAGAGTACAGATGCGTTGATGTGTTTAATTCCCTTGTTGATTTGTTGTTTTTTTAGTTCTTGTTTCCTTGTGTTCTTTTCTATCTGCATATTGGAGACGAAGTAGGAGAAGAGAATATCGTAATTCAGATGTTGACTGATCACATTCTACCCTTTACATTTTCTACACGCACCCTTTTATTCTATACCCTAACCTAATTATGTATGCACTCTTTTATTCTACACCCTAATTATACACCCTTTTATATACCCTTTATATTTTAAACTTTAATTATTTTATATTTTAAACTTTAAATTAGAGTTAATAATTAAGATTTAGGGTTTATAGTTTAAGATTTAAGGTGTATAGTCTATGGTTTAGGATTTAGAATTTAAAATATAGGGTTTTAGGATTTAGGGTATAGGATTTAGGGTTTATGATTTATATTCTAGGATTTAGAATATAAAATAAACAAATTTAGCTTATAAGATACACAGAAGGGTGTGTAGAAAGGGTATAGAGAATTTAATTGGCATACATATAAATACAATCGTAAGTATTTATTACAACTTAATAAGAATTGAAAACGTCCAAAAATATTGATGAAGATATGAATACATTTGGTAAGTAAATTTGGTGGGGGGTGAAATAAAAAAAAGTAAGAAATTTTATATAAGGTGAGCTTGTTTATGTGATCCACTTTTTAGATCACACCCTCTATGAACTGATAATACTTTTACTTTGGTTTGATAATTTCAGATCATTAATACTATTTCTTTCCCTTGCCTATATAATTACACATCTAAGGGGTTTTGATAGAACCAAGACAAAGAAGCTTTTAATATAGGGTAAAAGGGAAGGCAAAGAAGTAAATAAGCATATATAGCATACCTTTTTACTTCAATATTAAAAACAAAGATTTTAGGTCAGTCTCTTGGCATTACTTGCCAAAAAATTACTCAAACAGTTCCATACAAACGATCAAACTGTGTTCAATAAACAAGTTTGTATAATAGCAGCTGGTAAAAGAAATCATGATGCCTAAATCCACCAATCGTGTGTAAGAGAAAGCAGCTCATCACATCCCTCGGTCTTGCAAATTAATTATATTGATCGATTAGTACAAATAGAGAATTGAATGAAATTTAAAGTCCAAAGATCCAGTGATTTCAGACTTTTATACAAATCCAGAATTGCAGTTATATTTCTACGTATTTCATTCGCTCATTGTTAAAGTGAAGAAACCCCAAGAATGAGGACCCACAACAATAATATAACCTCAGGTAGTCTTGAGGCAAAGTATTTGATGTAATCTCTTCCAATGCTCTTCACAATACTATCTAGCACATAAATAGGTTTTTTCACAGAAATATCTAGAAAAAATCTTAACACATAATCAAGTTAAAAGGTAAAATATCATGTGCATAAAAGCTTTGGAAATTAAAAAGGGCAGAATTATCCAACATTAACAACCAAACGTATTACTTACCACTTACTAAAAAACAACCAATTGCACGCATATCAAAGAAACTCAAAAAATGAGATGAATTGCATAACTTCAAAACTTAGTCAAAACCAGAATTGCTAAACACTAACAAACAATTAAAACTTCTAGCAAAAAAGAAAAACAATGAAAACACAACAAAGTACAAAATCTTTTTAAAAAAGAGAAAACATAACTTATTGATGGAGTCTTGAAGAAAGGGATCATCTCTCAGAAAGTATCAATTTTTGGGTACCTCTTTCTCTTTTGCATTGATCAAATTGAAATTATAGTTTAGCTTATCCTGATCGGTTTTCTTGAATTCATCACTCTCTGAAACCAAATTCGCAAAATGCAATGAAGAAACCTATCATTATTCTTAAATGAAGAAGAAATTATCGTATGTGTGTGGTAGGCTGGTAGCTGAAAACATTCTCAAATTAGCAACGTACACAACAATTAGAAATGGTGTAATACATAAAACATATCCTCCTAAAATGATAGAAGAATATTTCCAACAGTCAAAATAGTCTATGATGTGTTAAAGCGTACATGGGTTTTAATTAAACAACACTCAATGTGTACTTTAACAAAGCATTTACAGTATAGTAGGACAAAAATCGTCGCCCATCAACAGTTAATAAAATACAAGAAAGGAGCCACAAATTGAGTGAACAACATATACATGCATACTCAACAAAAGGAAACAAGGAATACCTTATGTAACAGAGCTTACGTCGACTGCAAATGAGGAGATGGAGATGACATATGTGATTGAGCCACAAAGAAATGTTCGACTGCAGCAACATAGTAAAATAAATACATAAAATGTGTTAAAACAAGACAAGTATAAGAAAATAAAGACAATAAATGGGTTAGAACAAGAGAAGGATAGCTATGAAAGCAAATCAAAATGAAGAAGACACACCAACATGTATGGATTAAAAGTTGAGCATGACACTAAAAAGTTATTTATCATAGTTGCACAGTTTTATATAGAAGCCACCAAACTTGACAATATTTCGAGTGGCTACAGTGGCTGTAGCCTGTAGATCATAAGTTTAAAACAGAGGTACATGTGTTAATCTTGAAATTTTGTTGCTGATGATAATCTTCAAATTGTAGTGGAGGTGGCATCTTACAAATACGCCTTGTTACATAGGTGGCACTATGAAGGACAATAACCTACGACACTATCTGTGATGCTCACCACATGCCAGAGATATATACAACAATAAATCACTACTATTAGAAGAAATCTTGATATTTTGCTGAACATATAAGCTAAAAATTGCAAGCAGGTGGTGTTTTGGTAGTAAAAGGCATTATATAGATGCACACACATGCAAGAGCTATATATATCAACAATTGTATGCTACTGTGAAGAAATATAGATCAATTAATTAACCCAAAATCAAAAAAAAATTGAATTTAATTAAAAATGGAATCAACTAAATGGATGTGAAAATCTCCATAACTTATTGTAAAGATAACCTACAAGCTGCAAGCAGTTGGTGTCTTAGTGATATAAGGCATTACAAAGATGCAAATCACGTGTCAGAGCTATATGTAACAACAACTCTCTGCTACAACGAAGAAGTGTGGTGTCACTAATACAACTTATTACATATAATCGTACCACGAGTAAGAGCTATATAATACAACAACTTAATGCTATTACAAATGAATAAGTGGAAAAAGAAAATTAATTTAATATGGAATCAAGAGATGAAATTATCAGAGGGAGTGGTGACGTCAGCTGCCCAGCTGGCCAAATTTTGAATGACATTAGTGGCATATTCTCCCATCCATTCAAAATTAAGAGGAACGAAAGCTTATCAATATTTCAAAAATTAACAAAAAATTATATATACAAACTATGGAATTCAATCAAGAAATTTGAACAAGTGAAGAGAAAAGGTAAACAAGAATCAATTCGCAAAAAACACAATTAAAATAAAACAGAATTAGTACAAAAGCAAGGGGGAAACATGGGAAACCTAATGTGGGTGTGATGCAACTATCATTACACCACCTACAAAGCAAGGCGGGAGCATCCAAGGTGAGCCAAGAAGAGAACGGGAGCCGGTGTCCACCTTAGAACCCATCCATATATGCATGGTACAGGAGAGCCATAGTTTATCCAAAGTCGAAGGTCGCCCTCCATTTCACTCAGTTTACTCTGTATGCCTTGGATAAGGCCACCAATTCCTCGCTCAACCTGCACCGAATCAAGCAACGCCGCATTGACTCGATGGTTTCCAGGAAGATGATGAATTGAAGAAGTTCGTGAAAGCGGCTGAGACATTTGATATTGAGCAAATTGGGCTAGTAACACAATTTTGAGAGGCCCGATAAAATAGACCTATATATTACTCGATAGATGCAAACTAAATGGACAAATGATATGAATTGTGTAGAAAAGAAGTGAATGACACAAAATTAGCTCCAATAAGACAAAAATTATACTGTTCCAAAGCAAACTCTAGTTTTTATAGTATAATAGATACATGCATATGAGTCATATTAGATATACATTTGAACTATATGTGTATTTGAACATAGCTGTATGTGCATTTCAAAATGACAGTATATGCATTTTTACATTTTGGATATGCATTTCACAATGAATTGTACCTTATGTGCATTTCATAATGCACATTGTGTACACTCTAAATGCACATTGTGTACACTCTAACTGCACATAGTGTACAATACAAAATTACTTATATTGAACCGAGACTTTTACCTTAAACCAAGTTGTGTTTGTCTTAGAAATGCATATTTTATACACTCCAAATTAGGGGTGTTCATCCGGTCCGGACCGAACCGGATTTTTGGGCATATGTGGACCGAAGACTGGACCGGACCGGATAGGTCCGGTCCGGTCTTAATCCGGTCCGGTCCGGTCTTGGACCGGATTGGACCGGATTTAATTTTAAAAAATAAAAAAATTAAATTCTTATTTAAAATCTATAAAAAAATATCTAAAAAAATATTTATAAAACATATATACTCCTAACTTATTAAATTTAAAAAAATATCTACAAAAAAATACATATAAATCTCTAAAAAAAAATATATAAAACATATAAATTACAATTTTTTTTTTTTTTTAAATTCCGGTTCGGACCGGATTTTTTCCGGGTTTGGACCGGACCGGAAACCGGTTTTGGGGAAATGGTGGACCGGAGACCGGACCGGAATTTTACCGGTCCGGTCCGGTCATTTCCGGTCCGGTCCGGTCCGAAAATCTGATCCGGTCCACCCATGAACACCCCTACTCCAAATGCACATGGCGTACACTTCAAATGCACATAGTGTATATTACTATAGCACATTTGGGTTATATATGCATTTGGGTTATGTTATATGTGTATTTTTAACTATATGTGCATTTGTAGTTATTATTTATATGCATTTGGTTATAATGTGATGTGCACTACAATTTTATAGGATGTGCAAGTGGAAATAATTCAATGTGCATTTAGATTTAATTGGATGTGTATTTGGATATAATTTGATGTGTTTTTATGAAATATATGTGTATTTGAGTCAAACTAGATATGCTTTTGAATTATATGTGTATTTGAACGAAACTGTATGTGGATTTGGAAATGATAGGGTATGCATTTTTGCACTTTTGATGTGCATTTCACAATGAATTGTACTTTTGTGCATTTTAGAATGCACATTGTGTACACTCCAAATGTACATAGAATACAAAAGCACATATAATTCAAACGAGACTTTTACTTTAAACCAATTTGTGCTTGTCTTAGAAATGCATATACGATACACTCCAATTGCACACGACGTACACTCCAAATGCACATGGCGTACACTCTACATGCACATAGTGTACATTACAAAAGCACATTTGGGATATATGTGCATTTCAGTTATGCTAGAGCATTTTTATCTATATGTGCATTTGGAGTTATTATGTGTGTGCATTTGGTTATGACGTGACACGCACTTGGATTTTATAGGATGTGCAAGTGGAGATATATAATTGCATGTGCATTTAGATTTACTTGGATGTGCATTTAGATTTAATTGGATGTGTATTTGGATATAACTTGATGTGTTTTTTTTATGAACTCTACGTGTATTTAAGTTATACTAGATATGCATTGGAATTGTATGTGTATTACATAACTATATGTGCATTTCGAAAAAGACAGGATGTGCATTTTTTGGCATTTGAGATGTGCTTTTCACAATAAATTTTACTCTATGTATTTTATAATGTAATGTATGTGCATTTCGAAGATAAAAGTAAAACTAAAGTCGGAGAAATAAAAGTTTGTCTTGGAAACAATTAATAACAAAAATAAGTTGTCACGTGTCTGCGCCAAAAAATAATAACAAAAAAATTGCCTTGTATTGTATGTGCAAACCATTCTCGCACAGGGAGGGCGTTAGCACGAGAACGTCTCCCCTAAAGTTAAGAATATGAAGTCTATCTGAAGTAGTAGATTTGAGAGAGAAGAATTTATGTGTCTGTCAACAGAATGGACCCAGTTATAGTTATAGTTGAATTTCAGTCGATTCCGACGAGAGAAGGTGGGAGAACCGACTAAATGGTGGATGATATGACATATTTCAGATGCCGACACGAGGGTGAAATTAATATGGTGATGACATGTAGGCAAATCAATATAGTAATGACTCATATACTAGAAGCTTTTCCTATAGTATATATATAGAAAAATTAACAAATAGTTACGATACTTAATAAACATATAATTTCTAATGTTTACCCAAAAACCATAAATCATGTTAAGATAAGAGTAAATAACTAAATAAACTAAACCTACTAAATTGGACATTATATAGTATTTGAAAACACCTTCTCAAAATTAATACAAAACCAAGGAAAAACAAGCAAAATTACAGTCATTACTCATGCAAAATGAGTAAAGCTGGCGAGTTTAGATAGCACGGAAAACAAAATGGTCCTTGAAAAATTGATGGAGAATTTAACATCTACTTGTATGTGTTGCCCTTTACAACTATGTCAAATAGATAAAATTAAAAGATCATTTACTTCTTCGCCCTCCTTATAGATTTCAATTTACGTTAACTCATATTTATATCAAATTTCTTACTTGATGTCTATTATTTACCATCTACATAAATACCTTATTATTTCATGAATGTTTTTTTAAAAAATTTATTTCCTTTATTTTAAAGATTCTACAATCTTAAATATATCACCGTACAATTTAAAAGGTAGCAACTTTTAGGCTATATATACTCATACCCCAAGATTTAAAATTATAGAAAATGTGATTTTATTATTACTTCATGAATATATTTTCTAAAATTTTATTGCCTTTTTAATTAAATTAATGTTAGTTATAATTATATTAATATCTTGCAAAGGTGAAACATTTATTAATTTTGTTAATTTGTTTAATAGCATATGATATTGAACTTGTAAAAGTGAAACATTTGGTTGACCGAAATTAAGTGTGCTCATGAGAATATATTTACATTGTCAAATTAAAATTGTATTAATATCTTTTATTATTTTGTCATATCAGAACATGTTTTTTTAGGTAGCTTAGACATATTTGGAATACAAATCTTTTTATTATCAAAATATAGTAATAACAATATCTTTGATTATGTGCCAATATCTAAACATGTTCCTATTTGTGTTAGCTTGATTTGGATTTGATATCTTTTTATTACCAAAATATAGTTATGGGAAATTATAATTAAGTAATGTATGTAATCTTATTGTACGTTATACACGATAAATAGTAATTTAATCCATGTTTTAAACTGTTTAAGAATATTTTTTAAGAATTATCCGCTAAACAACCTTAAATTCCCAATTTTAGTGAATAATTTGATAAAATAAACTTAACCAAGCCTCAAACCGAATTATATATTAATTTTCTAACACACCAAAGTTAATAAAAACAAAATATAATTGATAACTTCATTTTGTTAAGAATTTGACATATTAATTGTGAAACAAGTTTGTGCTCAAGTTATTAACATTATTTATTTGGAATCTACATACTTTCTAATTACTAAAGTAAAATTTTTAGAGTGCGAATCCGGTGAGAATGAACATTATGGTGAGAAATGAAAATAGCTCATAGTCTTTGGATTTGAAAAAAATTCAAAGGCTAGGATTAGACTATCAATTAAGTGGATAATTAACCGGTCAAATCGGTTACCAGCTGGTCAACACCGGCGGTCAACGCCGGAGCTCCGGCGTTAATGGTCAAAATTTTCATTTTTCATTTTTTTTTACGGACCAGTTTTTTTTTTGGTCAGTTTTTTTTACTAAAGATGGCATGTGCATACATTTTGGCTTGTGTGTGCATCTATATTGTCCTATACTTGCATCAAAACTTTATAAGGCAATGTCCGACCTAAGTTTTTTTTTCTTTTCGGTCCATTTTTTCCGGGTCCACTATTTGCTTGCGCTGGCATGTGCACCATTTGTTACTTGTGTATGCATCAATATTGACTTGTATGTGCATTAAAATTTTATAAGGTGTTGTCCGACCATTTTTTTCCATTGAATTTTTGCAGCCCAACTTTTTTCCAAGACTAATTTTTTGTTTGAGATGACATGTGCATACATTTTAGCTTGTATGTGCATCAATATTGACATGTATGTGCATCTAAAGATTGTAAAAAATATGCATTGTTTTCTAGAGAAAATGTGCATGAGTTGTACACTATATGTGCATAAGTTTTGACATGTGCACATTCAAGCAAAAAGACGTGTGTTTCAAATAGTATGTACATACAAGTCAAAAACTCATGCACATATCTAGCCAAGAAAATGATGCATACAAGTAAAATTTAGATGCACAAACAATTCAAAATCCATGCACTTACAAGACAAAACCTATACACATTCAGTAAAGTATTTAAGATTTTACATGTGTGTGTATAAGTTTGCACTTACAAAAAGTCACACATATAGTCAAACCATATGCACATCTAGTTCAATTTACATGCACATACAAGCAAAAAGACATGCACCTTAATGGGTATGCACATACAAGTCAAAACTCATGCACATTTTAACCCAAAAAAACAACGCACACAAGTAGAATTTAGATGCACATACAGGTCAAAATTTATGCACACACATGCCAAAACATATGCACATTCTCTGAAATACATGCATAAGTTTTTGCATGTATGTTCATGAGTTTTCACATACACAAAGTCACACATATAATCAAAATCCTATGCAAAATTTATGTAATTTAGGTGCACATACAAGCCAAAACTCATACACAATATTTCAATCCAAGAAAATAATACACACAAGTAGAATTTAGATGCAAATATATGTCAAAATCTATGCACACACAAGATAAAACATATGTACATGCTGAGAAGTGCATGAGTTTTCACATACACAAAGTCACACATATAGTAAAAAATCCTATAAAGATTTTATGCAATATCAATGCACATACAAGTCAATATCGATGCACATACAAACAAAAATCAATGCACATACAGTCGCAAGCCAAAATATGTACTTGGAAAAAAAACTGGCCGGGAAAAAAAAACTTTGACCGATCAACGCCCATGTTGACTGGTCAAACTCTAAAAAATGAGGTCATGTGCCATGCACATGACCTTTTAATGAAAGTTTAATCCTAGCCTTTGGTTTATTTATAATTCAAAGAGTAGGATTTATTCTCATTTCTCACCCTAATATATAGAGTGAGTTTCACATACATTTGGTCCTTATTGTACAATATGCGAAACATTATGGGCCATTGGATCAAGGAGATGGAGGGCTGAGATTAAAAGGGGTGAAAAAGAGTGAATAGTGATACGGTGGCATAACCGTAAATACGGTGATTTTTTTTTCCGGCCAACAACTTTTTTTTATATATATATTTTTCGTCTGTGATCGTTTTGAATTAGACAATTATTGACGTTCACATATAAGTACTACATGTTCATTTTTCTATACCGTAAGGTTCACATATAACATGTTCATGTTCAAACACATGTCTTTGCACATGTAGTGCTTATTTGTGAACTTCAGTGCACAAATAAGTGAACGTTAAGAGCTTATTTGTGAACCTTCTAGATAGGTTATTACAAAATGATCAGGGTACGTTAAAAGCTGTTTTTATTACTTTTTGTCTCTGATCGTTCTGGAATAAACAATTATTGACGTTCACATATAAGTACTAAATGTTCATTATTATATGCCGTCAAGGTCACATATAACATGTTCATGTTCAAACACATGTTTTTGCACATTTAGAGCTTATTTGTGAACTTCAGTGCATAAAAAAATGAACGATAAGAGCTTATTGGTGAACCTTATATATAGGTTATTCTAGAATGATCAGGGGACGGAAACAAAAAAAAACAAAAAAAATTGTTGACCAAAAAAAAAATCGACGGTTGAGATCGCTTCACATTTCACACAATAAGAGGCTGTTGCACGGGAACCCAAATCCTAATATATATTCTCACATGACACTTACCCAAATTTTTATATATGTAAGAGCTTCACTTTATTGGTATAAAAATAGTTAACATATTAATAAGAATGATCTTTTTTAGTTTATAGACAATTATCCTTTGAGAAAATTACGGGAAACCACTTGTTAAAGGGCCGATTTTTAGTGGAACCACCCGTTATAGAGAAAATTTATTTAAACCACCCATTATAACCATTCCGTTACCGCGCGACCACCCAAAGTCAAGATCCGTTAGTTTTTCCGTCAGATTATGTTAAATGACCAATATACCCCTGTTTTTTTTTTAAATTACCAAATAACCCTCCCGCTGGCTCCCACCTCTCCCGTCAGCGTCACCTACAACCCTCCCGCTGGCTCCCACAACCAGCAACTGGAGCAGGTCTCCTCCGAACTCCAACGTCTCGGCATTTCCTCCGTTCGCCTCCCCTCCGGTGACCCCTCTGTCGTCCGCGCCTTCTCCTACTCCAACATCTCCATCCTCCTCACCGTCCCCAATAACCTCATTCCCACTCTCGCCGCCAACCGCTCCAACGCCGCCGCCTGGCTCTACGCCCACGTCGTCCCCTTCTACCCTCGCATTCGCATCTCTGCCATCTCCGTCGGATCCGACGTCCTCGGCGACGACACCGACCTATCCGACTCCCTCCTCCCGGCCATCCATAACGTTCACGTGGCCCTCCATGAGCTCGGAATCCGGCGGATTTTCTAGGGATTTTGAACAATTCAGGGGTGATTTGGTTCCCGATTTTCTAGGGATTTTGGACGAGATACATACATCTAAAAAGCCCACTCCTTAATTTGAAGAATGGTGCAAAATCGGGCCTGAAATCCGCCATGGAAGAAGCTTCTGCCGCACGTGTTTCTGGAGGTTGAAGAAGACAATTGAGTTTGCGATCGTGGCCACACACTTTTGGCTTAATTACAAATTTTTGCCAAACTTTTCTAGCTGTAGCAAAAATACCACTATTATTTGGTAATTTTTTTTAAAAACCAGGGGTATATTGGTCATTTAACACAATCTGACGGAAAAACTAACGGATCTTGACTTTGGGTGGTCGCGCGCTAACGGAATGGTTATAATGGGTGGTTTAAAATAATTTTCTCTATAACGGGTGATTCCACTAAAAATCGGCCCTTTAACGGGTGGTTTTCCGCAATTTTCTCTTATCCTTTATATCTTATGTACCTATTAGTAATAAACCTAAATTTATCTTTTTACAACGGGTAGAATCTTTGCACCCCATTTTGGGCGCAACAAGGATGCGCCCAAAATGGGGGTAATTTTTTTTTAAAAAAAGTTTTAATCTTGGGCGCATCCTTGTTGCGCCCAAGATTAATAAATATATGAACCGGGTTTAGTAACCCGGTTTAGGTTTAGCCAGTTCATGAATAAAAAAATAATAAAAATCTAAACCGGATTTAGTAACCCGGTTTACAATTAATTTAAAGTTTTAAAAAAAAATTAAAAAAATATTCAAATATTAAAATTAAAAAAAATCAAATATTGAATATGGATCTGGGCGCATGGATGCGCCCAGATCCAGATATGGGGGCTACGTCGTAGCGCCCAAGTAAATGTTATATTTACTTGGGCGCGACGACGTAGCGCCTCCTTCATCGTCTTCCTTCTTCGTCTTCACCGTCTTCCTTCTTCGTCTTCATCACCTTCATCTTCTTCATCAATGGCGGATTCCGATGTCGGTGAAGATTCCCGGCGGAGAGCGGCGGTGAGATCCGGTTTGAGGAGGGTGGGTCTTCCTTCGAGATCCCGGGGACAGTGGCCGAGAGCGGCGGCGGCGAGAGCAGTGGTGAGGCTAAGCCGCGACGGCTTGAGGTAGAGGAGTGCTCGGCGGTTGCGGCGGCGGCGGATCTGGACAGAAATCCAGAATTCACGGCCGATTGGGCGACGTGGCTGGCGACGGCCGATTACACGGCCGGAATTCCGGCATCGGCGACGACGACGGGCGATGTTCCGGTGACGGCAGCGGCGGCGGGCGAGGTTCCGGTGGGGTCGGAGAATGCATTGGAGGTTGCCACGGCCGTTGGTGTCGAGGCGGTGGCCCAGGTTGGAGAGGCGAGCCAACCCAGATTGCCCCGAAAATATATTCGTCGCGAATGACACGAGGTATGTATTTTTTCTTATTAAATTTTATATTTAATAATATATATAATTAATTTCTAGAAATATTTAGATTTTTTAGAAAATATTGGAATTACGTAAAAATTAGTGTAATTATATTATTAGAATAAATTAGTATATTACAATTGCATATAGGTGAATTGCATATAATATAGTAGAATTGCATAAATTAGGTAATGTATAAGTTAGTATGTAATTAGAATATTAAATTAGAAATGTATTGTAGTTTTATAGCAATTAGAAATTTGTTTAAATTAGATATTATTTGGAAAAAAATAGGAGTAGTCGAGAGAATCAAACGACAGATGCGGGGGGGGGGTCGTATGGTGGAATCTCGACCCGTGACTGCTTCCGATCGCAAGAACAGATACCTCCAACCCCCCCCCCCAAGCGCAAGAGTAGAGTCCGAAAAGATACCGTTCCAATAGCAGAACCCGTTATTATAACGTTATCCGATCCGTTAGCGGATCCTCGTCCTCACGTGTGTTCACCTTCGGCTTCTCAGAGTCCCGTCCTAGACACGGAGGAGGCATTTGTCGAGACAGAGAGCTTGTGTAACACCCCCAAATTTTAACCCATTTGGAAAGGTATTACCGCCAGTGACCTCGGTTTCCACACTGAAGTCACCTCAGGCTTTATCATTGAAACACAATTCATAAAGAACAATTATGATACAAAATTACCATAACTTTCATTTAAAACATAGTCGTGGAATTTCAACACAATTCCAAATGCGATAAAATACAGAGTTATTACAATATAGCGAAAGACTTAAAATAATTTACAAGAGTATTGACTTCAGTAGTCAACGCCCAAAGATCGTAGCCTGATTAAAACATTTTCAAATACCGTTCATGTTCATAGTCGATCTAGCCTTCATGGGTCCTCGACTCATCTGATGTGCCGAATCGAACGGATGACACCAGCCAACCATGCAGAGAACAATTACGGTTGGTTAGTCTAATGAAAGACTATGCAAGGGTACAAAGCAGAGTGGTTCGAAGTAGTCGTATTAGGTTAGACTCATCGTTTCTCGAATTAAAACCGATGACGATAGTCAACCACCATACTCCTACTGGAATATATCAAGCAGCATGATCAAGAGAAGATTCTGAAAGACCGAGTCTTACAACAATCAACCCAAAAGAAGACTCCAATGAATTGAGTCTTATCGGAAAACATGACAAATGTTGGGGAACATAAATAATTTCATACAAGCATTCAAAAACGACTTGATGTTTCGGTTCACGACCAACCTCACCGCTTAACGCGAATCCAGATTGGAAAGAGAACGGTACTCTGATCAAAGTCAAGACGAGCTTTTCTAGCTGCACTACTCGCCCAAGGTATATTAATTATGTGCTACGACGGCACTTATCTTAATTAATTCCAAAACGCTTATTCACGTTTCAAGCTTTTAGAATCTCATCCTCGCGGATATTGAGATATAGAGTAGGGATTAAATCCCAGAGAGTGGCACCAGCTGTGTGCACCTTACCTGTACACGGACAGGGAATGGTCATGACCAAAGAGAAGTGTTGGGGCCTGGACATCCCATCCACTTGGTCATAAAGAAACGACTAGTACTCACAAGGAGATACCAAGTAGCGTTCCTGCAAATACTCGTTCTAACTAAACAGTTCAGAACTGTCCAAAATCATATCAAAGCCATCAAGGCCAGCATCATAGATATATTTCAATCTAGATATATATATATATATAATAGCGTTGTTCTAGCAGATATACAACCTATTATAATATCCATTTTAATTTTCAAAACAGTTTCACAAAACCGTTCCCAGACAAGAACAATAATCATCCCAAATTAATTAACAATTAAACAATTGATAATTAATGGAAATATGGAATGATGAGCAAGAGCGAACCGCCACTTGCCTGGAATAGATTCAGCGATGAATCTGGACGAGACGACTACCGAAAATATCATTTTCAAGGATATGGCTTAAGCTTCAGAATATTCCTAGCAGAGTACGAGTCCACACGCAATCCAGCTCATGACAAATTAATTAATCTCAATTAATTTGTCAGGACGAACTCAAGGAATTAAATTCAATAAATTCTTATGATTTTAAATCATAAGAATACTAATTGAATTTTCCTAAAGACAGATACGGATAAAAGAGAATCGAAATTATACCGCTTAAATAATTTCGGGTTAAATTGGACTGGAATGAATTGGGCTTTGTGTTCGGCCCAATAAAAATTAATTAGGCTTAAGGGGGGCCCACTTCCTTTGCTTTCTTCTTCCCCGAATAACAACAGTACAACGGAGCAACAACAATGGCGCCGCTTCACGACCGGGGCAGCTCGGCAAAGGAGCACAGCGGCTTGGCGCCCGCCTTCTCGCCGGGAAGGACGCAACCACCAGCAGCAGCTCGCCGGAGGGGAGTCGAACGGAGGCAGCAGCGGCGATTCACAACAACAAACAACAAGGCTCGCCGGGGCTTCTTGTCTTGACACCGGGAAGGGGAGCCACCAGTAGCGGCGGACGACGGCGTTTAAGCGGCGACACGAAGCACAGCAGCCAGCTCCCAGCAGATCATAGCAAGGCGCGACGACAGCGGCGATAGCACAGCGGCAACAGTGCTCACCGGAGGAGAACGAAGGGCTCGCCGGCGGGAAGAACGATCGAGAAAGGCTGGGAGAGAGATGAAGAGATCGAGTGTGTGATACCCCATATTTTTATAAGGTTATTTTGGGAATTTTTGGAATTTTCCTGAACACCCGTTTTGTACGTCGGATTTAATACAGAGAGTTTAAGACATTCTGTAATGTGCTATATCGCTGTATTATTTTTCTCAGTGAAATAAAATACAGACGACGTACTTTGGATGTTAATTACTCGTTCGCGTACGATAATTTTATCCCGGGTTAGCATCGTTTTCATCTAAGAGCTGAGGAGGCGAAGCCAGGGTGGCGGCGCCCGCCGTGGGTATGGCGGCGCCCGCGGTCGCAAGGCTCGAGGAGTTGCCGAGTCTTCTCCTAGCTGGGGACGCCATGTCTATGGCGGCGCCTGCCGTATTAATGGCGGCGCCCGCCGCATTGATGGCGGCGCCCGCCGCCGTCGTTGTTGTCCGGAGGTCCTTGTCCAAAGGTCGCCGGCGAACGTCTGACATCGCCGTTTTAGCCCCGCCACGCCTCCATCTAGGCCATCATTGTGCTCCCTCGATCTCTGGCTATAAAAGGAGAGGCTTGGGGATCGGATTTCACACAAAATCAGAAGCTCAATCTCAGATTTTGTCTCTCCGGAAAAGCTTGCCCTCGCCGGAGTTTTTTGGAGCAATCGATGGTGTTGTTTGGTGTGTTTTCCTGAAGCCTAGAGGTCCCTTTGGAAGCTTAGTGGAGGTCTGAACCCAAAGCCAGGCCAAAGGAGTGACCCTCGTGTGTGTTTTGGTGAGTTTTCTCGTCGTTCTGTTGGCCACCGTTCTTCACGGCGACCGCCGTGTTCGTGGCGGCGCCCGCCGTAATGAACACGGCGCCCGCCATGATGAACACGGCGACCGCTGCCAGTGGCCAGAAGCCCCTTTGTTGGCTTGGTCTTGGTAGTCTTCGTTATGGACTCGTTCCTTTCGATTTCTTTCGTCTTTCCTTAGAATCGTACTAGTTTATGTCGGATCTAACTTAGGGTTTCCTTATGGGTCGACTCGAAGGTCGTTGTGCTATCGGAGCTATACCTGTGTCGAGCCCGGAATCCCGTTGTCCTTGCTTTGTTCCAGATCTGCGGATTAAGGCAAGTGGCGGTTCGCTCTTGCTTCATCATTCCATGTTTCATTAATTATCAATTATTTAATTGTTAATTAAATTGGAGTGAACTAATTTCATAAATAAACATGATTAAAGTAATGTTATAATATGTTGTATATCTGTTAGAACAACGCTATTATTTGTGATAATTACCGTGATGGTATTATTGTGAATTTAATCTTAATGCTAGAATAGCATACGGGTTAATAGGAAAACTACTCAAAGTAAGGATTAGCTGTTTCTATTATCGCTATGTTTAAGTTGATTGCCTGGATGGCTTTAATGTGATTAATTGTTGTGTTAGACTGTTTAGTTAACACGAGTGTTCGTAGGAACGCTAATCCAAGTAATGATTAGTCGTTTCTTTATAAATTAATGTTCGTAGGAACGCTAATCCAAATAAGGATTTGTCGTTTTTTTAAATCATAATATTCCTCGGGATAATTTCAGAATATTAGTTTAAGGGTCATGACCTATGCTTCTTATCCACCTTTAAGGATCTGAAGTGTTTAAGCGCCTTGCTAGCGCCAGTGGATGAGCTTAATAGCAGTCCTGTGTATTAAGCACCTAGCTAGTACAATTGGGGTGAACGTAACTGTCATCATGTAAATTAAAGTGTAAGCACTGTGGCAGTGTAATCTGGGTGAACGTAAGATCACCCTGTGTAATAATAACTCCGTTGTTCTCAGAATAATGTTAAGCCTCGTGTGTGCATGTACGTGTGTGTGTTTGTGTGTTGTGTTAATTTGGGTCGACATGATTGTCACCCTGAGATTTAAGCTGTGTGCCGCTCTTAATAACATTAACGTGTTCCAGTAAAGGGTGCTTTGTAATTAAATAAGATATGTGCCCGAGTGCACATGATTAATAAACCTTTGGCGAGTAGTGCAGCTAAGTTATAGTGCAGCTAGAAAAAATTCGTCTCGACTTTGATCATAGTACGTTCTCTTTTCAATCTGGATTCGCTGTATGCGATGAGGTTGGTTGTGAACTGAAGCATCTCAGTCAACTTTTAAATCATTGGTGTGTGTAACTTTAATGTTCCCTAACAGTTGTCATAATTTCCTATAAGGCTCATTTCAGTTGGAGTCTTCTCTTCAGTGCATATCTTAATTGCTTAATCATTCCGTGAAAGTGACGGGTTATATATCGTTCCTTCGGTTTTTATTCAAGGGACAATGATAGTAAACGGTCACGATCACTCGAATCACTCTGCTTTGTACCCTTGCTAGTCTATTCAGTAGACTAACCCGCTATATTTTTGTTATCTGCATCGTCATGGTTGGTGCCGTCCGTCCGTTTTGGCACATCAGGAGTTGATTCCCGGAGTTTAAGTAACCTATTGAAGGATAAGAAGCTTGCAGACGAAGATTTAAAAGTCAGTGTTTGAAGCAGTTAAGTGTTTTAAGATTGTTAAAGTGTTATTTCAATGTATCTTCATAATTTAGCCATGCTTTAAGTTGGCTCTTTAAAGTCTTCCGCTGTGTAATTTAAAATCTTCCGCTGTTTAATCTTTCAATTAATATGTAATTATGTTATGTTTTTAAGCTTAATCGTTCTGGAAAAGCCTGGGGTGACTTTGGACGGTAAAGTCTGAGGTCACTGGCATGTAATATCTCCGGTATAAATTGGGGGTGTTACAGTTATGGTATCAGAGCAATGGTTTTAAAATTCTTGGCCTATTGTTAGGTTTGAGAATTTTCGAAAATTAATTTTGAAACTGTTTTCAAACCTAGTTTTTTATTTAAAAAGAAATTTTGAGAATTTCAATGTTAAGAGTTATAAGTAACTCGGTGATTTAATATTAAAGGATTTAGCATTTTGGATTTCAAATGCTATTCATAAATTGGTTTATAAAAGTGTTGTGTTATCAGCAAGTAAATTTAAGTTTAAAGGTCTGAAGTTTGAAAGTGAGGTTGTTAATAAGTGGTTTCAAACTTCTGCAAGCTTCAAGTGTTACTTATTCCTTAGATCTATTCTTAGGAATATTGTCTATTCTCGGGATTGATGTCATTTAAAGGTTGACATTTCTCCCAGGTTCTCAGTCTTTAGTGAGCAGAAGAAGGTCGTTCTTGCAGTTAACAGTGAAGGATAGTCAGACTAATATAAAGTTATTAGTTTGGACCTCTATAATCTGTATCATGACGTATTTGACTATGGTGTCATAATTAAGTTGGATAAGTTCTAAAGTAACGTTATGATTCACCAGAAGATGGTGAACACAAGGAACACAGCCCATGCTGGTGCTGAACCAAGGTTGATTCTGAGGAACGCCGCTAATCAAGGGGAAGAGCGTGAGGCTGCTTCTAACAATAACCAGGGAGGCAATGGCCAAGCTCAGGCCAACGCTCCGATGTTGTTTGATGCTGCAGCAGTGGAGGCAATTCGAGGAATTGTCATGTAGGCAATCACAGATGTTATGCGGCCAGTTGCACCACAAGCACAAAGTGGTCTAGTTCCTCAGGCTATTCCTGAAGTCGAGGAGTCAGTGGAGCAAGTACCACGGATCAATGTTATTAGGGACAGAGGAACTTACGGGCAAGCGTTAAAAGCCGTGAGTTCAATGAGACCTGACATCTATGACGGTACTGGGAGAACCAGTCAGGGTGACATATTGGTTCTCACATATGGAACGATTGCTCCGGAACATTAATTGCATTGAGGCTGGGAAAGTGCACATCGCCTCTCTTCAACTCAAGGATGTGGCTAGCGAATGGTGGGAGAGCACCGGTCTGGCTGATCATCCCGAGCTGAATTGGAGCATGTTCAAAACCAAGATGACCGATCGTTTCTTTTCCCGAGCTATGAGGGAGGAGAAGCATAAGGAATTTATGTACCCGTAGACTGATGGGTTAAAGGTGACTGAGCTCGCAGCTAAGTTCAATCACTTGATGCAGTACGCTGGACCTGAGGTGTCAACCGAGGAGCAAAAGATCTGGTACTTCCATGGATGGATGAATCCAGAGATCAAGCCTCTAATGTTGCGTCATGGTTGTTTTACGTTAGAACAATATGTGGATGCAGCCTTCAAGACAAAAGTCACATTGGAGGAGTCTGCCCTTAAGTGGGAAAAGCAAGTTAAGGGAAAGGGTGGGCAACAGGATCGCCAGGTTGGTTCATTCAAACGACCGGCATCGCCTACCAAGTTTGAAAAGTCTGGTCGTGCTAAGACCGAGACAAATCAGTCTGACTCTGCCAGAGGCTCAGGTTGGAGCAGCGGAGTAATTCAGTGCCACAACTGCGATGAAGCTGGGCATAAAAGTTTTAATTGCCAAAAGGACAAGAGAGTATGTCACAATTGTGGTAGAGAAGGCCACATAAAAACATACTGCAGACTGAAGGGTCAAGGACCAATGCAGTCGTACCAAGCGTCAAATGTTGGAGGTGGGCAGAACCCAAGGCCAGTGGTATCTACTCCTGATCAGTCCATGGCTCGTAATAAAGGCATAGCGCCTATGGGGTCTTCAGGCCAAGGGCAACGACTATTTGTAATGAGCCAAGCCAACGGAGAAGAACCCTGATCCATTAAGTTGTATCGGTGCTAAGTCTTTCTGTAAGATTAAGGAGTAACGACGTGTGTCGGTAATCTCCGTAGCATCGTGAACTGATTGTTCAACTTTTGTCGGTGATGTAATGTTTAATGTTAATGAAGTGTTTCCTTGTTTTGGAAAAAAATTTGAGTGCGTTATCAGTACAAATTAGTTGTTCATACGAAACCCCGTAAGTGTCGAGAACAGCTTATGCCAAGTAAGGATAAGGACTGTCGAACTTATGGTGGTGGAGTTTTGTGGACAACTTAGATGTTCGTCCCCTTGTGGTTAATCCCAAGGTCGACTCTGTTGTTTAAATCTAAATCCACTCCTAAGATTCTACTTCATACATAGAGTATGTCATCTATAAGAACGGATGCAACTCTTTGAGGAAGATTAAGTTGTGGAGCGGTCATGTTGAGAGGAAAGGTTGCAGTAAGGATGGGATATGTTGATGATCCCGATGTATTAAAGATTCAGTAAGAAGAATTGTCTGTGCATCTAAGGAGTATTGTGGTAAGCGTTATCTCATACGCTGAGTTCTTCCGAGATTTCTTAAGGAAAGGGAATGAACTTGTAGAGTTTTGTTCGGAGAGATCAGGAGCTATCTCTCATGCGTGAGTTTGTGCCATAAGCTTTGAGGAGGATGAATCATTTTCAGAATGATATCCTAAGGAATTAAGAATGATATCTCTGGTGATCCATTTCAAGGATGAAGTGATTAAGGATGTTGGATCCAGGTGGTAAGATTGGTGTTGAGGCAGTATCCTCATAGACTTAATACAAGTTTCGGGGTCGAAACTTATTTTAAGGGGGAGGTGATGTGATACCCCGTATTTTTATAAGGTTATTTTGGGAATTTTTGGAATTTTCCCGAACACCCGTTTTGTACGTCGGATTTAATACAGAGAGTTTAAGACATTCTGTAATGTGCTATATCGATGTATTATTTTTCTTAGTGAAATAAAATATAGACGACGTACTTTGGATGTTAATTACTCGTTCGCGTACGATAATTTTATCCCGGGTTAACATCGTTTTCATCTAAGAGCTGAGGAGGCGAAGCCAGGGTGGCGGCGCCCGCCGTGGGTATGGCGGCGCCCGCCATCGCAAGGCTCGAGGAGCAGCCAAGTCTTCTCCTAGCTGGGGACGCCAGGTCTGTGGCGGCGCCCTCCGTATTAATGGCGGCACCCGCCGCATTGATGGCGGCGCCCGTCGCATTTATGACGGCGCCCGCCGTCGTTGTTGTCCGGAGGTCCTTGTCCGAAGGTCGCCGGCGAACGTCTGACATCGCCGTTTTAGCCCCACCATGCCTCCATCTAAGCCATCATTGTGCTCCCTCGATCTCTGGCTATAAAAGGAAAGGCTTGGGGATCGGATTTCACACAAAATCAGAAGCTCAATCTCAGATTTTGTCTCGCCGGAAAAGCTTGCCCTCGCCGGAGTTCTTTGGAGCAATCGCCGGTGTTGTTTGGTGTGTTTTCCTGAAGCCTAGAGGTCCCTTTGGAAGCTTAGTGGAGGTCTGAACCCAAAGCCAGGCCAAAGGAGTGACCCTCGTGTGTGTTTTGGTGAGTTTTCTCGCCGTTCTGTTGGCCGCCGTTCTTCACGGCGACCGCCGTGTTCGTGGCGGCGCCCGCCGTGATGAACACGGCGACCGCTTCCAGTGGCCAGAAGCCCCTTTGTTGGCTTGGTCTTGGTAGTCGTCGTTATGGACTCGTTCCTTTCGATTTCTTTCGTCTTTCCTTAGAATCGTACTAGTTTATGTCAGATCTAACTTAGGGTTTCCTTATGGGTCGACTCGAAGGTCGTTGTGCTGTCAGAGCTATACCTGTGTCGAGCCCGGAATCCCGTTGTCTCTGCTTTGTTCCAGATCTGTGGATTAAGGCAAGTGGCGGTTCGCTCTTGCTTCATCATTCCATGTTTCATTAATTATCAATTATTTAATTGTTAATTAAATTGGAGTGAAATGCTGTTTTGCTTGGGAACTAATTTCATAAATAAACGTGATTAAAGTAATGTTATAATAGGTTGTATATCTGTTAGAACAACGCTATTATTTGTGATAATTACCGTGATGGTATTATTGTGAATTTAATCTTAATGCTAGAATAGAATACGGGTTAATAGGAAAACTACTCCAAGTAAGGATTAGCTGTTTCTATTATCGCTATGTTTAAGTTGATTGCCCGGATGGCTTTAATGTGATTAATTATTGTGTTAGACTGTTTAGTTAACACGAGTGTTCGTAGGAACGCTAATCCAAGTAAGGATTAGTCATTTCTTTATAACTTAAAGTTCGTAGGAACGCTAATCCAAATAAGGATTTGTCGTTTATTTAAATCATAATATTCCTCGGGATAATTTCCGAATATTAATTTAAGGGTCATGACCTATGCTTCTTATCCACCTTTAAGGATCTGAAGTGTTTAAGCGCCTTGCTAGCGCCAGTGGATGAGCTTAATAGCAGTCTTGTGTATTAAGCACCTAGCTAGTGCAATTGGGGTGGACGTAACTGTCATCCTGTAAATTAAAGTGTAAGCACTGTGGCAGTGTAATCTGGGTGAACGTAAGATCACCCTGTGTAATAATAACTCCGTTGTTCTTGGAATAATGTTAAGCCTCATGTGTGCACGTGCGTGTGTGTGTTTGTGTGTTGTGTTAATTTGGGTCGACATGATTGTCACCCTGAGATTTAAGCTGTGTGCCGCTCTTAATAACATTAACGTGTTCCAGTAAAGGGTGCTTTGTAATTAAATAAGATATGTGCCCGAGTGCACATGATTAATAAACCTTTGGCGAGTAGTGCAGTTAAGTTAAAGTGCAGCTAGGAAAAACTCGTCTCGACTTTGATCATAGTACGTTCTCTTTTCAATCTGGATTCGCTGTATGCGATGAGGTTGGTTGTGAACTGAAGCATCTCAGTCAACTTTTAAATCATTGGTGTGTGTAACTTTAATGTTCCCTAACAGTTCTCATAATTTCCTATAAGGCTCATTTCAGTTGGAGTCTTCTCTTCAGTGCATATCTTAATTGCTTAATCATTCCGTGAAAGTGTCGGGTTATATATCGTTCCTTCGGTTTTTATTCAAGGGACAGTGATAGTAAACGGTCACGATCACTCGAACCACTCTGCTTTGTACCCTTGCAAGTTTATTCAGTAGACTAACCCGCTGTATTTTTGTTATCTGCATCGTCATGGTTGGTGTCGTCCGTCCGTTTCGGCACATCAGAAGTTGATTCCCGGAGTTTAAGTAACCTATTGAAGGATAAGAAGCTTGCAGACGAAGATTTAAAAGTCAGTGTTTGAAGCAGTTAAGTGTTTTAAGATTGTTAAAGTGCTATTTCAATGTATCTTCATAATTTAGCCATGTTTTAAGTTGGCTCTTTAAAGTCTTCCGCTGTGTAATTTAAATTCTTCCGCTGTTTAATCTTTCAATTAATATGTAATTATGTTATGTTTTTAAGCTTAATCGTTCTGGAAAAGCCTGGGGTGACTTTGGACGGTAAAGTCTGAGGTCACTGGCATGTAATATCTCCGGTATAAATTGGGGGTGTTACAGAGTGTGCCTTGCAGCCTCCAAGATCCAGCTCCTTAAATAGCCCAAGGGAAGGGGTAGAGCTCCGGCCACCTCATCGACAGGTGCCCCGACAACTCCGGCCACCTCATCGACAAGTGCCCCGATAACTCCGGCCACCTCATCGACAGGTGCCCCGACAACGCACGCTGAAGTGACACCGAGACTCGGCATGCAAAACTTTTTGAGGAAATTGTTTTGGTATGTGTTTTTAACCCCGGAAATTATATGTTTGTATCCAAACAAATATTCTAAGTCCCGAAAATACATTGAATGTATTTTATCCCACTCAATGAATTATTTCGGAGATCATGGATGTTACGGAAAATCCGAACTCCACTGAAAGCGAAATAATTAATTTGAACGAAGGTTGGAAAAATTACCCAAATATCCTTACTAAAATTAAGGGGTATTACATTACTACCCACTTAAGAAAAGTTTCGACCCCGAAACTTGCATTAAACTAATGAGGAACCTGCCCCAACATCAACTTTACTATCTGAACTTAATATCATTAATCATAACCGGCCCTTATGCCATATCTTTATCTCACAATCTTATCTCTTACAACGTACCAGGTAATAACTCTTACTACCTCCACAAGATCATGTCTACCTTAGAATAATGGCCTTCCACAACCATCATTACGATATTAATGCACCTTCAATAGGAGAACACACATTTCTCCTCCAATCTCTTTATAGACAAACCCAAGGTTTATACATTATCTTCTTGCAACTTAGACATCAAATTTTAGTAACCTCGAATCATAACTTCATTAATTCCCTTAATGGTACTTTATACAATCCCATCATTTATCTCAAAGTAAGACTGGTCTTACGCCATCTCTAACTTAAAATCCTTACAAGAATAATTTAACACATCTCTTTAAACAATTTCTAACTTAACTCCTTTAAGATTCAAGAACAATCACAATATCTTATTCCTACGTTCCTCGAAACATATCACATAAGATACTACTCCTATTTCCTCAAAGAGAGTGATACCATAACCCTTATAGATGACATACTCACAAGATGTCAATCCTTCACAATTCCCAAGAGTTCTAACTCTTCATCCTCTGGAAATTCCACTTATCGAGTCCAACGACTCGTATCATCTTAAATGACTTATTTCTAATTTAAAATCCTTATATTCATCACGTAATCTACTATTCATCCAGGACTTAATCGCATCATTTCCTTATATTACCTCAAACGAAGCTCAAATAGATCTCCCCAAAGGATACCTATGATTTCGTACACTTGACTTTTCCAAAAGCTTTAACCATTGGTCCTACATTGTCCATACTTACTTATAAATCCAATCACCATAATTCTTGATTCCACAATCTTACTCAAGATTGCAATAGAGGAAACGAGTTCTTATAGAATTATTCCTTTAATCAACTTATTCCTTCACAACACTTTATCCACACTAATGCCTACAACATGATTCCACAACTAGACATTCCGGACTTTGCACTAGTCCACCTCTATATACTTCTAGTGGAACAAAAAATCTCAAGTACACAAGTGAGATATAACTCTTAATCCCATTAACTCCACATAACCTATACCTCCAAACACTAGGAATATGATGTCTCAAGAAGAAACAAATATTTCCATAACTTCTCCCAATATCCTTATTTCCTAAAAGATACTTATAAATGAACACTTTAGGCATCAGACTCTTCTAGCATTGCCTTACGAGGTCTTCCTCCGGGTCCTCATCGGAAGTTCCCTCTGGATCTTCCCTCGGATCTTCCCCCTCTCGAGGATCTTCCTCAGGGGTTTCCTCTGGATCTTCCCTCGGATCTTCCCCCTCTCGAGGATCTTCCTCAGGGTTTTCCTCTGGATCTTCCTCCTAAGGATCTTCCGCAGGATCTTCCTCCTCTAGAGGATCTTCCTCCGGATCTTCCTTCTTCTGAGGATCTTCCTCGGGATCTCCCCTAGGATTTTCCTCTCCTTGAGGATATTCCTTAGGATCTTCCTCGGGATTTTCCTTAGAGTTCCCTTGGAAATCGCTTCCATTAAAACGTCGTTATTACAATATTTCGTTGGCCTACCTTAACGGCTCAACGAACTCTACGATAGGTTCATCCCACGAATTCTCATACGGAGGCAAATCCCGACTGCATCGAGCATTAATCCTCTGTATCCATTTTCTCAACAATGAATGTCAACGACTATGACATCATACTTAGACATCAAAACTCCTAAGAGTGATTCCTTAATTATCCCATATATCAATGTAATAAAATCACTTAGCATAAATCAACTTGGTAATTCTATAGATGAATTATGAACATAGAGCACAAGGTTCATCTACACTAATCTCCCGAGCGTTCACACCAAATTACTCGGAGATTACAGCACTAGGATATTAATACTACTAGGAAGCACATACTTGATACCTTCGAGGGAACTACTAGGTCTTCCAACCTCGAAATATCTCTGAGAAACAGGGAAATCTAACATTACTAGAGATGATAGAATCATCTCGGCACCTTTCTGAGTCCTTTCAAAAGAATAGACAAATACCTGTGTCTTACAACAACAAGAAGAAATCAGTCTTTTTAGATATAGAGGTAACTCCTATACCTCTCATATCAGACTAAAGAAGGCATGACTATGAACGGTATTTATTTCAAATTTGTTTGGAAGACATTTTCCAGTTCAAAACGGGAAATAATTTTAGAATGATAAAACCTTTCAAAATACCCAACCTGTTTTAAACACAAACTTTAGCTCTGATACCAAATCTGTAACACCCCCAAATTTTAACCCATTTGGAAAGGTATTACCGCCAGTGACCTCGGTTTCCACACCGAAGCCACCCCAGGCTTTACCATTGAAACACAATTCATAAAGAACAATTATGATACAAAATTACCATAACTTTCATTTAAAACATAGTCGCGGAATTTCAACACAATTTCAAATGCGACAAAATACAGAGTTATTACAATACAGCGGAAGACTTAAAATAATTTACAAGATTATTGACTTCAGTAGTCAACGCCCAAAGATCGTAGCCTGATTAAAACATTTTCAAATACCGTTCATGTTCATAGTCGATCTAGCCTTCATGGGTCCTCGACTCATCTGATGTGCCGAATCGAACGGATGACACCAGCCAACCATGCAGAGAACAATTACGGTTGGTTAGTCTAATGAAAGACTATGCAAGGGTACAAAGCAGAGTGATTCGAAGTAGTCGTATTAGGTTAGACTCATCGTTTCTCGAATTAAAACCGATGACGATAGTCAACCACCATACTCCTACTGGAATATATCAAGCAGCATGATCAAGAGAAGATTCTGAAAGACCGAGTCTTACAGCAATCAACCCAAAAGAAGACTCCAATGAATTGAGTCTTATCGGAAAACATGACAAATGTTGGGGAACATAAATAATTTCATACAAGCATTCAAAAACGACTTGATGTTTCGGTTCACGACCAACCTCACCGCTTAACGCGAATCCAGATTGGAAAGAGAACGGTACTCTGATCAAAGTCAAGACGAGCTTTCCTAGCTGCACTACACTTAGCTGCACTACTCGCCCAAGGTATATTAATTATGTGCTACGACGGCACTTATCTTAATTAATTCCAAAACGCTCATTCAGGTTTCAAGCTTTTAGAATCTCATCCTCGCGGATATTGAGATATAGAGTAGGGATTAAATCCCAGAGAGTGGCACCAGCTGTGTGCACCTTCCCTGTACACGGACAGGGAATGGTCATGACCAAAGAGAAGTGTTGGGGCCTGGACATCCCATCCACTTGGTTATAAACAAACGACTAGTACTCACAAGGAGATACCAAGTAGCGTTCCTGCGAATACTCGTTCTAACTAAACAGTTCAAAACTGTCCAAAATCATATCAAAGCCATCAAGGCCAGCATCATAGATATATTTCAATCTAGATATATATATATAATAGCGTTGTTCTAGCAGATATACAACCTATTATAATATCCATTTTAATTTCCAAAACAGTTTCACAAAACCGTTCCCAGACAAGAACAATAATCATCCCAAATTAATTATCAATTAAACAATTGATAATTAATGGAAATATGGAATGATGAGCAAGAGAGAACCGCCACTTGCCTGGAATAGATTCGGCGATGAATCTGGACGAGACGACTACCGAAAATATCCTTTCCAAGGATATGGCTTAAGCTTCAGAATATTCCTAGCAGAGTACGAGTCCACACGCGATCCAGCTCATGACAAATTAATTAATCTTAATTAATTTGTCAGGACGAACTCAAGGAATTAAATTCAATAAATTCTTATGATTTTAAATCATAAGAATATTAATTGAATTTTCCTAAAGACAGATACGGATAAAAGAGAACCGAAATTATACCGCTCGAATAATTTCGGGTTAAATTGGACTGGAATGAATTGGGCTTTGTGTTCGACCCAATAAGAATTAATTAGGCTTAAGGGGGGCCCACTTCCTTTGCTTTCTTCTTCCCCGAATAACAACAGCACAACGGAGCAACAACAATGGCGCCGCTTCACGACCGGGGCAGCTCGGCAAAGGAGCACAGCGGCTTGGCGCCCGCCTTCTCACCGGGAAGGACGTAACCACCAGCAGCAGCTCGCCGGAGGGGAGTCGAACGGAGGCAGCAACGGCGATTCACAACAACGAACAACAAGGCTCGTCGGGGCTTCTTGTCTTGACGCCGGGAAGGGGAGCCACCAGTAGCGGCGGACGACGGCGTTTCAGCGGCGACACGAAGCACATCAGCCAGCTCCCAGCAGATCGTAGCAAGGCGCGACGACAGCGGCGATAGCACAGCGGCAGCAACGCTCACCGGAGGAGAACGAAGGGCTCGCCGGCGGGAAGAACGACCGAGCAAGGCTGGGAGAGAGATGAAGAGATCGAGTGTGGCTTGCAGCCTCCAAGATCCAGCTCCTTAAATAGCCCAAGGAAGGGGGTAGAGCTCCGGCCACCTCATCGATAGGTGCCCCGACAACTCCGGCCACCTCATCGACAGGTGCCCCGACAACGCACGCTGAAGTGACACTGAGACTCGGCATGCAAAACTTTTTGAGGAAATTGTTTTGGTATGGGTTTTTAATCCCGAAAATTATATGTTTGTATCCAAACAAATATTCTAAGTCCCGAAAATACATTGAATGTATTTTATACCACTCAAGGAATTATTTCGGAGATCATGGATGTTACGGAAAATCCGAACTCCACTGAAAGCGAAATAATTAATTTGAACGAAGGTTGGAAAAATTACCCAAATATCCTTACTAAAATTAAGGGGTATTACAACTTGGACGAAGTTGTTATGGAGGAGCCCGTCCCCCCTCCCGCACCCCAGGAGGCCGTCCCCCCTCCCGCACCCCAGGAGCCCATCCCCCCTCCCGCACCCCAGGATGCTCCACCTGCCATAGAGGCCCCCCCGTACGGGCTTGAGTTCCCTGATGTGCTACGGAGCTTCACGACTCACGTTGCGCACCGGATTTGGCACGCTCCTCCTCCGCCTGTACCGTCCCTCGTACGACGTTTAAGGGCTTATACTCGTCCGGCCGAGTTCAGTGAGTGGAGTCCATACATTCCGGACGAGGTGGTTGAGGGTAGTTGGTATTGGCTGGTGCAGCAGTCCGGGTTGGTCGCTCTCCGAGATTTTCAGTTTGCTAGGGTCGACCACATGCTGATATCAACGTTCGTCGAGAGGTGGCACCCTGAGACGAGCAACTTTCATTTTCCGTGGGGCGAGATTACGATCACGCTTCATGACGTGGAGAGGATTTTGGGACTGAGGATAGATGGGTTTTCATGCCGCGATCCTACAGTTTCTATGGACGCCGACCCCAAGGAGATTGACAAGGCGCTTAAGGCGCTGGGGGCGGAGATTTTCGGCTACATGTTCGGCGTTAGGGGTGAGATGCAGAGGGATGCCCTTAGAGGTCAGGTTTCGGCCTTTGATTTTGCTGAGCACCTGCTTCACATGATACGGGATGAGGACGAGGCCCACTCGATAGCAGCGGGATACCTATGGCACGTTCTCTCCTGCAACATTTTCGTGGACAAGTCCACGAACCAGCTGGTGGTGAAGATGCTGCCGTTATTCGTGGATTGGGACCGAGTGGTTGGCACGACTTGGGGGACGGGGGTGCTTGCTTTATTGTATAGAAACATTGGCGAGGCTTCCCGGTGAGAGGTAGCAGGCATAGCGGGGATACACCTATCTGCTTCAGGTAAATGAACTTTATTTTCTATTTCGTTGCAGTAATTATTACATTATTTAAATTATTATTAACCAAACCTATTATTTATTTTGCATGTAGATGTGGATATGGATGTACTTTGTATATTTTCCGGGGAACCCTAACCCCCTCCCCGGAATGGGCGACAACGAGCGACGCGCTGCTCGGTATTATATCCAGCGCTCCGCGCTGCGTGATATCGACACCGGTCGGAATTACCGACGTATTTTGGACGAGTATCGGCCCGAGGATGTAAGCACCCTAATGTTTTTATTACTTATTGGTCATCTATGATTAAATTGCTATTTTATTGTACTTTTTTTTCGATTGAAGGTACGTTGGATGCCCTATGGGAGTCTAGATTTTGCGGGTGCTTATAGGGTGTCCACTTACCGAGGGACGATCGCGTTCATGGACGTCGAGGAGCCGTACATGCCTGATCGGGCGGTGCAACAGTTTGGACGTCGGCAGAGCAGGCCATTGGATGTCATTGAGCCGTCGTCCGCTTCCCGGCCAGCCAGGTTTGTAGGGAAAGATACATATAAGCTTTCATTTGCTCGGGCATGCGATGGCTGGGAGCACCTCGACGAGCATCTGTGTCCATACATTTTGGAGAGCCCGATGGCTGTCCCAGCGTGGGACGTGGACGAGGAGTACTTGGACTGGTATTTATAGATCTCACATCCGTATGTGAGCCCCTCGTCACGAGTCCAGCCTCGTATTCGAGCTTCTCCTCCCGCTGTGGATGCTTATAGAGTATGTTTCTCCATAATCCTTGTTGTAAATGTTTGCTTTGGTTATTCTTGACATTAATATTGTTGTTTTACAGCGTTTGGCCATGACGACCCTTAATATAGCCTTGTTACAACAGTAACTTGGTGGGCGCAACCAGGTTGCGCCCAAGAAATTACCGTAAAAAAACGGTAACTTGGTGGGCGCAACCAGGTTGCGCCTAAGAAGTTAACGTAAAAAAATGGTAACTTTGTGGGCGCAACCTGGTTGCACCCAAGAAGTTAACGTAAAAAAACGGTAACTTTGTGGGCGCAACCTGGTTGCGCCCAAACTAGAGGGGGTTCATTTTAGGGTTTAGGGTTTTAGAGAGGGGTAATTTTCAAACTAAATCTTCAACAACATATAGAAATTTGTATGAGAATATTTAAGTTTTCTCTGATGGTCCTTCTGCAGAAGAGCTGCAGAAGCACATTAATTCTTTTTTAAATTCGCAATTCCCGTCTCATATATATTGATTATATAGGCTTAAACTTTACACCTTAATGACCCTAAATGTACGTAGGAAACTCGAAGTCATTGATTTTTTAAAACGTATGTAGGGAACTTGGAGATTTGTCAAAGTAATGATTCAGTGTCTTTTCAGTTTCCATACGTGGATAGCGAGTTTTTCGAAACAAACTTGGACATCCCAAACATTGAACCCTAATGAATGCACCCTACCCACTAAAACCCTTCCTGAATCTCAAGTCGTGTATTGAGAAATTTTTACAACAAATAATTAATTAACTGAGACGTGACAAAATGGAGGATGAGGGGATCATAAGTACATTTTTGGTTACGCCAAAAAGTTCAAAATATCGAGGCAATATATACATATTCAATGGACGTTTAGGGTTGTGGTTAGGGTTTAGGGTTTCATAGAACACATGTTTAGAATAGATATAGGTTAATTGACCCTAAATCTCAAACTCTAATTGGACGCGGTGTGTAGAGGCGATTGAGCTCATAGGGTTTGACTCTTGTATTGAGAAATATGCAACTCATTGGTTTAGAAAAATATTTTGTCCATATGTTGATATTGGGATCTTTTCGGTGAAAATAAATCATATAGGCTTAAATTGTACACTTTAATGACCCTAAACCCTAACCCCTAAACCCTAAACTCCAAAAAACCCTATCCTAAACCCTCTCACAGCTAGTTGGGCACAACGCCGTTGCGCCCAAACTAGAGGGGGTTCATATGGGTGGGCGCAATGCCGTTGCGCCCAAACTGGCTGGGGTTAGTGTTCAAGGTTTAGGAGGGTTTAGGGTTAATATTCACACTAAACCTTCAACATTAGCTAGAGTTTTCCCACCAGCAACAGTAAACCCTATCCTAAGTACCGCCCCAACTGCCTCTGCCACCTCCACCGCCTTCACGAAAAAAACTTCAAAATATCGAGTCAATATATACCTATTCAAGATATTTTATTCGAAAAAAACTTCACGACCCTAAATACAAGACCCTAATGAATAGACCCTAACCAATAAAACCCTAAACCCCTAACCCTAAACCCCAAAAAAACCCTAAACCCTCTCACAGCTAGTTGGGCGCAACGCCGTTGTGCCCAAACTAGAGGGGGTTCATATGGGTGGGCGCAATGCCGTTGCGCCCAAACTGGCTGGGGTTAGTGTTCAAGGTTTAGGAGGGTTTAGGGTTAATATTCACACTAAACCTTCAACATTAGCTAGAGTTTTCCCACCAACAACAGTAAACCCTATCCTAAGTACCGCCCCAATTGCCTCTTCCACCTCCACCGCCTTCACGAAAAAAACTTCAAAATATCGAGTCAATATATACCTATTCAAGATATTTTATTCGAAAAAAACTTCACGACCGTAAATACAAGACCCTAATGAATAGACCCTAACCAATAAAACCCTAAACCCCTAACCCTAAACCCTAAAAAAACCCTAAACCCTCTCACAGCTAGTTGGGCGCAACGCCGTTGCACCCAAACTAGAGGGGGTTCATATGGGTGACTGTGAGTAATTTATATGTTTATGGTGGTTTAGGGTTTATGGGTTAAGATTTAGAGTTTAGGGTTTCAGATGGATTGATGGATAGAGCTCATTTCACTTTACAACTTGAAAATTTGAACTCCATACTCTCCTCATTTTCTTCTTCTTGAACCAGCTTCAAGTAAGGGCCTTTTAATTTCTCCATACTCTCCAACTGTTCCACACCATTTCAAGATAAAATATTTAACTTCACAATTTCAAACATGTACAATTTTACTTTACAGCTTGGAAAAGAAGTGGATTTACATCGACTAAACATATTCAACTCCATCCCGTTCCAACATTTGGATACCCTAAGTCCTAGGTCTAAAGAAATATGTCACCGTTACCACCCATCCTTCTTTGGATAACGTAATCTTGCATCCTATCCTGAAATGGTTGCTCCCATCCTTCAACGCTTGCATCTTTCCATCGGGTCCAAACTCCGGGCGGGGGTGGAATCGGACATAGGTCATCAACTAGCCAAACCTTTACAAATTCAAGGGTTAGATTACATTACAAAGAAATAAAGGTTAATGATGATCGAATGTGGAAATGTTTACCGATACAAAATGATCATGGTTGCCTACAAGGGCTATCGCATGCAATTTTGTGGGAGGTTGTGCGCCTGGGGGAGCCCACATTGGGAGGCATGTGTGAGGTCCAGAATATGATAGCACAACAAGAGCCACCTGATATCGTGTGGCAAATACCAAGCCAGCAATGGGAACTTCCATCCAGTGATCCCTCGTACACACCCCAGTAAAATTCACAGACCTGATGAGGTCCAATTTTTAAATAATTTTTTTTAAAATTAATTTTTTTATCGAACCCTAAAACGTAAACCGATTTTTAATTATTTTTTTGAATTTCTCAAAACCGGGTACCAGCTCTTGGGCGCATCCTTGATGCGCCCAAGATAAAATCTTTTTTAAAAAAAAAAAAAATTTTCCATTTTGAATGCATCCTTATTGCGTCCAAAATGGGGTGCGTCGCAAGAAATTACGGGTGTAAAAAATAATCCCACTAATCATGCTATGTTTAATAGAATGAGGGTCAAATGCAGACAACACTTAGGGAGTAAAATGCGAATCGATTTGGACCACTTGATATACTTCATCCAACGGATGAGATCCAACCTGTGCCTTCTAAAAAAATTCTTAAATCGGGGGTATTTTTGTAATTTGCATGTAAGTCATCTCCTCTGGTGCGCCTACCCTGAACTCCAATTCCTTTCCACGACCGTCTCATTCCTCCTTTTCCAAGAAGCTCCACAACCATCTTCTACATACATCTCCATCTCCTCCGAAAACCAACTAGGACCACGAGGCGGCTGAAGACAACGGATGACGATGAGGCTGTCGACGACCACGACGGACGAAGATGGTGTTGGCGTGGGATGTTTCTTCTCCTTGGCTTGACATCGGCGCGGGGGCTTGGCAGTAAGTGCTTGGATGACGCCTGGCGGTGGGGAAGCACTCTTTTAGGTACGAATTCAATGCTTTTAACAATCTACTTCTGAAATGGTAGGATTTTTGTGTTTGGTTTCACAAATTTCAAGGTTCAAACAATTAGGGATCAATTTGGGGGTTTTAGGAATTTGAGGGTTTATGGGATTTTGATTTGGGGATAATTGAACTAATTAACATATCCGTACGATGTTACAAATAGCTAAATGTACAGACTTAGAAGTTGAAGTTGTGATCTTAGCAATACAAATTAGTAAAATACGAGTACATCACTATGGTGCTAAATGTACAGAGTTGTTGTTGTTCATTAACACTATTAATAAGTCATAGTTCATTACTTATACATCTCGATCCAGAGCTACATATAGCTAGCTCCTCGTTCTTGTACTGATTTGGTTTTAACTTCTAGAGATTGGTAGTAAAGTAAGGGTCCAAAGAGCTTAAGATTATTATAGAAAGGAAACTGAATTGAAATGTCATTGCCCAATTTTGAGGTTGGGGGCTGTTTGCTGAAGCTCACTTGGTGATTCCTTGAGTTTGTGATCAATGTTGGTGTTTTTATTGTTTTGAGATACCCATTACTGGACTTATTTTTTGTTCTCTTGTTTTGATTTTGCACATAGTTGCAAAAACGCTTTAAAAGCCTATTAGCTTAAAAGGAAAAACAATGTGTTTTTTTACATATGATGTGAGTTCGAATCTTACATAGGCTATGAAAGAGCAATATATGAAGATCATTACACTAAGGTTCATATTTAATACACTAAAGGTTTATAATTAGTATATTGAAGGTTTACCTTTAATAAACATGCATTAACATAAAAGGTATATGATTAATAATAATATTTTGCACTTCAAGGTTACTAGAGGTTCACATGTAGTGAACGAAAGGTTCATATTAAATTTACGAAAGGTTCACAACAACAACAATCGACCCAGTATAGTCCCACTGACGGCAGGGTCTGGGTCAGATGTACGCACCCATATCCCGAAGTAATTCGAGAGGATGTTTCTAGATAGACCCAAAAGAGGCTGACACACAGACATAATATAACCAAAACAATCCAAAGAAACACTTCATGGAAAAAGCCAAAAGCAAAGAGCAAAAACAAAAACCAGGAAAGCGGGAACCAAGCGACAAGTTGAAACGTCAAAATGCCCACCCTCCTGTCAAAATCAATCCTTTACCCTAATTTTTTTCCCTCCAAAGCTTTCTGTTCCGAGCCATGTCCTCTGTTAGTGTCAGGAGAGTCAGATCATGTTTAATCACCTTTTTTGAACTCTTTTTCGGTCGACCCATACCTCGACGAAACTCGCTGAACAAACCCTTCACATCTACGCACTGGTGCATCAGCCTGCCTCCTCTGCACATGCCCAAACCATCGAAGTCTAGATTCGCGTAACTTATCTCTAACGTTTGTCACTCCAATCTTCTCTCTAATTGATTCATTCTGGATCATGTCCAACCGGGTATGTCCGCACATCCAGCGTAACATCCTCATCTCTGCCACCATCAGTTTCTGTAATTGATCTTTTCTCATCGGCCAACACTTTACACTGTACAATAACGTCGGCCTAACTACCACCTTGTAGAACTTACCCTCTAGTTTGAGTGACACTTTCTTGTCGCATAAAACACGTGACGCACCTCTCCATTTTTGCCAACCCATCTGTATTCTGTGCTTAATATCTACATCTATACCACCATCATTTTGTATAAAAGACCCCAAATACTTGAAAGTCTCCTTCTTCGGGATGACCTCCCCACCAAGCTATACTTCTGCCCCAGTCACCTCGCCTCCACCAAAGGTGAACTCAACATACTATGTTTTAGTCCTACTCAACTTAAAGCCCTTGGACTCGAGCTTCTCCATCCAAAGTTCTAGCTTACTATTGACCCCATTTCTAATCTCATCCACTAGCACAATGTCGTATGCAAACAGCATGCATCACGGTATCCCATCATGTATTGTCCCTAATAGCACATCCAACACTACAGTAAATAGGAACAAACTTAACACCGACCCTTGGTGCAAACCGACGTCGATCCAAAAGTACTCCGTGTCTCCTCCTAGGGTACACAGACTGGTCAAAGCACCCTCATACATGTCTTTTAGGATTCTAATATACGAGCCTCATACTTGCTTCGCTTCCAAGCACTCCCAAATTAGTTTTCTTGGCACTCTATTATACGCCTTCTCCAAGTCAACAAAGACCATATGTAAATTTTTCTTCCTTTCCCGATATGCCTATATCAACCTCCCCAGTAAGTGAATGGCTTCAATCGTTGACCTCCCCGGCATAAAGCCAAATTGATTTTCGGACACGCTTATAAGATTTTTCAACCTTACCTCTACTATTCTCTCCCACACCTTCATTGTGTGACTAAGGAGTTTGATACCCGTATAATTATTGCACTGTTGCGCATCATCCTTGTTCTTATATAGCGGAATCAACTTGCTGAGCCTCCACTCTTCGGGCATTTTTGTTGTCCTAAAGATAACATTGAAGAGTGTCGTGCGCCAATCCAAGCCTTTTACCCCTAAGCACTTCCAAACCTCAACTGGGATCTCGTCTGGTCCTACTGCTCTCCTGCTCCTCATCCTACGGATTGTCTCTTTCACCTCATTTTTTGAGATGCGTCTGCAGAAACTGTTTATGGTCCGACCTTCTGTATCCTGGTATTCTACGGGTGCACCGTGTTCGTCGTTTAGCAGTTTGGCAAAGTATTGTTGCCATTTGTTCTTGATGTCTTGGTCGTCTGCTAACACCTTTCCTTCTTCATCTTTAATACACCTCACTGTGTCTAGATCTCTGCACTTCCTCTCCCTAGCCTTTGCTAACCAATACACCAATCTTTCCCCACCCTTCTCGTCCAAAGCCTTGTACACACTCTCGAACGCTCTCTCTTTGGCCCTAGCAACGACTCTCTTAGCCTCCTTTTTAGTCGTCTTGTAGTCGGTTAACAAACTCGCCCTTTCAACATCGTTGGTACTTCTCGTAAACTCCTTGTATGCCAACTGCTTGGCCTTTACCTTCTCTTTCACCTCTTCGTCCCACCAAGCTACACTTTGACCTTTACTGGAGTAAGGTCTGCCTTTTGCCACTCCTAACACCCTACACGCCGCCCTGCGAATACACTATGCCATTTTACTCCACATCTCGTCCGCACTATCTTTTGCTTGCCATGCTCCCTTAGCCTCCGCCTCTTCTTCAATCTTGTCACGTAGCATTAACCTACTTGACTTTGACAATCGCCACCACCTGATCCTAGGCTGTGACACGTTGTTTCTCTTAGTCTTTTTGCCAGATATCTTGAAATCCAGGATTAGGAGTCGATGTTGGTTTGATAGTCCTCCATACGGGATAACCTTGCAATCTTTGTAGCTGCGCCTATCTTCTCTCCTAACCATAAAGTAATCTATTTGGGTTCTACTTGTCGAGCTCTGAAAGGTCACCAAATGCTCATCTTTTTTGCGAAACCACGAGTTTGCAATAACACATCCAAAAGTCACAGAAAACTCTAACAAAGCCAGACCACTGTCATTCCTGTCGCCAAAACCAAAACCTTCATGCACCTCATCGTAGCCATCTCTGTCCCTACCAATGTGTCCATTAAAATCACCACCCATAAAGAGTTGTTCTGTCCTCGGGCTGCCTCCGATCATTACGTCTAAATCCTCCTAGAATCTTCTCTTTTCTTCCTCATCCAAACCCACATGTGGGGCATACGCACTGATTACGTGTATGCGGGTACCTCCCACCACAAGCTTGATTGCCATCAACCGGTCACTCTTGCGCTTAACCTGAACCACCTGGTCTTTGTGCTCCCTGCTGACAATGATACCGACGTCATTTCTTCTCTTAGCTTCACTTGAATACCAAAGCTTCCATCCGTCTATCTCCCGCGCCTTGTTTCCCACCCATTTTGTCTCCTGGATGCACGCAATGTCCACTCTACGCTGTTGGAGGATTTTAACTAACTCAAGCGATTTTCCAGTAAGCGATACCACATTCTACGAACCCAATCTCAACTTAACAACTGCTTTCTTCAAATGATCGACATTGTTGCTATGACTGACACAAGGACATGGCCCAGCGCAAACACCCGGTAAAACATTTACCGGGTGTTTGCGCTGACACAAGGAGTCAACACAAACACGCGCGGTATACCTGCCAATGCACACTAACAAAAACAAAGGCACATAAGAACAACTAGCACACACAAAGACAAACCCTACATATTAGAAAGAAAGCATAAACCACAAAGCACTCTTTGATCATGCACATAAACACAAGCTAATGAGAAAGCACAAGGAACACCTAGCAAATGGATTAAACTAAAAGGGCTGAAAAACGAAGGTTACCGTGCCCCGTAAAGGGGCTAAGAGTCGCTGCACGGGAAACCGCAGTCCGCGCCCATGAACTAGCAAGGCTGGGAAAAAGTGGGTCGGGGGGTTATCACTGAAAAGGGGTTTAGGCTGGTTTGGGGGGGGGGGGGGGGGGGGGGGGGGAGGGCAGGAGCCCGAAGCAGCGGGTCACTGGACTGAGGGGTTCGAGGGTCCGACGGGTAAGTGTGGCCTGGGCGCCTAGGAGTGGGTGGGTGGGTGGGTGGGTGGTCGGGAGGGAGGGTGTCTAAAGGTTGGGCTTTGGGGGGGGGGGGGGAGAATCATAGAAGACCCTCACTCTAGGGTTAGGCGCGAGAGAAGGGGGAAGATGGTGGTTCAATACTCTGGGAGGGGGGTCGATAGGTAAGGAGGGGGAGGGTCGGTGGGACTGAAAAGGTCGGGGTGGGGCGCCGGCGGAGTAGGGGAGCAGCGCAGCAGGGTCGCAGGATAAATAGATTAAACATGTACTTTAATATAAACTATATTCGATGTTTAGAGTTAGTACACTAGATGTTCATATGTAGTACACTAAAAGTTCATACCTAATATACTAAAGCTTCACATTACTTAATCATTCATACTAAACTTCAAAGGTGCATGCTTAATAATATTTTATGCTTAAGGTTCACAATTAGTGTACTAGAGGTTCATATTGACATGTAACAAATGAACCTCATAGACCAATGAAAAATAATTTTATACATGTATGTGCTCAAAGTTGTATATATGAACTACATGGACCAAGGTTCATATTTAGTACATTAAAGATTCATAGTTAATATACTAACAGTTCACATTGGATAACATACATACTAAACGTAAAAATATGCATGGTCGATAATTACAAACTATGTTAGAGGTTTACAATTAGTACACTAGAGACTCATATGTATTAAACTAAAGGTTCATTTGTATTATAACAAATTTTCATACTTAATATATTAAGGATTCACATTTAATAAATAGAATAAACAAGCATTTCAATAATGCATTGTCAACTTACGTATAAGTTTTTGAATCTCTAGCATAAGGTTTATGAGTCTTAGTATAAAGTTAGCTTGTAAATATCTATTATAAAGATTGTGAACCACTAATTTAAAATTCATGAACCGAGGTATATTAACACATTGCGTTCAAAAGCTAAAAAATATCTGGGTTCGGGAAAAAAATGCCTCTCGGTGTCATATGTTCACATTATTTATGAAATTGCCACATTAAAGGAAATGACTCAATTTCCTCCGTTTTTAACTGAACCCATTCCTTCCAGCCTGAAATCTCTACACATGATAATTTGGAATTAATAAGAAACGTATCCAATAAATAAATTAAGAAGACGGTCTTTAACATTGGCTTGGATAAATCACCAGGGCCGGATGGCATGACATTAGAATTTTACCAAAAATATTGGGACATTATAGGTCCTTCTGTTATCTAAACAGTTAAAAGTTTTTTTCTATCTGGGAAACTGCTTAAACAAATAAATTACACATTCATCTCCTTAATCCCAAAATGTGATAATCTGAACTCTATTAATCACTATAGATCCATAAGTCTGTGCTCTACAATTTATAAGATTATCTCAAAAATCATAACAACTAGACTTAAAGGAATCATGGAAAAATTAATATATCCCCTTCAGGGTACCGTTGTTGCTAACATAGCCATTCAAGATAATATCTTGATTGCCCATGAAATCTTTCACTCTTTTAAATCGAAAAAAGAAACTGAAGGCTTTATTGCCCTAAAACTAGATATGGAAAAAGCTTATGATAGAATCGAATGGAATTTCATTATTAAAATTATGGAAAATTTTGGATTCCATGAAAAATTTATCATCTGGATAAAAAAAATGCATTATAACGATATTTTTTTCGGTACTTGTAAACAACAGACCCACAGAAATATTTAAACCATCAAGAGGACTTCGACAGGGTGATCCCCTTTCGCCCTTTTTGTTTATTTTAGGATCTGAAATCCTTGCTAGAAAACTCCAAAAAGCTTCAGAAAGAACTCGAAATCCTCTAGGATTTCAAATCAATCAACAAGGAACACGAATTCCGTTTCTGACATTTGCGGATGACATTGTGATCTTCTCAAAAGCGAAACAGGAAAACTGTAAAGAAATCAATGATATTATTGATGAGTATTGCAAAATCTCATGACAAAAAATAAATTTTCATAAATCGGCTTTTCAAGTTACAAAAAAGGTTATCAACCAAAAGAAATTAGCAATACAATGTATTCTCACAATCACAAATATGATATCTCTCGAAAAATATCTTGGTTGTCCTATCATTAATGATAGAGTTAACTCGAATACCTTTGTTGACCTCTTAGTTAGCACCTAATATCAATTATCTAAATGGAAAGCAAACTCTATTTCCCAAGCAAGAAGAACAACACTAATAAAAACCAATCTGACATCAAGACCAAATTATCTTATGTAAAGTTTTATATTACCTACACACACAATGAATTTGACAAGTTAAATAGATCATTTTTTTGGAACAAAGACAGTTCCTATAAACCTCTTATAGGCTGAGAAATTTTTTGTAAACCAACTCATCAAGGAGGTCTTGGATTGAGAAAAGATAAAGACATGAATAAAGCCCTACAATTCAAATTACTATGGAAATCCTAGTAGAATCGAATAACTATTGGGTTAGAGTTGTTACTGAAAAATACTTGAAAACAAACCATATATTTCATTACGAGAAAAAAGGAAATTGCTCTTGGCAATGGTCCAAAATGATTGAACTCATAGCTGAGTTCAAATCTGGACTAATTAGGCAAGTTGGTAATGGCAAAATAATCAAATTCTGGACGGATAACTGGGTTTTAAACACCCCTTTATGTGATATCATAAACACACAACCAATCCTGAATAAGGATGCCTTGGTAGCTGAATTTATGTTGCCAAATAAAATCTGGAATAAGGATTTACTAGAACAATGTTTACCATATGATTTAGCCAAAAAAATTACCTCGATCCCAATACCCTTAAATGAGATCCATGATAGAATGTACTGGAAAACTAGCAAAAATGGTTGATTTTTTACAAATTTTGCTATGAAACTAATTAACAAAAACAAGAGTTATATTGCCTATGATTCTTCATGGATCTGAAAGATGGACACATATTCCAAATTTAAAAACTTTGTTTGGAAAATAATGAAAAACAAACTCCCAACAAAAGCTAGATTAGCAGAAAAAAGTATAGCAACCCCCCCGGGTTGTATACGTTGTAATGCTCATTTGAAGGATTTGAATCATATCCTATTTCAATGTAACCATACCATAAAAACAATCGAAAAAATAAATTATGATACCTATGGCATCATCAGATCCCTAAACATAGGAAACAGAAAAATCAATGAAATCATTGAAGAAATTCGACAAAAAACTGATAGATTACAATTCATAGAATTAATGGTCTATTGGTGGGCATTTGGTTTTATAGAAACCAACAAAGCTTTGGAAGAATAAACGATGATACCGATTTCATAAAGGATGTACCAATTTACATTAAGAAACAAATTGAGAACTGGAATAAGACGAAAAGCTGGAACCCTAATTGTTTAGTAGAAAACAAACAAAAAAACTCATAGAACGAACATTGTTAGACGACCAACAAAGAAATGAAAAAAATCATCGGATAATACTATTAAAATCAATACAGATGGATCCACCAAAACCAATGGTGAATCTAGTTTTGGCTATATTTTTAGGAGCAATACAGGTAAACCAATCTTCCTCTTTGGGGATAAATGTGGTATCTCAACCCCGCTAAAAACAGAAATATTGGCAGTAAGAAATGTCCTAGTAAAGGCCTATGAATTAGGCATTACCAACATTCAACTTGAATGTGACAACCTTACCATTGTGAATGTTCTTAATCAAATCTGACACTGTCCATGAGATATTGAAATGTTAATTTATGATATCTTGTGTGTTTTACAACTGTTTTCTTCAGTGTAGATTTCTCACGTCTTTTGAGAAACAAACGTCGTGACCGATTTCATCGCGAAGAAGGTCCAGCAGAGTTCCTTGGAAGACTTTCGAGATAGTTTAGAATTTGTAATTCTCATCTGAAAGGATGTTATAGATTGAGAAACTGACTCTTCTATGATTTCCAGTCTAATTTTTACCTAATAATAATTAAAAAAAAGCTGAACCCATTCCTTTTAATCTCAGTCGTCACCCAAACCCTTGTATGCACATGAGCCCCCCTCGTGGTTTATGGGTTGCCGCTACTTGCACCTGCGACACCACTGCAGGTGCTGTTGATTTCAACGGTGATAGTCACCGTTGAAATCAGCATTTTTTAAAAAATAAAAAAGGAACGGTGATAGTCACCGTTTCCTTATTTTTTAAAAAAATTAATATTTTTAATTTGACAAAATTGATTTTAAAAAACGAAAAAAAAGGAGCAACGGTTCTAACCACCGTTGCATCATTAAAAAAAGAAAAAAAAGAGCAATTGCTACGGTGCCAAGCACCGTTGCAATTCACTACTCACTAGGCTGCAAATATCATACGTGACTATATCTCCCACTAAAATCTAATTGCAAGTTGTAATATCATACCTTCCTATATGTTGTTATTTATTCAAACTAATTAACTATGCTATCCTATGATTGTTGTGAATAAATAATATTCAATTAGTCCAATATAAAGTGATTTAGACACATATAAAACAAAAAAATATTTAGTATAGCTAGAATTTTACATGTGGCTTTAATTTATAGGCTTACAAGTCAAATTCAGACATTTTCTTTTTTATACTCTATTCTTTCACTTATACGGAGTAGTTCTCTTTCTAATAGTTTATACCTACATCTTTAGAATTAATGGACGAAGAAGAAGAAAATAAAGGTAATAAAATTTCAATAAACTTTCGTGATTCACATATAATAAATGGTTTAAAAAATATATAATGACAAATATAAGTGTACAAGAGTAAAAATCACGTAAAAATAAATGGAAGGAGTATATGACATGTGGAAATTATATATTCTGTATTAAAATATTTGTCTTGATATTACAAAGGAAAAGAATTGTACGTTAATAACAATATGCAAACACTTTTCACTTTTTATAAAATAAGTTTAATTCTTTTTCTTCTTCTTTTTTCAATTATATGACAAAATAATACTTTTTTATTTTATAAGCTGGAAATTTATTTTATTATAAGGAAAACAATTAATTTATTTATTAATTGAAAAAAATGCTGCAACGTTAAAAAATAATTAGAAATTTTAAACATAGGTTACACATTTATTTTCGTTGGGCGCCACTAGGAAGTAAACTGATTTATAAAAAAACCAAAAATAATTAAAAAGGAAAAAAAACGAGTCACTTGTTGGGCGCCACTAGGTAGCGCTTAAGAAGTATTTAAAAAAAAATAAAAATGGGACAGTCTTTGTGCTCTACTAGGTGGCGTCCAAAAGTAAAATTGTTTTAAAACAATTTACCAAAATATTCTGCCAATATCTAGATATTGTAAGTTATTTCTCCAACTTAAACTTGGAAAACTTAAACTTTGTATTGTAATGATAAAAACCCTAAACCCTAAAAAAACTTCATAGTATAACCATAGTATATAACTATATGATATAATAATAGTATATAACTATACGATATAACCATAGTATATAACTATACGATATAACCATAATATATAACTATACGTTAGAACCATAATATATAATTATAGTATATAACTATACGATATAACCATAGTATGTAACTATACGATATAACCATAGTATATAACTATACTATATATCTATACAATATAACCATAGTATATAACAATACGATATAACCCTAATATATGACTATAGTATATAACTATACGATATAACCATAGTATATAACCATAATATATAATTATAGTATATAACTATACGATATAACCATAGTATATAGCTGTAGTATATATATAAACAATATAACAATAGTATATAGCAATAGTATATAATTATACGATAAAACCATAATATATAATTATAGTATATAACTATACGATATAACCATAGTATATAACTATAGTATATAACTAAACGATATAACAATAGTATGTAGCAAAAGTATATAACTATACGATATAACAATAGTATGTAGCAAAAGTATATAACTATACGATATAACAATAGTTTATAACTATACGATATAACAGTAGTATGTAACTATACAATATAACAATAGTTAGGGGTGAGCACGGGCCAGAACCCGACCCGAACCGAACCGAACCCGAAAAGCCCGAACCCGAAAAGCCCAAAAACATGGGACCGAAGACCGAACTCGAACACTTCGGTTCGGGTTCGGGCTAAACAGCACCTGAAGGGGAAAAAAGGGCAAAAAATGCACTAAAACCCGAACCGAACCCGAACCCGAACCGACCCGAAACTCGAAATGCTAAAAAGGTCAGACCGAAACCCGAACCGAAGTCATGTGGGTTCGGGTTCGGTTCGGGTTTTTCGGGCCGGGTTCGGTTCGGGTTTTTCGGGCCGGGTTCGGTTCGGGCTTCGGGTTCGTCGGCCCGTGCTCACCCCTAACCATAGTATATAACTATACGATATAACAATAGTATATAATTATACGATATAACCATAGTATATAGCTATACGATATAAAATAGTATATAACTATACGTTAAAACCATAAAATATAATTATAGTATATAACTATACGATAGAACCATAATATATAATTATAGTATATAACTATATGATATTAACCATAGTATATAGCTATAGTATATAACTAAACAATATAACAATAGTATATAACTATACGATAGAACCATAATATATAATTATAGTATATAACTATAAGATATAATCATAGTATATAACTATACGTTATAACCATAATATATAACTATACGATATAACCATAGGATATAACTATACAATATAATCATAGTATATAACTATACGATATAACAATACTATATAACTATACGATATAACTATAGTATATAATTATACGATATAACCATAGTATATAGGTATACGATATAAAATAGTATATAACTATACGTTAGAACCATAAAATATAATTATAGTATATAACTAAACGATATAACCATAATATATAGTTAGAGTTAATAACTAAACAATATAACAATAGTATATAGCAATAGTATATGACTATATGATTAAACAATAGTATATAACTATACGATATAACCATAGTATATAACTATATGATATAAAAATAATATATAACTATACGTTAGAACAATAATATATAATTATAGTATATAACTATACGATATAACCATGATATATAACTATAGTATATAACAATATGATATAACCATAAGATATAACAATAGTATATAACTATACGATATAACCATAGTATATAACTATACGATATAACAGTAGTATATATCTACACGATTTAACAATAGTATATATCTACACGATTTAACAATAGTATATAATTATAGTATATAACTATACGATATAACCATAGTATATAGCTATAGTATATAACTAAATAATATAACAATAGTATATAATTATACGATAGAACCATAATATATAATTATAGTATATAGCTATGGTATATAATTGAACGATATAGCAATAGTATATAACTATTTGATATAACAATAGTATATAACTATACGATAAATTTATTTATTTCAATATAACCATTTGAGTCTTAGGGGAAAACACATGAATTTATTTATTTTAATATTATAAGTTTATATTAGATAATTTATTCTCTTATTTTAACTTAAAAAAATATTAAAATTACCCATTTTTTTAAATATTATAAGTTTATAGTATTATTTTAACCCTAAAATTAATTTATAGAAATTTTTATCTTAGATTAAAATTAACTTAAACTATTTTCCTTATAAGTTTATATTAGATAATTTATTCCCTAGTTTTTTATGTCAATCAATAATTGTGTGATGTACGTGAGTGTGTATATAATTTACAAACTCTAAGCAACAAGTTCAACAACTCAATCTACAAGAATTTATTCCATTAAGATACATTATAATTTAGATTTGATGTGATATTATGTTTCGGTAAGCAAAGCCGTTGTTTTTTTTTTTAAATAATATTTGCAACGGCTTTTCAAGCCGTTGAATTTAAAAAATAAAAATAAAAATACAACGGTTTTTATAGCCGTTTTAATGTATAAAAAAAATAAAAATTAAGAAGCACCGTTAAAATAAACATTTGACACATTTTTTCATCCGGTGAAAGTAGTAATCCCCTGTTTTATCTACTTAAGATTACTTCGTTGCTAAAGAAGCACACTTCTGTGTAAAGTACGGTGAGTTAAGTAAATAACCTTTTGACAAACCTTTTTTTAAGGCAATTTCTATGTACACTACAATTTTTTTCTTCGTACACTACATTTTGAAACGCAAAAATATTGCTTAAGCAACATTTTTGCGTTTCAGGGTAAATTATACTCAAAATTACGTTTTTATACTAGGATGAAACGCAGGTATTTTGCTTAAGCAAAATACATGCGTTTCAAAAAAAAATTTAAAAAGTGAAACGCAAAATCTTTGCTTAAGCAAAGATTTTGCGTTTCACTTTTACAAAAAAAAAAAAAAGTTGTCTTAGTACAAAGAAAAGCAGGATCTTTGCTTAAGCAGGATCTTTGCTTAAGCAGGATCCTTGTTTAAGCAAGGAACTTGCGTTTCACTAAAAAAAAAATTTCTTCAAAAATACATTTTTTCCCATAATCATGTAGAGAATTTCAATACGAGTCCGTACATATAAAATTCGTCCAAAACGGACATCGTTTGCCCTTCCAAAATCCCAAAAAATAAATCTTTACCCATTTTTTTTTAACAATTTGGTGTCCAGCATATAGGACATTGTAGTAGAAATTTTTGGTATTTTCGGCATTTTTCTACTATAATTTTGTATAAGATTTTAATATGAGTATATAATTATACGTTATAACCATAATTTATAATTATAATATATAACTATATAATATAATAATAGTAAATAACCATACGATATAACAATAGCATATAGCTATAGTATATAACAATATGATATAATAATAGTATATAACTATATTATGAAACTATACGATATAACCATAGTATTAAACTATTCGTTAGAATCATAATATATAATTATAGTATATAACTATACGATATAATAATAGGTATATAACTATATGATATAAAATTTTATATAACCATAGTACGTTATAACCATAATATATAGTTATAGTATATAACTATACGATATAACCATGGTATATAAATGAACAATATAGCAATAATATATATATATATATATATATATATATATAACTATACGATAAAACCATAGTATACAGTTATATATTATGATTATATGTTATAGTTATATCCAATTTGGTTATATCTTATGGTTATATCCTATAGTTATATACTGTGGTTATATCTTATAATTATATCAAATTTGGTTATATCGTTCGTTATATCTTATAGTCATAACCTTTAGTTATATACTATGGTTATATCCTATAGTTATATACTATGGTTATATCTTATATGTATATCCAATTTGGTTATATTTTATGGTCATATCCTATAGTTATATACTATGATTATATCTTATAGTTATATCCAATTTGGTTATATCTTATGGTTATATCCTATAGTTATATCCTTTAGTTATATATTATGGTTATATCCTATAGTTATATACTATAGTTATATCTTTTAGGTATATCCAATTTGGTCATAGCTATAGTATATAACTATACGATATAACAATGGTATATAACTATATTATATAAATGAACGACATAGCAATAGTATATATATATATATATAACTATACGATATATCTATATTATATAGTTATATATTATGATTATATCTTATAGTTATATCCAATTTGGTTATATCCTCTCGTTATATATTGTGGATGTAACTATAAGATATAACCATAGTATATAACTATAGGATATAACCATAATATATAACTAAAGGATATAACTATAATATATAACCATAGTATATAACTATAAGATATAATCATAGTATCTAACTAAAGGATATAACCATAGGATATAACCATAAGATATAACCAAATTGGATATAACTATAAGATATAATCATAATATATAATTATATGATATAACGATATGATATAATCAAATTGGATATAACTATATGATATAATCAATATATATAATTATAGGATATAACGATACGATATAACCAAATTGGATAAACCATAAGATATAACCACAGTATATAACTATAGGATATAACCATAAGATATAACCAAATTGGATATAACTATAAGATATAATCATAATATATAACTATATACTATGGTCATATGATATAGTTATATATATACTATTACTATATCGTTCATTTATATACTATAGTTATATACCATAGTTATATTGTATAGTGATATATTATAGCTATAACCAAATTGGATATACCTATAAGATATAACCATAGTATACAACTGAAGGATATAACTATAAAATATAATCAATATATATAATTATAGGATATAAAGATACGATATAACCAAATTGGATATAACTATAAGATATAATCACAGTATATAACTATATGATATAACCATAAGATATAACAAAATTGGATATAACTATAAGATATAATCATAATATATAATTATATTATATAACAATATGATATAATCAAATTGGATATAACTATAAGATATAACCAATATATATAATTATAGGATATAACGATACGATATAACCAATTTGGATATAACTATACGATATAACCACAATATATAACTATATGATATAACCATAAGATATAACCAACTTGGATATAACTATAAGATATAATCATAATATATAACTGTATACTATGGTTATATCGTATAGTTATATATATATATATATACTATTGCTATATCGTTCATTTATATACCATGGTTATATCATATAGTTATATACTATAGCTATAACCAAATTGGATATACCTATAAGATATAACCATAGTATATAACTATATGATATAACCATAGTATATAACTTAATGATATAACTATAAGATATAACCAATATATATAATTATAGGATATAACGATACGATATAACCAAATTTGATATAACTATAAGATATAACCACAGTATATAACTATAAGATATAATCATAAGATATAACCAAATTGGATATAACTATAAGATATAATCATAATATATAACTATATACTATGGTTATATGATATAGTTATATATATACTATTACTATATCGTTCATTTATATACTATAGTTATATACCATAGTTATATTGTATAGTGATATATTATAGCTATAACCAAATTGGATATACCTATAAGATATAACCATAGTATACAACTGAAGGATATAACTATAAAATATAATCAATATATATAATTATAGGATATAAAGATACGATATAACTAAATTGGATATAACAAAATTGGATATAACTATAAGATATAATCATAATATATAATTATATTATATAACAATATGATATAATCAAATTGGATATAACTATAAGATATAACCAATATATATAATTATAGGATATAACGATACGATATAACCAATTTGGATATAACTATACGATATAATCACAGTATATAACTATAGGATATAACCATAAGATATAACCAAATTGGATATAACTATAAGATATAATCATAATATATACCTGTATACTATGGTTATATCGTATAGTTATATATATATACTACTGCTATATCGTTCATTTATATACCATGGTTATATCGTATAGTTATATACTATAGCTATAACCAAATTGGATATACCTATAAGATATAACCATAGTATATAACTATATGATATGACCATAATCTATAACTTAAGGATATAACTATAAGATATAACCAATATATATAATTATAGGATATAACGATACGATATAACCAAATTTGATATAACTATAAGATATAACAACAGTATATAACTATAGGATATAATCATAATATATAACTATATACTATGGTTATATCGTATAGTTATTTATATACTATTGCTATATCGTTCATTTATATACTATAGTTATATACCATGGTTATATCGTATAATTATATACTATAATTATATATTATGGTTCTAACGTTCTATGGTTATATACAAATTTATATCGTATAGTTATATACTATGGTTATATATTATAATTATATATTATGGTTCTAACGAATAGTTATATTCTATGGTTATATCATATTCTTTCATACTATAGCTATATCGTATTGTTATATACTATAGTTATATGCTATTGTTATATCGTATAGTTATTTACTATTGTTATATTGTATAGTTATATACAATAAGTATATATTATGGTTCTAACGTATAGTTATATACTCGTATTAAAATCTTATACAAAATTATAGTAAAAAAATGTCGAAAATACCAAAAAATCCACTACAGTGCCCTATATACTGGACACCAAATTGTACAAAAAAGGGTAGGAAGACTTAGTTTTTTGAGCTTTTGGAGGGGCAAACGATGTCCGTTTTGGACGAATTTTATATGTACGGACTCGTATTGAAATTCTCTACATGATTATGGAAAAAAAGTACAATTTTGAAGAATTTTTTTTTAGTGAAACGCAGGAATCCTGCTTAAGCAGGATTCCTGCGTTTCAGTTTTTTTTTTTTTAAAAAAATTGGTTGAAACGCAGGATCACTGCTTAAGCAGTGATCCTGCGTTTTCGTTTTTTTTTTAAAAAAATTTGAAACGCAGGTATTTTGCTTAAGCAAAATACCTGCGTTTCAAATTTATTCAGAAACGCCTTTTTTGGGTACAATTTGCCTTGAAATGCAGAAATCTTGCTTAAGCAAGATTTCTGCGTTTCAAACTGTAGTGTACCCAGAAAAAAATTGTAGTGTACAAAATTCTTCCGTTTTTTAAACTAATGAACCCTTAGCAAAAATGGACCCATCTCCCTCTCTCTAAATCATACTCCCTATCTCCTAAACCCTATCTCTTAAACCCTTAAAAATTAAAAAGAGTCCATTTTATTAATTAAAAACTCTTAAAGGATCAATGAACCCAAAACCCTCGTATAAAGTGTTCGTACGGTGAAAAGTGAGGACATATGTGGGCTATTGGATGAGTTTTATGGATGGTCAAGATCACAATTCCAAAATAAAAGAAAAAAACAAAAGAGACCGCGCTGATATTTTTTTATGCAGTGGCATTCACGTAATTTATGCAAAATTCTACCCAAAACTACAAACTAACATGTCTACTTTCTCTTCCAGTCTTCTACAACTTAATCAATCACATCATAAATTAACTTCAATCAAATCAAAATTCTAACACATGACACCAACTTTTTGCCAGCTTTTTCCTATTGTCTTCAATTTGCTTTTGTAAGGTCTCACTCCTCTCTCTTTTTTCCAGTTGCAACATTTTTTTTTTCAATATTAGAAGCATTTATTTTATTTTAATTTACAATTTTAATCTTTAACAATCATTTCTATCTACTAATAAATCTGTTTGAGAATTTATAATCCTAATTTAAAAGAATTTCTTGGTTTCTTTAAAAAAACATGTTTACCATATTTATTACATGTAAAATTATAATATATAATTAGAATGAACCTTTAGTCTATAATACATAAACATCTAATGTATTAGTTGAAAAGCTCAAGCATAGTTTACAGGAATTAACCATGCACCTTTTACGTTTAGTATATAAAAAGACATATTTATTAAATGTGAACCATTAATATATTAAGTATGTATTTTTAGTGTATTACATATGAATATCTAGTGTAGTAATCATGAATCTCAAGCATAATTTATAGTTATTAACAATGAACATTTACGTTTAGTATATTAAAATGCATGATTATTACATGTGAAACCTTTAGTATTTTAAGTATAAACCTTTAGTGTACTACATATGAACATCTATTATACTTATTGTGAACCTTAAGCATAATTTATAAGTATTAATCATGCCCTTTTACATTACTTATATTAGAATGCATGTTTGTTAAATATGAATCTTTTGTATATTAAGTATGAACTTGTAGTGTATTCTTTGAACCTCAAGCAAATTTAACTATGGACTTTTACGTTTAGTATATTAAAATCCATTAAATGTGAACATTGAGTATATTGATTATGAATTTCTAATGTAATGAATATGAACCTTTAGTATATTAAATGTGAACCACAAAAACAATTTATAGTCGCATATTTTATGTTTAGTATATTAAAATTCATGTTTATCAAATGTGAATCTTTATTGTAGTGAATATGAACCTTTGATGTACTACATATGAACCTCTAGTGTATTAATTGTGAACCTCTAACATAGTTTATACTCAAAAGCATGTTTATTTTATTTAGCAATGTGAACCTTTAGTATATTTAATATAAACCTTTCGTTCACTACATGTGAACCTCTAGTAGTCGTGAACTAAAGCAAAATAGAGTTATTAATCATTATGTTAATGCATGTTTACTAAAGGTAAACCTCCAATATACTAATTATGAACCATTAGTGTACTAATTATGAACTTTATTGTACTAATGTTCATAACTTCATATAATACTCTTTCGTAGCCTATGTAAGATATGAACTCATATCATGTGTAGAAAACATATTGCTCTTTCTTATGAGCTAATATGCTTTTAAAGTGTTTTTGCAACTATGAGAAAAATCAACATAAGAGAATAAAAATAAGTCCAGTAATGGATGACTCGAAACAAGAAAAACACCAAATTTGATCCCAATCTCAAGAAAACACCAAGTGAACTTCAGCAAACAACCCCTAACCTCAAAAGTGGGCAATGACATCTCAATTCATCAACCATCTTCAAAAATAGGCAAAGACTTCAACAAACAACATCAAGTAGGCATACAAAAAAGCTCAAAGCAAGAAGAACATACTCCATAGTTCACAAACTAAATTAATAAGGGGAAAAAAGCCCCCAATTTTATACTCTTAACCTAGATTGAGTTGAATGTAGATCTTCTCATACAAAGCATCCAGAGTTTGATCTAATAGAGAATCCTTTTCAACCTCCTCTATTTCCCCAATCGACATAAGATCATACCTCATCGTGGACGAAGAACTCACTCTATGTAGAATGATAAGAATCCCTTTAAGGGTTGCCATTGTATTATGAGTCATATATACAGGAGGTTACAAGATACAATCAGGTGAGATATTCAAGGAATATATAACAACAGAATATATAAAAATTAATTATTCTAACATTGATGAGGCTAAAGTCGTGATGCCTATCAAAGTAAACCTCAAAAACCTAATTAATGTAGTCTGGTAAGTAAGGATCGATCCCATAGGGAGGTAAGCAATCTTCCTAAGTGCAAAAGGTTGTATGCCAATAGTAACAAAAGGGGGGTTTTGGTTTGTAATCAAGTAACAAATTAAATCAAAGCAAAATGTGTAATCAATGGGTGAGAAGTAACTTAGTCAGACAAATATCCACACTTCAGTTTGATTGGTTGATCCTAGATTATCTCAATTCCTACCAATGAATATTCCTGTTCCGATTTTATGTATATAGACAGGTCAATCAGCCCTGAAAATACTTACCCTTAAACAATCAAGATTCAATCTAAAGGCAACAATAAGCATAAGAATTAACCAAGATACATGCAATACTTAACAACCCGTCAGTACTCGACATGTAATTAATTCTCTTCACAATAAACATTCACAACCAGGAAGTGTAAATTGTGGTTGCTATACAAGATAAGAGATTTCAACCAGAAATATTTAAACTCTAGCAATAGACAATCACTAATATCAACTAGATGATCAGACTAGTCAAATCAGTAAGAATCATGGGATGAAGCACAAAGAGAATCAATATAATCAAAGGAAAGGAAATAGAGTTATAATCTCACAACCAAATACAAACGAATACTTCAATCGTCGGACTAAGCAAAGGTTGTTTAGTTCTTCATAGTCTTCAAAGCATAAAAACTCTAAGGGAAAAACTGAACGATAATGTGTAACTTGAATAATTAAAAAGGCTGCCAACTAATGAAGGATATAACCCTAGCAAAACCTAATCTAAAAAGATAAGAAATAATATCCTAAAAGGAAATTAACAAAATAAAAGAAATAAAAAGAAAAGAAAATAAACAAAACTCGGACGAAGTAAAATCCCATCTCCGTGTCTGTGAACAGTAACCGCGACCGCGGAAATATATCCGCGACCGCGGAAAAGTCTCTGGAGTCTCGTATCCTTCTGGTGTGTTTCCGCGACCGCGGCTTGTCTTCTGCGCCCGCGGATATGCTCCTGTAGCGACCTTCAGCTTCTCTTGTGGTCTTCTCTTGCGGCTTCGCCTTCAACTCCTTAAGTCTTCATTTAAGCACTCAAAACCACCAAATCAACACTTCTTCTCCAAAACTCCATTCTCCTATATTGTCTTCTAAACCCATACAAATGGTACCTAAAACTCCAGTAACAACTCCTAGTTACGCACTACAAAGTAGAGCGGATCAAACTCCCTCATGCTTAAACCTTGCTCGTCCTCGAGTAAAGCTAATAGAAACCTACTTCTCCAATGAAATACCCAAGGTCTCAGGAAGCACAACAAAACTCTCTCCACTAAGAACTGCACCTACTCATGAATCTCCAAGTACCAACACAATCAACACAACACACAAGCTTAAAGGAAAGCGGAGTACTTCCCCCAAGCTTATCCCGAACACCATAGAGTGAAAGTAACCATCTAATCCTAGCCTCCGTCTATCTTCTTATACCTCCCAAAGTGACCTACCCGAATCCTCCTTATATCACCTCTTTATATGTCACCACGCCAGGAAAAATGAGGAATCCTAATAATCACTCTTCTTCTTTTCACTCATTTTGACAAGGCACCCATTCAGGTTTTCACCAAGCCACTCATTTCATTTTTCAATGGATGGGCTCACAAAACTCACATCACTCTTGACCTCTTATTACCCCAGCCTAATGCTGGTCCAAACCACCTGCTTATTGCCTAAGCCGCCCTTTCAGGTTTTCGACTTAGCCAAGGATTTTCTTTTTATGTCTTTTTTCATATTTTTGACTATTTCAAATTTTTTTTTATTCAGACGACTAGCAAGTATAGATCACTCCCCCATGCTTAAATATTGCATTATCCTCAATGTAATGAAAGACAAAAAGATGAGGCACATGGAAAAGCAGAAAAGTACTCACACCGTCGCCGAGTTGGCCTGGACTTGGACGTTAGGGCTGGCGGTAAAACATTGAAACCACAAGTCTCTGGTGTTGCGGCGGTCCTACTCAAACAAACTCCACGTGCAACCAAATAGATCCACTGTAAGGTGAAGTGACACATCAAAGAAACGGGGTTGCACGAGCCTTTAACGAACACAGAATGGGAGCCCTAGTGTAATCGTGTAGCGGGCTCTGGTGTTCCTCCTCAGCAGCTGTCGAATGTCGGGCCATCATTGGTGCTAAATAAAAATGTCGGGCTAATGTCTCCTCCTTGGCAGCATGATGCGCACCGTCTCTCAAAGTAAAACTCGGACAGCTGGGCCGCGATCGCGGTTTTAAGGCCGCGGTTGCGGAAATCGTCGATTTTTTTCTTTTTCCCTTTTTCTTTTCAGATAAGGGGACTTACAGTGGCGAAACCGCGGTCGCGGAAAATTTTCCGCGGTCGCGGTTTGGCGTTTGGTGCGAGACGAACACCGTCTTCGAATTTTGGCTTCGAGTCTCCTACCTGCGTTTTAGTCTAAACCGAAAACAACACAAATAAAAACTTGAAACGAAAAGACATGAAAAGAATTACATACCTCGGGTTGCCTCCCGAGCAGCGCCTTGGTTATTGTCGTGGCTCGACATGGTGCCTTCGGATCAACTTGGGTTGCTCACATCAACCGAACACTTGGGGTCACAATCAGGAGGGTGCCTCTTTGCATCATCTATGTTGAATCCGACCCTCACCCCATCAAACTCCATGGTGAGCGAACCATTACTCACATCAATCTTCGTATTTGCCGTTTTCATAAACGGCCTACCCAACATCACAGGGGCTGCATATTTGTCTTGCCCCGTATGCATCACAAAGAAATCAGCAGAGAATATTAGCTTATCGACCTCTACTAGAATATCTTGCACGACTCCTTTGGGATACACATAGGACATATCCGCTAGTTGAATCACTGTCCCTGTCCCATGCAATGGTCCAAGCCCCAAAGATTCATACAGCGAGAGAGGCAATACATTTATAGATGCACCCAAATCCAACATGGTTTTATCGAACGTGGTGTCACCTATCTTGCAAGGAATACTGAACATGCCTGGGTCACTGCACTTCTTGGGAAACCGCTTTTGCAGCATAGCGGAAATATTCTCATTCACTTGGACCTTCTTCTTCGCTTTCTCTTTTGTCTTCTTCTTAATCTTGCATAATTCCTTCAAAAATTTTGCATAGCGAGGAATGCTCTTAACCAACTTGATCAAAGGAATGTTTATCTCGCAATTGCTGAAGGTCTCGAAAATCTCCTTGTCGTTTTCCAGCCTTCTAGTATCCTTCAATGCCTCAGGGAAGGACACGGGTGGCTTCAGCGAACTGAGCGGAGGAAAGTATGGACGAACGTAATTGTCTTGGACGTCATCAACGGGTAAACCGCGGTCGCGGACCAGCGTCGAAAATTTCTTGATCGTCAGGGGATAATCCGCGGTCGCGGATTTGCTTTAGAATGATCCATCGGCTCTGGGGGAATTCCGCGGTCGCGGATATCTGGCCGCGGTCGCGGAAATCCTTCCGAAATATCTCCGCCTTCAGGTATGTTTCCGCGGTTGCGGATTTGCTTCCCGCGGTCGCGGTTTTCATTTTGTTGCCCTCGAACTTCCTCGTCCGTAGCCTCCGTCACTTCCTTCATTTGTGTTCCACTCCTTAACGTCATCGCGCAAACATTCTCTCTCGGGTTTGCTACCGTTTGAGATAGGGATGAGCAAATTCCGGTCCGGTCCGATCCGGTTCGGTCCGGTCCGGTCCGACCCGGTGTTTTTAAAAAATCTTACAATTTTAACCAGTTTGAGTTTTTGTTACATTTGAGGTTTTCGTTTTAGGGTAAATTATATTTAAGAGTGAATTATATTTAGATTTGAGGGTTTTTTTCATGTTTAAATGTAAGTAAATTATATTTAAATTTAGCAAAACCCTAAACCGGTCCAAATCCGGTCCAAATAGGACCGGACCGGATATTTCTGGTCCGGGTTCCGGTCCACCATTTTTGGTGTTTCGGGTTCCGGTCCGGTACGGGTCGGTCCGGTCCGGACCGGGTTTGGACCGGTGCTCAACCCTAGTTTGAGATGGTAGTTTTCCCGAATCCCGGGCCTCCAGTTTGCTCACTGCTATAGAAATCTGTCCCATCTACTTCTCCAGGTTCTGAATACTAGACTTCATCTCTTGATTTTGTAGGACCATAGTGGTTGCCAACGTTGATACACTCTGAACGAGAGATTTGATCATGTCATCACTGGACATAGACGAACTTGCGCTTTGGCCTTGGGGTCTAGGGTCATACTGTGCTCTAAATTGTTGTTGTTGTCCCCCAGGCCGCTCGAATTGTTGTTGCTGCTATAAGAACTGTGGCGGCCTCTGGTGGAACTCCTGATCATCACGACCCTGAGGATGATTCTGCTGGTTTCCGTACCTCAAATTAGGGTGATCTCCCCACCCTGGATTGTAGGTGTTGGAGTACGGGTCATATCTTGGCCTTGGAGGGCCGAAACTTCCTATCGCGTTCACTTCAGCAGTGGGCTCCTACAGCGTGGGACACGCATCAGTAGGGTGCATCGTGTCATAGCAGATTCCACAAGACTTGACTTACTGTTGGTTGCCCTTCATTATAAACCTCCGCATCATCTCCTTCATCTCAACCATCTCAGAAAGTATTGAGGACGATGGCTGAGAGTCTGCGGCCTTCACTGCTTGAGCGCTCGCTCTCTTGCTAAACTGTCTTGAGCCCTCAGATAGCTCAAAGAATATCTCAAATGCTGCAGCCGGCGTCTTGTTCAGAATATTTCCACCACAGGCTGCGTTCACCATTCTTCGCTCATCATCAAGAAGTTCACCATACAAATATAGCACGAGGTCTTGGTCAGAATACCCATGGTATGGACAACTTGATTTCAACCTCTTAAACCTCTCATAGTACTCATTTCAACGTCTCAGTAGCATGCTGCTCGATGTTGCTGATGTTCCTCTTCAAGCTATTGAGCTTCGTTGCAGGGAAGTACTTCTCCATGAAGGCTTTCTTCATCTTTGCCCATGTATCTATGCTTCCTGGGGCCAAATAATAGAACCAATCATTGGCCGAATCCTTCAGAGAGAAAGGAAAGTCCCTCAGCTTGATCTGGTCTTCAGTAATGTTCCTTGGCTTCATGTTGCTGCAGACAGTGTGGAATTCAGAAAGATGCTTGTTGGGGTCTTCTCCACTCATCCCATGGAAGTCGGGTAATAAGTGAATCAACCCAGATTTAAGCTCAAAGTTCACGCCATCCGCCAACTCTGGGAACTGCACAACAAGAGGCTGCTGCTCTAGATTCGGCGCAGTCAAATGCCTCAAAATCTGTTCTTCCTTAGCCATCTCTAGTTGTGTACGGGCTGTTATACGGTTCCTGAAAAGTGTTCGTTCGATTTCTGAATCAAGATCTAAAGTAGGGGAGTCAGTAGCACGGGTGTAGACCATAAGATAGGTCCACACAATAGTTGGCACACAAACAAACAAAAAGAAAAATTGAAACTTTGTCTCCCCGGCAACGGCGCCAAATTTGATGAGGCTAAAGTCGTGATGCCTATCAAAGTAAACCTCAAAAACCTAACTAATGTAGTCTGGTAAGTAAGGATCGATCCCACAAGGAGGTAAGCAATCTTCCTAAGTGCAAAAGGTTGTATGCCAATAGTAACAAAAGAGGGGGTTTTGGTTTGTAATCAAGTAACAAATTAAATCAAAGCAAAAGGTGTAATCAATGGGTGAGAAGTAACTTAGCCAGACAAATATCCACACTTCAGTTTGATTGGTTGATCCTAGATTATCTCAATTCCTACCAATGAATATTCCTGTTCCGATCTTATGTATATAGACAGGTCAACTAGCGTTGAAAATACTTACCCTTAAACAATCAAGATTCAATCTAAAGGCATCAGTAAGCATATGAATTAACCAGTATACATGCAACACTTAACAACCCGTCAGTACTCGACATGTAATCAATTCTCTTCACAATAAACATTCACAACCAGGAAGTGTAAATTGCGGTTGCTACACAAGATAAGGGATTTCAACCAGAAATATCCAAACCCTAGCAATAAACAATCACTAATATCAACTAGATGATTAGACTAGTCAAATGAGTAAGAATCATGGGATGAAGCACAAAGAGAATTAATATAATCAAAGGAAAGGAAATACAGTCATAATCTCACAACCAAATACAAACGAAGGCTTCAATCGTCGGACTAAGCAAATGTTGCTTAGTTCTTCATAGTCTTCAAAGCATAAAAACTCTAAGGAAAAAACTAAACGATAATGTATAACTTGAATAATTAAAAAGGCTGCCAACTAATGAAGGATATAACCCTAGCAAAACCTAATCTAAAAAGATAAGAAATAATATCCTAAAAGGAAATTAACGAAATAAAAGAAAATAAAATAAACAAAACTCGGACGAAGTAAAATCCCGTCTCCGCGTCTGTGAACAGTAACCGCGACCGCGGAAATATATCCGCGACCGCGGAAAATTCTCTGGAGTCTCGTATCCTTCTAATGTGTTTCCGCGACCGCGGCTTGTCTTTCGCGCCCGCGGATATGCTCCTGTAGCGATCTTCAGTTTCTCTTGTGGTCTTCTCTTGTGGCTTCGCCTTCAACTCCTTAAGTCTTCATTTAAGCACTCAAAACCACCAAATCAACACTTCTTCTCCAAAACTCCATTCTCATATATTGTCTTCTAAACCCATACAAATGGTACCTAAAACTCCAGTAACAACTCCTAGTTACGCACTACAAAGTAGAGCAGATCAAATACCCCCCCCCCCCCGCAGTTCGTACAGTAGGTTCCCGAATGTGCAAACTGGTACGAAATTCCTTGAATAAACTAGTAGGCAACCCCTTTGTGAATATATCAGCATATTGGCTCTGTGTCGGGACATGCAGAATTCGTATCTCTCCAAGGCGAACTTTGTCGCGAACAAAGTGTAAGTCGATCTCCACATGTTTCGTTCGCTAATGTTGAACGGGATTAGAAGACATGTAGACAACACTGATGTTATCGCAATAGACAATAGTGTGTTTGGATAGAGTAATGTCGAGTTCTTGCAACAGTTGACGGACCCAACAAGTTTCTGCACCGGCATTTGCTACTGCCCGGTATTCAGCTTCAGCACTTGATCGGGACACTTGATTTTGCCTCTTGGAAGACCAGGAAATCAGGTTGTCCCCAAGATAAACACAATAGCCTGAAGTCGATTTTCTTGAATCAGGGCAACCGGCCCAATCAACATCAGGGTAGGCAGTAAGACAATCAACTTGGCTTGTAGAGATGTGAAGGCCGAGAGTGGCAGTTCCATTGATATACCGCAAAATACGTTTGAGAGCATTGAAGTGATGCTCTCTCGGATCATGCATATAGAGACATACCTATTGCACCGCATATTGAATGTCCGGGCGAGTGAATGTTAGGTACTGAAGTGCCCCTGCCAGGCTATGATATAGAGTTGGATTTTGCATTGGTTCACTCGATGCTTGATTCATCTTTGAGGCCGTGTCAACCGGGGTGGACACCGGTTTGCAGTTTTGCATTCCCGCCTTATCAAGGATCTCGATGGCATATTTTTGTTGTTAGAGGAAAAGACCATGTCTGTGGCGCTCAACAGCAACACCAAGAAAGTAATGAATGTGACCCAAATTTGACATCGAGAATTCAGAACTGAGGGATGTAATAACTCGTTGGAGGAGAGTAGAAGAGGAGGCCGTCAGGATGATATCATCCACATAAACAAGCAGATAAGCCATTTACGAGCCAGATTTATAGACGAACAGGGAAGCATCAGACTTGCAATGTGTGAAACTCAATTTGATAAGAGCAGTGGCAAACCTTTTGATGCGACCCTTCTCCCCATGACAGCCATAGAAGAAGAAGCCATGACCGTGAGCTCAGAAGAGCCAAGTACGAAGACCGCGATCTTCCTCTCACTACTCGCATCGAGCATAGAGACCGCGATCTTCGTCATGCTTCTCGCATCTGGTACAGAGACCGCGATCTCCTTCAAGCGTCTCCAACCAAGCCCAAAGATCGCGTTCTATCTGAAGATTCTCGCATTCAATGCTGAACGCGTTCTTTGAATATCTTTGTAAATGTTTGAACATTATTTATTTCCAGTGTTTTCTTTTGGGGTGTGTGTTCCACGCGTGTCGCGTGGGCCAGCCCATTAAGCAAGACTCGGCCCATCCGAGTCTCGCTATAAAAGGCCAACTCAGCCTTCTGTTTTAGGTTACGTCTAATTTGAATCAAAGCTTAAGTTTGAGAGAACATTGCCTCCTTTCTTTGATTGGACGTCAAACACATCTCTATCTTCTCATCTCCTTCACTCCACCGCCGACGCTACGACAACCGCTTGATTCTTCAAGCCAAGTCTTCCTTCACATCTCCCTTCACTCCGCTGCCGACGCTACGGCCCAAGACTTGTCTTTTCAAGTCATATATCCCCTCCAACAATCGCTTCCGCCATCGCCATACCACCATCAATCATCGCGTTCACCAACTCACACGAGTCTCAAATACCGCGTTCCACTCGTTCAACCCCAGAATCGACACGCGCGACTTCCCACCAAGGTCATCGATCCGACATTCACAAGTAGGAACGCATCAACTGGTATCAGAGCCTTTGATCTTGTAAGTCGCTTGTCAAGATTGTCATTTGTTCACGAAAAGTTTTTCTTTACATCATCCTTGCTTCCGCCATTGTTACTCGAAATTTTCTTCTTCACAACTTGCTAGTCCGGTCGGTTTCACAAGGGAATCCCTTGGCCGAATCTTGCTTGATCCTATCCAAGATTAGTGTGATTTGTTAGCATTTAATTATCCGAAACTGCATGCTTAATTTGTGTCATTAATTGCGTGATTTGTGCTAATCATATCTTGCCAAATCTGGAAGTTGTTGACCAAACAAATCTGCATATCTTTTCTCTCTCCAATCACCATAAATCTCGTGATTTTATTTCTAATAGTTACTTAGCCGATTTAATTGTTTGTTATATCTTATCCGATCCATCTAAAGTCACAAGGATCTCGGATTTGAATTTTAAAAATTAAAAAGTCAAAGTCGAATTAAAAAAAAAAAAGACTCGACTTAATTCAAAAAAAGAAAAAGTAAAGCCAAAATAAGGCAACCTTCTTCCCCACTCTCGGCTAGGCTCATCTTCTTCACCCCTCCACCGTCTAGGTTCACGCTTAAAGTTTTGGTTTGTGTGCTTGTGTGGTTGCGTAGTTGGTTCATAATTAATCAATTGATTTCGCTTGGTTTCGTGCTTGCATATCACACTAATTTTGTGCATGCCTTAGCCGCCCTCACGGCCATAAGCCTTAGCCTACCTACGTGAACTTTTCTTTCTTGTTAAGTGCTTGCTTGTTCTTTGGTTTTTGGTGTCTTTGTTCGTTTTTACTCGCGATGTCAGGTTACATTGTCTTAGGAACTGAGAACGCGACAAACCCACCCTTGGTGCCACAACAAAATCAACAAAATGAAGCCCCTAGTCTGGAGCTCTCCGTACCACAACGCGATATACAGGAGTTACGGTGCCAAGTTGCTCAACTCCAAACCATACAGGAGTTACGACGCCAAGTTGCTCAACTCCAAATTGTTCAACGCGATGAACCACCCTCTGCGCCGCAAGACAACAGATCGCGCCATAACGCGCGAGAAGCTACTACACCGCGACGATCACTTCGACGCCCACAGCGCGACGAACATCGCGTGAGAACACCTGCCACAACACCCATCATGTTCGACGTCCGTGACCACCTTGGCCACCAGAGTGTGCACACACCGCGCTATGACTACTATGGCTATGGCTACACGACGCCAACGATCCATCATGCTTTTGAGGAGTTCGACGATGAGGAATTTGAGGACTCATGTATGTTCAATTCCGACTCTTACTACCCATATCTTGGAGATCTACTTGATGTGCAGGACCACCATTCGGATTGGATTCCTCCACCGCGTCTCCAAGTACGAAGAGATCGCGATCATGGCATTGGCGGCGAGTGCCGCGATGTCATGCCCAGAGATGTTCGCCGAGTCGATCACAGAGCCCAGCCGCGACAGCGTCGACGTGATGACGCCTACGCGCCTAGGGAAGATTTTCCTCGTGGCGAAGCATAACAAGCACGCGAGAGGCGACGCCATGCACGCGTTGAAGACCCTGGCGTCCGCACCTTTGAGAACCCTCTCTACGCCGCCGCGCAACGCGCCCCAACCAATCCCGATCGCGGAACGCTACCACTGCCATGAAGTAGAGGTGCACCACCAGCTCAACCGCCGCACGCACTCATCTTGGCAACGTCAAGGCCAACGCAGGTATGATCCTAACACTAGTCCATCCCTTACTACTGATGTGCGTGCTCCAATCTCAGGCTTCACCGCGTACACCCAAGGTCGTGACGCCACAATCGCGACGCCCACTTGCACGGCGTCTCGCACGCCCGCGTCAAAGGCCCCAGCCCAGGGCAATGAACCCACACATGTCAGTGAATGCATCAAGTGTGGAGGACGAGATCACTACCAAAGGGATTGTCCCAAACAGAAACATGTCCTCTTCTCTACTGTTGCCGTGGAAGATGAGTCTTACAAGGAGGAGACCCTGCTTGAGACAATTGCAGGATGCAACGACAACACCGAGGAGGCCGTCACATGTGAAGCTACCACGCTCCATGCAGGCACACCACTGAGTCTCGTCACGCGGCATATTCTCAACGTCACGGAAGGCAACCTTGTCGACCAGCACGAGACTCGCGTCCACACGCGTTGCTTGGTTAACTCCACGTCGATAAGTGACATCATCCATGGTGGCAGCTGCTTAAAGATCAACCATGAGAAGGTGGTCAACCCTCTTAGCCTGCCAACCACACTTTACCCACAACCATATGACCTACAAGGGATATCTTCAAGCTCAGGTAACACTGCCTCACGACAGTGTCTTATACCCTTTTCCATTGGTTGCTACCATGACACCATTTTCTGTGATGTGATTGCAATGGACACCACCCATCTCCTGCTTGGGCGTCCATGGCAGTCCGATCGTCGCGTACTTCACAATGGGTATCTAAACACCTATGTGTTTACCTACCACGTGAAGCGCGTGACTTTCTTACCTATGTCTCTCCATGAGATTTTACAGGCGCAGGTGGAGCGAGATCGCCACAAAGCTTTGCCATCGACCACGACTTCAGCCACAACACCGTGATCCTACCTCATATCTGGCGCGTCTTTAACTACCCCGAATCCTGGCGATCAAAGGATGCGTCCTCCATCAGTCCACCACATCGCTTCCCATAACGATGCGCCCAAGGAGAGCACGCGTTGCAGTGAAAATGGGAGTACCGCGCCTATGCCACCAGCTTTCTCCGCATTGCAATCGGAGTTCACCGCAGATTTGCCAAAGGCGCCACCAAACAGACTACCACCCTTGCGTAGCATGCAACACAAAATCATCTGGGTGTATGGTGCCTATCCGCCATACCACGGCCGCCAAAGATTCGTGTTCGACACCGGAGACCTCACGTGGGTGCAATTGCACGGGCATGTCGAGCACAAGATCAACGATGGTGAGGTGGGGACGCTTTACAGCCAAGTGGGGGAGGGTGATGCGACCCAGCTCCCCATGACGGCCATAGAAGAAGAAGAAGCCATGAACGTGAGCTTAGAAGAGCCAAGTACGAAGACCACAATCTTCCTCTCACTACTCGCATCGAGCATAGAGACCGCGATCTTCGTCATGCTTCCCGCATCTGGTACAGAGACCGCGATCTCTTTCAAGCGTCTCCAGCCAAGCCCAGAGATTGCGTTCTATCTGAAGATTCTCGCGTTCAATGCTGAACGCGTTCTTTGAATATCTTTGTAAATGTTTGAACATTATTTATTTCCAGTGTTTTCTTTTGGGGTGTGTGTTCCACGCATGTCGCGTGGGCCAGCCCATTAAGCAAGACTCGGCCCATCCGAGTCTCGCTATAAAAGGCCAACTCAGCCTTCTGTTTTAGGTTACGCCTAATTTGAATCAAAGCTTAAGTTTGAGAGCACATCACCTCCTTCCTTTGATTGAACGTCAAACACATCTCTATCTTCTCATCTCCTTCACTCCGCCGCCGACGCTACGGAAACCGCTTGATTCTTCAAGCCAAGTCTTCCTTCGCATCTCCCTTCACTCCGCTGCCGACGCTACGGCCCAAGACTTGTCTTTTCAAGTCATCTATCCCCTCCAACAATCGCTTCCGCCATCGCCATACCACCATCAATCATCGCGTTCACCAACTCTCACGAGTCCCAAATACCGTGTTCCACTCGTGCAACCCCAGAATCGACACGCACGACTTCCCACCAAGGTCATCGATCCGGCATTCACAAACAGGAATGCATCACCTTTGGTACCATGCACGGGGTGTCTATTTGAGTCCGTATAGAGCTTTACAGAGTCGACATACATGGTTGGGCCGAGTAGGATCGATGAATCCAGGTGGTTGTTCACAGTAGACAACCTGAGATAGCTCGCCATGTAAGAAGACATTCTTCACATCTAACTGATGGATGTGCCAGTTCCTGGATACAACAATGCTCAAAATAGATCGAACTGTTGTTTTCTTGACAACCGGGCTGAATGTCTCCTCAAAATCAATTCCTCGTTGTTGTGAGTAACCACGGGCTACCCAACGAGCCTTGTATCGAGCCAAAGTACCATCCGATCACAGCTTATGTCTGAAAAGCCATATTTCTGAAATAATATTAGCAGACAAAGGGTGAGGATCAAGCTCCCAAGTGTCGTTCTTAATTAAGGCATTATATTCTTCGCGCATAGGATTGAGCCATTGAGGGTTCTAGATTGCGGTTTTGGTTGTTTTTGGGATGAGAGCGATTGAGGTTAGGAGGTTGAAGATTGTTTTAGGCTTGGTTATGCTGTCTTTGGCGCGGGTACGCATGGGGTGAAGATTGTGGTCAGGTTGTTGCTGTTGGAATGGGTTTGCCGTAGGTGTGATAGTAGGTTATGGCGGTGATGTGGGTATGATGGGTGACGGGGTGAGAGTGGTTTGCTGATGCGGGGAATTGGTTTGGGTTGTTGGTGGAGTAGGAGAATTTTGTGGGGAATATTCGATGTGATTTTCGAATTGGGGTGAGTTGGTTAGCAGCGGATTTGTGGGAGAAGATATTATGGAGATAGGGTTCGGTGTTGGTGGAGAAATTTATGGTGGGGTGGGGGCCGATCTGTTGGAGGTTGTTATTGGGGTGGGATTTTCCATCACAAATTGAAGAAAATCATAATCAGTAGTATTGGTTTTGGGTTTATCCGAGGAAAAGGGATACATACTTTCATCAAAAATCACATGCCTTGATATTATAACCCTGTCTGTTGAGAGATCCAAGCAACGGTAACCCGTATGATTAAGAGGATATCCGAGAAAGACACATTTTGTGGACCGAGGGGACAGTTTGTGAGGGCTGACACTAGACATGTTTGGATAACAAAGACACCTAAAGACCCGGAGATAATGATACGAGGGAGGACGACCGAACAAGAGTTCGTATGGAGTAGAGTTGTGGATTGGTTTAGATGGGAGACGGTTTAGGAGGTGGACAGCCGTGTGGAGAGCTTCGACCCAGAATTTTAGGGGCATGTGAGTTTGGAAGAGAAGGGTTCAGATGATGTTGTTTATGGTATGGATAAGTCGTTATACTTTTCCATTTTGCTGGGATGTGTATGGACATGAGAAACGAAATTGAAGACCATTTTTTAGGAAGAATTGGTGAAAGGAGTTGTTGTTGAATTCATTGCCATTGTCATACTAGAGGTTCTTGATTTGTAGGTTGAATTGTGTTTTGACAAAGTTGTAGAATTCCAGGAATTGTGGGAAGGTTTCTGACTTGTGTTTGAGAGGATAAACCCAAGTGTAATGTGAGTAGTTATCAAGTAGAACAAGATAATATTGAAAACCAGAGATGCTTTTTATTGGGGATGTCCATAAATCACAATGAACTATTTCAAACGGAACATAGGTTTTAGAGGTAGACTCAAAGAAAGGTAAACGAACATGTTTTCCGAACTGACAAGCTTGACAAAGAGTGGAACTAAATTGTTTATTACAAGGAATATTAAGATAAGTGACTAAATGCTGAAGAGTAGAGGACCCAAAGTGACCCAGACGCCCGTGTCAGACTAGAGAGGGCTGATTTATTATGGCCGTGAGGGCCTATGGAGATGTGGCGGATGACTCAAAGAACGGATACAGGTCACCGTTGCTATTGGAGCGATGAATCTCTTTCTTGGTTTGATAGTCCTTCACAGAAAAAACCAAACAGGTCAAATTCAACAGAGCAATTATTATCAGTAGTAAAACGACGCACAATAATGAGATTTTTTTTGAGGGAGGGGGTAATGAGGACAGTTTGGAGATTAGGAGGCCGTGAGGAGATTCGAAGATGGTGTTTGCCTGTGGTTTGGATAGGTAATTTTTCTCCATTGCCCACAATGACCTGCTGCGTAGAATTAATGTCATGATTAAAAACAGTATTGAGAATACCTGAACCTGAAGCCATGTGAGAGGATGCCCCAGAGTCCATATACCAACTGTTGTCAGGCTGCTGTCTCATTGACATTTGATTCATGGCATGAATGAGAGCAGATTGATCCCAAGTTTGTAACACCCCCAAAACTTAACCATTTTGGAAATGTATTACCGCCAGTGACCCCAGTGTTCCTTACCGAGATCACCCAAGGCTTTACCGTTTAAATACAATTCAAGAAATATAATGATACAAAATGATAACCTTATTTATATAAAACATGAGTCCCAGGATTACACCCCAATCCCGAATATGACAAACACAGAGTTTAATTAAATTACAGCGGAAGTCTTAAACAAAGTACAACGGAAGTCTTATAAAATATGTTACAAACAAGGATCTTGACCACAATGGTCATCTCCCAAGAATCTCAACCTGATTAAAAGAAATTATTTAACAACGTCGAAAAACCAGCGTCGACTCCATAGTCCTTATAGTCTTCTCATCTACACTCTATCTGATGTGCCGAATCGAACGGATGACACCAGCCCACATGCAGAGAACAAAGTTCGTGGGTTAGTCTACTTGAATAGACTAGCAAGGGTAAAAAGCAGACTGGTTCGAAGCAGTCGTATTAGGTTAGACTCATCGCTTCTCGAATAATAATCGATGACGATAGTCAACCATCATACTTCTACTGGAATAAGCAAGAGGTATGCACAAGAGAAGATTCTGGAAGACTTAATCTTCACAGAAATCGACTCAAAAAAGAGACTCCAAGAGAAATGAGTCTTTAAGGAAAATGACAAATCTGGAATGTTTAACAGAATCAAACAACAATGATTTAAAAGCTGATTGAGATGCTTCGGCTCACAACCAACCTTACCGCTTACAGCGAATCTAGATTGGAAAGAGAACGTACTACATTCAAGTCTGGATCTTACAGAACCACATAACGATGATTTAAAAACTGACTAAGATATTTCGGTTCACTACCAACCTCATCGCTTACAGCGAATCCAGATTGGAAAGAGAACGTACTCTGATCAAAGTCAAGATGAGCTTTCCTAGCTGCACTAGTTACTTAGCTGCACTACTCGCCAAACGTTTATTAATTATGTGTACTCGGGCACATATCTTATTTAATTATAAAACACACATTACTGAAATATATTAATATTATTAAGTGCGGCACAAAGTTTAAATCACAGGGTGACAATTATGTCCACCCAAATTAATACAACACACAAACACACACACACACACACACGCACACACGAGGCTTAATATTATTCCGAGAACAACGGAAGTTATTGTTACACAGGGTGATCTTATGTTCACCCAGATTGCACTGCCACAGCGCTTACACTTTAATTTACAGGGTGACAGTTACGTCCACCCCAATTGCACTAGCTAAGTGCTTAATACACAGGACTGCTATTAAGCTCATCCACTGGCGCTAGTAAGGCGCTTAAACACTTCAGATCCTTAAAGGTGGATAAGAAGCATAGGTCATGACCCTTAAATTATTATTCGGAAATTATCCCGAGGAATATTACGATTTAAAGAAACGACAAATCCTTACTAGGATCAGCGTTCCTACGAACATTAAGTTATAAAGAAACGACTAATCCTTACTTGGATTAGTTTTCCTATTAACCCACATGCTATTCTAGCATTAAGATTAATTTCACAACAATACCATCACGGTAATTATCACATATGATAGCGTTGTTCTAACAGATATACAACCTATTATATGATTTTCCAAAACATTTTATAAAACCAATTCCAGACAAACACAATAATCATTCCAAATTAATTACTCAGATAAACAACTGATAATTAATGTAAATATGGAACGATGAGCAAGAGAGAACCGCCACTTGCCTTAGTCCACAGATCTGGAACAAAGCAGAGACAACGGGATTCCGGGCTCGACACAGGTATAGCTCCGACAGCACAACGACCTTCGAGTCGACCCATAAGGAAACCCTAAGTTAGATCCGACATAAACTAGTACGAATCTAAGGAAAGATGAAAGAAATCGAAAGGAACGAGTCCATAACGACGACCACCAAGACCAAGCCACAAAGGGGCTTCTGGCCACTAGCGGCGGTCGCCGTGTTCATCACGGCGGGCGCCGTGTTCATCACGGCGGTCGCCGCCACGAACACAGCGGTCGCCGTGAAGAACGGCGGCCAACAGAACGGTGAGAAAACTCACCAATACACACACAAGGGTCACTCCTTTGGCCTGGCTTTGGGTTCAGACCTCCACTAAGATTCCAAAGGGACCTCTAGGCTACAGGAAAACACACCAAACAACACCGGCGATTGCTCCAAAGAACTCCGGCGAGGGCAAGCTTTTCCGGCGAGACAAATTCTGAGATTGAGCTTCTGATTTTAGCTGGAATCCGACCCCCAAGCCTCTCCTTTTATAGCCACAGATCGAGGGAGCACAATGATGGCCTAAATGGAGGCGTGGCGGGGCTAGTTCGGCATCGTCAGACGTTCGCCGAAGACCTTCGGGCAAGGACCTCCGGACAACAACGACGGCGGGCACCGTCATAAATGCGGCGGGCGCCGCCATCAATGCGGCGGGCGCTGCCATCAATGCGGCGGGCGCCGCCATAGGCCTGGCGTCCCCAGCTAGGAGAAGACCCAGCTGCTCCTCGAGCCTTGCGACGGCGGGCGCCACCATACCCACGGCGGGCGCCGCCACCCTGGCTTCGCCTCCTCAGCTCTTAGATGAAAACGATGTTAACCCGGGATAAAATTATCATACGCGAACGAGTAATTAACATCCAAAGTACGTCGTCTGTATTTTATTTCACTGAGAAAAATAATACAAAGATATAGCACATTACAGAATGTCTTAAACTCTCTGTATTAAATCCGACGTACAAAATGGGTGTTCAGGAAAATTCCAAAAATTCCCAAAATAACCTATAAAAATACGGGGTATCACATCACCTCCCCCTTAAAAGAAGTTTTGACCCCGAAACTTGCATTAAGCCAATGAGGACACTGCCTCGAAACCAATCTTACCACCTGGATCCAACATCCTCAATCACCTCATCCTTGAAATGGATCACAAGAGATATTACTCTTAATTCCTTAGGATATCATTCTGAAAATGATTCATCCGCCTCAATGCTTATGGCACAAACTCGCACATGAGAGATAGCTCCTGATATCTCCGAACAAAACTCTACAAGTTCATTCCCTTTCCTTAAGAAATCTCGGAAGAACTCAGCGTATGAGATAACGCTTACCACGGTACTCCTTAGATGTAAATAGACAATTCTCCTTACTGAATCTTTAATACATCGGGATCATCAACATAACCCATCCTTAACTGCAACCTTTCCTCTCAACATGACCGCTCCACAACTTAATCTTCCTCAAAGAGTTGCATCCGTTCTTATAGATGACATACTCTATGTATGAAGAAGAACCTTAGGAGTGGATTTAGATTTAAACAACAGAGTCGACCTTGGGATTAACCACATAGGGGACGAATATCTAAGTTGTCCACAAAACTCCACCACCATAAGTCCGACAGTCCTTATCCTTATTTGGCATAAGCTGTTCTCGACACTTACAGGGTTTCGTATGAACAACTAATTCGTAACGACATTGCATTCTGAAATTTCCAAAACGAGGAAACACTTCATTACCATTCAAACCTTACATTACTGACAAAAGTTGCACAACCAGATCACGATGCTACGGAGATTACCGACACACGTCGTTACTCCTTAATCTTATAGAAAGACTTAGCACAGATATAACTTAATGGATCAGGGTTCTTCTTCGTTGGCTTGGGTCATTACAAAGAGTCGTTGCCCTTGGCCTGAAGACCCCATAGGCGCTTTGCCTTTATTATGAGTCATAGACTGCTCAGGAGTAGGTACCACTGGCCTTGGGTTCTGCCCACCTCCAACATTTGACGCCTGATAAGACTGCATCGGTCCCTGACCCTTTAGTTGCAGTATGTTTTTATGTGGCCTTCTCTTCCACAATTATGACATACTCTCTTGTCCTTTTGGCAATTAAAATTTGTTATGCCCAACTTCACCACAGTTGTAGCACTGAATTACTCCGCTGCTCCAACCTGAGCCTCTGGCAGAGTCAGACTGATTTGTCTCGGTCTTAGCACGACCAGACTTTTTAAACTTGGTAGGCGATGTCGGTCGTTTGAATGAACCAACCTGGCGATCCTATTGCCCACCCTTTCCCTTAACTTGCTTTTCCCGCTTAAGGGCAGACTCCTCCAGTGTGACTTCTGTCTTGAAGGCTGCATCCACATATTGTTCTAATGTAGAACAACCATGACGCAACATTAGAGGCTTGCTCCTCGGTTGTCACCTCAGGTCCAGCGTACTACATCAAGTGATTGAACTTAGCTGCGAGCTCAGTCACCTTTAACCCATCAGTCTGTGGGTACAGAAATTCCTTATGCTTCTCCTCCCTCATAACTCGGGAAAAGAAAAGATCGGTCATCTTGGTTTTGAACATGCTCCAATTCAGCTCGGGATGATCAGCCAGACCGGTGCTCTCCCACCATTCGCTAGCCACATCCTTGAGTTGAAGAGAGGCGATGTGCACTTTCCCAGCCTTAGTGCAATTAATGTTCCGGAGCAACCGTTCCATATGCGAGAACTAATATGTCACCCTGACTGGTTCTCCAGTACCGTCATAGCTGTCGGGCCTCATTGAACTCACGGCTTTTAACGCTTGTCCGTAAGTTCCTCTGTCCCTAACAACATCGATCCGAGGTACTTGCTCCACTGACTCCTCGACTTCAGGAATAGTCTGAGGAACTGGACCACCTTGTGCTTGTGGTGCAACTGGTCGCATAACATCTGTGATTGCCTGCATGACAATTCCTCGAATTGCCTCCACTGCTGCAACATCAAACAATATCGGAGCTTTGGCATATGCTTGGCCATTGCCTCCCTGGTTATTGTTAAAGACAGACTCACGTTCTCATGTTAGGTCTGCAGCATTCCTCGCATTTGGTCTGGGGTCAATACTCGGCCCAACACCAGCACGGATAACGTTCCTTGTGTTCACCATCTGTTTACCGATCAAATTCCAAGGATTTTATCACATTAGTATCATTCTGATATACTTATTGTAATAAAATCAACTTAGAATAGATCAACTTGGTAATTTCTATTGATGAACTCAAACCGAGTTACTAGGTTCTACAACCTTAACTCAAAACGAGAGAACTAAGAATTCAAGCCTTATTGGGTATGGCGAAACCACCTTGGCTTCTCCCGGTTCCTCAGAAGAGAACAGAATGCACCCATATCTTACGGGGCAACAAGGAAGGAATCAGTCTTTCTAGATATAGAAGCAAACTTACTATATCAGACCATATAGAAGACAGGACTATGAACGGTGTTTTCAAATTCTTTTCACTTTAAAAATTCAGAGTTCTTTGAAAACACTTTTCAATTAAAACGAGTAAATGGTTTTCAAATACCCAACCCGTTTTAAAAAAAAAACTTTTAGCTTTGATACCACAACTGTAACACCCCCAAAACTTAACCCTTTTGGAAAGGTATTACCGCCAGTGACCCCAGTGTTCCTTACCGAGATCACCCAATGCTTTACCGTTTAAATACAATTCAAGAAATATAATGATACAAAATGATAACCTTATTTATATAAAACATGAGTCCCGGGATTACATCTCAATCCCGAATAGGACAAACACAGAGTTTAATTAAATTACAGCGGAAGTCTTAAACAAAGTATAGCGGAAGTCTTATAAAATATGTTACAAACAAGGATCTTGACCACAATGGTCATCTCCCAAGAATCTCAACCTGATTAAAAGAAATTATTTAACAACGTCGAAAAACCACCGTCGATTCCATAATCCTTCTAGTCTTTTCATCTACACTCTATCTGATGTGCCGAATCGAACGGATGACACCAGTCCACATGCAGAGAACAAAGTTCGTGGGTTAGTCTACTTGAATAGACTAGCAAGAGTAAAAAGCAGACTGGTTCGAAGCTGATTGAGATGCTTCGGCTCACAACCAACCTTACCGCTTACAGCGAATCTAGATTGGAAAGAGAACGTACTACATTCAAGTCTGGATCTTACAGAACCACATAACGATGATTTAAAAACTGACTAAGATATTTCGGTTCACGACCAACCTCATCGCTTACAGCGAATCCAGATTGGAAAGAGAACGTACTCTGATCAAAGTCAAGACGAGCTTTCCTAGCTGCACTATTTACTTAGATGCACTACTCGCCAAACGTTTATTAATTATGTGCACTCGGGCACATATCTTATTTAATTATAAAACACACATTACTGGAATATATTAATATTATTAAGCGCGGCACAAAGTTTAAATCACATGGTGACAATTATGTCCACCCAAATTAATACAACACACAAACACACACACACACACACGCACACACGAGGCTTAATATTATTCCGAGAACAACGGAAGTTATTGTTACACAGGGTGATCTTATGTTCACCCAGATTGCACTGCCACAACGCTTACACTTTAATTTATAGGGTGACAGTTACGTCCACCCCAATTGCACTAGCTAGGTGCTTAATACACATGACTGCTATTAAGCTCATCCACTGGCGCTAGCAAGGCGCTTAAACACTTCAGATCCTTAAAGGTGGATAAGAAGCATAGGTCATGACCCTTAAATTATTATTCGGAAATTATCCCGAGGAATATTACGATTTAAAGAAACGACAAATCCTTACTAGGATCAGCGTTCCTACGAACATTAAGTTATAAAGAAACGACTAATCCTTACTTGGATTAGTTTTCCTATTAACCCACATGCTATTCTAGCATTAAGATTAATTTCACAACAATACCATCACGGTAATTATCACATATGATAGCGTTGTTCTAACAGATATACAACCTATTATATGATTTTCCAAAACAGTTTATAAAACCAATTCCAGACAAACACAATAATCATTCCAAATTAATTACTCAGATAAACAGCTGATAATTAATGTAAATATGGAACGATGAGCAAGAGCGAACCGCCACTTGCCTTAGTCCGCAAATCTGGAACAAAGCAGAGACAACGGGATTCCGGGCTCGACACAGGTATATCTCCGATAGCACAACGACCTTCGAGTCGACCCATAAGGAAACCCTAAGTTAGATCCGACATAAACTAGTACGAATCTAAGGAAAGACGAAAGAAATCGAAAGAAACGAGTCCATAACGACGACCACCAAGACCAAGCCACAAAGGGGCTTCTGGCCACTAGCGGCGGTCGCCGTGTTCATCACGGCGGTCGCCGCCACGAACACGGCGGTCGCCGTGAAGAACGGCGGCCAACAGAACGGTGAGAAAACTCACCAATACACACACAAGGGTCACTCCTTTGGCCTGACTTTGGGTTCAGACCTCCACTAAGCTTCCAAAGGGACCTCTAGGCTACAGGAAAACACACCAAACAACACCGGCGATTGCTCCAAAGAACTCCGGCGAGGGCAAGCTTTTCCGGCGAGACAAATTCTGAGATTGAGCTTCTAGCTTGAATCCGACCCCCAAGCCTCTCCTTTTATAGCCACAGATCGAGGGAGCACAATGATGGCCTAAATGGAGGCGTGGCAGGGCTAGTTCGGCGTCGTCAGACGTTCGCCTGCGACCTTCGGGCAAGGACCTCCGGACAACAACAACGGCGGGCACCGTCATAAATGCGGCGGGCACCGTCATAAATGCGGCGGGCGCCGCCATCAATGCGGCGGGCGCCGCCATCAATGCGGCGGGCGCCGCCATAGGCATGGCGTCCCCAGCTAGGAGAAGACCCGACTGCTCCTCGAGCCTTGCGACGGCGGGCGCCGCCATACCCACGGCGGGCGCTGCCACCCTGGCTTCGCCGCCTCAGCTCTTAGATGAAAATGATGTTAACCCGGGATAAAATTATCGTACGCGAATGAGTAATTAACATCCAAAGTACGTCGTCTGTATTTTATTTCACTGAGAAAAATAATACAGAGATATAGCACATTACAGAATGTCTTAAACTCTCTGTATTAAATCCGACGTACAAAACAGGTGTTCGGGAAAATTCCAAAAATTCCCAAAATAACCTACAAAAATATGGGGTATCACAAAGACGGATACGGTGGTGACCACTAATTGAACCCTGAAGGCGGATCAACATAGAAGGACTGAGCAGCGGGATTGTATTGCGGGTTTGATGGTCTAGAGCCCAATAGACCTGGACCATTGTTGTTGTGACCTGACCAGGATTGTTGAGGCATCGGATTGTTCCAGGACGGAGACCACAAATTCAACCACGGCGGGTACTGGTTCCATTGATTGTTGCGACCATCGCCTCGTCCGCGACCGCGACCATGACGACCACTGCGAGCACCGCCGCGGTAAGGGTGTTGTTGCGGGGGTTGGCTTGCTGGAGGGGTGGGTGGCGTCTTGTGATACCCTGTAATTCTGTAAGGATTATTTTGGGAATTTTTGGAATTTTCCCGAACACCCGTTTAGTACGTCAGATTTAATTCAGAAAGTTGGAGGCATTCTGTAATGCGCTCTGTATCTGTAATATTTTTCTCAGTGAAATAAAATACAGACGATGTGCTTTGGATGTTAATTACTCGTTCGCATACGATAATTTTTATCCCGGGTTAATGTCATGATCGTTCAAAGCTGAACGAGCGGGAAAAGCTGGTCACGGCAACCGCCGTACAGTCACGGCGACCGCCGTCATGGAACCCAAGAAGAGCGACCGCCGTACAGTCACGACGACCGCCGTCGTGGAACCCAAGAAGAGCGACCGCCGTGGGTATGACGGCGCCCGCCGTCGCAAGGCTCGAGGAGCCGACGAGTCTCCTCCTAGCTGGGGACGCCAGGTCTATGGCGGCGCCCGCCGCATTGATGACGGCGCCCGCCGCATTTATTACGGCGCCCGCCGTCGTTGTTGTCTGGAGGTTTTTGCCCGATGATCGCCGGAGTCGTCTGACGATCGCCATTGTAGCCCTCCACGTCGCCTTCCTAGCCATCATTATGCTCCCTGGCACTTGGCTATAAATAGAGAAGGTTTGGGATCGGTTTCCACACAAAATCAGACGCTTCAATCCCTCAAAATTGTCTCGCCGGAGTTTGGTGCCCTCGCCGGAAATTCTGAAGCTTTTGCCGGTATCGTTTAGTGGTGTTTCCAGCAACCCTTGTGAAGCCTTTTGGTTGCCTTTGGAGGTTGGAACCCAGTCAAGGCAAAGAGGGGACGAAACGCGCATCATTTGGGTGAGTTTTTCTCTCGTCTGTCGTCGGAGTTCTTCACGGCGACCGCCGTGTTCTTTACGGCTCCCGCCGTGATGAGAACGGCGACCGCCGCCAGTGCCCAGAATGCCGTCGTGGCTTTGGCTTGGTTGGTTGTCGTCGTGGCGTCGTTTCTTTCGGGTTCTTTCGTCTTTCCATAGATTCGTACTAGTTTATGTCGGATCTAACTTAGGGTTTCCTTATGGGTCGACTCGAAGGTCGTTGTGCTGTCGGAGCTATACCTGTGTCGAGCCCGGAATCCCGTTGTCTCTGCTTTGTTCCAGATCTGCGGACTAAGGCAAGTGGCGGTTCGCTCTCGCTCATCATTCCATATTTACATTAATTATCAGTTGTTTATCTGAGTAATTAATTTGGAATGATTACTGCGTTTATCTGGAAATGGTTTTATAAACTGTTTTGGAAACTGTAATAATGACATTATCATAGGTTGTATATCTGTTACAACAACGCTATCGTATGTGATAATTACCGTGATGGTATTGTTGTGAAATTAATCTTAATGCTAGAATATCATGTGGGTTAATAGGAAAACTAATCCAAGTAAGGATTAGTTGTTTCTATTATCTCTATGTTTAAGTTAATTGCCTGGATGGCTTTAATGTGAATAATTGCTGTGTTAGACTGTTTAGTCAACACGAATGTGCGTAGGAACGCTAATCCAAGTAAGGATTAGTCGTTTCTTTATAATTTAATATTCGTGGGAACGCTAATCCAAGTAAGGATTTGTCGTTTCTTTAAATCATAATATTCCTCGGATTATTCCGAATAATTTAAGGGTCATGACCTATGCTTCTTATCCATATGTAAGGATCTGAAGTGTTTAAGCGTCTTGCTAGCGCCGGTGGATGAGCTTAATAGCAGTCCTGTGTATTAAGCACTTAGCTAGTGCAATTGGGGTGGATGTAACTGTCACCCTATAAATTAAAGTATAAGCATTGTGGCAGTGCAATCAGGGTGAACGTAAGGTCACCCGGTGTAATAATAACTTCCGTGTTCTCGGAATAATATTAGAAGCCTCAACAGTGTGTGTGTGTGTATGTGTGTTGTAATTTAATAAGATAAGTGCAGTTAAGCACATAATTAAAGTGTAAGCACTGTAATAGTGCAATCAGGATGAACGTAAGGTCACCCGGTGTAATATTAACGCCGTTGTTACTCGGCATAATAAGGTTAAGTCCCACGTGTGTGTTGTGTGTGTTTTAATTGGGTCGACATGATTGTCACCCTGTGATTTAAGCCTTGTTGTCGCTCTTAATAACATTAACATGTTTCAGTAATGTGTGTTTTGTAATTAAATAAGATATGTGCCCGAGTGCACATGATTAATAAACCCATGACGAGTAGTGCATCTAAGTAAATAGTGCAGCTAGGAAAGCTCGTCTCGACTTTGATCATAGTACGTTCTCTTTCCGATCTGGATTCGCTGTATGCGATGAGGTTGGTCGTGAACTGAAGCATCTCAGTCAACTTTTAAAATCATTGTTGTATGATTCTTTAAACATTCCAGATTTGTCATATTTCCTTAAAGACTCAATCTCTTGGAGTCTCTTTTCGAGTTGATTTCTGTGAAGATTCAGTCTTCCAGAATCTTCTCTTGTGCATACCTCTTGTTGTTATTCCGTGAAAGTGTCGGGTTATGTATCGTCCCTTCGGTTATTATTCGAGGGACAATGATAGTAAACGGTTTCGATCACTCGAACTACTCTGCTTTTTACCCTTGCTAGTCTACTTAAGTAGACTAACCCACAAACTTTGTTCTCCGCATGTTGGCTGGTGTCATCCGTTCGATTCGGCACATCAGATAGAGTGTAGATGAGAAGACTAGAAGGACTATGGAGTCGAAGGTGGTTTTCCGACGTTTTTATTAATTTCTTTTAATCAGGTTGAGATTCTTGGGACATGACCATTGCGGTCAAGATCCTTGTTTATATATTTTATAAGACTTCCGCTGTACCTTGTTTAAGATTTCCGTTGTAATTTATTTAAACTCTGTGTTTGTCCTATTCGGGATTGGGATGTAATCCCGGGACTCGTGTTTTATATGAATAAGGTTATCATTTTGTATCATTGTATTTCATGATTTGTATTTAAACGGTAAAGCCTTGGGTGATCTCGGTAAGGAACACTGGGGTCACTGGCGGTAATACCTTTCCAAAAGGGTTAAGTTTTGGGGGTGTTACACGTCTGTTGAATGGACGGCGGAGCAGGCTGTTGTTGAGAAGTAGTACCGACTAGAGCAGTGTCGGAGGTGGGAGTGGACTTGGTATTTTCACACCTCGATTCTTCCAATTGTAGCATGGAACGGACTTGCTGAAAATTGGGGAAAGGTTGCTAATGGGGAATGATTGCAGCAAGGGTAGCGAAGTCATCGTGGAGGCCTCGGATGGTTTGGAGGACGAGTGTCTCATCACTAACAGCCTGATCAACATCAGCGAGCCCATCGGCCAAAGTTTTCAAGCGGTGGCAGTAGTCGGATATGGAGGATGAGCCTTGAACAACATTTCTGAATTGGGCTTCGAGATGGATGGCACGAGATTTCTTGTTATCCTGAAACAAGTTCTCGATGGCAATCCAGATATCGCGAGCAGAGGGGTCGGTCTTCATTACTATTTCAAAGATGTTCTCCTTGATAGATCCGTATATCCAGGACAACACAAGAAAATCGAGACGTTGATAGTCGTCGTCAATAGGGGAGGGAGGAGGTGTGCCGTCAATGTGTTTCTTTAGGCCAAGCTCGCCTACAGTAACAAGAAAGAGCTCTCGCCACTTATTGTAGTTTGGGGTCTGAGTTTCAAGGAGAAGGGGGGCATGAGTTTTGATTGAGGTAACATGAAAGGCCACGTGATTTTGTGAGGAGTTGACAGAGGAGGAAGAATTGGAAGTGGGGGGAGTGGGCGAGAGATTGCCATCACTCCTGGTATTGGAGGTGTGAGGATCAACCATTGGATTAGGAAGAGTGTTGTGTTTGAGTTATGTTGTGGTTGTTGATACCATGTAGAATGATAAGAATCCCTTTAAGGGTTGCCATTGTATTATGAGCCCTATATATAGGAGGTTACAAGATACAATCAGGTGAGATATTCAAGGAATATATAACAACAGAATATATAAATATTAATTATTCTAACACTCTATCAACGTCATCCCTTTCAAACATTGTCATACTCTTACGATGAGAATTACCTGAAATAGGGGATCTTGTCTTTAGCGATTTGAACCCTCCGGCACCGTAGAAGGAGGAAGTGAATTGGGCGCGAGTAGTTATGCGAGATAACTCAATTGACAAGAACGATTCACCAGCGAGCGAGTTTTGTTTAAAGATGGAGGGTTGCTTGGAGAAGGAGGAAGGAGACGGTACTATTCAGGATTTCCATGGAAAGAAATTGGGATTAGGGTAAGAGCATCAAGGAAGATGACTTACATGCAATTTACCAAAAATGCCCCTGTTTTAAGAAAAAAATTAAAGACACGGGTTAGATCTCAACCGTTGGATGAAGTACATCAAGCACTCAAAATTGATCCTCATTTTACACCCTAAGTGTTGTCCGCATTTGATCCCTAACTCCATTGCTAAATATATAATTGATATTTAACAATATCCATCTAAGACACGAAGACATATGCTTTTCTTTATATACTAAAGCAGAAGCCTAATTCTTATGTGTCGGCCTTATGTTCGTCACCACATTTAATTCGCCTACGTGTCGGCCTTTGAGATGTGCCATATCATCAGACGCATCATCCGCCACGTCATGTTGTCTTATCTTATTGATTATTTCTTCCTATTTCTCTATAAAAAAAATTATCATATTATTTCGTATTCAAAATAATAAATCCAATTTTTTTAATAAAATTATTTGTGATTTAAGAACTAATAAATTCGAATCTTTTGGTAATTTTGAATAACATTCCTTATACTTTTAGTTATCTTTAGGTATAAGATATAAACACGATATCTATGTGAACAATCTATATTTACCATAACTATTTAAAACTAAATAATGTTGACAATATCTTCTAACATGTTCTAAATGTATTGTCAATTTCTTAAACCTAGCTCCATATTCTAATCTAAGATTAATAATTTTATATAATTATATATTTTCCCTTGCACATACCTTCTTTTTTTATTTATCATCAATCTAATCCTATAATCTATAACCATAAAAATTACCATATAAAAAAATTGTCAGGATTCTATCTAATCATCGGTTACCTTTCTTTTGGAGATAATCTATATCTATTTTTTTGGTAAAATATCTAATGATCCGATTAGTACTACCATGAACAAACTAGGTTGTAGAGGCTTTTTAGTTCGCTATTTTTTCGGTAAAATATCTAATCTACTATATAATTACTAAAGCAGAATACTGACTGCGCCACGTGGCGTCCGCAGAATGAGCCCGAAATTTACGCTGTCACGTGGAGCCTTTGTATTCAATTTGTCACGTGTAGCCCTTATATTTTTTCGACAGATATGTCAAAAAACTAATAAAATCAAACAAAATAAAATTACTACCTATAATAGCCGGATTTGCATACGCTTCCCAATTATTTTGTTCTACTTTTTTCCATAAATATTTTTAAAATATAATTTTACCTTTTAAAATATGAAAATATATAACAAGTATTTAATCATTTCCTAATATGAAGGGATCAAATAAATCGCACAATTTTCCTTACTTAGATTATGAAAGAATCAAATAAATCGCACAATTTTCTTCCATAAATACTTTGAAGATATAATTTACATTTTTAAGCATCTAAATAATAATCCGATAAACAAATTCCGTGATAAATCAATTCGTGCATGGCACGAGTATTAAACTAGTAAAATAACTATTTGTATAACTTTCCGGTTAGCTATCTCTACGAACACAAATCTTACAATTTCTTTAGCTATCTAGATGATCTATATCTTTCATATTTTTTGGTTAAAAAAAAAAGATAATCTATATGTATCTTTCTGTTGTTTTGTATATCTCAAAGCTCCCTTTATTTAAACTATCTCTATATATACACTTATTTCACTCTAATTTATACTCTTATTATATTGCTCTCTAAAAACCTCTTCTTTTCCCTGCAAAGGTTATACAATTATATCCTTTCTTAATTGCATGTTAACTATTTAGTTACTAATAGCTTATAGCTTGTTATATTCTTACAGAGAACAATGACTGAAAATTTACACTACATTGAAGATCTCGAGTTAAAGACTAATGTCACTTGAAAGATAGGAGTTTGTGTGTTGCATATGTGAAATAGAACTCTATATAATAATATGGATGTTATCATTGGTAACGAAAATGTTTTGTTTGATGACAATGTAAACAACTTTTTAAAATTTTGTTTTTATAAAGGCATTCACTTCTTTTTCTCTTCATATATTAACACAATTTTTGTATGTTTTACAAGGTATTAAACTTTAGGGTTTTATGCAAAAATCAGTGTTCATTAAAATTTTCACCATAACTCATATGGTGTATACCTAACATTCAATTTTGGTTTGGACAATAGTGGTACTTATTATTATTGTCGTATTTCCCTTAATATGTCTTTTTTCAGGACTACTAAAGTGCAACAAATTGATCACCTCTCATTACCACGAAACGTATTCGATTTCGTGAATTTTGTGTTATATTAAAGCATTCCATTAAAGACATATATTTGGTTGATAAGGGTATTTTACATTATTGTCCTTTGATTTTTAACTATTCATGCCGCATCGATCTAGCTTCGTTCATCATTTGATCAGTAAATATGCACGTATTTTGGTAATTACGAATACTGATATATGATTATAGATCGACTAGATGATTTGTCACGCATGCTTCTATGTGAAGTTACAATGATTCTTCTCAAACATTACTTACAAAAAAACCATATTGTGATGAGGCTTTGCCATCCGTGAAATTACAATGATTCTTCTCTACGTACATATACTTTTTTTTATTATACATCGTATATTGTTTTTTTACAGATGTTATAGGCAGTTTGAGAGTCATTGATTGTTTTAAAACTTATAAAATTGGTGAAAGAAGGAAAAACATAAAAAAAATTGATATTCAATTTCAAGACATTCGATATTTACAAACCTAAATCTTTTTATTTATATTATATGCAAATTTGTTGTTATAGCTGTATAATATATATTACTAACGTTTGAAAAATTATGAATATCATAGGAATGATGTCATAAGTTATACTCTATGGGATTGTGGTAGCAGAACTTTGTACCACTTGAAGATTTGAAAAAGAAACAATTGAACTCCACGAAAAGAACATGATTATAACCTCAATCTAACGATCTTCCTTTAATTTGATGATCTGCAATCAAAGAACACGTCAACGGGAGGGCTGAATCTCCCTTAAAGCCCCTCCGATGCTCAAGACAGTTCAAAAACTCTTAGGTTTTCAGTGGAGGCAGCCACAAGCGTAGAATCAATGTAAATTAGAAAAGAAAGATAGGGTTTGGAAAATAATATATACCTCTTAATTATAGAAATTAATTAATTGACCCATTATCTTTAATGGGTCTCATCATCATTCCATCTTAATATGAAGCTGAAAATTATTTAATATATGAAATAATTTACCTCTTAAAATATACCCAATAATTTATCCCATCTCATTGCCCCTCAGGTTCTCGACCGCTTGGACTGGGGCGCACACGACATGGGCGAAAATCGCACATGCAATTGTTTAATTTTTTTGGTTGAGGGCACCACACGGCCTATGCGAAAAAACGCACGGTCGTGCAGTAGGTGATTTTCCTAGAAATTTTATTCTTGAATTTATGCCCAATGTCGAGGGCACCGCACGATCTATACAAAAAAACGCACGACCGTGCTGTCAGTGATTTCACGAGAAATTTAATTCTTGATTTTTTGCCTAATGTCGAGGGCACCGCACGGCCCGTGCGATGAAATATACGGTCGTGCGGTCAGTGATTTTCCAAGAAATTTAATTCTTGATTTCTGCCTAATGCCGAGAGCACACGGCCTGTGCGATGAAATGCATGGTCGTGCGGTTCTGGGCTTTCCCGAATGCTCTCTTTGCTCCTGATATTCGAAGAGATAGGTGTAATTGCACCTTGTGACTAGTCGATTTATGCAACTTGTGCAATAATGCCTTATGGCTAGTCCATTTATGCAACTTGTGCAGTTATGTCTCATAGCTAGTCAATTTATGCAACATGTGCATTTATGCCTCATGGCTAGTCACTTTATGCAACATGTACAATTATGCTTCATGACTAGTAAATTTATGCAACCTTTGCAGTTATGCCTCATGGCTAGTCAATTTATGCAACCGGTGTAGTTATGACTCATGGCTAGTCAATTTATGCAACCTGTGCAGCTACGCCTCATGGCTAGTCAATTTATGCAACCTGTGCAATTATGCCTTTCGGCTAGTTAGAACTTCAGCAACCTGTGTTGTTTCGCCCTTGGGCTAGTTCGATTTGTGCAACCTATGTTACTATGCCCTCAGGCTAGTCGGAACTCCAGCAACCTGTGCACTAACAAATCAAGCATTTATAACTCCGTTTTAAGTTTGAATTTAGATGATATGGTTGGGATGAAGGGTTTATATAAGAGTTTGTGGGGTGAGATTCAGGGGATTATTTTATTACTTCGATTATATATTTTTGGGAAATTCCTATTGGTGCCCCTGATTTTAGGGTTATTCATGTTGGTGTCTCATGATTATGTTTTTTTCAGTTGGTACCCCTAAGGTTTTGGTTAGTTCGTTTTGTAATCTAAATTTTTCATATCCGTATCATTTCGGTTCGAATTGATCAAATCGAAGATCATCATTATGTTTATTGACCTCAACTTAGTAGGATTCGACTCTTAAAACAATCAAATCCATACTCGAACCATTCTAATTTGAATTGTTAAGGTCAGAAACAGGTTGTTGCTTCAGAATTCAAATCGACATGGTTCGGACATGGATTTGGGTATTTTAGGAGTCAAATCATACTAATTTGAGGGCGAGGAACACAATGGTAGACTTGGATTTAATCAATTTGAACTGGAATGGTACAAATATGAAAAAGTTTGATTACGAAACAAACAAATTCAAACCTTAGGGGCACCAACCGAAAAAACATAATCGTGGAACACCAACAAAAATTACCCTAAACTCAGGGACACCAACATAAATTTCCCTATATTTTTTACATCTTAACTTGCATTCTCGGTAATGGTTTACAAGTTGATGTGTTAGTGAAGGAACGTGTATATATAACATATACGTACATAATCAATAACATGGCCATGATAAGTATTTTTGTTTTGTAAGAGTTGTATGGTGTCACAGTGGTATTGTGTACATAAATATTACGTGAAACTGTTTAGTATATCTGTTTATATATTTTATCTTTTAAAGAGAAACGGAAACGATAGTCCTCCAAATATTATTCAAATTTTAAGTGTTTTTAGAAATGATTTATCTGAACAGTTTGCAAAAATGTATAAGTTCATTGATCACATCATTGTCATAAAAGAGGTAAATATAAGTTTAGTTTATTAAAATATCAACTTTATGATCATGATGTCTATTCAATGTAACCGTAGCTTCTTTGTTGACATGCAACTATTGCTACTATTGAGGATATTCATGGTTGATTTTGCAACTCATGTAATGAGTGCAAAAGGGGGGTTGATCTTAGAGGAGACAAGTTTTGGTGCAAAAACTGTAAATGGGATGTGAAATAGGTCACTCTTAGATAAATTTCCAACATTCACTTTATATCTTCTTTTTACAGTAATAATATAATTTATACATTAGACTTTATTTTTATTTTTTTACATTAATTCTATAATTCATACAATTTTGTCTTACAGGTATAAAGTTCGAGTTCGAGTTAATAATGCTTAAGCATTTACGTCTTTCATGATTTGAGAGATGTTTTACAATTTGTGAATAATTCATGCATTATCCATTTTAAACTTGATGAATGAGGTTAGTTTTATTTAAATTTTCTACTATTTTTTTAAATAAAAAATAGTATTTATTAAATAAACTCTTCACAACACTAACGAGTAGATATAATATATATATATATATATATATATATATATATATATATATATATATATATATATATAGCATGCACATATTATATCTATATTTGTAGTATTTAGATGGTTCGGTAATCGCATAATTAAATTGATTATATCATTTTCCTCATTATTTTTTATACAACATTCTATGCATGCTCGATCTTTTCATGTTGTTATTATTCATTAGATGTATTTTCATCATTGTTTGTTGCTGTTATAGGATGACGATGTCAATTCCATACCAATCGCCTTTCAAGTGTTAGTGGGAAATACATATGTGTTTTACATTAATGTCGACCAATATAAGTCTGATCACCCCAATTCAAATTTTATTGTCTCGAAAATGTCACGTGACGAATCAATAATGACATAATTTAGAAAATTGATATCTAATGGACAGGTACACATAACAAATATTATTTATTTATTTACTATAATATATTCATAATCCTATAGATTATAACTATTATGACATCTTATACCAATTAATCTTATAGAGTGAACTACAATCCTTATTTTCATCCGAGAAGGAGCAATCCTCATCTTCATACGAGAAGGAACAATCCTCATCTTCATACGATCGAGAAGGGAACAAGAATATCGCCTCTAATCAATTAACTCTATTACACCAACAAAGAGAATTCACGATGTCATTGAAATTGACGATGAAGACAAATATGAAGGAGAAGAAGTTGGACAATATTATACACCAAATTAGAAGATTGAATTACGCAAAGTAAAGATAGAGAAGGAATGCTAGATATTTATAATATTTATAATATATTATTTATTTCTATCATTTGAATATCTCCATTGTAATAATTTGACAATTCATCTATTATGTCATTTGATAGTTTTGTATTTTTATATTTAATATAGCAATGAATTTGGCATATATATATATATTATATATTTATATTTGGGAGTTCTGTTGTTGTATAGACAATAAATAGTAATATCAATTTGGATGGCGTATTTGCATAGAGGATAATCTTAACTTTAATCTTGTAGATCATTATAATAACCGAATTGAAAATTACATTAAACATATTTATAATAAGATATAAGAAGTAAATAATAAAATTATAATAAGGGGGCGTTTGGTATCCATATCCTGATATCAGGTATGGATATGACACATATCCATATCTTGTGTTTGGTATATCAGTATATGGATATCATCAACTGATATCTTTGATATACTAATTTTCAACACTTCCACTTCTCATCTGTTTCTAAAAAAATGCTCTTTCTATCTTCCATTTTCTTCCTTCTCCTCCATAATGCCATAGTTGCTTCTCCAAGCTCTTCACGCTCGCTCGGGGAAAATTAGTCGGATCTTCAACACGTTGTCGTCGAGTTCGTCTCTCCCTAATTCAATCTCAACTTTAGCTTTTTCTTCAAGGTAAAAATTCCTTACTCTTTAGATCTAGGGTTTACTTGTTAATTTTTGGTTTAAATCTGTTGTTCGTACATGTAAAATTAACAACGAGATTTAGGTATTGCTGGCTGCTGCTTGTTTATTAATCTGAATTTTATTCGTTTGTGCATTGTTGTTCGTTTGTGCGGTGTTTTGCTGTATGTTAGATGCAAATTTGATATTTGTTAGATGCAAATTTGATATTTGTTAGATGCAAAAAGCTGCGTATTCCGTCCAACTGTTGTTGAGTTTAATTAATTTGTTACATAGAAAGGCTGTGTATTCCGTCCAAGCTGTGTATTTGTTTCCATTTTATAATTATTTTGCTTATTGTTTAGCTTAATTAATTTGTTGAATTTGTATAGGTTTGTATACATAGTTGTTTATTGGTTTGGCTTCTATAGTTTGGTTCATGTGTTGCTTCATATGTTTAGCTTAATTAATTTGTTGAATTCGTATAGGCTTGTTTCCATTTAATTTTGTATTGTCTTTAAATATATTTATTTTGCTTATTGTTTAGCTTAATTAATTTGTTGAATTTGTATAGGTTTGTATACATAGTTGTTTATTGGTTTGGCTTCTATAGTTTGGTTCATGTGTTGCTTCATATGTTTAGCTTAATTAATTTGTTGAATTCGTATAGGCTTGTTTCCATTTAATTTTGTATTGTCTTTAAATATATTTAATTTGTGTGTGATAAATGTAGGTAATTTGTATATAGATTACTTTGTTTATAATTTTGTTGTTTGTGCTAAGTAATGATTTTTTTATAGAAATGGATCCATGTGAGCTTGATTCAATAAGGAGAAAGAAGGAAAAACAAGAACTCATGCAACTAACAATTGTACTCGTCATGAAATTGATTGTCATTGTTACAACAATGATTCGTGAACAAGTTTATCAAATTAAAGAGGTTCCAATGCAAGCTAGGGATAAGACATGTCATAAATTAGCCAATTTAAGTAGATTTATTAGAGAAAGTGATGTTATATGTAAGAATGAACTTCGCGTTAACATACATACTTTTGGAGTGCTTTGTGAAATGGTCCAAAATATTGGAGAACTGCAAAGAACAAAAAATATGGAGGTGGAGGAAATGGTTCCAATGTTTCTATTTATGTTGGCTCATCACAAAAAAATAGGTCTATAGCGAATTATTTTTTAAGAAATGGAGAGAGTGTAAGTCGACAATTCAACCTATGTATTCGTGCGGTTTTAAAGTTGCATCATCACTTGCTCAAAAAGCCTACACCTATACCCGAAGATTATGAAGATAGTAGATGGAAATATTTCAAGGTATCATAATCCTTATACTTGAATTGCTAATAAACTTAAACAATGTAGTTTTTTTTGTCAATAATCACTTGTTCTTCCTTGTTTTGTAGAGGTGCCTAGGAGCTTTAGATGGAACTTTCATTATTGTTCATGTGTCAAATATCGATAGATCAAGATACCGAACCAGAAAAAGTGCCCTTTCTATTAATGTATTAGGTGCTTGTACACCTAATATGGAGTTCATATATATATTGCCTGGTTGGAAAGGATCCGCACATGATGGTCGTGTTCTTCGTGATGCTATTTCTAGACCAAATGGTTTTAAGGTCCCAAAAGGTAATCATAAAAAATGCTTTCGTTTAGCTAAATGACTTTAACATGAAGATAAATTAATTAATTTTGTTTACTATGTCAAGGATGTTATTACTTGGTCAATGTTGGATACCCGAATTGTGAGGGGTTCTTAGCTCGGTATAGAGGTCATTCTTATCACCTAAAAGAATGGGGGGATAAACAACCAGAAAATCCCGAGGAGTATTTCAACATGAAACATGCCAAGGCTAGGAATGTCATAGAGAGGTGTTTTGGTCTTTTAAAAGGGAGATGGGATATTCTTCAGAGTCCTTCATTCTTCCCAATTCGAACTCAAGGTCGGATAGTTAGTGTGCGTGCATTGTTGCAAAACCTTATCCGCAAGTACATGCCAAGTGATATTGGGGTGGACCTTGATATCGAGGAAGAGGAAGAACACGAGGAGGAAGAAGAGGACGAGCTCGATGAGGAGGAGGATGCACCAATTGAGTACATCACTCAAGTTTATACATCAGATGCTTGGAATAACTTCATAAATTCCATAGCTCATACATCATTTAACAATTGGAGATCTAGCTCTAGTTGATTTGTGTTTGCAAATTTATTACATTTTCTTGTGATTTGGACATCTTGTACTAGTTTATGAGTGTTTGTAACACTGTTTTCTTTCATTATGATTGAACTAGGTGTATTTGTTCTGGTGAAAGTTTTGTGATTGGATTTATACTTCTTTATGTGATCTATATGAAGCTTTTAATTTGTTTAGGATGAATGATTCAAGTCAAGTCGTTGGACATGAGAAGAACAAGAGGAAGTGTAGTCATTTAGAGGAGGAGATAATGTTGGATTTCGTATTGGAGCTAAAAGTTGATCCTCGATGGAAGTGTGAGGGTGGTTTTAAGAATGGTTTTTTTTCTGTGTTTGGAGGAAAAACTAAGAAATAAGCTTTCATCGTGTGGGTTGAAGGCTTCACAAATTGAATCAAAGATAAATTTTTTGAAGGAGAAATATATTGTCATCCATGATATGCTCAAGTTATCGGGATTCCAATGGGATGACAAATTCAAGATGATTCAATGTGAGAAACAAGCTTTTGATGACTTTTGTGTGGTATTTGCTTGATCTCATTGTCCACATAATTTTAGATTTAGTTTATTTACTTGATTGCCAATTTAGCCTATTGCATTTTCACTATGTAACTTATATTATATGTTATTTTTTCAGCTGTATCCTAGGGACAAAGCTTTTGATAACTTATATTATATTCATTGTGTATTTGTATATTATATGTTATTGTTGCGTTGTGCAGCTACTTGCTCGGACCTCCGCTCCAGTTGCTGTCTCGTCCGTTCATGGAGGGCCTTGACCTGGTCCGTACGCTCCACGCCCTTCATGCTTTCCTTTTCCTTCATTGGGCGTGGTATGAGGTCCAACGGGGTGAGCGGATTGAGGCCGTAGACCACCTGGAAGGGAGTCTGCTGCGTCGCCGAGTGCATGGACCTGTTATATGCAAATTCAACAAAAGGCAAGCACTCTTCCCACTTGCGGAGGTTAGACTTTAACATAGTACTCAATAAAGCACCCAAAGTCCTATTAGTAACCTCCGTTTGGCCATCAGTCTGGGGGTGATAACTAGTAGAGAACAACAACTTAGTCCCCAATTTGGCCCACAAAGATTTCCAGAAATAACTCACAAATTTAGCATCACGATCTGACACTATACTCCTAGGAATACCATGCAGCTTAACAACATGCTCAAAAAATAATGAAGCGATCTCAGAAGCATTGTTAGTAGTCTTGCATGCAATGAAGTGAGCCATCTTAGAAAACCTATCAACTACCACAAATATCGAGTCCCTCCCCTTCTTATACATGGGAAACCAGTGATGAAATCCATACTAATATCTTCCCATGGAATATCCGGAATAGGCAAAGGGGTATACAATCCTTGGGGACTCGATCTAGACTTAGCATGCACACAAGTAACACAAGCCTTGCAAAAACGTGTAACATGATGCAATATTTTGGGCCAATAGAAATATTCCTTTAAGGCAGCCAAGGTTTTAGGGATACCAAAATGACCTCTACCCTCATGAGCTTCTTGAATTAGCAACCTACGTATAGAAGTCTTTGGGATACAAAGTTTCCCGGCCTTAAATAGGTAGCCATTGTCAATATAGAATCCATTAGACTCCCCATTTTCCATGCATGTTTTAAAAATTACAGCAAAGTCATCATCATGCATATACACATCTTTAATCAAGGAGAAGCCTAAGATAGAAGCATCAAGATGGGTAAGTAACACATACATGCGAGAAAGGGTGTCAACAACCACATTCTCCTTTCCTTTCTTGTATTTGACCACGTAGGGAAAGGTCTCCATGAATTCTACCCATCGGGCATGGCGGCGGTTGAGGTTGTATTGACCCTTCAAATACTTCAACGCCTCATGGTCGGAGTGAATGACGAACTCCTTGGGCCATAAATAATGTTGCCAAGTCTTCAACACCCGAATAAGCGCACAGAGCTCTTTGTCATATGTTGGGTAGTTGAGATGGGCGCTTGGGAGCTTCTCGCTAAAGTACGCGATGGGGCGTCTATCTTGTAGCAAGACCCCTCCAATTCCATGATGAGAAGCGTCACACTCCACCTCAAAGGTCTTGGAGAAGTCCGGTAATTTCAGCAAGGGAGCGTTGCACAATCGGTCCTTCAAAGTGAAGAAGGCGGTCTCATGTGCGGTCGTCCACTCAATAGACGCAGCTTTCTTTATAAGCTCATGAAGCGGGGCTGCAATGGTGGAGAAGTCACGCACAAAGCGGCGGTAGAAGCCAGCCAAGCCCAGGAACGACCGAACCATGGTTGGTGTCGTGGGCCATGGCCATTCCTTTATGGCGCGAACCTTCTCTTGGTCAACTTTCAGCCCATCCTTGCACACAACAAAACCAAGAAAAATAGTGGAATCCGAGCAAAAAGAACATTTACCCAGGTTAGCATAAAGTTTCTCATTTCTAAGACACTCTAAGACCTTCCTAAGATGCTCAACATGCTCATCTAAAGACCTACTGTAAACAAGGATATCATCGAAGTAGACAACCACAAATTTTCCTAAGTAAGCCCGTAAAACATGATTCATCAACCTCATAAACGTGCTAGGGGCATTGGTCAAACCAAAGGGCATAACCAACCACTCATAAATGCCATACTTAGTCTTAAATGCAGTTTTCCACTTGTCACCCTCATGCATCCGAATTTGATGATACCCACTCTTAAGATCAATTTTCGAAAATAAGGTAGCACCATGCAATTCATCAAGCATATCATCAAGTCTAGGAATAGGGTATCGATACTTCACTGTAATTTGGTTGATCGCCCGACAATCAACACACATACGCCAACTACCATCCTTCTTGGGCACAAGAATGACCGATACGGCGCAGGGGCTCAAGCTCTCTCGGACGTGGCCCTTATCCATCAACTCTTGGACTTGGCGTTGCAATTCCTTTGTTTCCTCTGGGCTCACGCGGTATGCAGCGCGGTTAGGAAGAGAGGCACCGGGGACAAAGTCGATTTGATGCTCAATACCACGAATATGTGGTAATCCTTCGGGCAGTTCCTCGGGCATCACATCCTCAAATTCCTGCAAAAGGGAAGACACCACAGGGGGTAAATCAACAAGATCTTTAACATTTAATAGACACGCGAAAGGAACAAGTAAAAAGCATGGAAGTCTTCCCTGAATGATTGGGGAGACATCCCGAGACCGAGCCAAAAGAAGTCGGTTCTCACACGAGCCTTGGATGCCCACTGTGGTCGGCTTCGGGGGCTGTTTGGGTGCCGAATTCTGGGGTGTGTCACGGCCAACGGCTTTGTCCTTGGCTTGTTCAAGGGCCTTAACGCGGTTCCTTTCCACGTGATCCTGCATAATCTCTTGAGGGCTCATAGGAAGCAATGTCACCTTCCTTCCATTGTGCATGAAGACGTAGTTGTTTAGAAACCCATCATGAAGAGCTCGCTTGTCGAATTGCCAAGGTCGCCCTAAGTGAAGATGGGTGGCATCCATGGGGACTACGTCACAAAGCACGGAATCCTTGTAATGGCCAATGCTGAAATTGATGGTGCATTGCCGCTTCACAACATTGGAGTCATCACCCTCGGAGATCCATTGTAGGCTATAGGGTTGAGGGTGTGGAGTTGTGTCGAACTTGAAGTGCTTGATCACCTTGTCGTTGATGATATTGCAACAACTTCCACCATCTATAATGACACTCAAAGAAGCACCCTGGACCGCACATTTAGTATGAAATAAATTTTCACGTTGGTCAAGTAAGATACCTTCTTTGGCGGTAAGAACACGGCGAGTAACCAGGCTAAGGGGAACGTTGCCTTGATCATCCATGGGGATGCAAATATAACCATCCAACTTCTCCGCTTCCTCGTCCTGGTCATACGAATCAAACACTGGAGGGTCGTCCGTGGTGTCATCGTCAAAGGACTCGTATCCTGAGAGGGTTGAGAAGAGGACTCGCTTGTTGTTGGGGCAGTCACGTTGTATGTGGCCATGCCCTTGGCACTTATAACAGACCTTGTCATGCGCCCGTTCATCGGGAGGAGGTGCGCGCCGCTGTGGTGGCTCGTTGACGCGCGCCGGGGTGTTGCTCGGCCAAGTGACCGGCGCCGGCGGTGTAGTCGCGGGAGCGGACTGCGAAGAGGAGCGCACATGAGAAGGAAATGAACCAGACGGGGTGGATGGGACATACCTTGGATTCGTGCGGGACCAAGACGCGCGCTTAGCCGCTTGGGCTTGCGACCAAATCTCTTGTGCCGTGTGAGCGCACCTTTGGAGGTCCCGAATATTAAGCACCCGAAGTTGGTTGAGAATGGGCTCATGCAGGCCACGAAGGAACATACTCCGAAAGTCCTCGTCAGTGTGATGGATACCTGCCTTATGGGACAACTCTTCAAGTTCAGCATAAAAGTCAAGGGGAGAACGATTACCTTGAGAAGCGAGTTGTATCTTAAGGCGCATTTCGGAAGTAAAGTCCTCGGGGATATACTTCTTCCTCATGATCCGCATAAGATGGCGCCAAGAAGTGACTGGGCGCTCACGGTGATAAGCACGGTCGGAGAAGAAGCGGTGCCACCAAGTTTTGGCGGCGCCGTCGAAGTGTAACGCGGCGGCGGCAACCCGTTCCTCTTCCGGGTATTGGTAGTGGTTCAAAACATACTCCATAGATTGCTTCCAATCAAGAAATTTAAGAGGATCAAATTCACCAGAAAAGTTAGGAAGTTTTACCTTAATGTCGGGGCGACGTGGTCCCTGGCGCCCGGGGCTCGGGCGACGCCGTTCCCGCGAGTGTCGGCGGTAGCCGCGATGCGTGGGGCGCAACTCCTTGAGGCGTTCCATCTCATATGCATCCTCGTCATCAAATCCTTCCCGGGAGTGGTCTGAGGCACGGTCATCATCATCATCACGCTTGGACTTGGAATCGTCATACCGCGTGTGTTGTCGACCTCGTACCCGACGGTCCTTGGTGTTGACATACGGTAGGGGATCCTTGGAGGCGCAAACACTACGACGGGAGCGATCCGAAGTGTAATCCTCAACTCTCGGAGCAAAAGTGGGGTTGTACCGGGTACGGGAATCACCACGCTTAGTAGGGTAGCCTTCAATTTGAGAGCGAAGGCGATCTTATGGAGTAGACAAGACGGCTTTACCCTTGCGGTCCAGTGGTTGGCTGGTGGAGGCCGTAGGGTTCAGCAAGGGGTCAACTGTGGGCAACGTCATGTTACTCATGGCCCGACGAAGGCGAGCAAGCTCAGCATCTTTCGCGACGAGTTGTCGGGCTTGTTCAGCATTCAAAGCGTGCAAGGTGTCATTCTCAACATGAAGGGAGTCAAGCTGTTCATAGGCGGAGTCCATGTGTCCGGGGCTGCGGTTGCCCGTAGAAGGAGAGTGGCTTGTCGTAGGAATCTCTATAGTACCTATACGAAGCATATAACACAAGGAGTAAGGCGCACCAAGCAAAAGAACAAGTCCAAGCCAAGTCCTTGTCTCAAAAGTGACCCAAGAAATTTTCCGCTGGGCGTACTAATTTGGGTTGCTCGTGAGGAGGGAGAGGCTTGAACGTAAGGCCGAAAGCAAGAACTAGCAAGTCAAGTCCCAAACAACACACAAATTTCCAAGTGCAAGCCAATCAAATCAAGTGTCTCAGAATTAATCACAAGAGAGTTGAAATTTTTATTTGCCCTTTTTAATGAGAGTTGCATAGAGACATGAAAGAAGAGAAGATGGAGTATGACCGTATGGTGCATTCTCTGCCCTTGTTTTCGTTTTGATTTTCTGGGCTTCCGTCTTCCCAAACCTTGTTTTTGGTTGATGAAAGGTGAGAATAGTATATTTGTTTTTGTTTTTGTACGGTCACACCTTCTTCTTTTTTTGTATTGTTGATATGATTGCGAATCAAGCAAGAAAGAACCACACAAGCAAGTGCAGGAAAAGAAAGAAGAGACAAGCAACTATGAGGGATGAAAATCAAACAACTAATCTAACAATTAATCCAAAGATGAAGCAAAACTTGATCAACAAGGAACAAGGAAATCAACATGCAAGGAAGGAAACAAGAATTGCTAGAAGGTAGATTGTAGGGTTGTAGGAACAAGTAACCAAAACCTAATGGGATAAGGGTTCAGCCGTGAGGGGGGGGGAGAGAGGCGGCGGACGGTGGTGGTGGTGGTGGGCGGTAGTGGTGGCGATCGGTGGTGGTGGCGAACGGTGGTGGTGGGTGGTGGTGGTGATTCCGACGAGTGGAGAGAGAAAAAAAAAAAATTCTAGGGTTTGCAAGCGGAAAATTGCAAGAATCACAATAAGAGAGAATAACAAACTTAGCTTGGAAATGGCTCTGATGCCAGTTGATGCGAATAACCCCTGAGTGTTGTCTGCAACACAGGATCTTGACTCTTCAAGCTTGAATCGATTCTTCTCTTCGTAGCCAAAGAGATGGCTTTCCTAGGGTTAAAGAGATAACCCCTTAAATTCGTCAAAGAGATGACGTGGAGATCAAAGAGATGATCTTGAATACCGAAGAGACGGTGTAGAACTTGCTCGAAGCGACGAGCTACGAGATAGGTTGATCCGAGGGATCAAAGGATTGACGTTAGAATTCAAGGGAATGAGCGTACTCAACTTTACTGCTTAAACTCAACGTCCCAGATACAAACTAGGGTTTGAAGTCTTAAATAGTCTACAAGAAATAACATAAAAGAATAACAATAAAATGGTTCATTAAAACGATGAAGGCTGAAAACGCTGACGAGGACCGAACTCGGGGAAATGCGGCGGTCGTCGTAATTAAACGGCGGCCGCTGCCATTTGCCGTAGCCAACCTTCGCGCGAAGCCAACAACGGCGGGCGCCGTGAAGACGCCGGCGGGCGCCGCCCAGAAACAGCGGGCGCCGTGAAGACACCGGCGGTCGCCGGAAATCCCAAAGCCAACGCCCGAAATCATCATCACGCCGGCGGGCGCCGGAGACCCGGCGGCGATCGCTGCCCGGCGGCGGGCGCCGTAAGCCATGTGGCGGTCGCCGCCCTCAGCATCCTCCGCGAGCTCGGCGTCTTCGTCTTCTGGTCAGGTTGGATGCGACGGGACTTCGCCTAAGCCTTCATAGGTCACAAGGAGAACCCATTTAGGACTAGGGGAAGTCGCGTCACTTGCGTTAGCCCGCGAAACTAAGGATTGTGTGGCTCGTTCCCCTGCTCTGGCGCGGGCTCTTGTCATTGGACAATCCGAGCGCATCTTCATTGCGTCCTCTTCGTCCTGCGCCGTCATCAAGGGTGTCATGGAGCTATCAGTTTATTTATGCTACATTTGTGTTTTTTTGGAAACTTTCCAGTTTTAGCTTGTAACTATTTTTGGCAAGTTATTTTCAGTAAGTTCTATTTTTGGGCGTGTGCGTCTTCTATGCTTAGAAGCCCGGCCCATTAGGTTTTGTTTCGGCCAATGGCCGCATTTGCTTGGCTTTATAAGCCTTGCCACATGTATATTCTTTGGCATGTTGAAATTAATGCTTAGCTTTGTCGTTTGAGTTTATCTCCGCCCCTAAGTTTCTACGTCACCCTTGTTACTCTGACCAATCCACGTAACGGATCACCCAAACCTCTGATCGCCCCCAAAGCTATCGAGCCCACTCGCCCCTCCTCGGATTCCTACCGAGCGCAAGAGTGTCGGTAGTCTTTGCAACTCGTGCAGCTTGTCATTTATCCCGGCTACGCAAGAAGAGAAGGATCCAAGGACCCACTTTGTACCTAGATTCGACGCAACTCGTAGACGAGGCATCATTTACGTATCAAATACTACATGTAGTTCTTGGAGGAAGCAGACAAGATATTGTTTATTCCACAACAAATTTTTCATATTTATGGAATTCGTGCAAGGTTCTAAGATTGATAAGAAATATGAGACTACAACATGGAGGTATAGAATCTAAAGTTATTGAAGCAAACGAATTTTCAGAATGGATATTAAAAGTTGGAGACGGTGATCAAGGTAGTCCAAATGACGGTGAATCAACTATTGAGATTCCTTCTAATTTTTTTATTACTGAAGCTTCTGATCCAATTCCAACAATTGTTGAAGCTACATATCCTTCTATTATGGATATTGATGATCATGCTCAGTATTATCAAGAGAGAATTGTTCTTGCACCCACCTATGAGATTGTTGATAAGGAGAATGAACACATGATGTCTCTACTACCAGGGGATGAAAAAGTGTATCTTAGCTCATACAATATTTGCAAAATAGATGAAAACGGCTTTGATGATGTCAGTGTCTATTCAATTGAATTCCTCAATGACATCCGATCTTTTGGTATACGAATTCATGTGTTGAAGTTGAAGATAGGTGTTCCCGTTATGCTACTTAGGAACATTGACAAATCCGGAAGGTTGTGTAATGGTATCAAATTGATAGTCATTCGCCTTGGGAGCCATATTGTAGAGGGTGAATTATTTTTTGGAAGCAATATTGGACATAGAATATGTATTCCACGTATGATACTTATACCATCGGACACTCGATTCCCATTCAAATTTCAAAGGAGGCAGTTTCCGCTGGTTGTTTGTTTTGTCATGACCATCAACAATAGTCAAGGACAATCACTCTCTCAAGTGGGTTTGTTTTTTCCAAAACCTATTTTTACTCATGGACAACTTTACGTTGCATTTTCTAGAGTCACAAGTAGAAATATTTTTTGAAGGTCTCAATTGGTGATCTTCAAGGTTGTTCTCTGAATACGACTACAAATGTTCTTTATAAGGAAGTTTTTCAAAACTTGATATTACTAGGTATGTAAGATCTCCAACCTTTGTTTTTGATTAAATAAAACTTGTTATTTTTGTGTTTGCTTTATAATATAATGATATTTATTGTTAGTTCTTTTTTATATATCGCTATATTATTGTAGATTAGGAAATAATGATTATAATATAATGATATTTATTGTTAGTTCTTTTTTATATATCGCTATATTATTGTAGATTAGGAAATAATGATTATTTTCTATGTTGTTCTCTGTTCATGATCAGGCACAAGAGTTCCGAACACATGGAACACAGCCTCCATTTGTTCATGCAGCATTTGCAAGAAAATTTCTACGTTAATAATGTGAGGTGGAACGATGAAACATAAAAACACAAATTTCCAGCAAAATGAAGGATATAACTATGAAGTGTGAAGTACAACCAACCTTAGACCATTCACATCCCCCTCTGACACTAATCTATGAAGATCACTGGCATTATATGGAAACACCTTCAAAACTGAGGTAGGAGATGGCTCTATGACATGAGTTGGTGGGCACTCCGTTAAGTCATTGTCCATGGATGAAGAACTTTTATGCCAATCTACTAAACCCATGTTTGAAAGATAAATTAAATATCTATGTAATTCATAACTTGATGTATTACAGATGTATTTATGGATAAAAGAAAATACTAGGTATACAACGCAAAATGTAGTAAATTATGCAAAGGTTGAGTTCTTACATGTCAGGACTTGCAGGGGATACGAGACAACTCTTGAAAATGACAAAGAAAAATTCCTAACATAATATTGAATGTTGGACGCTTTGAAGCCTTGAACTCCAAGGACTCACCAATCATCTTCTACAGTTACCTCGGTGTTCCAACACAACTAACCGTGATTTGTACTTGACATACGACTTTAGATTTAATAACTATGGTAATAGTTTCAATTATTGTGGTATTTCTATAGTATCACATTTTTAATGAACAATAATACAAAAAAGTAATCATCTTTTAATGTCAGATTTTAATATCATACTAAAAATATTTAATAAACCCAACCCCGTGCAAGAACGGGTCATCAACTAGTTATATGCTAAAGACACAAATGCTGCGGTGAAGCACAAAGCTCTGTGGCCATCATGTTGGATATATAAAACGTGGAAAAGCATTTAACCTATTTTCTTGAATCCGGCAAAACATATAACGAGTCGTGCTAGTTTAATCTAATTTTTACCTGTGAAATATAAAAAATGGATTAACATGCAGCAAGGTGAATGAATGAACGAATGTACAAAATCATGCCGTTTGTGCTCTCATCTTTATTTGGAATTTTATGTCAGTATCGGGGCAGAGAAGGCCACTGCTAGGAGCTAGAAAGCAACCGGTGGAAGCGCTCAGCTCTTCTCGAGTGACTGGTGTCTTGTGATACTAGTGCCTGATCATGACTACAACTTGTGCTTTTCCTCCGTTTGCTCCTCCTGTACAGGAAGTCCTCTGTATCGTAAACATACGACACCTACAACACGGTTTCAGTTTTTGAGTGATTTCATTTCAGTGCTCACCCACCCCTCCCCCTATATCATTCGTGAAAAACAAGGTACCTTCGACGTAGTGCAAGATATCTTGGAGTCTAAGGAATTTGCAATTTCAACTCCTTCCAAGGCTTCACAATCCGTCGAATATTTGCCTAAACTCCTGCAAAGCAAACCGTCACTTGGGTTGATGATGATAAATGAAAAGCTCAAACACCTCTAATCCAACTTGTACCGCTTCAAGAATACACCCGACTTCTCCCGTTTGTTGGACGCCACATCCTCCAGGACGTCATTATACAGATAGCCTGAGAAGACGGGTTCAACTGAGACTGCTGTAGCTTCAGGCTTATCATCATGCCCATTGTCCATTAGTTCAATGGACAGCCGAGTCGGTGAGCCTGACTGCTGCAAATCACAGACAAAGCATTATCAGTGTGCTCTTTTTTGCTAATTGGGCATGATCCTCCTGAGACATGGATCGTAGAGAGAAAGGAACATACACATTCAACTCGGTACAAGTTCTCATCGTGCAGAAGAACACGGACATTTTCATGATACACTACATCAGTGGATCTCCCTGTTCTCCGTGAACCTTCATATGCATATAACTGGAGAAGCTTGCTATCCATTTCATCGGTGGCTACCATTTGCAGCTGACCAGTATAGAGCAGACTGTTAGAAAATTGTCATCTAGACATGAAAAGAAGTTAAATGAAGGTACAAATCCATTCACCTGTTTGACAAGCTTATATATCAATTTGTCTAAAGTGAATAGGACATAAGACTGAGTACCAATGATCGCACGACAGTCATCTTCAAATTTTGTATTATCAGATGTGCCATCTACTAAACTGTATAATACATTCATGAAACTGCAACAAAAGATGATTCTTTATATTGTGATGCATGATAGTGGTTATTGATACATTGATCGATTACAAAAAATGTAGCAACCGAAATCGTTTAGATCAACCTTGAATACCGGTCAGTAGAAACACTGTCATTAGAACATTTCCATCTTCTCTCAGTGGAAGAAGAGTTTCTCTTGGCAGACTGTATCCTCTCATAAAGTATCTGATAAATGAAACATGGGCAAATTTAGCATAACGAACATAATATTCATCAGACAATTCCACTGAAGATAAGCCTAACCTGGTGAAGTCTAAAAAGCACATAATAGGAATCATTTCCATAGAAGATACGAGAATCGTTTGTCTTCCCGTGTGGTGTTAAAGTAACTTGCTTTGCAAGTGGCTTAACAGTTTGTAGAATACGTTCTGAAAATAACAACGATGCTCCATCAACTTCATCATGGGCATCTTTGATAACTTCAGCCTCACCTTCACTTTCAGCCTTGTTATCACGCTCACCGTCCCGTTCTTGGTCTTCAGGGAAGCAATCCAGACCATCACCAGACTCACTGACCGAGACATTCTCACTTTCCTCTGACAATCTATGAGCAATATCATCACATTCTTCATCAGCTTTATTGGCTACTCTAGCATGACATCCCTCTGCCCCTTGTCTATCTTGACGAGGCCCAGTTACAGAAACACCATTTGGTTTATGTGCAACTTCTGCTCCAGCATCTCCATAGACTGCAAAGTTATCCTCCTCGAAGTCCCCATTTGGGGACAATTCACCCTCTTCCCTTTCGACTTTGGATTGTGAATCAGATCCTTCATGGTGACTGTGATCTATAACGTTTGGAATAACCCCATTTGACACAGCTGTTCTTGAACAATCAACAACCTGAAATAGATAAGCATGCATACAAGTAGAAAAATCAACTCGGAAGCAGAAGAAGTCAAGCAAGAGGCAGAAGTAAATAACAAACATGATGTTCACGATTCCAAGTGTTGCTAGAACAATAGAAACAACCTGCTAGACAATCCAACGTACACAAGGACATGCCTATAACCAGTATGAGATTATTATTTCAATTTGGAGAAAGATTAATAACAATGATTTCCTTTATTGAAGAGACTATATTTGAGCTTATATTCGATTATTGAAGCAAAATACGTAGCCATTCACGAGTCATGATCAGACAAGAAACTGAATTTATCAACTCGGAATTTATTCAGTAAGGAGTTATTCATACCTCCAGCGGATGTGAAGATTCACCATTTGTTTTCACCTCGCAAGCACCATAAGTCCCATTACAAGGTCTGGATAGACCTGACAATTAAATGGCATCACAAACTTCAGAACATCATATCAATAATAATGGCCATCTTAGTGTAATGGGTAACATATTTTTTTTATCAGCTGATACAGTAGCCTTGCTTCTCCACAAACCTGATGTATTTTCCCTGATTGTTTTCTCATGAACTTGCTTCACCCCAGATGATTGAGACATATTACAGCTTGGTGGTGGGTCATTTGAAGAACCATCAGTTTCATCAATAGCACTTCCATTGGCAAGCGCTCTACCTCCATCATTGCCAAAACCCACATGTTCTGGAGGTTTAACTTCGTCCAAATTTCTGGAAGAATTTGACTGTATGCAGTTAGTAGCTCGACCATTAGGAATGCCATCAATCCCCTTCCCAGTAGTAGCAGGACCATTGCTTTTAGCATCCTGATCCTTCACCTTTCCAACATCTTTAGTATCGTCAGCACCATTAGACCGAGGCTGCACAGCGAATATAGGCTCTAGGAAGGTCGACCAGATCTTCATTACTTTATCCAACTGATCAGTACTACAAACTTCACCACAAGAATATCTAATGAGCTGATACAAATCTTCATGGATGTCTGGATCAGAATATTCAAATTCCATATCTGGAATCATACGCTCTTTGTTTCCAGCAGCAATAGCTGATAGGACATCATTATCCTTCTGTTTCTGCTCACTGATCTCTTTAATCTCTGTTAATAAGGCTGTTCAAAGAAGAAAAAAGAAATCGTTACAGCTTCATTGTTCCATTCTAGAACTGAGGTAGATCAAAACAGCTTTTTATATACTACATATGAACATTTTCCTCATATTCTTTCTTCTTTTTCCATAAACAAGTCAAGGAAAGGCAACTTCGATTGTATATGGTACGCATTTATCCTTATTTTTAATAAATTTGTGAAATATCAGACAAAACATAATATCATAAAACTTGGCTCCTGAATGGTGTGCTCAGCCATGTTATCCAAAGCCTTGCAACTTTTACAGCATAAAAAGACTGACATACTTGTCTTATGCAAAGCAGGTCACGTCAGCATGGTTCTACAAGTATTAGAAAGATGCATGCTGCTAATAAGATCAGCTATTGGTCAGGAATGTGCGAAGAGTGTAGCAAACTATGACTAAACAATGTAATTCTGACAGACTACTGCACATCTCACACAAGTAAACACACGAGGACCCCATGCAAGAAACAACTTTGTCAAGTTGAAAACACTACGTAGCATACATATTGTCCTTTCATGATGGTACCTTTGCTGCTCAAGTTCTTCGTATCCTGCTGCTTGAAGTAAAAGCTGCGGTGATCAAGTGATTTATGGTAATTCTTCGCATAAATTTCAGACCAGACTTTACTGAAATCAGCACGGCATCTGGCCCACTCCTCCTGTTTCTGCTTCAAGCGCGTCAAAATAACTGGCAAAGCAAGTATTGCGTTTTTCCTTAAAACATCCATCACATCAAGACCATGGTCACCATATAAGCGTTCAATGCACCTAAGATTAAGAGCTGCAAAGCACATAGAAGCGTGAATATAATACCATAGATAATCAAAGAGGTAGACAAAGTATACATAGATAAGTCTACATAAGTTTTCAGTCCTTTGACTAATACTATACCTGTAAAATACTCTTCCACACGAATTGGAACATCTGTTCTGATAGTATTGTTGTTGATCTTGTCCAAAAGCTCGTCTACCCGCTTAGTTGTTGCATTTACAGATTCCAATAACATGTCTAATTCAAACCTGAAAAGTCAAGGTTCCATATTAGAACTATGATTCATCTTGTCTATCAGAGAACCAAGAGTATATCTAGCATGGACTCCATATTAGTCCTGTGATTCTTCTAAACTATGTCAGTTTAGAGATAAAGTTGTATTCAGATTGAAAAACTGGCAGCCGGCAAACATTATAAGAAGATAAACTCAAGTAACAACATTGAATCCCTATGATGGGCCCGACTCCTCCAACAACAGAAGTAAGAAAAGAGAGCTTTTATGAAGGGTAAGAGATAAGGAGCTATTGAGTAAACATATTCAGTGCACCTGTCATCTTCACATCGAAAAAGGCTTTCCTCGTACTGATTTTTGCGCATGTGTTTGAAAGAGTAGTCCTCACTTCCTGAAGTTACAGACACCCAGTGATCATTCAATACCTCAGCTCCAAGTTGTGTCCTCTGGGTTGCCACAGGTATTGGGTACTATAGAATAAATAAAGCATGGGTAAAAAATACAGATACACTTATTTGAGAGATCAGTTTATAAAAATAAAAATAAAAATGCAACTCACATTCTTGGGAAGAAGGCGATAACTAGGAATGCACCGCTCACAATGAGAGAGGTCAAGTTCTTGAATAGGCTTTCCTAGATATTCCTTAATAAATGATACAGAGGCTCGACTACCATGTATACTCTTATCTGGACACTCTCCGCTTTCACGATCTCTAAGCCTATCCCTATACTCTCTTTCTCCATCTTGCTGTGTGTCTCTGCTGTCAACCTTCATATGTCTTGCTAGATGGTCATTGTCCCTTTCTTCTGTAAAAGTAGTTTAGCATTTAAATATTAAACTTGAAGTATGCATATAAGCAACAAAAGTTGAAAAGGATAACAGAAGGAAACATACTTCTGTTCAAATCAGCCAGGAATATATCTGTGAAAGAGATAGTAGTCAGAATCAAATTAGGGAAGGGCAAGTTAAAAACAGAAACACACAGGAAGGTTTAATTATTACCCATCTTATCACATCGGAGCAAAAATGCCAAAAACTGATCAAACCCTTCCAAGAGATCGGGATATTTCCCAAGTACATCAGATACCTATATGAAACATCTCTATTAGAATATGTAAGTTCAGTAATTATAAGACATTGATTCCTTTAAAAAAAGGTTGACTTTGTGTGAATGAAAGCATAGCGCAAACAGCTATTCATTGGACAACCATTTCACTGAAATTAAGAGGAATAACACCCCATAAAGAAGTTCAAAACTTTACCAGGGAGTGCAATTCTTTTCTTGTAATTATCTCCTTGCTAAATATTTGCAGCAACTTCATGAATCCCTGATATTCATTAGATTGCATTCTGTCCTTTACTTTCTCACAGAAAACAAACGCCTGATTGTGCATGCCTGTATGAAAATAGGTTATATAAGACAAAGATATGTGGTTTGTTTGTCACTTCAATTTATAATGGCTTTATGACAAATAATGTAGGTTTTTTGAAAAACAATGTTATTTAACATTGAAATTTGTGCATAAATAGTACACCTTTAAATTAATATAAAGGGATTTTTGGGAAATGTGTTAGTAGAAAAAGATACTTATCTCATATAAGTATTTGTTGAGCCAAACAAATTTATTTAATGTAATGACATTATTACAAATAAAGGCTTTATAAATTGGTTGACAAACAAACCCATGATTGTACATTAGAACAATCCTCATTAGAGCAGGAAAGGCTTGTCACAAATGGTCACACGAAAAACATAAATCTAAGGGTGGAGAACCAGTATCAACTTGAAAACAAGAAAGGAACAAAGGACAAAAAATTGCCAAGTCTTAATACTGTTTCCCTAAGCTTGTTCAACCAAAGTAAATAAGCTTCCTAAATCTCTAATGTATTTTCCTGGTATAAAATTCACCAAATCAAGAAAGGAAGACGGTGAATAAAATTGCATATATTGATTTATAAAAAAAAACTTGCATAGATGCCTACCTTTGGATGTACCCTTGTCATCATAATAAGATGAATGGTCTTGTGTTCCATGGTTATCAAGATCTTCTCCTTGATGTGCTTTATGCTTGTTGGTGAGATACATGTTATTCAAGTCCCCATCATCATCTTCACCATCCCTTTCATGTTCATTCTTGTCTTTGCCTCTATCAACACATCTTCGCAGCTCCTTGTTGGATCTCATTTCTGATTTATCATGTTCAGCATCAGCAGTTAAATGTTCATCTGCATTATAATCAGTGTTCGTATCCTTCTGGAAGAAGCACATATTTACAGGTTACTATGAGGTTGACAAAGGTAAAAAAAAAGTAAACTACACCAGGGAACTAGAGCACCTACCACATCAGCATGAATTTGCCGCGACGAGAGCAATGCAGAACCCCTATTTCGCAGGATTGAATTTCTACCAGATGCAACACCAGAGACTGCTTTTGAGTCATCTGGAAGAAAATTAGTGAACGCATTGAGCAAGTCTTTATGGTCTTTGAAGAGTACAGCAACCTGCAGATAGATCACTTAGGTGAAATGGTAGAAGAACCAACAGCACAAGAAAAAAATCCCAATCTAGAAATCACAGACTCGAGACTAGAAATGTATGTAGGATAGAAGGAAGATCAAACAAACCTCTTGATAGACCTCTTCAATGGGTTTATGTTCCCTCCGATACATATTCAAGATGTCCAAAAATGACTTGTATACGTGATCATTGCCCTGGAACCGTGCCTGTATGACAGTAAATTGTGTTAACCAAATATCCATACAGAAAACTTGCTTTCAAACTATAAAATATCAATCACCTTAATTTTGTTAACAAAATTAATTGCTTCCTCAAATTCAACTGGCTTCTTTACAGGAGGGTCTTCTGGAAGTACAATTTCAAACCCTTTTGGCAAAAAGGTATTGAAACCCAAGATCAGGTTCCTGTGACCTTTAAATAATTCTTTTACTCTTGCAATCACACCTGTAGTATCAAGTCTACAAGAAGCAAAGGCAATCAGTTGATCTGCAGTCGCCACAACAGGTTAACTTCAGAACAATTACAACTAAGCACTCACTAATACCTTTGGGCTTTGAAATCCTTCATGACTTCAAGAAATTCATCATATTTCTCCTTTTTGTCAAGAAACATTTCCTTCACAGCCTTCAGATAACTTAAGGCATCATTTGTCGTCAGCTTCTGTGCACTACTGCTACTACTACCACCATTTGGCATCTGAGGTAGCACCGAACTTCATTTACCCCAAAACAAACAGAGTGATAGTGAGTAAAATCTAATCTTATAAACTTAAAAAAAAAAAAAGATAACAAGTAGTCAAAACTTCTCAATCACCACCAGATGTATCATATCATCCAAACCACTCCCTTCCTCCAAAAAAAGGTAAAATGAAAGTGAAATAGCATAAACTAGAGACGACTCTCCTCAAGACAAATCAAAAAATAATTCTTCTCTCTGAAGAACGGAAAAGGGAGGAAAGACTGGGCATTTCTCCCTCAGATTCATAAACTAAAACGATGCAACGTCCAAAAGAACTGTTATCTTTGAGATTATACGTCAAACTTAACTCCAAGCTAAAATCAATTCGTTAATCTCAATCCATCAAAAACTAATCGATGCAATTGGTTCGCTGAAAAGAATGCTAATCTCTAATTTTGAAATAGGGAGAGAAATCTTACGTTTCCCCGCGATAGGACACAACAGGCTGAGGTCGCCTGATTTGTGAGCCCACATACACATCTTCTCGAGCCCTCTTCATCTCTGCGTCGTGCATTTAAATACGAACTCTTTCTTTGTCTCTCTACGGCTTCAATCTCTCTTCAAGATATACAGCTCTCAACTGTAACATCCCATTTTCCAAAATCTCTCAAAAACTGAAAAGATGATAGCACATCGGTCATCAGAAGAGCTCGAAACAAACACACAACAGCAGATCCAACCGGACCAAAGGCAACAATCTAACACCGAAGAACAAAACTGAAACAATCAAACATTCAGAAAAAAAAACAGATCACCTTCCAAACAAAACCTCCATACAAAAACTCCAAAAGAAAGAAATCATTGTGTATCGCATTAATTCAAAATTAAGCAACGTTAATTGTGTATGGGAACAGAAGAAATCACATCAAAGTCACAAAACTTGAGAGAAAATTTACAAGAAAAAGGATCGCCTCTTACTTGGTCTATTCTTCAGCAAAAAAAATCTCTTCTTCAAACTTGTTATTTCTCCTTCAATTTTGCAAAAACAAGCACTCGAATTCAATCCTAATGTAACAACAAATTTCAGTTGAGAAGAGGAGATTCTGGTCTCCGGTGTGCAAAATAACCACGAAAATTTCAAACAAATCGAAGAACCACACTTCTTCGATTTTGTAAAGGAGGAGAGATTTCCCTTTTATTTTTTTTCCCTTCTTCCTCTTCCTCTTCCCGTTTTGTTATGTTGTTAAGAGTTGTGAATGTCGCTCACTCGCTCAACATGGGAGTTTTTATATGGACAAGGAACGTAACGTCAAAACGCTGCGTTCCGAATTCCATAGGCGGAGAAGGAAAACAGTGTAAAATAGGTTATAACTTATGGAAAAGTTTCAGGTGCGAAAAGCGAAAGATGATTATAATATAAAATACGAAAGTTTTTTAACCGTTCGATTTGCTTCAGCTTTTTGCAATGTTACATGCGTTTTTTAATTCTTTTTTTTTCGTTCCAGCTTTTCGCTCCCGCCTTTTTTTTTTTCGCTCCAGCTTTTCTAATTCTTTTTTGTTTGTTTGTTTGATGAATTTCACACACTACTTAAATTTCACATAATTTGATTGTTGTTTAATCTCTTGCACTTTTTATTTATTTATGTGCACTTTCTCTTTAACCACTTGCACTTCTGTTTAACAGCTTACACTTTCGTTCTATTCGTTTGCACTTATTCATTATTCTGATGCACTTTCTGTTCGCTTGCTTGCATTTTAAATATTTTTTAATCTCATATTTGCTTGTACTTTCTGTTCACTTGCTTGCACTTTACTCTGTATTTCCATGCACTTTCTTCGTATTGGCTTGCACTTTTCTGTTGTTTAATCCCTTGTACTTTTTTTTATTCATTTGCACTTCCTCTTTAACCACTTGCACTTCTGTTTAACAACTTGCACTTTCGTTCTATTCGCTTGCACTTATTCATTATTATGATACACTTTCTGTTCGCTTGCTTGCATTTTAAATATTTTTTAATCTCATATTTGCTTGCACTTTCTGTTCACTTGCTTGCACTTTACTCTGTATTTTCATGCACTTTCTTCATATTGGCTTGCACTTTTCTGTTGTTTAATCCCTTGTACTTTTTTTTATTCATTTGCACTTCCTCTTTAACCACTTGCACTTTTGTTTAACAACTTGCACTTTCGTTCTATTCGCTTGCACTTATTCATTATTCTGATGCACTTTCTGTTCGCTTGCTTGCATTTTAAATATTTTTTAATCTCATATTTGCTTGCACTTTCTGTTCACTTGCTTGCACTTTACTCTGTATTTTCATGCACTTTCTTCCTATTGGCTTGCACTTTTCTGTTGTTTAATCCCTTGTACTTTTTTTATTCATTTGCACTTCCTCTTTAACCACTTACACTTCTGTTTAACAGCTTGCACTTTCGTTCTATTCGCTTGACCTTATTCATTATTCTGATGCACTTTCTGTTCGCTTGCTTGCATTTTAAATATTTTTTAATCTCATATTTCCTTGCACTTTCTGTTCACTTGCTTGCACTTTATTCTGTATTTCCATGCACTTTCTTCTTATTGGCTTGTACTTTCTGTTGTTTAATCACTTGAACCTATCATAATGTGCAAGGAAATAAACATAAAGTGCAAGCAAATAAACATAAAATGCATTCGAATATACACAATGTGTAAGAAGGAAAACATTGTTGACAAGCATATAAGAATAAAATGCAAGCAAACAAAATGTGCATGCGAATATACACAATGTGCAACCAGATAAACAAAAGTGCAAGCAGGAAAACATAAAGTGCAAGCATATAAGAAAAGTACAAGCAAAAAAACATAAAGTGCAAGCAAATAAACACTAAGTGCAAGCGAACAAAAATAAAGTGCAAGAAAATAAACGTAAAATGCAAGCTTATAAACATAAGGTGCATTTGAAGGCGAGCGAATAACACAGTGAGCGAATAATACGGTCTGATTGCCTTTTTTTTGAAATTAATAAAGCGCGTGTGAATAAATAAAGCGTATTTTTCCTATTCTCCCCAGCCGTAGATTTGGCCACAGTGGACGGCTGAAAATCTTTCGTATTTTGTATTTTAACAGCCTTTCGCACCCGAACCGCGTCCATAACTTATAACTTACTAGTTTAAACCCTCGTACCATGCACGAGCCGACTTATATTTATAAAAGGAAATTTTAGTATACGAATAAATGTCACATAAGTACAAATTAATGACTACGTGATTATAAAAGATAAGATATATATGAAATGAGAATATATTAACATGTAGTTATATTAGATTTTTTCCAAATATATACATATTAATAGAAAGAATGTAATTGAATTTTTATATAAATATTATAGGAAAAAAAATTTTACTCTAAATATATGTAAAAATTACGATTGTACATGTTACTTAATCAATTCTCAAGAACATTTTATTTTTGTATATGTAAAGTGAAATAGTTTCCGAGATTGAAGTTATGAATCGAAATATACTATTTTTTCTTCAATTTAATAGGTTAGTACGATGTTATTTGTCAAACTTCCAACAATATGTTACTGATGATATGTTTAGATTTATATTCTTTTTAAAACTTCTTAAGTTTGTTGATAAAATATTACTTTTGTTAGCTTTTTTTTTACCTTTTGTAATATTCAATTCAGGTTTTAGACATTGAGATGATATTATTGAAAATAAAATCATATTAATTTACTCATTGTTTTATTATTATATATATGTTGGGCACTTATATTTATTCATAATTATTAATATACTAAATTAACTCAATTGGAGAATCAAATAAAACCCAATTGAATTATATTTCAAATAGTACATTGATATTTTCATACATATTTTTTATTCATCATCAATTATTTCAAGTTCATAAATAAATTGTAATTAAATCTTGAAAATGTGAAATCTATCGAGTGAAGATTTTATTTCTATCAAATTTACGTGGATTTATTTAAATTTCAAAATGTGAATGCATTGTAAGTAAATAAAAAATCATTTAAAAGATATGTTATCTAAAGGTTGTTACTAATTAACTTACGTAGGTTTACTAATCTTGTTGCTATGTCAATATACTAATTAACTTACATGGGTTCATTTCATTTGCTAATAGTTTGTCACTAATTTGTGATATTTACCAAAAAAATCACTACAATATATGATATCTAAAGTTAAGTATATAACCTAACCTTATACAGTATTTAATATTTAAATTAATTAATTAAAAAAAATGATGATGTTAAAATATATTGCTATCAAATTACGTGGGTTTATTGTTGCATTAACAAAAATATATGTATCGCATTTACATTTACGTCAAATAGAAAATTATGTTAACATTTATTGCAAAAATAAGTTAGTTTGATGAGATTTTGGTCAAGATTTGATAAGATTTTAAAATTTAGAGTTAATTAATTTGCAAATCTTGTTAAGGTCTTTTTGTTAATTTATATTTTCCTGATTATTTAATATAATAATAAATATAAAAAAGAAAAAAATCTTAACAACTTGAGCCTAAAAAGACTTTGATGGTTAAAAAAGAGCCAGTTTTAATATAGATATATAGATTGATGGTTAAATTTATTTATAATGTTATTTGTCACTTTAAAGTTTGGTTGGTTTTGGAAGTAATTGTAATCTAAATATTTACATATAAATTTTGATTTGATAAACGAATTTTATTTAAAGTGAAATAAAAATTATAAAAAAAGAAACGAATGAGAAAATGACATATAAATATGGTGGGTCCAGAAACGTTCTAAGAGCTCAAAAGGAGAGAGCTTTAATATATAGATATAGATAGGGAAAATTGCAAAACATAAACCCACTTTTGATGTGGTTGCGGAAAACCCTGAATTTTTATCATTGGAGAGGGTATTTTTATTTTTATTTGTTGGTCTTCAATCAATCGTTTTTAATTCGGTTCGGAGGTTCGGACAGCTGACAGCGAAAACAGACCCTTTCAACGTTCGCATTATCGTATGCATTTAACGTTGATGTTACTCAATAATTAATATTGATAGGTCATAAATGACAATGCCACTAGACCGTTAACAATAAAAAATCATGTATTTGACGATCCTTAAAGCCTTGAACTAGTGATTGCAACTCACTCCATAATTAGGGTTATTTTCCGCAATTTTGAAAGTTCGGGCTATTTGTGGCTTTGTGCAACCCCCCCCCCCCCCCCCCCCCCCCCCAAGGTGGGGTTGTTTCCTACAATTTTCTATAATTTACATGAGATGGGAGCTTGTTCAGAAAATGTAATTGCTTACCAATAATCCGGTAGATATAATTCGGAACATGTCAATCAGGTCGATCAAGTTGGGTTTAGGTTCGGTCATTTTCGGTTGAAAACGGGTCGGGTCAAGTCGGGTAATAGGTCAAGTCGGATCATTACAGGTCAGCAGGCGGTTCGATTTGATCAGCGGGTCAAGAGAGTCATTTTCTAAATATTTCATTCACGATTAAAATATTATCTAAATAGCTAAAAACTAATTCAAATATGATAAAGTAAACTTAAATCAATTAAAAAATATATTGTTAATTATTTTAATGTAACTGATATTAGTAGACCAAAATTATATTTTCTTTTATATTTTAATTTATATTATATTAATTTCTAAATTTAAAAAAATTATATAAGTATAACAAAAAATAAAATTTTAATTTATATTATATTAATTTCTAAATATAGGATACTTGAGCATATTAACATTATTTATATGTCATTTATCATATATATTTTATCTTATATTTTACTAATACTCCACATTTATTCGTAAATCGGGTCGGATTCGGGTTGGTCGGGTTTGAGTCATACATTCTAGGGTTAGATTCGGGTTCGATAGTTTGGGTTACTACAAATTTCGGTCAGGTATGGTCGGGTCCAAATGCGGGTCGGTCAAGTCGGTAAAACGGGTTCGGTCATGTTTTGACAACTCTAGGTATAAGCAATTAAAACCTTAAATTCTTGACCTTTTGTTTTAAATCCATCGTTTTCACTTTTTTCTAATTTGCAGTAAATTTAAATTTCTAGAAAAACTTAATTGATTTTTTTGGTGGAAATCTCCCTAAATCATTAAAGATGTAGGCTGTAACACCCTAGATTTGTAATCCTTTATAAGGATTAGAGTGTTACTCATGTTAACAAGAGTTACACTTTCATGGTTCAAGTAAGGATAAAGAACTCTGAAGTTAAGCGTGCTAGGGCGGGAGTAGTACCAGGATGGGTGACCTCCTGGGAAGTTTGGGTTGACATGGGATGACGCTTCTGAGGCCTTGGGCCTTATAGATGGTATCAGAGCCGACTCTGGGTTACGAGTAGGTTTGGTCCGGTGGACGGTCGCTCAACCTAGAGGGTGGTCTTTCAGCCTTGACGAGGTCGTCAAGGGTTTAAGTGTGGATGATTGTAACACCCCAGATTTATAATCCTTATAAGGATTAGAGTGCTACCCATGTCAACAAGAACTCTTCTTTTTCATGGTTCAAGTGAGGACAAATAACTCTAAAATTAAGCATGCTAGGGCGGGAGTAGTACCAGGATGAGTAATCTCTTGGAAAGTCCCTGGGTTGGCATAGGATGACGTTTCTAAGGCCTTACATAGGCATCTCATTGTTAATAATTGAGCCAAGTGGAATAGCGTGAAGCATACATCTTGATATAATCTAAAGCCAACATGTGTCTTATTTTACACTTAAGTATTATAAATAATAAAATCAAACAAAGGCGTTGGAAACACTTTGTATTACGATCTAGAAATTGTCCCGCAATACCACTGTAAGCAGAACTGCTTCCTACATGGTTTCTTTCTTCCTGCTTCTGTCGTCTCTTTTAACCACCCTTGTTGTTGTTGTTGTCTTCTCTAAGCCCTCTTATGGAGAATTTGAACAGGGTGACAGTAGGCAAAGCCTTACAGGGCGGTTTGAACGACGCGTCTTCATCCTCTTTGATGTGAAACAAGGAGGCTTTTGAAGGCCTTGCTTCCCCGGAAGGGCTCGATCGTGGCACAAGCAAGCTCCTCTCTTCTTCTCCTAGAAAAGATGGCTCCTTTGGACCCCCTTTGGACTCCTCTTGAAGGCAAAAACTAGGATGGAAGATGATGAGGCCGGTGGAGCTCCGACAAAGGTGGACGCCGGTGAATGAAGAGGATCTCAAGAGCCAATGGTGGTGATTGTAGGCATTTGACAAGGACAAGGCCAAGGGAAGCCTCCAAAGAGGTTTCGTGACAGATTTGAAGGGATTGAAAAGCCAAGAACAAGATGTGTTGAAAACCAAAATGCAAATACTTGTTGATTGAAAGAGAGATACAAACATAACCAAGCTTGTGGTGTTAGATTGGAGGCTTAAGCCGGGGAGGACCACCTCTACCCATGAAGGAGGACCACTTCAACTTCTCTAAGCTCCAAGCCTTTAATCTTCAACCAAATGAGCAAGGAAGCCACAAGTTGGCTTAAATAGTCTAGGGTTTTAAGTGGGCTGAAGGCCTACTTGCAAGTGGCCTAACTCATCCAAAATGGAAATGCAAAGTCTTTAAAATGAACTACTAAAATAGGAAAGCAAGGGATAGGTGCCACGCGCCTCGGCTTGGCTTTGGCAAGGACGACGCCTTGGATGTCATGGGGCTGAAGGCGTCGACGCCTTGGTTGTCATGGCCTTGGTGAAGCCAATGTCTTCCATGGTGGTCATCATGTGTAGGTGTGACTCCAACGGGGCTAAGGAGCCTTGGCTAAGAGTGGTCCGGTTGACAATGGATTGTGTGGCTTGAGCAATGGCCTTAGCTTGAGTCCTTGTGATCGGGCCATCACTCTTGACTTTCATGCATTCCTCTTCTTCTTTGGCATCTAGGGGTTGTTGGGGCTCATCACTCTTGTATCGACGTTGAGACAAAAGGCGAAGGTCCCCGCGATGACAACAACGATCCGCGAGTGTTCGGTGGAGGTTCTTCCGGTGACTATGGTACGTATTTCATTAACCCTCTTCCAGTTAACTATACATTAGGTTAATTTTGGGTAATTATAGAAATTAGGGTTTTTTGTTGAAATTTGTTTAAATTAAGGTTTTTTTTTATTATTGATCAATCTTTTTCGGTAAGGTTAGGGATGAATGGACCGATAATGGTTTAGCAACCAAGATTGGTGCACCTTACACTCTATTTTCAGTCTTGTTTCTTGACATTTCTCTTGGGTTCAAAACTATAAGCCTTCAATAGTTCAGTGTTGTCTTGTTTGGCATTTTCTTTCGCAATTTGTTGTATGAATTCGTTAAAAAATAGGGAATTGTATGCGTTTGATGTTGTTTCTCCATTTTCCTTGCTTACATGTTCGAAATCTGTAAGCTTTTCATTTTATATGGGCCCTCTCTTTGCGCCAACATACTGTTTGTAAAAATGTATGAGAGAGGAAGATTCTATGTTCTTATAATTTGTGTGGTTTATTAGATTTGTTGTACTAGCTTCAAAATTTATATAAACTGTTAAGATTTCTGCAGCGATTGAATTAAGTGAGATACTCAACATAAGGCTTGGTAATTTAAAAGTTGGTGGTTTGATTCCACCCATAAATTCTATTGGAGTGATGCTTTTGTTTCATTGTTTCCTGAAATAAGTTAGATAACTTTCTACATCCTCATCTTATTGTTGTGTTCAATCATCTTTGAGTAATTGGATTATGTTTCTTCCTTGGGACAATAATAGTCGGAGCTCTGTGTGTTTATTTTCCATTTCACTGCATCCTTTTGTCTTCTATTATGATAAAAATACTAGTGTAGAACCCGTACCTTGTACGGGTAAATGTAATTTGAGAGAAAAAAAAATTATGATTGAATTAAATTAATGTTATATCGAAGTATTTTTTAGAAAAATATAATTCTCGTTGGATCATTGAAAATAATATGCTATGATGTATAGAAATTTATGCAGACTCATTTAGAGAATAGTTAATATAGAAATATTATAATGATTATTAATCTAAAAATCTCGTTAAAGTTATTCCCAATTTACAAATTATTTATACGTGGGATATATAATAGATGGTATTTAAAACAATTTAAACAAATTTCAAACAAATAATTAATGCGTGGTTCAGACAAAATCTATTAGATTAGTAATTATATCTTTTGAATAAGAAAGCCAAAAATATTCATAATATGTATAACACATGTTTGGATTATAGTAGAAATTTTTTTAAAGGAAAAAAGAATTGACAAAATTGTGAACATGATTCTCTTTATGATGAATATTAAGTATTATAACAAAATCTTTATTTTTTATGTTTTTTAGTTTGATATTTGAACAATTCATAATCAAAATTTCAAATCTTAACTATTATATTATACCATCAAATCAAGTTTTTGGTTAAACATGGACAAAAGTCAGGTGAAAATAAAGTGAGGTGGAAATAAAGTGAGGTGAAGATTTTAAAATTATAAAAATTAAAATTATATATGTATAATTAATGAACAATGTCAATGTAAATCTTTAAAAAACAAATTATATTAAAATAAGATTTATTCTTTTCAAGATAATATATATAGGTAAACAACGAGGATCCGAAATTATTGTTACACCATCAACGATACTTGTAAAAATCACAATATAAAACAATCATTTCTTAATATTTACGAAAATACTAATATACTAAAAATTAGTTACGAAACCAATATTTATCATAGCAAGCTATGATAAATATTTCATGATTTTAAGGGGATATGAGACCAAACGAACGGAAAAGCAACAAAATAATTTTGATATTTCATGAATGGCTTAAAAATGAAATGCAAATTTCAACGACCTATGTTCGATGAATGGAGACGAAAAAGATTATTTTCTCTTGTAAAATGGTCATCACTCTTACGTTGCTTAAATAATAGGATTGCTTTACATGATTTTAAGGTAATGGTTACAAAATATATTATACCACAAATAAAATTAATAATGAAAAAATTAGAAAATTAAAGAACTTAATAAAGCCAAAAAAAATGAATGGTTAACAACTTAGGTACAAAATGAAAGAAATTACATATCTCGAATGGGCATGGGCGTAGTATTGAAAGAGGAAGACACAAAATTTATAACCTCGTGCAAATTATTCAGGATTTCCTTTTTTAAAATAATTAAGAGGGAGTGTAATTTAGAAATTTGTAATTCAGTTTATTAAGGATATTCAAAATTTAAAAAGGATTTGGTCTAATATATCTTTGATATTTTAACTTTTTGTTAAAATAAATATATGAAATAATTCAAAAAAATATATATAAAAAAATCATTACAAATCATCCAGATAAATCACATTTTTTTTAGTTTTTTCTAATTACGTAATGGACCCATCTAAAGTTATAAAATTTCAATTTTAATTTATATCCTTACTTCTAGAAAATGATAATTAAAAAGTTATTTGAATAATTAATTAATTAGTAGTGGCTGATTTATGTAGGTGTAAAGTTATCTCAAATTCAAATACTTTTAAAATTGGTATACGTACTACATTTTAATTTACTTTTGATAATATGTATAATCATATGAAATTGAAAGTTTGTTACGACAAAGATTTACTTAGATTTTTTAGTTAAACTTTCTGTTTGAGTTAACAAAATTTTCTTGGTAATTTATAATTGATATTTTACGATTTATTAGTGAATATTTTCTTGATGATTAACAAACTCAATTTAATTTTTTAAAACTGAAAATTATATTTAGCAAAATGATAAGTAATAAGCCCAAAGAAACATTGTAAAATCGGAAAATGGAGACCATGTATTTTTTATAGAAAATTATAATCAAATAAAAATTGTTAAATGGGAACGTACAATATACCAAATTTGTTAAAAATCTGATATGATATAATTGTTGTTAAGATGAGTTGTTAAAATTGAAAGGTTTAGAAGACAATCTCAAGATTATATAAATTAATTTTGCTAAGATACATTCGTTTGAAATTTCACTAAATTGTTAATAAAATATGTATGTGTAATAATATAATATAGTGGGTTGAATTACAAAAACACATGTACTGTGAGTTGAAAATTATATATATTGTATGATTTGGCCCATAAATTATATATGCAAAGTCATAAAAATAATATTACTAATTACATAAATGAATATAAGATGTATTTTATAAATAAGTTTAGTAGGAAATCTATCATATATTAGTTTGACATATATAAGCTTATATTTTACAATTTGTAGAAATCAAAATTTATAAGAACGTATATAAGCATTCAACAAAGTTGTATATAGTTTTTATATGTTTGAAGTTAGGTGTGATTAGATATTGTGATTTAAATTGAAATATAATGTTAAAAAAATGAATTAATAACAAAATGACACGTATGATTTCTCCCCCAACCATGGCTCCGCCGCCGCCTCTACCAATTTCTGCCCTCGAAACCTGCTTCTTGATCCCTCCGACCAGAAAAACAATCTACCCAACTTTGCCGGCGAAGACAATGGTGGTGTCGAAGCTGCGTCTTCGGCTGAAAACCAGAGATCCGAGAGGCCGCCGCCGTGCGTTCTCTTCGAAACCTTTCCTCTGAAGAGAAATCCGATGATGCTCGGTGGGCCTTCTCCGACTGGCCGGCGATCTGAGCCTTCTCTCATAAGAGCTCCCCCGTTAATGGTGTGGGATCCGGGGGCTCCCTGTGCTCGCCTCCGTCCTCGGAGTTTTGGGCCGTTGTGGCGAGGTGCTGATTCCAGCGTCGGTTTCTCGAGCGCGCTCGGCGAAGCTTCTGCTGGACGAGAGCAGATCTGCGGTGGCCCTCCGCTTACCCCTCTCCGGTCTAGGAGATTTTGGATTCTCCATCTCAGAGGGAAGAGATACACGACCGACCCCAGCTTCTCCAGGTTGATTTGTTCTGACCCTTCTCCTCTGTTGCTGATTTTTGTTTATTTCCTTTCGTTTCCTGTCTTACATTTGCATCTTTCTTTCTTGTTTGGTACTGGTTTCGTTTCGTTTGTTGCTTCTTTTGTCCTTTTATGTGAGACCAATTACCCTTTGAATCCCGCCTCGTATGCTTTGTTGATGCTTTGTTGTCCTAGAGTCTCTACCACACTTTGCTGGTGTTTCCTGTGGTTGCTCCTATTTGTGTGTGTGGAATTTCCGACTCTTAGTATTGCTAGCACTTGTACGTTTAATATAAAATCTTCTTCTGAACAAAATATCTTGAACAAATCTGAGGTGAACCCTCCTATCTTGAACAACTCCTCTTTGGTTTCAAGCCTTGAGACTTACAGTATCCATCTCCTGACTTTTACCAGTAAGAACTCCTCTGAGGTGAACCCTCATGTTCAGGTAAAAACCAATTCTGCAGATTTTCTGTGTTGGAGGACTAAAAGCAACAACCTGAAAATCTTATACTTGAACAAACGACTCTGGAAATGGTTTTTCTTGCAATATATTCAATGCTTTTCTAAATGGCTTGAGCACATGAATATGAATGACAAACCCCAAGACATTTTAAACAATCAATTGTTGAACACTTACTCGACTTGGATTCATTACTGCTTTAGGCTTTTGAAACTCAAGATCTTAACTTGGTTTTTTGGAACTTGGCAGTTTGTTCTCTTTACTGACTGCTGGATTATTGTCTATGGCAATTCTAAACTCCTCACAGAAAATGTCTGGATGCTTATGCACCCTATCCAACTCTTTATGATGTTTCTTCATACTCAAAAGCTTTTGTTGTACCACCTTTGGATGGCCTATTTCAGTGATATAGAAGCTGTAAATGAGGAACAAGTTAAGCTTGAACAAAGTCTCAACCAAATATTTGACGGGGATTACAGGACACTACATGAAGAAAATGTTGATCCTCTGAAACAAAATATTCCTTTGAACAATTATCTTCTGAACAAATTTTCTGTTTTGCAGATTTCCTTGAGAAACGATACCTTGAAACATCAAAACAAAGTGAATAAAGCCTCTGGCTTTTGGAAATCACAGTGGATATACCAGTGCAAGTCCATTTGTAATCTTGTGGATTGCCCATTTTGTGTGTATACAAACTATTACCCGGATTTTGAGAAAAATGATAAGTGTAGCAATAAGAACAACTGAACTATGTGTGTTGTATACAATTCTATGTCTATGTATGATGTTCTTTGGAACAATTTTTGCCATATACTGGCCCCTTACAACTGGAGTCCTTTTAGGATAAACCAACAATTCATGGGTGACCCCCACAAACTCATAGAACAATCCCGCTTGAGAAAAGCAAACAACAAAACAAATTATTACTCCAAGAACAATACAATTATGACCAAGGAACAAAATAGAGGAAACAAACGTAAACTTTGTAGATCGCTCAAGATCATTGCTCGGATAAACTGCCATGAACAACAATGCCCGTCATTCGGGGAACGACTCCAAAACCAACGACACCAAAACCATGATGAGATATCCCCTGATTGCATGAATTATTGGAATTTACAGACTACTGAACACTACAACAGTATTACCAAAATCCTTTCGAAGTCCCCTAAATGTCTTATGATATGGGGCAAATTCATTATGAGGTTTTTATGAAGATTACGACCTGGAATTGCCGTGGTATCGGAAAGAAAACCTTTTGGACGGATGTTGAATCCCTCTGCAAAATTGAACGTATCCAATTATTTGCACTCTTTGAAACTAGAACAAATAAAGAACCAAGTGAAAAAGATTGGAGAAAAGCAGGCTTTGATCAATTTTATTGTATCCCGGTTATGAGTTTTTCGGGTGGTATCTGTGTTATGTGGAAGACCTACCAACTTACAAATGAAATCCTTGAAATTGATCAAATTGATACGAGGTTTATCTCGGTCAAATATACTAATCAAATCTCGGACAAGAAACTTATGTTAATCCTTACTTATGCTCCTCCGAATGAGGCTGGAAAAAATGTATTCTGGAATGATCTCACCTCCTTTATTAAAAATTGCTCCCTTCTGTGCATTGTCATGGGAGATCTGAACGAAATTCAAGACCCCTCTGAGAAATTAGGCGGTTTATTACCACCATTGACCAAATCTCTGGACCCAGATGGTATGACAACAGAATTCTACCAAAAATATTGGGATATTGTAGGCCCCTCTGTTATTCAAGCTGTTAAAAGCTTTTTCCTCTCCGGGAAACTGCTCAAACAGGTTAACCACACATTCATCTCCTTAATACCAAAATGTGACAATCCGAACTCCACCAATCATTATAGACCTATTAGTCTATGCTCCACAATTTACAAAATAATCTCAAAGATCTTAACAACAAGACTTAAAGGAACCATGGAAAAATTAATTCACCCCCTATAAGGTGCGTTTGTTGCAAACAGGACAATTCAAGATAATATCCTAATTGCTCATGAGATCTTTCACTCCTTCAAATCGAAAAAAGGATATGAAGGCTTCATTGCGCTTAAATTAGATATGGAAAAAGCGTATGACAGAATTGAAAGGAATTTCATTCTCAAAACTATGGAGAAATTTGGATTCCATGAAAAAATTATCAACTGGATAAGAGAATGTATAACCACAGTCTCATTTTCGGTGCTTGTGAACAACGGACCGACATAAATTTTCAAACCGACAAGAGGACTCCGGCAGGGTGACCCCCTCTCCCCTTTCCTATTTATTTTAGGATCGGAAATCCTTGTTAGAAAACTACAAAAAGCCTCTGAAAGACCTCGTAATCCTTTGGGATTCCAAATCACTCATCAAGGATCAAGAATCCCTTTCCTAGCTTTTGCTGATGATATTATGATCTTCTCAAAAGCTAAACAAGAGCATTGTAAAGAAATAAAGGACATTATTGATGAATATTGTAAAATCTCAGGACAAAAAGTGAATTTTCACAAATCAGCGTTTCAAGTCACTAAAAAAGTTACCAACCAAAAGAAAATAGCGATACAAGGTATCCTCACCATTACAAATATGATATCCCTTGATAAATACCTTGGGTGTCCTATCATTAATGGCAGAGTAACCTCGAATACATTCTCGGATCTTCTACTCAGTACACAACAACAACTCGCAAAATGGAAAGCAAACTCTTTGTCCCAAGCAGGCAGAACAACTCTGATCAAAACCAACCTGGCTTCTAGACCAAACTTTATTATGCAAAGCTTTATGCTACCTTCACACACACACAATGACCTTGACAAGCTAAACAGATCCTTTTTTTGGAACAAAGATAGCTCCTATAAGCCTCTAATAGGCTGGGAAAAAATTTGTAAACCAACAAAACAAGGAGGCCTTGGCCTGAGAAAATCTAAGGATATGAACAAAGCCCTACAATTCAAACTGCTATATATGGAAAATCTTAGCAGAACCAAATAACTTCTGGGTTAGAGTGGTTACTGAAAAATACCTGAAAATAGTCCATATCTTTCACTATGAGAAAAAAAGAAATTGCTCTTGGCAATGGTCCAAAATGATTGAACTCATTGATGAATTCAAGTCTGGACTAATCTGGCAAGTTGGTAATGGCAAAACAATCAAATTCTGGCTTGATAATTGGGTTTCCAGATCCCCGTTGAGTGAATCCATAAACACACAAGTTACCTTGAACAAGGATGCTACGGTAGCCGACTTTATGCTACCAAATAAAACCTGGAATAAGAACCTAATAGAACAATATTTACCCCATGACTTAGTAACAACGATTACATCAATCCTAATCCCGCTGAATGATATTCATGATAGAATGTATTGGGAAGCCAACAAGAATGGTTGGTTTTCTACAAACTCTGCCATGAAACTAATTAATAGAAACAAACGATATACTGCGTATGACTCCGCTTGAATCTGGAAAATGGACACTTACCCCAAAGTTAAAAACTTTGTTTGGAAAATACTGAAAAACGGATTACCAACAAAATCAAGACTAACAGAAAAAGGGATAGCAATCCCCCAAGGATGCATCAGATGCAATGCGCAATTGGAGGATTTGAATCATCTCCTATTCCATTGTAACCATACCAAGAAAACAATAGAGAAAATGAACCGATCCACATACGGTATTATTACTTCCATAAACATAGCAAATAGAAAAATCAATGAAATCATTGATGAAATTCGACAAAAAACCGATCGCTTGCAGTTTATAGAATTACTGGTTTCTTGGTGGGGAATATGGTTCTATAGAAACCAACAAAGCTTTGGAAACCCAAATAATGATGCCAACCACATCAAGGATGTTCCGAATTATATCAAACAACAAATTGAGAACTGGAATAAGACGAAAACCTGGAATCTTGACTGCCTAGCAGATGACAGACCGAAACCTCATAGAACAAATAGCTTCAAACGACCAATAAAAAAATGGAAAAAACCTCCAGATAAAATTATCAAAATCAATACTGATGGATCAACAAAAACAAATGGTGAATCTAGCTTTGGCTATATTTTCCGGAACAACAAAGGTGAACCTATTTTTATCTTTGGGGATAAATGTGGTACCTCAACCCCATTAAAAACGGAAACGCTTGCGGTAAGAAATGCCCTGATAAAGGCCTATGAATTAGGCAATACCGACATACAACTTGAATGCGATAACCTGACCGTTGTGAATGTCCTAAACCAAATCTGGCACTGTCCATGGGATATTGAAATGATTATTTCTGATATCTTGTGTGTTTTACAACTTTTTTCTTCAGTGCAGATTTCTCATGTCTTCCGGGAAACAAATGTGGTGGCCGACTTTATCGCTAAGGAGGTCCAACTTAACTCCTTGGAAGATATTCGAACTAGTTCAGAATTTGTAATTCTCATCTGAAAGGATGCTATAGACTGAGAAACCGGCTCTTCTGTGATTTCCAGTCTAATTCTTACTTAATCAAAAAAAATAATCTTTTGCTTTAATATATATATAGATTCTGAAATTGAGGAATTTTGTTCGATTAATAGTTATGTTTCATGAATCATGATATCATTGTAAATTAAGTAAATTTGGATCCTAATATTAACTTTCTTTCATTTTGTTGAGTATAGGTGTATAGCTATGTTTTGGGAGATTTTGAACCTTTTGTTTATGATTTTCTGGGACCCAATATTTTTGCAGGTAATATTTTGGAATATTATTCTTGCCAATGTAATTTAGTTAAGACGTATGTGAAATTTCATTCGTTTAGGCATCGCCCTACCCTTTGCTTGTTTCATATTATGATCTTATTAGCATATTATGTAATTTTTCTTTCTCTTTTCATTATTCTAAATGAAGTGAAATTTTATTTTCCATAGTTATTTTCAGTCATTGGATTATACAATGGAAAAGTGTATGCTGTAAAAATATCTATGTTGATGTACGTTTATTTGCCGTAGTTATCAACTTAGTACTCACCAGGTAATGTTGATGTATGTTTATGACACATAATGACAATTGTTATAATGCAAGCAAAGGTGCTCACTTAAAATTTCAAGCGGGGAGAAAGGGCTAAGATTTCTGATTTTCTTGATTCGTTAATGTGGGAGCCGTATTTAGCCCGGTCCAGATAGACGGCCCAAAGAATAGGAAAGGCCCATTAGTTTGATAGCCTTGGTGTGCCTCGCACTCCGAGGCGCCTCCACGTGACTCGCGCTCCGTGGCGCGCCCCGTGCCGCGCGCTCCTTGGCGCACTCCCTGCCGCACGCTCCAAGGCGCTCTGCGTGCCAGACAGGAGCTAAAGTCGTGTGCCCAATCAAAGTAAAATCCTTAACAACCTACACTAGTAGAATAGACAAGCAATAGTCGAATCCCACAGGGAGGAGTTGTATTTCTTTATGTAACTTTGCATGCAATAGTAACAAAGGGGGGTTTTGATTGATTGGTTGTAAAACAAGTAAACAAGGGAAACAAAAGCAAAGGTTTGTAATCAATTAGGGAAAAACACTTAGCCAAACAAATATCCACAATTCATTCGATTGATTGGTCCTATGTTATCTCTATTCATTCCTATGATTATTCCTGTCCCTATTCTGAAAGATTTACCAGTCCAACTCGGCCTGGCAACCCTTACTATCGAACGCACGAGAAACTATCAAGATTTAGAACAATAGTAGCATGGAGCATAGGAATTAACCAGGATACATGCAACACCGATTTTTCGCAGCATTTAACACATAATCAATTCTCTCTCATAATAAACTAGTCCAACTAGTCCTAGAATATCATGGTTGCTACACAAGATAAGGGATTTCAACTCAAAATATCCAAACCCTAGCAATAGACAATTACTAATATCAACTAGGTGATCAATCCAGTCAAATCAATAAGAATCAATAGGAATATGCTCAAGAGAAAATATATAATCCAAAGGAATTGGAAATAGAGTTATAACCTCACAATCATATATCAAACGAAGACTTCAATTGTCGGACTAAGCAAAAGGTGCTTAGTTCTTCATAGTCTCGAAACAATAAAACTCAAAGGAAAAAAAAGAGTGCTGAATAATGAACGATGAAAACTGACTCCATCAAAGTAGCTGGGGAATTAGGTTAAATAACCTAACCCAAAACCAAGACTAAAGATAACAAGTCTAATCTAAAAGGAAACAATAAAATCGAACTATTAGGAATAAAGTAAAAAGAAATAAAATAAACTTCAGATTTCTGACGAAACCCGCGCGGCTTCGCTGAAGCACATTTCCGCGATCGCGGATGAATTTCCGGGGTCGTGGAAAATTCCGTTTCTGATCCTTTGCTCTCGAATTAACCGCGACCAGTCTGCTTGCTCGCCCGCGATCGCGGTTTGGACTCTGTTGCTCCTCTTCTCTTCTAACTTCGTCCTCTCCTCGGTCTTCTCAAGTGGTTATCTTCTCGTCTTCTTAATGTCTTCGTTTAAGCTTCTTCAAACCACCATATCCGCACTTCTACTCCTCAACTCCAATCTCCACAATACGCACTAAACGTCTCCAAATAGCACCCAAAACACCGGTAACAACTCCTAGTCAAACCCTATAAAGTAGCGCTGATCAAATTCCCCCATGCTTAAACATTGCTCGTCCTCGAGTAAGCTAATAGAAACCTACTCCTCCAATCAAATCCCCAAGGTCTCAGGAAGCATAGAGAAACCATCTCCACTAAGAATTGCACCTAAACATGAAACTCCACGACACCAACACAATATGCACAACACACAACAACCAAGCTTTAAAAGAAAGCAGAGTACTTCCCCCAAGCTTATCCCAAACACCATAGAGTGAATAAACATCTAATCCTAATCTCCATCTATCTTCTTATGCCTCCCAGAGTGACCTACCCGAATCCTCCTTATATCTCCTCTTCTTATGTCACCATGCCAGGAAAAATGAGAAATCTTAATAATCACACTCTTCTTCTCTTCACTCATTTTGCCAAGGCGTCCTTTCGGGTTTTCACCAAGCCACTCATTTCATTTTTCAATAGATGGGCTCACATAAAACTCACCTCACTCTTGACCTCTTATTACCCCAGCCTAATGTTGGTCCAAGCCACCTGCTTATTACCTAAGCCGCCCTTTCGGGTTTTTGACTTATCCCAGGATTTATATTTTTGTCTTTTTTCAATTTTTTGACTCTTTTCTTTTTCTTTTTCTTTTTCTTTCCCTTTTTCTTTTCTCCTCAACGACTAGCAAGTATAGAACACCCCCCCATGCTTAAATATTGCATTGTCCTCAATGTAATGAAAGACAAAAAAGAATGAAGCACAGGGAGAAGCGGAAAGGTACTCACAACCGTCGCCGAGTTGGCTTGGACGTGGAAGTTGTTGCTGGCGGTCTATGAATGAAAGCACATGTCTCTGGTGTTGCACCGGTCCTCAAACAAACTCCACCGTGCAACCAAAAGGAATCCACTGTAAGGTGTAGTGGTACATCAAAGTAACGGGGTTGCACGACCTTCAATGAACACATACGGGAGCCCAGATGTAATCGTGGTGTGGGCTCTAGTGTTCCTCCTCGCCAGCTGTCGAATGTCGAGCCATCATCGGTGCCAAATAAAATGTGGGGTGAATGTCTCCTCCTTGGCATCATGATGCGCACCGTCTCTCAAAATAAAACGCAGACAGCTAGACCGCGATCGTGGAAATAGAGCCGATTTTTTTTTTTTTTGAGTTAGGAGACTTACAGTGGTATTTCCGCGCCCGCAGAAATGTTGCCGGTGTGTAGTTCACCGTCTTCAATTTTTTTTCGGGTCTCCTTCCTGCATGTTAGTCTAAATGCAAAAACAAAAAACAAAAGCAAAAACAAAAATAACACACAAATAACTAAAAACATGGAATGAAAAGACAGGAAAGAAATACATACCTCGGGTTGCCTCCCGGACAACGCCTTAGTTATTGTCATGGCTGTTATGTTCAAGGATCGAAAGGCCACAGTGCAAGGATTTGCTCGTCAAGGCGCCGAATCTCCTCTAGGCGTCACCCGGGTAGAGCTTCGGTAAAGAGGTTGATAGAGGCGCCTTTTGATGGTGAAGCTTTCGTGAATGGTGGATGGATAGGTGCTCTTCAAGGTCTAGATACGACTCACTAAACCAAGGAGAAGTCGGGTTGTGTTTAGAGATGTAACTCACTCGAAACACTTGGGAAAACAACTCGATCTTACACACGAATTGGAGGACGAAGAGACTACAATGGTGCAAACTATTTCTGCAGTTTTTGATTGATTTCTTCGTGCTTACAACTGAGACAACAAGGCCTCCAAATAGGCTGCAAAGGAATTAAAGAAAAAGCCTAAAAATGTAACTAAATCAACCCACTAACTAAGGCCATTCGCCCACTTAAAGGATGCACTACCAGACGGTTTTAGGGAATTAGAAATAGAAGTATTAATTGTCTTAATTGTCTTAATTCACTAAAAAACAACATTAAAATAATCGGCCCTAAAAAGGCCAGCTTTCGAAGTTGTAGCCCTTGTGTTTGCTAGGCGCCGAGAAGCCCGGGGAAGGCCAAAATGCATGTGACCGGGCCTGGGTCAGGTTGGCGCGATGCTCCTAGGCTCAATAGTCCCTCCATGAGCTGGTGGTTTAGCTGGCGAGCTCGGGCTCGAGTGATGGTTCCAGGTTGGGGCTCGGCCTTGGTATTGTCTTCATCCGCGTCCACAAATCTAGGGCTAGATTTTGGGTTCGGCAAGTGATCACTTGGCGACACTTTGGGTCCCAAATACCGTAGGTGATGGTAAGGGACCTGTGGAAGTTGGGGTGGCCGGGCAAAGTGGAGTTGTGCCGGGAGAAGTCTTCGTGCTGGTCACAGGGCTTGATGTATGGCTAGGCGCGGCTGGCGCCTCTTCTTCATCACTTGTCCAAGGGGTGTCATCGTGGTTAGCTCGGTGTGCCTTGGACACATCATCCTCTCCCCCTTGGAGAGGATTCGACCTCGAATCTGGCACATCTTCCTCGTCTTCATTGGCCACAATGAATGGCATTAGATCGGCTACATTGAAGACATCATGAACTCCATAGGATGGGGAAAGCTCAAGTTTATAGGCGTTGTCATTGATTCTTTCTAGCACATGGAAGGGGCCATCTCCCCTTGGCTTCAACTTGGAATTCTGCAATATGGGAAAGCGTTCCTTCCTAAGGTGTAGCCACACCAAATCTCTCGGTTCAAAGATCAACTCCTTGCGCCCTTTGTTAGCTTGTGCCTTGTATTGGCAAGTCCTCCTCTCCAATTGCCTTCTTGTATCCTCGTGTAGGTCCTTGATCCTTGCGGCCTCGTCAACTCCTTCATTGCTCTCTCAGTCCTTGATAGCATAAGGCATAAGCTCAAGTGGTGTGATAGGATTGCGCCCATACACCACCTCAAATGGTGTCCTCTTGGTTGCCGAGTGGATAGTCCGATTGTATACAAATTCAATGAATGCTAGGTTTTCCTCCCATCTGCGCAAGTTAGTTCTCAAGATAGATCTAAGTAAAACACCAAGGGTTCGATTCACTACCTCAGTTTAGCCATCCGTTTGGGGGTGGCAAGTAGTAGAGAATAAGAGCTTGGTTCCAAGCTTGGCCCATAATGTTTTCCAAAAATAGCTTAGGAACTTGACATCCCTATCCGAGACAATAGACCTAGGAACTCCATGCAATCTCATAATCTCATCAAAGAACAGGTTAGCAATATGAGAGGCATCATCAGTTTTATGGCAAGCAATGAAATGTGCCATTTTGGAGAACTTATCAACAACCACAAAGATTGAATCTCTACCTCTCTTAGTCCTTGGCAATCCCAAAACAAAGTCCATGGAAATGTCTTCCCAAGGCAGTTTAGGGATTGGTAGGGGAGTGTAGAGACCATAAGGGTTCACATTGGCTTTGACACGCAAGCAAGTGGTACAAGAAGCACAAAACTTCTCAACCGATCTTTTCATCCTTGGCCAATAGAAGTGTTCCCTCAAAACTGGTAGGTCTTGAGAACGCCAAAGTGTCCCATTAGACCTCCCCCATGAGCTTCTTGCACTAGTAGGGTCCGAATAGAGCCCTTAGGAATACACAACTTTTGACCCTTGAATAAAAAGCCATCATGCAAGTAGTATTGGTCTTTGCTTCCATGAGACTTACATGTGTCCATTATGTCACAAAAATCAGAATCTTGCACATATAAGTCTTTGATGAAAGAAAAACCAAGTAACTTAGCATCTAAGATGGTCAATAGTGTGTACCTCCTAGATAGTGCATCCGCCACCACATTGTCCTTTCCCTTCTTGTGTTTGATCACATAAGGGAAAGACTCAATGAACTCCACCCACTTGGCATGCCTCTTATTGAGCTTTCTTTGGCCCTTTAAGTATTTCAAGGCCTCATGGTCGGAGTGTATGACAAATTCCTTAGGTAACAAGTAGTGTTGCCACACTCGTAGCACGCGTACAAGTGCCAAAAGTTCTTTGTCATAGGTGGGGTAGTTTAGCTCAGCCCCTCCGAGCTTCTCACTAAAATAGGCTATGGGTTTGCCCTCTTGCATGAGGACACCTCTAAGGCCTATTCCCGAAGCATCACATTCTATCTCAAAGGTTTTGTCAAAGTTTGGCAAAGATAGAAGTGGTGCTTGAGTGAGCTTGGATTTTAGACTAGCAAAGGCCGCCTCTTGTGTGGTGCCCCATAGGAACGCCATGCCTTTCTTAGTGAGCTCGGTGAGGGGCACAACCAAGGTGCTAAAGTCCCTCACAAAGCGGCGGTAAAAGCCAGCCAAGCCAAGAAAACTACGGACTTGAGTCATAGTGGTAGGTGTGGGCCATTCATGAATAGCCTTCACCTTCTCTTCATCCACTCTCAATCCGTCCTTGCACACCACAAACCCAAGAAATACCACATGATCCGAATGGAAATGGCACTTCTTGAAGTTGGCATACAACTTCTCTTCTCTAAGAACCTCAAGAACTCGCCTAAGGTGTTCGACATGCTCTTCAAGATTGTGGCTATACACGAGGATATCATCAAAGTATACAACCACAAACTTGCCAAGAAACGACCTTAGGACATGATTCATGAGTCTCATAAATGTGCTAGGGGCATTAGTTAACCCAAAAGGCATTACCAACCATTCATACAGCCCATATTTGGTTTTAAAGGCCGTTTTCCATTCATCGCCTTCTTTCATGCGAATTTGGTGGTAACCACTTTTGAGGTCTATCTTGGAGAACACACTTGCCCCATACAACTCATCAAGCATGTCATCTAGCCTAGGAATAGGATGACGATACTTGATGGTAATGTTGTTAATTGCTCGGCAATCAACACACATCCTCCAAGTGCCATCTTTCTTAGGGACTAAGATGACCGAAACTGCACAAGGGCTAAGACTCTCTCGAACATATCCCTTGTCAAGCAATTCTTGTACTTGACGTTGTAACTCTTTTGTCTCCTCCGGATTAGCCCTATAAGCTGCTCGGTTTGGTAGAGTTGCCCCCGATATGAAATCAATTTGATGTTCAATACCTCTTACCGGTGGCAATCCACTAGGTACTTCCTCTTGAAATAGATCATCAAACTCCATCAAGAGGTGAGTAATGGGCGTAGGGAGTTCTCCAAGGTCAGCCAAGGTGAGTAAGGTGTCCTTTGGTATGAATAAAAGACATTGCTCACCTCGTTTGACGGCTTGAACAACTTCCTTAGGCTTGGACACAAGCATATGATTGGAGGCGCCCCCTTTGCCTCCAATTGCCATTTTCTTTCCTTGCTTTGGCTCAGCCTTTTGTTGGGCTTTACTTTGCTCTCGGGCCACATGATCGGCCATGATTTCATGGGGTGACAAAGGATGGAGAGTGATCCTCTTACCATTCATGATAAAAGAATACTCATTTGTCACTCCATGATGAATCACGCCCTTATCAAATTGCCATGGCCTCCCTAGGAGGAGATGACATGCGGTCATGGGGAGTATATCACATACAACCACATCCTCATATCCTCCTATCGAAAACTGAATTGTGACTTGATCCTTGACCTTAAGAGGAGTGTTGGAATTCAGCCAACAAAGTATATAGGGCTGTGGATGTGGAGTAGTAGGGAGATTGAATCTTTCTACTACTTCTTGGTCAAGTATATTGCAACATGACCCTCCATCAATTATCACACTACACACTTTCCCCTTAATAGTGCACTTAGTGTGAAAGATGGTTTCACGTTGGCTAGGCACATTTGGACCTTCCGTGGCTATTAAAACTTTCTTAGCCACAAAACAATCTCCTTGGGCGGCTTTGACATGCAGCTCCTCCAAGTCCTCCTCATTATCAACAACTTCTCCTTCACACTCATCCTCGGACTCATAGTCCCCTAGAGTGTTAAGAAAAACTTGTCTTTTTGAGGGACAATCCTTGGCAAAATGGCCTCTACCTAGGCACTTAAAACATTTAAGGTCCCTAGCTCGGTTCTCTCCCTCTTTTCTTTGGGTTTGAACTTGAGTAGGTACCTCTCTTCTAGGATGACTTGAGTTGTCATTCCAAATAGGTTCTAAGCGCCTTGGCATAGGTTGTCCCCCTTTGGAGCCACTTGAAGTATTTTGCCATGACCGTGAGCTATTGGTTTAGAAGCGCCTTGAAGGAAGTGCTTTATATATACGGTTAGTATAATGAAGTACTTCTTCCATAGGTGTTCCTCTAGAGAAATGTTGCTTGCTCACGGTTGCTCGGAGTTCAGGACTAAGGTTATTAATAAACTTAGAAATAAGATAGCCCTTGGGAACTCTAAGACCGGACCTAAAGACCAAGGTCTTTAGTTCCATATAGAATTCATCCGGGGTCTTACTTCCTTGTTCTAATTGCTCTAACCTTTCATGAACTCTTTCCGAATAATCTTCTGGGACAAATCTATCTCGAAGAGCTTGTTTGAGCTCTTGCCAAGTGGTGATTTGAGGATGTCCAAGGTACTCTCATTCCTCTTTGTCCCCAATCCACCATTGATAGGCAAAACCCTCAAACTTGATGGTAGCAATAGCTACTCGTTGAGCTTCCGAGTAGTTATAATACCAAAAAATTTGTTCAGTTTTTTGCTCCCAATCAAGATAGACTTCCGGATCACAATTTGAGCCAAAGGATTGTACCTCCAATTTTATACCATGTGGCCGTGGCTGCTCATAGGCGTCGGCATAGCCTCCTTCATAGGCCTCGGTGCCTCTTTGTGGCATGTATGGCATCCTTCCTCCTTGATGATAGCCGCGGCTGGCTCTTCCACGTCCAGCCATCATTCTCCCCGGCTGCAACAACGGCTCTTGGTACCTAGGAAACTCAGGTTGTGCTCCTCTTGGTGCATCTCTAAGCCCCGCGCCCGGATCTGCAAAATTAGTGCGCAAGGGTGGCATACTAGTAGTAATAGGATTGACAAATGGAAAAGCAAGGTTAGAACTTGAACCAAAGTCTTCCCTTGAAGTTGCTACTAGCGGTGTGGGCAGATGGAAGCCCTCGTGTAATGACACACCCGCCAACTCTTGGGAGAGGAGTGGCACGGTCACTTGTGTGTTGGCTCCTTGGAGTGTGCCGTGGTTTGGTGATTGGCTGTGGGAATGATTCCACTTCTCCTCCATGGCTCGCATGAATGCAGCCTGTTCGTCCCGCATGACTTGCAAGTGTTGGCGGGCACGTTCGTCGGCCTCTTCTTTGGAGGATTGAATGGCCAAAAGTAAGGTCTCCATGGTGATGGTCGAGTCCTCCTTTGGGTCCTCCGTTTCCATATTCTTGTCCTTAGGTCTCATGCTTCCTACACAAGAAAACCCACACAACAACCAACAAACACAAGAAATAACAATGGTCCCTAACTAGTAAGCTAGCTTAACTCTCCAAGTTAAATCTCAGGTCTCAGAGTTCAACAAGCTCGCTATAAGGTTAGGGTGTGGCTTCCTATATGCAAAAAGACTCACGAAGGCAAAATAAAGTGCACCACAATCTTGGTTTAGTTCCTTAGATTCAAATGCAATTCAAGACAATCTTGTAAGTACTTGTCCTTAATATCCTTACTATACTTGATCAAATGAGTTACCAACTACTCGGATTACAAGATAGTACACGAACACTTTGCAACAAGTAAGATTACAAGACTTGGTTCACTTCAACTGTAACATCCCCAAATTTCAATCCGTTTGGAAATGTATTACCGCCAGTGACCCCGGTTTCCATACCGAAGCCACCCCAGGCTTTACCGGTTTCAACACAATTCATAAACAACGGTTAAGATATAAACATCAAAACCTTTAATTAAAACATATGTCTGGGGATTATATCCCAATCCCCATAGGACAAAACATAGTATTTAGCGGAAGTCTTTATAAATATAAATACATGGGTCTTGATCATAAAGATCACCCACCAAGGATCGTAGCCTGATAAACCATTAAAACCACCGTTTACTTTTATAGTCGTTCTAGCCTCCATTCCTCGGATGCTTATCTGATGTGCTGAATCGAATGGATGACACCAGCCAACCATACAGAGAATAATTACGGTTGGTTAGTCTAATGAAAGACTGCGCAAGGGTATAAAGCAGAGTGGTTCGAAGTAGTCGTATTAGGTTAAACTCATCGTTTCTCGAATTAAAACCGACGACGATAGTCAACCACCATACTCATATTGGAATATATCAAAAGGTATGATCAAAAGGGAGATTCTGGAGACCAGGTCTCACAGCAATCAATCCAAAAGAAGACTCCAATGAATTGAGTCTTATCGGAAGTATCACAATGTTGGGGAATATAAATAATTTCATACAAGCGTTCAAAAACGACTTGATGTTTCGGTTCACGACCAACCTCACCGCTTAACGTGAATCCAGATTGGAAAGAGAACGGTACTCTGATCAAAGTCAAGATGAGCTTTCCTAGCTGCACTACTCGTCTGAGGTTTATTAATCATGTGCGCTCGGGCACTTATCTTATTTGATTCCAAAACGCACATCACGTTATAGGCTTTTAATTATATGCCTGTCGACAGTAGGACATACTTTTGATAGGGACGAATCCCAAGTTTGTAGCACCAGCTTCGTGCCACCATCTCTATACCCGAGTATAGAGAAAGATCATGACCCACCAAATGGTCTTTGATTTTAGAACCCTTAGCACCATTTTCATTATCAAGAAACGACTAGACCTCAATTAGTCCATCGCTCCTACGAATACTCATGCTAACTAAACAGTCCAAGCACAGCAATAATCATATCAAAGCCCTCAGGCCAAAATATATATCTATAATAGCGTTGTTCTAGCAGATATACAACCTATTATAATATCATATTCTTTTTATATCATTTAATAAAACTGTTCCCAACAAAACAGTAAATCATTCCAAATTAATTAACAATCAAACCATTGATAATTAATGGAAATATGGAATGATGAGCAAGAGCGAACCACCACTTGCCTTAGATCAGCCAAAACCTCGAACGAAGCTTATGAACAAGGGGTTTCCGGGTCTGGAACTGGGACGGATCCTGGATGTTAAATCCTTCTGGAACGACCCATAATGAGACCCTAAGTTAGATTCGACAATAGCTAGTACGAATCTAAAGTAACGAAAGGAATCGAGGGGAACGGAGCCCGATCAAAAGCCACAAAAGCCAAGGCCAAAACATGACAAGGTCCTGTCGGCGGCGGTTGCCGCCTAACTTACGGCGGGCGCCGCCTGTTCGTGGCGGCGGTCGCTGCTACGAACAGGCCAGAATATTTCGAAAAGAAGAAATCTCACCGACGTCGATCGATTTGCTTCTCCTTTGGTTTGCTTTGGATTCTAAGCTTCCTAGGGCCACCAAAGCTTCACCTTGGGATCAACCAAACTCAAGAACGAAGATTCGACGAAGCTTTGAAGTTCTCCGGCGAGATGGGATTTTCCGGCGAGATCAGACGAGCTCGAATTCCTCTTCTTTCTCTGTATATATAACCCAATCAAGGAGGAGAAGCAACCAGTTGCGTTGCCCGACCAACTGGACGTCCTCCGAGGCATTAACGGCACAAGTTTCCAGCTCCGGCGATGTCAGAGATATTGGCGGCGGTCGCCGCCCGATTTATGCCTGGCGGCGGTCACCGCTTTGGCCAATTTTTGTCCGTTTTGTCGCCCGAGTTAATAATATTCGTACACGAACGACTTTTTAACCCAAAAATATCTTAACTATATTTTATATTACTCAGAAAAATATTACAGAGACCAAACATCTCACAGAATGTCTGTATCTTCTCTGAATTTAATCTGACTTGTAATATGGGCATAAGAAAATTTCAAAATTACCCCTACAAAATGAGGGATATTACATTACCTCCCCCTTAAAAGAAGTTTCGACCCCGAAACTTAGGTCGTAAACATCTCGGGAAAGCGTCTACGCATATCCTCTTCAGTCTCCCAAGTCTCCCAGGTAACTTCTTCGGTTCCTGACTTGGACCATAGAATTTGTACCAATGGTACGATCTTGTTGCGTAAGTGCTTCTCGCAGCGCTCGAGAATACGCACATGTATCTCTTCATAAGTACCATTTGCTTGAATCTCGAAGTCTTCATAGCTCAGCACATGAGACTCATCTGATATGTACTTCCTCAACAAGGATACGTGGAACACATTATGCACTGGGTGCGCCGATGGCGGCAATGCCAAACGATACGCAAGGGATCCCACTCTATCGAGGATTTCAAATGGTCTCACGTAGCGAGGGTTAAGCTTCCCACGCTTACCAAATCTGAACACGCCTTTGGATGGCGAGACTCTGACAAAGACCTTGTCGCCAATTTCAAATTCAACATTCCTACGTTTTGGATCGGCGTAAGACTTCTGTCGACTTTGAGCGGTCAACATTCTTTATCTGATCAAAGCAATATCTGAAGCAGTTCTCTCGACCAACTCTGGTCCGAGTAAAACTTTGTCGGCATTCTCATCCCAACAAATTGGCGATCTACACTTTCGACCATACAAACCTTCAAATGAAGCCATCTTGATAGTAGCGTGCCAGCTATTGTTGTACGTGAACTCGATTAGACTTAAGATGTCCTCCCAGCTAGTTGGACGGTCGAGTACACATGCTCTTAACATATCCTCCAGGGTCTGGATAGTCCTCTCAGACTGTCCATCCGTCTGAGATGTAACACCCCTAAATCTGAACCCATTTGGAAAGGTATTACCGCCAGTGACCTCAGTGTTCCTTACCGAGATCACCCAAGGCTTTACCGTTTAAATACAAATCATGAAATACAATGATTCAAAATGATAACTTTATTCCTATAAAACATGAGTCCCGGGATTACATCCCAATCCCGAATAGGACAAACACAGAGTTTAAACAAAGTACAACGGAAGTCTTTAAACAAGGTACAACGAAAGTCTTATAAAATATATAACAGAGTAAATAAGTTACAACGGAAGTCTTATAAAAGATATTACAACAAGGATTGTAATCGCAATGATCATTTGCCCAAGGATCTCAACCTGATTAAAAGATAATTATTAAAACATCCAAAAACAACCGTCGTCTTCATAGTCAATCTAGTCTCCTCATATCTTCACTCTATCTGATGTGCCGAATCGAACGGATGACACCAGCCAACCATGCAAGGGAATATCGGTTGGTTAGTCTAATGAAAGACTATGCAAGGGAACAAAGCATAGTGGTTCAAAATAGTCGTATTAGGTTAGACTCCTCGTCTCTCGAATAAAAGTCGAGTACGTTAGTCAACCACCATACTATACTTGAATATGACAAAAGGCATGCACAAGAGAGGATTCTGGAAGACTGAATCTTCACAGAAATCGACCCGAAAGAAGACTCCAACGGAAATGAGTCTTTAAGGAAATATGACAAATCTGGAACGTTTACAGAATCAGACATCAGTGATTTAAAAGCTGACTTAGATGTTTCGGTTCACGACTAACATCACCGCTTACAGCGAATCCAGATTAGAAAGAGAACGTACTCTGATCAAAAAGTCGAGACGAGCTTTCCTAGCTGCACTACTTACTCAGCTGCACTACTCGCCAAAGGTATATTAATTATGTGCACTCGGGCACTTTATCTTATTAAATTCCCAAAACGAGCATTACGTTATAAGCTTTTAAATCTCCACTCGAGAGATATCGGATCTCCCCGCAAGAGATATCAGACCTCCCCACAAGAGATATAGAAAGGATGAACCTTAGAAGATTTGGCACTAGTGAAGTGCGCCAACCCCGAGAAAGGGTATGGTCATGACCAGAGAGAAAGTACTGGGGAAAATCCACCAAGTACCAGTTAAAAAGAAACAGCTAAACCCCCACAAGGTACATAGCGTTCCTAACCACTAGTGCTAACTAAACAGTTCTAGCACAACAATAGTTCAGGATAAATCCACATAAATGCCCTCAAGACGAACATAATTAATAGCGTTGTTCTAACAGATATACAACCTATTATAATATCATTATTACAGTTTCCAAAACAGTTTATAAAACCATTTCCAGATAAACACAGTAATCATTCCAAATTAATTACTCAGATAAACAACTGATAATTAATGTAAATATGGAACGATGAGCAAGAGCGAACCGCCACTTGCCTTAATCTGCTGAATTGGAACAAGCCTAACGACGATGGGATTCCGGGCTCGACACGGGTATAGCTCCGACAGCACAACAACCTTCGAGTCGACCCATAAAGAAACCCTAAGTTAGATCCGACATAACAACAGTATGAATCTAAAGGAAGACGAAAGGAACGACGTCCGAACGACGACCACCAAAGCCGAGGCCTAACTAGGCCATCAGCCTTCTGGCGGCGGTCGCCGGCGGCCTTACGGCGGGCGCCGCTGTTCATCACGGCGGTCGCCGCCATGAACACGACGGGCGCCGCGATGAACCCAGAAAACAGAAACGGCGAGAACACTCACTAATTGGTACGCGTTTCGACCCCCCTTTGCCTTGCTTTGGGTTCTGACCTGCAAAGGCAACCAAAAGGCTTCACAAGGGCCACTGTAAACACACCAAACAACACCCCGACGATTGCTTCAGAAATCCGGCGAGGGCACAAAACTCCGGAGAGAGAGATTTTGAGATTGAGCTTCTGATTGTGTGCCAAATCCGCTCACCAAAGGCTCCATTTTATAGTCAAAGCCCAGGGGAACACAATGATGGCCCTACGACGAGCTACTCCGGCGCTGCGAGAGCCACGCCGGCGACCTTCGGGCAAGGACCTCCGGACAATGACGACGGCGGGCGCCGCCATAAATGCGGCGGGCGCCGCCATAGGCCTGGCGTCCCCAACTAGGAGAAGACCCAGCTTGCTCCTCGAGCCTGGCGACGGCGGGCGCCGCCATAAATGCGGCGGTCGCCGCCCCTGTGGCTTTGCCGCCTCCTCAGCTCTTAGACGAAAACGATATTAACCCGGGATAAAATTATCGTACGCGAACGAGTATTAAAATCCAAAGCACGTCGTCTGTATTTTATTTCACTGAGAAAAATATTACAGATACATAGAGCATTACAGAATGTCTCCAACTTTCTGAATTAAATCCGACGTACATAACGGGTACTCGGGAAAAATCCCGGAACTCCAGAAATAACTTTCTGAATTTAAGTCTTCTGCTGTGGGAATGATTCCACTTCTCCTCCATGGCTCGCATGAATGCAGCCTGTTCGTCCCGCATGACTTGCAAGTGTTGGCGGGCACGTTCGTCGGCCTCTTCTTTGGAGGATTGAATGGCCAAAAGTAAGGTCTCCATGGTGATGGTCGAGTCCTCCTTTGGGTCCTCCGTTGCCACATTCTTGTCCTTAGGTCTCACCATTGCTTCCTACACAAGAAAACCCACACAACAGCCAACAAACACAAGAAATAACAATGGTCCCTAACTAGTAAGCTAGCTTAACTCTCCAAGTTAAATCTCAGGTCTCAGAGTTCAACAAGCTCGCTATAAGGTTAGGGTGTGGCTTCCTATATGCAAAAAGACTCACGAAGGCAAAATAAAGTGCACCATAATCGTGGTTTAGTTCCTTAGATTCAAATGCAATTCAAGACAATCTTGTAAGTACTTGTTCTTAATATCCTTACTATACTTGATCAAATGAGTTACCAACTACTCGGATTACAAGATAGTACACGAACACTTTGCAACAAGTAAGATTACAAGACTTGATTCACTTCAACTGTAACACCCCCAAATTTCAATCCGTTTGGAAATGTATTACCGCCAGTGACCCCGGTTTCCATACCGAAGCCACCCCAGGCTTTACCGGTTTCAACACAATTCATAAACAACGGTTAAGATATAAACATCAAAACCTTTAATTAAAACATATGTCTGGGGATTACATCCCAATCCTCATAGGACAAAACATAGTATTTAGCGGAAGTCTTTATAAATATAAATACATGGGTCTTGATCATAAAGATCACCCGCCAAGGATCGTAGCCTGATAAACCATTAAAACCACCGTTTACTTTTATAGTCGTTCTAGCCTCCATTCCTCGGATGCTTATCTGATGTGCCGAATCGAACGGATGACACCAGCCAACCATGCAGAGAATAATTACGGTTGGTTAGTCTAATGAAAGACTACGCAAGGGTATAAAGCAGAGTGGTTTGAAGTAGTCGTATTAGGTTAAACTCATCGTTTCTCGAATTAAAATCGACGACGATAGTCAACCACCATATGTAACACCCCGGGCCAGAGGTGCTACAGTGCCATAGCCTCGAAGGACTATAAGGCGATTTCTTTCAAGAAAAGAAATCCAAAACTCTTCCAAATTCACAAAAGTCATCAATATTAAAATCCATGCTCAAGATTTAAAACAACACTAAAACCTGTCAACCAGTTTAATACATCAATTTATATCCAAAACAACGGAAGCGAATACAACATTTTCAAATCTGATGCAAAACTAAATCTTTCACTGTGAAGACACATCTGTGATCCAGAACCCGCTTGTTGCTGCAAACCTGCAAAATCTGATTGACTGGGGGACCCGATACCCCAGCCAACCGCGGCACGTAAACCGAAGTTGGTCAGTCTTACGAAAGACTGGCAAAACTCCTCAAGCCAAAACAGTTCAAAACACATACATATATCACCAATAAACTCACAACAACGACAAGACGCCACACAATATATATACATATATATATAATATCATAACTATACTTAATCATATCAACCAACCAATACCAACCACACGTCAAAACATATACACACACTATCACATACCATTCATTACTCATCCTTATCCAACTCTTCACTATACTAACCTCAATCAATCCATCCTCAAACTCATCACAAGCATAAACGAATAAAACGATCCAATCCAACTTCACTGACACGTCCAATCCATCCTTCTCTCTATTACTAATACCTCAATCAACAACTCTATGCACATACACATCTCTTACTACTGACTTACAACCAAAGCTAACCAATTATACTGAACTCACTACTGCACTAACACATCCAATTAACCTTCACAATAACAAACACATAAGCATCAACGAGACAATCAACACATAATACCAACATAACAAAACAACGATCCAGGCCAGCCACCCTTCCGGTGCCGCCTGTTCGTTAACATAGACTGTAACTCATACATTCAAACTCAACCCATGTTGGCCCACATCCTCAAGATAGGAAACCAACCTGCACACCCACCAGCATAAATCCACATCACCATTTGCTACAATAGCTAATATATAACAACAAGTCAAACTAGCCAGCAATCAATATCCAACATAAAACCAATAACCAAAACACACAATCAATATTCGCCAACACAACCACTTAATCAAGCGCACAGTCAATATCATCACAAAATCACTTACTCAGGTACACAACCAACATTCAACACAAAATCACTTAATCAGTTCGCAACCAACATTCAACACATAATAGATATCACAACAATCAACCAATTGTAATCAAGCAATAATATAACTCAACACTGAAACACAAACAACTCCAACACATCTCCAATCCAATCTCCAATTCAACCTCCAATCCATTCCAACCCTTGGCCCTTAACGACGTAGGCGTATACCTTCTATACCCTGCGCGGTTTGGTGAGTATATCATCACCTGGCCCTTCGACCTCCAATTCAATTTCAACCCTTGGCCCTTAACGACGTAGGCGTAAACCCTACGCGGTTTGGTGGAATCCATTCCTACCTTCGGCCCTTAACGACGTAGGCGTATACCTTGTATATCCTACGCGGTTTGGTGAAACCCCTTTCAAATCCTTGGCCCTTAATGACGTAGGCGTATACCTTGTATACCCTGCGCGGTTTGGTGAAATCCATTCCAACCCTTGGCCCATCGACCTCCAATCAACAACAATCCAACCACCACACCGACAACCAATCAATTAATACACACGACCTCTATTAACACATTTTCACACATATATATATATATTCAACCAAGAAACTTTAAAATCAATAATCCAATCAATCCACGACAATCAATCCACAATAATCAATCCATAACAATCAATCCGCCACAATCAAACAACAACAATCAATCCACATCAGTCAATCCCAGCATACACACATTCACACACAAACATTCACACACAAACGCACAATCCCAGCATACAACTGCCAGCACACACACAATTTAACACACAACTGCCAACACACACAGGTGTCGACATACACAACCCAACACACACACACAAGTGTCAACATACACTATCAACAACAATCAATCACATTTAGTCACAATTGACTACCACGTCAACATTTATTCAACACGATACAAGACAAAATACTAACACACGCACACACACCCATTTTCAACCAAGTATCTATATAGTCAATTAATCCAATTTAAATCGCTCAAGCAATGATAAAATTAATTATTAAACACTAGGCATAAATCAATTTATAAAAATTATATAAAGTTAGCAAGAATCCTCTTGCCTCAAGTCGAACCACAACGACCCCAGAGATCTCCAATCAACCCGAATGAACCTTGTTGACAACCAACGGTAGTCACCGAGGAGGCTTCTCGACGCCGGAACTCAGCAGCCACACCAGCGCAACACAGCGGACAGCAGCACAACTGCAACAACACGCAGCAAAACACCAACAGCGGCTCCGACCATTCTCCTGAGACGTCGCAGATGGGGCAACAGCACAACAGTGGACAGCAGCGGGTCCGGATCTGTGCAGCAGCTCGTCGCGGTTCAACAGAGGTTCGGCTCGCCTCTTCGGTGGCTCGACTCAGCAGCTCCACCGTGGCTTCACGCACCGGTGAACCAGCATAGCCACGAACAGCAGCAGCAACAGTACCACGACCACCAGCACAGCTCCAGAATAGAGGAGGAAGAGGACGACGCACAACGGTGGTCCGGTCGAGCTCACCGGAGACGACGCTTGGCTGGGCTGGCTCGTCGTGGGTCGCGCGAACAGAGGAGGAGAAGAGGTGAGTTCTTCTAGCTGTGTTCTCACGCAGCCAAGGGTTTGGTCCCTCCTTTGCCCCCTTTTCTGATTTTTCTTCCCCAAAAATCTGATTTTTATCCCTTAAATTTCCTTTTTCTGTTTTAATAAAATCCCAAAAATCTTATTTACCATTTTGCCATTTTTACTATCTTTGGGGGTATTTCACCATACTCCTACTGGAATATATCAAAAGGTATGATCAAAAGGGAGATTCTGGAGACCAGGTCTCACAGCAATCAACCCAAAAGAAGACTCCAATGAATCGAGTCTTATCGGAAGTATGACAATGTTGGAGAACATAAATAATTTCATACAAGCGTTCAAAAACGACTTGATGTTTCGGTTCACGACCAACCTCACCGCTTAACGCGAATCCAGATTGGAAAGAGAACGGTACTCTGATCAAAGTCAAGACGAGCTTTCCTAGCTGTACTATTCCCTAGCTGCACTACTCGTCTGAGGTTTATTAATCATGTGTGCTCGAGCACTTATCTTATTTGATTCCAAAATGCACATCACGTTATAGGCTTTTAATTATATGCATGCCGACAACAGGACATACTTCTGATAGGGACGAATCCCAAGTTTGTAGCACCAGCTTCGTGCCACCATCTCTATACCCGAGTATAGAGAAAGGTCATGACCCACCAAATGGTCTTTGAGTTTAGAACCCTTAGCACCATTTTCATTATCAAGAAACGACTAGACCTCAATTAGTCCATCGCTCCTACGAATACTCGTGCTAACTAAACAGTCCAAGCATAGCAATAATCATATCAAAGCCCTCATGCCAAAATATATATCTATAATAGCGTTGTTCTAGCAGATATACAACCTATTATAATATCATATTCTTTTTATATCATTTAATAAAACTGTTCCCAACAAAACAGTAAATCATTCCAAATTAATTAACAATCAAACCATTGATAATTAATGGAAATATGGAATGATGAATAAGAGCGAACCGCCACTTGCCTTAGATCAGCCTAAAGCTCGAACGAAGCTTAGGAACAAGAGGTTTCCGGGTCTGGAACTGGGACGGATCCTGGATGTTAAATCCTTCTGGAATGACCCATAATGAGACCCTAAGTTAGATTCGACAATAGCTAGTACGAATCTTAAGAATAACGAAAGGAATCGAGGGGAACGGAGCCCGATCAAAAGCCATAGAAGCCAAGGCCAAAACTTGCCAAGGTCCTGTCGGCGGCAGTCGCCGCCTACCTTACGGCGGGCGCCGCCTATTCGTGGCGGCGGTAGCTGCTACGAACAATCCAGAATATTTTGAAAAGAAGAAATCTCACTAACGTCGATCGATTTGCTTCTCCTTTGGTTTGCTTTGGATTCTAAGCTTCCTAGGGCCACCAAAGCTTCACCTTGGGATCAACCAAACTCAAGAACGAAGCTTCGACGAAGCTTTGAAGTTCTCCGACGAGATTTTGGAAGAGAAAGGGCGAGTTCAGACGAGCTCGAATTCCTCTTCTTTCTCTGTATATATAACCCAAGCAAGGAGGATTAAAATATGATATTATAACACCCCCAAATTTCAATCCGTTTGGAAAGGTATTACCGCCAGTGACCCCAGTTTCCATACCGAGGATAATGTCGTAGGGATCCATGGCAATACAGATCAAATCTGCCTCGAATTTCTTACCCTGGATGGTAATCAGAAACTCAGACAGACACTTAGTTCCTACTAAGCGTTCACTATTAGGAAGATTCACAACGAAAGGATCACAAACCTTATTGCAGACTAATCTTAACTTACTAACCCAACTCTCTGAAATGAAGGAATGGGTAACACCCGAATCAAACAGTATGCATACAGGAGTAGAGTGAAGGTATATGGTACCTTGAGCAATCGGTGCATTAGGTCCATCAGCCTCACGCATCTCAAACATGCGCTGACCCTGACCTCTTGAAGTTGCTGGGGCTTTTGGACATGCGATGCTTTTGTGCCCAGCATCACCACAGTTATAACACTGAATCGAACTCTTGCCCTGACCCGATTGTTGTGTCAACCCGCCTTGCATTCCACCCGTTTTCGCCTTGCTGGATTTAGCAAAGTTGGACGGTGGCGCAGGACGTTTGAATCCGCTTGCCTGAGGTTGATTCTGTGTCAACCTCTGGCGATTCTTCCTCTTGGTTGATTCTTCTAGAGTTGCCTCTAGCTTATAAGCCGCATCCACATATTGTTCCAGAGTAGAGCAATTGTGGCTTAACATCATTGACTTAATCTTTGGGTTCATCCACTCATGGAAATGCCAAATCTTTCGTTCTTCAGTGGATACATCCGATCCGGCGTATGGCAACAAGTGATTAAACTTAATTGCCAATTCAGCCACTTTTAACCCTTCAGTCTCAGGGTAAAGAAACTCCTTGTGTTTTTCCTCTCTCATTGCCCGAGAGAAGAATCGGTCGATCATCTTGGTCTTAAACATTGCCCAACTCAAATCAGGGCTATCCGCAAGACCGATGTTTTCCCACCACTCACTAGCATCTCCTTTTAATTGCAGAGAAGCTATATGCACCTTCTCGGTTTCCGTGCACTCCACACTGCGGAATAACCGCTCCATGTGGGAAAACCAATGCACCACCTCAACTGGTTCACCTTTCCCATTGAAGATGTCGGGTCTCATAGAATTTATGGCCTTCAGTGCTCGGCCACAATCATTCTTGCTTCTGACTACAGTCTCCTGATGCTGGGTTACATGAGTTTCTTGTTCCTCAACTTCCGGGGCTGCTGAGGATGCCGGCACATCCTGTGCCTGAGACACACTCGGGTGTAAGACATCAGTCATTGCTTGCATGAAAATTTCCCGAATTTCAGCAACGGCCGCCTCGTCAAATATCCTCGGAGCATTGCTCCTGGGATCACGTTGAGAATTGGACTCACGTACATTCTCAGGAGTTCCAACGCTCCTCTCGTTGTGTATGGGATGGTTACCAGCATCAGAACGAGTGTTGTTCATTGTGTTCACCATCTGTTTACCGATCAAATTCCAAGGATTTCATACATTAATATTTTTCCCAAAATACTTAATGTAATAAAAATCAACTCAGAATAGATCAACTTGGTACTTATATAGATGAACTTGAACTATTTTACAAACTGTACATTAGCCGATCTCCCGAGCGTCGGGTCAAAATTGCTCGAAGCTTGTAGTATTTCACAAAGTACATGCCGCAACACTAGAATATTTACACGGTATATGCTGAAATACTAAGAAAAGGAAACTACTGCTACAGGCAACGTCGGTCCTTATCACGGTGTTCTGAAACGTTTCCTATACGGTAGACTTCCCATGCAAGGCTTCTTCGGACGAGGTTCTCCATCGGATTCTGACGATGGACTATGCACCCTGCTTGGTCCTGGAACACATGATTCTGGTGTTCCTGGCCTTATCTCAGTCATGGTGAAGTATGGATCTTCCACGTTTGGCTCTCCTAGCCCAGCCCTTCTGTGAGCACTAGCGATCAATTTATCCATCTGGTATTGCTGTTCAGAAGAGATCATCTCGCTTTGGCGAAGGATCTCTCGTAGTTCAGATTCCGTCCTCCTTCTCCTTTGAGTAGGGATAGTCTGAGATTCTCTACCATTTCTTCCAATACCGTACTCGGTATAAAGTATTTCCCAATCAGCATCAGACATGAGTGTGTACTCTGGCACTGGTGGCAACTCTTGCACAGGTGGTAACTCTGAAATGGGGTGAATAGATTGCATCCCCGGTTCCTGACTATCCACCAGCAAGTGCCTCAAATCATCGGACTCCTGGTTCTGCTCGTTGAGGTCCATCTCGGTATCCTCATCGGAATCATCCTCGATGGGGTCCTCTTCCTCGTCTTCCTCCTCGCTCCCTTCAGGAATCATTTCTATCTGGTAATCGTCATTATAGTACCCTCTCGCGTACCTAGACGATTCATCCTCATGCATTGCTCCCCCCCTTGGTGGCTCAACTGGCGCTGCCACAGGAACTACAACATTCCTTGAAACCAGGACTACCGACTCAGTAAGCACATGCTTGATCTCCTCAGGTGGGCTGCTTGGTCCTTCAACCTCGAAGCATCCCTGGGGTATTGGGAAGTCGAGCCTTCCCGGAGATGGTGAATCCATCTCGACATCTACCGGGTCTCTCTTATGAGAAGGACACGCACCCATATCCTACAGGATAACGAGAAAGGAATTAGTCTTTCTAGACATAGAAGCAAGCTTACTACATCAGACTATAGATAGGAGGCATGACTATGAACGGTGTTTTTATTTTCAAATTCTTTTCATTTTGAAAATTCAGAGCCCTTTTGAAAATACTTTTCAATTGAAACGAGTAATTGGTTTTCAAATACCCAACCCGTTCTAAAACTTAGGCTCTGATACCAGATCTATAACACCCCCAAATTTCAATCCGTTTGGAAATGTATTACCGCCAGTGACCCCGATTTCCATACCGAAGCCACCCCAGGCTTTACCGGTTTCAACACAATTCATAAACAACGGTTAAGATATAAACATCAAAACCTTTAATTAAAACATATGTCTGGGGATTATATCCCAATCCCTATAGGACAAAACAGAGTATTTAGCGGAAGTCTTTATAAATATAAATACATGGGTCTTGATCATAAAGATCACCCGCCAAGGATCGTAGCCTAATAAACCATTAAAACCACCGTTTACTTTTATAGTCGTTCTATCCTCCATTCCTCGGATGCTTATCTGATGTGCCGAATCGAACGGATGACACCAGCCAACCATGTAGAGAATAATTATGGTTGGTTAGTCTAATGAAAGACTATGCAAGGGTATAAAGCAGAGTGGTTCGAAGTAGTCGTATTAGGATAAACTCATCGTTTCTCGAATTAAAACCGACGACGATAGTCAACCACCATACTCCTACTGGAATATATCAAAAGGTATGATCAAAAGGGAGATTCTGGAGACCAGGTCTCACAACAATCAACCCAAAAGAAGACTCCAATGAATTGAGTCTTATCGGAAGTATGACAATGTTGGGGAACATAAATAATTTCATACAAGCGTTCAAAAACGACTTGATGTTTCGGTTCACGACCAACCTCACCGCTTAACGCGAATCCAGATTGGAAAGAGAACGGTACTCTGATCAAAGTCAAGACGAGCTTTCCTAGCTACACTATTCCCTAGCTGCACTACTCGTCTGAGGTTTATTAATCATGTGTGCTCAGGCACATATCTTATTTGATTCCAAAACGCACATCATGTTATAGGCTTTTAATTATATGCCTGCCGACAGCAGGACATACTTCTGATAGGGACGAATCCCAAGTTTGTAGCACCAGCTTCGTGCCACCATCTCTATACCCGAGTATAGAGAAAGGTCATGACCCACCAAATGGTCTTTGAGTTTAGAACCCTTAGCACCATTTTCATTATCAAGAAATGACTAGACCTCAATTAGTCCATCACTCCTACGAATACTCGTGCTAACTAAACAGTCCAAGCACAACAATAATCATATCAAAGCCCTCAGGCCAAAATATATATCTATAATAGCGTTGTTCTAGCAGATATACAACCTATTATAATATCATATTCTTTTTATATCATTTAATAAAATTGTTCCCAACAAAACAGTAAATCATTCCAAATTAATTAACAATCAAACCATTGATAATTAATGGAAATATGGAATGATGAGCAAGAGCGAACCGCCACTTGCCTTAGATCAGCCGAAAGCTCGAACGAAGCTTAGGAACAAGAGGTTTCCGGGTCTGGAACTGGGACGGATCCTGGATGTTAAATCCTTCTGGAATGACCCATAATGAGACCCTAAGTTAGATTCGACAATAGCTAGTACGAATCTAAAGAATAACGAAAGGAATCGAGGGGAACGGAGCCCGATCAAAAGCCACAGAAGCCAAGGCCAAAACATGACAAGGTCCTGTCAGCGGCGGTCGCCGCCTACCTTACGGCGGGCACCGCCTGTTCATGGCGGCGGTCGCTGCTACGAACAGGCCAGAATATTTCGAAAAGAAGAAATCTCACCGACGTCGATCGATTTGCTTCTCCTTTGGTTTGCTTTGGATTCTAAGCTTCCTAGGGCCACCAAAGCTTCACCTTGGGATCAACCAAACTCAAGAACGAAGCTTCGACGAAGCTTTGAAGTTCTCCGGCGAGATGGGATTTTCCGGCGAGATTAGACGAGCTCGAATTCCTCTTCTTTCTCTGTATATATAACCCAAGCAAGGAGGAGAAGCAGCCAGCTGCGTTGCCCGACCAACTGGACATCCTCCGAGGCGTTAACGGCGTGAGTTTCCAGCTCTGGCGATGTTAGAGATATTGGCGGCGGTCGCCGAATCTCCTCTAGGCGTCACCCGGGTAGAGCTTCGGTAAAGGGGTGGATGGAGGTGCCTTTTGATGGTGAAGCTATCGTGAATGGTGGATGGATAGGTGCTCTTCAAGGTCTAGATATGACTCACTAAACCAAGGAGAAGCCGGGTTGTGTTTAGAGATGTAACTCACTCGAAACACTTGGGAAAACAACTCGATCTTACACACGAATTGGAGGACGAAGAGACTACAATGGTGCAAACTATTTCTACAGTTTTTGATTGATTTCATCGTGCTTACAACTTAAACAACAAGGCCTCCAAATAGGCTGCAAAGGAATTAAAGAAAAAGCTTAAAAATGTAACTAAATCAACCCACTAACTAAGGCCATTCGCCCACTTAAAGGATGCACTACCAGGCGGTTTTAGGGAATTAGAAATAGAAGTATTAATTGTCTTAATTCACTAAAAATAACATTAAAATAATCGGCCCTAAAAAGGCTAGCTTCCGACGTTGTAGCCCTTGTGTTTGCTAGGCGCCGAGAAGCCCAGGGAAGGCCAAAATGCATGTGACTGGGCCTGGGTCAGGTTGGCGCGGCGCTCCTAGGCTCAATAGTCCCTCCATGAGCTGGTGGTGTAGCTGGCGAGCTCGGGCTCGAGTGATGGTTCCAGGTTGGGGCTCGGCCTTGGTCTTGTCTTCATCCGCGGCCATAAATCTAGGGCTAGATTTTGGGTTCGGCAAGTGATCACTTGGCTCGACACTTTGGGTCCCAAAGACCTTAGGTGATGGTAAGGGACTTGTGGAAGTTGGGGTGGCCGGGCAAAGTGGAGTTGTGCCGGGAGAAGTCTTCGTGCTGGTCACCGGGCTTGATGTGTGGCTAGGCGCGGCTGGCGCCTCCTCTTCATCACTTGTCCAAGGGGTGTCATCGTGGTTAGCTCGGTGTGCCTTGGACACATTAGTGGCTCGACTTGCTACTCTCCCACCTCAACTCGGGTTGCTCACATCAATTGAGAACTTGGGGTTTCCATCCGGAGGGTGTCGCTTAGAATCATCAATGTTGAATCCGACCCTCACCCCGTCGAATTCCATTGTGAGCGAACCGCTACTCATATCAATCTTTATACCCGCCGTGTTCATAAACGGCCTTCCTAGCATCATAGGGGTTGCGTCCTTATCCTGCCTCGTATCCATCACAAAGAAGTCCGCAGGGAAGAGCAATTTATCAACCTCTACCATCACATCCTACACCACTCCTTTGGGGTAGACATAGGAATTGTCTGCCAGCCGGATCACAATCCATGTCTTCTCTAATGGTCTGACCTCCAGAGACTCGTACAACGAGAGAGGCAACACATTAATGGAGGCACCCAAATCAAGCATGGCCTTGTCGAACAAGGTGCCCCCAATCTTGCAGGGAATAGTGAACATGCCCGGATCACTTGCCTTCTTTGGTAACCGCTTTTGCAGCATAGTGGAAACATTCTCGCTGACCTGGACCTTTCTCTTCTCCTTTACCACCTTCTTCCTCTTTATCGTGCATAGCTCCTTCAAGAATTTAGCATAATGAGGGATGCTATTAACAAACTTGAGTAAAAGAACATTTACCTCGCAGTTGTTGAAGGTCTCGAACAACTCCTTATTATTCTCCAGCCTTCGAGTGTCCTTTAGAGCCTCGGGAAAGGGAGTGGGGGGCTTCAATGTGCTGAGTAGAGGAAAGTCGGGACGCACATATCCATCGTGGGCATCTTCGAGGTGAACTGGGGCTCCAGAGGCGTTTCCGCGATCGCGGAATTGTGTCCGCGGTCGTGGATTGTCCTTGACTTCTGCCGTGTCTCCAGTGAATTTTCCGAGATAGCGGAATTTTGTCTGCGGTCGCGGATTGCTCTCGAACAGCTCTTCTGAATGGATTTTTCCACGATTGCGGAATTCTGTCCGTGGTCGCGGAAATGCATCGATTTCTTGCCCCTCGTCAGTGGCCAATCCGCGGTCGCGGCTTCCTTCTCCGCGGTCGCGGATTTCTCTCTGTTGGCCACGACCGATGTTTACCTCAGCTCCGCTCCTTAGTGTCATGGCGTAGACGTTCTCCCTCGGGTTGACTACCGTTTGAGATGGTAGTTTTCCCGAGTCCCGGGCTTCCAACTTGCTCACTGCGATGGAGATCTGTCCGACTTGCTTCTCCAAGTTTTGTATACTCGACCGGATCTCTCGATTTTGCTGGGTCATAGTATTTCTCAATGTGTCTATGGACTGAGCGAGGACCGTTTGTTGCTTGGTCAATGCCTCAATTGATTGGGACGTAGTGTTTGCCACCACTGCTAGTGTTTTTATCAGGTTTTCATGGTTTGACACGCTCTGAGCAAGGGATGAACTTGAGCTTTGGCCTTGGAGTCTTTGGTCATATGGAGCTCGAAATTGTTGTTGTTGTTGACCCCCAGGCTGCTGATATTGTTGTGGGCGCTGTAGGAGTTGTGGAGACCTATGTTGATAGTCTTGACTCTCCTGGCCCTGAGGAGTACTCTACTGGTTCCCGTATCTCAAATTGGGGTGATCTCTCCACCCTGGATTGTACGTGTTGGAGTACGGGTCATATCTTGGCCTTAGAGGGTCATATCTTGGCCTTGGAGGGCCATATCCTCCAATAGCATTCACCTCAAAAGTGGGCTCCTGCACCGTGGGACATGCATCGGTTGGATGCATCGTGTCTTGGCATATCCCACATGACTTGACCTGCTGCTGGCCACCCTTCATCATGTATCTCCTCATCATCTCCTTCATCTCAGCCATCTCAGAGAGTAGAGTGGAATTTGGCTGAGATTTTGCAGCTCTCACTGATTGGGCACCCGCCCTCTTACTAAACTGCCTTGAGCCCTCAGATAGCTCAAAGAAAACTTCATATGCCTCAGTTGGAGTCTTGTTCAGGATGTTCCCCCCACAGGCAGCGTTCACCATCCGACGCTCGTCATCAAGAAGACCTACGTACAAATAAAGTATGAGGTCCTGGTCAGAGTATCCATGGTAGGGGCAACTAGAGATCAGCCTCTTGAACCTCTCGTAGTATTCATACAATGACTCAGCAGCCTGCTGTTCAATGTTGCTAATGCTCATCTTCAGGCTGTTGAGCTTAGTTGCAGGGAAGTACTTCTCCAGGAAGGCCTTCTTCATCTTGGCCCACGTGTCGATGCTCCTTGGGGTTAAGTAGTAGAACCAATCATTGGCCGAATCCTTCAGAGAGAAAGGAAAGGCCCTCAACTTGATCTGGTCCTCAGTCACTCCTCTTGGTTTCATGCTGGTGCAGACGGCATGAAACTCCGACATATGCTTATTGGGATCTTCTCCACTCATCCCATGAAAGTGGGGGAGTAAGTGGATCAACCCTGACTTGAGCTCAAAGTTCACGCCATCCGCCAGCTCAGGGAATTGCACAGCCAGTGGTTGCTGTTGCAGATTAGGGGCAGTCAGCTGCCTCAGCGTCTGTTGTTTGTCAGCCATCTCAAAACAAGGATTGTCAAAACACAAAACTCTGTTTATCTTGCGGTTCCTAGAAAGGGTCCTCTCAATTTCTGTATCACAAGCAAGAAGAGGGGAGTCAGTAGCACGGGTGTGGACCATAAGATAGGTCCACACAAAAATTTAGCACACAAACACACATAAAGAAAAATCAAAACTTGCCTCCCCGGCAACGACGCCAAATTGACAGGAGCTAAACTCATATGCCCAATCAAAGTAAAATCCTTAACAACCTAAACTAGTAGAATAGGCAATCAAGGGTCGAATCCCACAGGGAGGACTTGTCTTTCTTTATGTAAGTTTGCATGCAATAGTAACAAAGGTGGGTTTTGATTGATTGGTTGTAAAACAAGTAAACAAGGGAAACAAAAGCAAAGGTTTGTAATCAATTAGGGAAAAACACTTAGTCAAACAAATATCCACCATTCATTCGATTGATTGGTCCTAGGTTATCTCTATTCCTTCCTATGATTATTCTTGTCCCTATTCTGAAATAGTTACCAGTCCAACTCGGTCTGGCAACCCTTACTATCGAACGCACGAGAAACTATCAAGATTTAGAACAATAGTAGCATGGAGCATAAGAATTAACCAGGATACATGCAACACCGATTTTTCACAGCATTTAACACATAATCAATTCTCTCTCATAATAAACTAGTCCAACTAGTCTTAGAATATCATGGTTGCTACACAAGATAAGGGATTTCAACTCGAAATATCCAAACCCTAGCAATAGACAATTACTAATATCAACTAGGTGATCAATCCAGTCAAATCAATAAAAATCAATAGGAATATGCTCAAGAGAAAAGATATAATCCAAAGGAATATAAAACAGAGTTATAACCTCACAATCATATATCAAACGAAGGCTTTAATTGTCGGACTAAGCAAAAGGTGCTTAGTTCTTCATAGTCTCGAAACAATAAAACTCAAAGGAAAAAAAGAGTGCTAAATAATGAACGATGAAAACTGACTCCATCAAAGTGGCTGGGGAATTAGGTTAAATAACCTAACCCAAAACCAAGACTAAAGATAACAAGTCTAATCTAAAAGGAAACAATAAAATCTAACTAAAAGAAATAAATTAAAAAGAAATAAAATAAACTTCGGATTTCTGACGAAACCCGCGCGGCTTCGCTGAAGCACATTTCCGCGATCGCGGAAAATTCCGTTTCTGATCCTTTGCTCTCGAATTAACCGCAACCAGTCTGCTTGCTCGCCCGCGATCGTGGTTTGGACTCTGTTACTCCTCTTCTCTTCTAACTTCGTCATCTCCTCGGTCTTCTCAAGTGGTTCTCTTCTCGTCTTCTTAATGTCTTCGTATAAGCTTCTCCAACCACCATATCCTCACTTCTACTCCTCAACTCCAATCTCCACAATACGCACTAAACGTCTCCAAATAGCACCCAAAACACCGGTAACAACTCCTAGTTAAACCCTACAAAGTAGCGCTGATCAGTGCCCTATGGCCCGTGCTCCCCTAAGTTGCCTCCGCAAAGCCCCCCCCCCCCCCCCCCCCCCCGTGCGGCGCGCTCCCTCGCGGCACACACCCCCATGCGGCCAAGGCGCCCCCGCGGTGCGTTCCCTTGCGATACGCACCCACCCCTCACGGCCAAAGCGCCTCCGCGGTGTGCCCCCACGGCGCCCATCAGCCTGATAGCCCTATCCGAGTAAAGCTCGAAAACCCCCTCTCCAAGTCAGCCCAACCCATGAGATAAGGGGTATAAATACCCCTTGAAGGTAAGAGGAGGGGGTCTTTTTCCTTCCTTGAGAAGGCAGCACTCAAATCCCTCCCAATCCCACTCTCTTTAAAGCTTTTACTCTCTGCAAAGCCCCGCCCTATGCAATTTTCTTACTGCAAGCTCGGGGAAGCCCCACTTTATGCATTTTCTTTACTGCCCCACTGACTTGATTGTCGGAGTTACAAGCCCGGGAAAGCCCTCAGGTCTTTTTTCCAGGTCCAGGCAATGATCGGCGATGAGGTGTTCCGGAGGCGGCGGGAGTCAGTTGGTAGAGAGGCGGGTGCTTGCGGACTCAAGGAGGGAGGAAGCCGGCATTAGTGGAGTGTTGAGAACTAGTCATTCCTTCAAAAAAACCGGTCATTACACTGGCACCGATTGTGGGAACTCCTCACACACTAGCAAGCACTCCCATCGCCGCTGAAAAACACCCCTTTGCCTAGAGCATTCATGAAGAAGCTTTACTGGAAGAGGGGAACGAAGACGCTCATTGCGTTCCAACTGCCCCATGATGCTCCCGCGCGCCCCAAGGCACCTCCGTGGCACGCCCTCCAAGGTGCCTCAGTGACGTGCCTTGCGCTCCCCGCGCCTTGCGCTCCAAGGCACTCAGTCGCACGCCCCATGCCGCGCTCCTCGGTGCCTTGCGCCGACATGCCCTGTGCCGCACTCTATTCCCTCCACGACACTCCTTGCTCCCCACAGCACTATGCGCGCCTCGCACCCTATGGCCCGCGCTCAACGACCTACTCTATAGAACGCGCTCCATGGCGCACTCTAAGGCGCTCTGCATGCCTCGCGCTCCGCCCTATAGCACGCGCTCCGCGACACACCCCATGTCGCGCGCTCCACAACACCCCGCACTCCACGGCGCTCCGCGCGCCTCGCTCTCCGTTGTCGGCCCAATAGCACGCGCTCCGCGCGCCTTATGCCCCCGTGGCCCTCGCGCCCCGTTGCACTTGCGCCCTTGCGGCGCCTCGTGGCCCTCGCGTGCCCCCGGCGCCCTGTGGCCCTCGCGTCCCACGCGCCTCATTGCACTTGCGCCCCCGCGCTCTCCCGGCGCCCCATGGACCTCGCGTCCCGTTGCACTTGTGCCCCCGCAGTGCCTTGCGCCCCGTTGCGCTTGCGCACCCACGGTACCTCGGGCCCCGTGGCACTCGCGCTCCCCATGCTTCAGTTGCGTTGTGCGGTCTCGCACCCCCTAGTCTCACGCCTACGCCCTCGACGGGCTCGCACTCTAGTCCCTTACTAGAAAGCAAGTGTAAGGGCAATAAAGTAAGTATAAAGGCAATACAAGAAAGTAAGTGTAAAGGAAATACGAGAGAGCAAGTGTAAAAGGCAATATGGAAAAGCAACATGAAGCCTGTAGAGGGGCGTAAAGCAATATTGAGCAACAAAATGCAACATTAAGCCCGAGAGGGGCAAGAGCAACAAAATGCAACATTAAGCCCATGAAGGGGCAAGAGCAACATTAAGCCCAGGAGAGGGCGAGAGCAATAAAAAGCAACTTTAAGCCCGAGAAGGGGCAATAGCAATATTAAAACAACTTTGAGCCCTGGAAGGGGCGAGAGCAATATAAAGCAACATTGAGCTCGAGAAGGGGCGGGAGCAATATTAAAGCAACAAAGAGCAACATAAAGTAACATTGAGCTCAGGGAGGGGCGAGAGCAATATAAAGCAGCATTGAGCCTGGGAAGGTGCGAGAGCAATATTAAAGCAACATTGAGCTCGGGGAGGGGCGAGAGCAATATAAAGCAACATTGAGCCCGGGAAGGGGCGAGAGTAATATTAAAGCAACAAAGAGCAACACAAAGCAACATTGAGCCCGAGGAGGGGCGAGAGCATTATAAAGCAACATTGAGCATGGGAAGGGGAGAGAGCAATATTAAAGCAACAAAGAGCAAAATAAAGAAACATTGAGCCCAGGAAGGAGCGAGAGTAATATAAAGCAACAATGAGCCCGAGAAGGGGCAAGAACAACATTAAAGCAAGAGAGAGGAACAGTGAGCCCGAGGAGAGACGAGAGCAACATAAAGCAACATTGAGCCCGAGGAGGGGCGAGAGCAACATAAAGCAACATTGAGCCCGAGGAGGGTCGAGAGCAACATAAAGCAACATTGAGTCCGAGAAGAGGAGAGAGCAATATAAAGCAATATTGAGCCCAGGAAGGGGCGAAAGCAATATAAAGCAACATTGAAACTGGGAAGGGGCAAGAGCAACATGAAGCAACATTGAGCCCGGGAAGGGGCGAGAGCAACATGAAGCAACATTGAGCTCGGGAAGGGGCGAGAGCAAAATTGAGCCCGGGAAGGGGTGAGAGCAATACCAAGCCCGCGGAGAGGGCGAGAGCAATATTAAGCAATCTTAGAGCAACAAAGAGCAATATAAGGCAACAAACAGCAACATAAAGCCCACGAAGGGGCAAAAATCAACTTAGAAAGTGGTCATGCCCCCCTAAACGCTAGATGTTTGTAACACCCCGGGCCAGAGGTGTCACAGTGCCATAGTTCCGAAGAACTATAAGGCGATTTTAGAAAAATGAAAACCCGAAATACTTCCAAATACACAAAAGTTATCAACATCAAAATCCTTGTTCAAGTTTGAAACAACATTTAAACATTTCATCCATTTAAGTGTATCAATTTATATCCCAAAACACAAGTAGCTAATACAACATTTTCAAATCCGATGCAAAACAAAATCTTTAACTGTGAAGACACATCTGTGATCCAGAACCCCCTTGTTGCTGCCAACCTGCAAAGACTAGTTGACTGGTGGACCCGATACACCAGCCAACCACGGAACATAAACCGAGGTTGGTTAGTCTAATGAAAGACTAGCAAGAATCATCAAGCCAAAAACAGTTTAAAACATAGAGATTTATCACAACAGCCAACTAACACCAAACAACAACATGCCACAATATATATATACTATATCATAACTACTACTTAACCACTTCTGACCAACTCTTCGATATGCTAACCTCATTCAATCCAATCTCAACCTCACCACAAGTATAAACGGATAAGACGATCCAATCCAACTTTACTAACACATCCAATCCATCTTTCTCTCTACTACTAACACCTCAATTATCAACTTTACAAAACATATATACATATATTACGATCAACATGTAACCAAGGCTAACCAAACATACCGAACTCACTACTGTACTAACACATTCCAACCAACCTTCGCATCAACGAACACATAAGCACAAGCAAGACAATCATCACCTTATATAATTATAACAACCCAGGCCAGCCACCCTTTCGGTGCCGCATGTTCGTTAACATGGGCCGTAACCCATACACCTCAACCCAACCCATATTGGCCCACACCCCCAAGATGGGAAACCAACCTTCACAAACATCCACATAACCAACCTTCATAATCAATCAACATTCAACACAAAACCAATAACCAAGCACACACAACCAATATCATCACACAACCACTTAATCAAGTACACAACCAATATCACCAACACAACCACTTAATCAAGTACACAACCAATATCATCAACACAACCACTTAATCAAGTACACAACCAATATTCATCACAAAACCACTTTATCAGGTACACAACCAATATCTTTAACAAAACCACTTAATCAAGTACACAACCAATATCACCAACACAACCACTTAATCAAGTACACAACCAATATCATCAACACAACCACTTAATCAAGTACACAACCAATATTCATCACAAAACCACTTAATCAGGTACACAACCAATATCATCAACAAAACCACTTAATCAAATACACAACCAACATTCAACACATAACCAACACACACAACCGCCAACACCTCCAATCCAACCTCCGTCTCCACCACCACATCACCGGGTGAGACAATCAACACACACTTTCGGGATGGGACTTTCAACCATCCAACCATGACCATTAACCAACATAAGGTCACACCCTCACGTGGTCGGGTGAGGCTATCAATCACCCTGGCCTAGCCTTAACCAACGGAGGTCACACCCTCACGTGGTCGGATGAGGTCACACCCTCACACCGGCTCCACAACCAACCATTACCAATCCACCAACAACCCATCACCTCCATCTGTCAACACAACCAATCATCCACAACTAGCTACAATCAACTACTACACCATCCAATCAATCATAACACAAGGCAACAACAACCAACACATTCAACCAGGTTCAACACAAAACCAATAACCCAGCACATAACCAATAACAAAACACACAATCGATATCCGCCAACAAACCAACAACCAAACAAACAATAAATATCCAACACAGAACCAATGGCAAAGCACACAACCAATATCCAATGCACGATCAATAATTAATCACACAATCAACATTCAACACGAACCCAATATCCAAGCAAACAACCAATGTCAAACAACTAAACCAATATCCACACATTCAACCATTTCAAATAACAAAACCAATATCTATCAACAAAACCACTAATCAAGCACACAACTGATTATCAACACAAGACAATTACCAACACACACACACACATCCAACCATGAAATTCCACAACCAATAATCCAAATCAACTTACTCAGACAAGAAAAAAAACTCAATTACTAAACAAAATAGGATGAAAAGTAATTTTATAAAAATAAACGAAGGGTTAGCAAGAATCATCTTGCCTTAAACTCAACCACAACGGCCTCAGAAGTTTCACCAACTTCGCCAACCAACCCGGAATAAACCTGCAACAACAACCCGAACAATTTCATGCATTAATTAACTCATACCCATTCCATTACTTAAAACCCCCAATTTCAAACCCTAAAATCATACCTCAACTTTCCAATTCAACAACCACACACAAAATCAACCCAATACTTAAGCTGCTCGCTGTACGCGTCGTCGACCTTACTTCCGACGCCGGGATCGGGCTTCACTTCGCCGAAAAATAGCAGCAGCAGCAGCACGTGACAGCAGCGACTCATAGTGGCAACCAGTGACAGGCGTTGTCGTGACACCTAAACAAAATAATCCTAACAAACCTAAACAAGTAGTTTGGGCAAGTAAGGGTCGAATCCCACAGAGAATCAGATTATCACTTCAAGTAATTGCAAGTCACCAACTAGGAACTAGGGGGGGTTTGTATGATTTTTGAACCAAGTAATTAAAACAAAGCAAGTAAACAGATTCACAAGCAAAGGTTGTGAATATGATGGGGAAAAGCACTACACCTGACAAAGATCCACACAACAAGAGATATGGTTGATCACTGAATTCTATTAGTCTCAAGTTCTTATCTTTCCTATAGTTGTCCTTATCCCGATCTTAGGTAACTATTAGTTCTACCAGCCCTAATAGTACTTATTACCAAATCAAATCCGAAAACCTTCAAGACTCAATAAAGCAATAGCATTCAACCAAAGATTCAACAAGACACATGCAATAGAAACAACCCGTTACTATAAGCATGCAATTAACTCTCTCTCATGATGAACACTCGCAACCCGCTTATGTAAATCATGTTTGCTACTAGATATGCAACCCGAACCCGGAATCACAAATCCTAGCTATATGGATAATATCAATAAACCTAGGTGATCAGTCTAGATAAACCAATAAGATTCAATAAACATTCAAGCGCAAGAGAATTAATACAACTAGATAGGAAAACGAACAAGAGTAGAAAACTCACAACCAATCAATTGAAGGCTTCACAACGTCAAGTGCAACAATGGAGGTTTAGTTCTCCATAGGGTTTGTGAGAGAAAAAACTATGAAAGGTGGCAACTAGGTTCTCTAAACAAAGTCTTAGAAATAACCTTAAATACCAGGGCAAATAATTCAGAAATAAAGAAAAGAAAATATCAAACTTGGAAACAAAGTTTTAGAATTAAAATAAAAGGAAATAAAAATCTCGGAAACAGTCTTCCACGTACAGGTCACCGCGGGTGCGGCAACCCCCACCGCGGGTGCGGTGGGCCTCCAGAGATTTAGATGCCAACTTCTGCTTGCTCACCGCGGGTGCGGTGGTGTTGGCCGCGGGTGCAGTGGCGCCTCCAGCTTCTGCGACACTTCCGTAAAAATGCCATAACGTTTGATTCCCAACTCGGATTGCGCTCATATTTTGAGGGCTTGCAGTAGACTTCAAGAGATAATTCCTAGAATTGGAATCACTCCATTTAGACATTTGAGTAGAGAGAACGAACCAATTGAATTCAACACACTGTCCTTCTACTCTTCAATGCACTTCAAACCTCTATAAATCCCATGATTTCTTCACTTCTAGTATTCTCTTCCGGATTACAGAATTACCATCAAATAATATCCAAACATCACCTAAATCATGCTAATAACCACTAGATGTGCTATACAATATATCGCATATCAACCAGCAACTCCCACACGCAATAGCTTCTCGGCCTTCAACAGTTGCTCCGACCTTTAGCGGGGTTCGCACACAGCACAACAGTCACCGGAATCACCCCCTCGTCGCCGAATTTCAACAGAAGCCAACAATAGATCTCGGCTACATTAGCTCCCGGTTCTGTACAGAAGCAGCAGCGAACAGCAGATCCGGTAGCAGCGAACACCAGCAGCAACACGCGACCCAGCTTCCGATCTGTCTCACCAGCGGGAAGGAGTGGCTGAGCACGGAAGAATAGATGAGGGAGCACAAGCTTCTTCAGCTGCTGCTCATAGAAGACGAGGCAAGGTTTTGCCCTTTTCTGATTTTCCCCCAAAATTTGCCTTTTAATAACTTAAAGGAGGTCCACTAATCCGCCCCATACCATATATATATAATATAATAACCAATTTTATCTAATATGGGGTATTTCAATGTTGGGGCTCCGCGCCCATCATTCAGTCCCTTAGCAGACTTTAAAGCCAAATGTTGGGGCTCCGCGCCCATCGTTCAGTCCCTTAGCGGACTCTAAAACCAGATGCTAGGGCTCCACGCCCATCATTTAGTCCCTTAGCGGACTCTATCGCTAGATGCTGGGGCTCTGCACCCATCATTCAGTCCCTTAGTGGACTCTAAAAGTCAGATGTTGGGGCTCTGCGCCCACTATTCAGTTCGTTAGCGGACTCTAAATGCTAAACACTAGGGCTCCACCCCCATCGTATAGCCCCAACGCAGATTCAAGAATGAATATGGGGCAAGACATAAATTAAAGTCGAGACGATACAAGAAGCAAGCAAAAAGAAAGTAAAAATAAAGCATTGCATAATGTCGGAGGAATGCGAGAAAGTATCTACAACTGCCAGCGATGCCCGCGGTCATCACGGGCCAGCCGGCTCCTTAAGGATCAAGCCCCCCGGCCAAAGGAGCTTCGACCGTGAGGCTTGAGGGGTTGTGTGGGAGCCATATTTAGCCCGGCCCAGATAGACGGCCCAAAGAATAGGAAAGGCCCATTAGTTGGATATCCCTGGTGTGCCTCGCACTCTGAGGCGCCTCCGCACGCCATAAAGCAACTCCAAGGCGCCTCTGCGTGCCCAATGCTCCGCGGCGCACCTCATGTCATGCGCTCTTGGGCGCACTCCATGTCGCGCGCTCCAAGGTGCTCCGCGCGCCATATAGCCCGCGCTCCACGGCGCCTCCGCGGCGATTTCCCGCGGCCAAAGCGCCCTCGTGGCCCGCTCCTTCGTGCTCCCCCAAGGCACCTACACGGTGCGCTCCCTCGCGCTCTCTCGCGGCGTGCTCCCTCGCAAAACGCGCCCCCCTGCGGCCAAGGCCCCCCCGCGGCGCGCTCCCTCGCGACACGCGCCCCCTGCGGCCAAGGCACCCCCCTTCCCCGTGGCGCGCTCCCTCGCAGTACGTGCCCCCTGCGGCCAAGGTGCCTCCGCGGCACGCTCCCTTCCGCTCTCCCGCGGCCAAAGCACCTCTACGGCGCGCCCCCACGGCACCCATTGGTCTGATAGCCCTATCCGAGTGAATCCAAAAACCCCCTCTCTAAATCAGCCCAACCCATGAGATAAGGGGTATAAATACCCCTTGGAGGTAGGAGGAGGGGATCATTTTCCTTCCTTGAGAAGGCAACACCCAAATCCTCCCTCCACTCTCTCTAAAGCTTTTACTCTCTGCAAAGCCCCGCCCCATGCACTTTTCTTATTATAAGCCCGAGGAAGACCCACTCTATGCATTTTCTTTACTGCTCCACTGACTTGATCGTCGGAGTTGCAAGCCCGGGGAAGTCCTCGAGTCTTTTTTCAGGTCCAGGCAACGATCGGCGAGGAGGTGTTCCGGCGGCGGCGGGAGTCAGTCGACGAGGAGGCGGGTGCTTGCAGACTCAAGGAGGGAGGAAGTCGGATTTAGTGGCGTGTTGAGCATTAGTCATTCCTTTGGGAAATTGGTCATCACAGTTAAGCGTCATGGCGTTGTCATTCGGTTTTTCTGGTGGTGATCAAGATAGGGATTAGAGTTAGAGTATGAGGTAATGATCTAACTTTCAAGCTCTCCATTGAGTTTTATGGATTTGTTTACCTTAATTGAAAATGCCTTTTGAATTATCAATCTAAGTATGTTGTTGATGATGTAATCGATTCATTGGGTCAAATTTATTTGTTTTAAATATATGAAGAGTTATATAATGATAGCGTCTTCAGCCTCCCATCACCAAGGGAACAATATAAAAGTAGGTCATATACTCATATGATAAAATAATATTTTCTTGATTTTGTGATCAAGCAATAATCTAATTTTAAGCAATTATTTCCTCTCTTTTTTTATATTTAATTTGCAACTGATATCGAAGTACATGTGACCACATGATAGTAAAAAGTTGTACATGCCTTGTTGATTGGTAAGTTGTCAAGGGGGAAAGACTAGGCAGTCATCTATCAATTTGTTTTGGATATGTTTGTGAACTTATAAGAAAATGATATGTCAAGTGCTATCATTTGTAATTGAATCATCTCTCTGCATTATATAGATGGGTAATAAAGCAAAATTTACCATAAAGGAACTTCACCTTTTATTCTTCCCTTAGAAACAAATCGATTGCTTAGGGATGGGCGAAGAGCAGAAATTACCTATAATATCCCACTTAAATTAGAATGGTAATTTTAATTTGATAATAATAAAAAGTTATAATTTTTTTTAGAGGAGTAATTTAAATTTTCATTAATTTAAGTTCAAAAGTTAGGTTAAGATATTTTTTGTACAACTTATCGAATGGGTTATAATAATATAGTGTAGAAATAAATAAATAAATAAGCATAACCATGAATATAGTTTTGGAGTTTGAAATATTATAATAAAGGTTATATGATTTATTATGTTTATTCCAGGGAGGGATAAAATAATAAATATCTTAAGTATGCTATCTCTTTAAGTTATAAATGGTCTAAATTATGATTAACCTTATGTTAATTATAATTTAAAAAAACTTATCAATTTAAATTTAATTATTTAAGTTAAGATTAATAAAATGTTAATTAAGAGTTAAAAATGGAAGTTATAAGAAAATGTGATTTAAGGTTAAAACTAGCCTACTCCTTCAACTTGAATTTGGGTTAAAAGGTATAAATAAACTTAGGATAGTTATAAATAAGTTTGGGTAAATTTTGTAATTTTTAAAAATAAAATTAAGGATATTTTTGCCATAGCTTGAAAAGTTGGACAAAAATATGTAATTAAGTATAAAAATGGGGGCCACGATTTGAATAGAGGGCTGCCTTCTTCAACCTCCAGCCAAAGGGAAAAACACAGCCAGCCAAGCTCATTTCCATGGAGCTTTTGCCCTAAATTTCGGCCGGTTCCTCTAAATTAATCCATGGGCCTTATAGCTTAGCCAATCCCGAATCTAATCCCCCTAAAATTGTGATTTTTAACCACCCCATTTGATCGAATTTCTAAGTTTAATACGAACAGCCCGGTAAACCTAAAATTGGATAGAAATGCAAAATTCGATCCGATTTGAGCGCGGTTTTTGAAATTGAAGCTTGAGCATTTTAGGTATGGATCATAATCGACCCAATTGACAGGTTGAGTTGTTTATTGTTGAGATTACTATGCTTATTTTTTTATAAGCATATGAGAATTACCATTAATTGGTTCTCATTAGTAGTAAATTAAGTCAAAGATAATAAAGAGTAAAAAATATTGTTTGATGAGAAAATATGTTAATAAAATATTATATTTTTATGGATAATCTTTTTTACCCAAAGTTTCAATGGACAATCATATTATATATGAAGAGTAAATTTATCCAACAATATTGGTTCTCCGGGTTTGACATATTTTTCGGGAAGCCAATGATGTTGTTGATGCCCTTACTTCTTTCACTTTTCATTTCCCCTTGGGTTTTTATGTTTTAGTGGATTCTCTTGATATTATTTATCTTTAATTTAACGATGTAAGGGGTGTGGCTATACCCCAATTTGTTTCATCTTAACCATTTCTTTTGTTCAATAAAGTCCGTGAGAGTGTTGTCTCTCTTTTATCGAAAAAATCTTAATTTTTAATCACAGATGGATAACCCGACCCATCCAATAATGACAGATAGATGCACCCCAAATGACTAATAGACGAGTGACAGTAGTGCTCCACACATCCATGACTTGACCTATTTCCATCCCTAGATGTAGTCAAAATGACAAGGCATGTCAAAGCTCTAGACCCGAATGAATTTCCAGTCATATTCGATCAAAAAAATTGATCGGTGGTTGGGTCTTATGTCATTGACACAATTTCAACGATGACATTTGTTTTGGGGCGAAAAGATCGAACCGACCTGAATCGCTTTAAGAAGAGAAACTAGACAACAAGATTAAATCTATCTAAATAATCCAAATCAACCCAATAATGGAATAAATGAGATTAATCGAATATAAAGCAAGCTTATCTCCCAAGGATGAGAGAACAAATTGAATATGAAGATTCAGTCGACGGTCGCTTTATTACTAGACTGAGGAACTGAGCTAGAGAGTGATTCGTAGCAGCAAGTAAGAAAATAGTGGATTGTAGCTTGTATTCGGTAGAATTGATAACATGACTTTACATGATAATCCTTGCCATATTTAATCGAATATAAAGCAAGCTTATCTCCCAAGGCTATAGATCTCCTATAGCCTTGAATCTTGATGTTAACGACCACGGATGGAGATCCCAGTTTTTCTTTGTGGAGTGTAGGTCGCCTAAAGGGGGTGTCGACTGTTCTTTCCTACTCTCGGACTGGAGGAAGACAGGTATTATGTTTGGTTGGTTTTTGGAGTCATTATTTGCTTACTTTGTTGCACCTTCCTGACAACATCTCGAGGTGGAAGATCTAGTGCTCGCCTTTCAGGCAAGAGCCTTCTAGACCACAATCTTTCTGCGGCTAAGGCGTATGTGTCGGCTAAGGCCAATGTGTTGGATTCACCTTCGTCCAAAACCTCTAGGGCAAAAAGGAAGGCGACCGTTGCTGCTGAACCGCTGGTGGGCAAACTTAAAAAATAGGTCCTTGAGGGACTTGCTCCAAACCTTGGATCCTGAAGCCAAGAAATAGATCGACGATTTTCATCCCATTGATTGTATCGATGAGGTCGGGGTTGTGGCTTGGAAGGTATGTGTAGAGTCATTCGTAAATGTATGGACATTTCTCTTTTATTGACAACTGATTACATGATTTTCTATGTACAAGCTCTTCAATATTCTCTAGTGGCGTTTTCGACCGTACATGCGTTGAGTGACGGGGCCGATAAGCGTATCGCCCAGGCTGAGGGTCAGGTCAAGCCTGCCAATGGTCGTGTAAAGGTTGCTGAAAGTAAGTTGACTTCTGTTGAGAAGAAATTGAGGGAGGCTCAAGCCCGGTGTGAGGAGTTGGAGAGTATGTTGAAGCACTTCGTCTGAAGGACGCTCGAATCGCCACCGATGTTGGAGCGTACTATTGTCTCAAGTCTCGCGTCCAAATGATGGAGTTTGCTGCAGGGACCCATTCGACCTGGAATGTTGATGAAGAGAAGGCTAGTATGGATTATCTCTATCCCAATGGAAATTCTGGCAATGAACTCTTCAAGCTCGTCGGCTTGGGTGGAAGAGGACCCTGAGGCGACCAAAGAAGTTGTTGAAGACACGTCGAAGGCACGTCCTATGGCGACAAAGGGCCAAGAGACTGTTCCTGCAGATGCCGACGAACGGTCAAGTGAATCTTGATTTGTTTTTATGTAATGGTGATAACAATGCTTTGCTCACGTCATGTTGTTTGACGCTTTAACTTTGACGTTTCTACGTTGTGCCCCATCGTGCGGATGGGATGGATAATTGTTTTGGCGACCCGTCCACCATCGCGGGTCGCGTGTTTATGAATGTTTCATTTCTTGCATACCTTTATTGTGCTTTGCTTCGTTTTACAAGTAGACTTCGTCAGTCGCATTGTGGTGGAATTGAGTGGTGTTGGTCGTGTTGATGATAGGTGTTATTTCATACACCTTTTCTAGCATCTATTAGCATGATTTGGAGGAGTTTTGGATGTGTTTTGGTGCTAAGTCTGCGATCCAGATGTTATGGAGAGAAGTGAAGAAATCCAAGGATTTGCAGCTTAGATGGAGTTTAGAGATGAAGATGGAGCTGCTGGAGTATTTATGGAGAAGGCTACCAACACTTGGTAGTATTTGGAGAGCAGCAGAAGAAGAGAAGAAGACGAGAGCTGAAGTCTGGAGTCCGCCGCCCCGCGTCAGCAATGCCGCGGCTCGGCGATGACTCCCAATGAAGGATGGAGCCCGCGTGAGAGGAGACCACCGCCCAGTGGTGGAGAGCTGAAGCCCCGCGGTGGATCTTCACTGCCCCGCGGTGGATGTGTTTATTGCCTCGCGCCAGATTATATTTATTTCCTATTTCGTTTATGACTTTGCTTTATTAGTTTATTCGGTTTCCTTATTTATTTGTTTTAGTTTAACCTAGTTTCCTAAGACTATTTAAGCCTCTTTTTCTAGGTTAAGAGAGAGACGTAGACACTTCGTTATTGAGACTTAACTTTGATCGTTATTTGATATTAGAGTTTTTCATCCCCGCTGATGGAGAACTAACTTCCATTTGTTCTGTTAGACGATTGAAGCAGTGCGTTGATGTGTTTGTGAGATTTCTATTCCTTGTTCTTGTCCTTATAAGTGTTGGATTGACTCTCTTGATTATATCGAACTTGATTTCTTGTTGTTCTTCTTAGCCTGATCGCCTAGGTTGAATGCTTGTTATCAATTGCTAGGATTGCATATAGGGGTTCCGAGTGCATATCTAGTGGCAAATACAATTGTGCGTATAGGGGTTCCGAGCGTACAATTGTGTGTGAGAATCAATTGCGTGTTAAGTAGGGGAGTGAGTACTTGTACGTCTTTCTACTTGCATGTATCCTATATCCTTGTGTGCATTGCTATTGCTGTGTTGGTGCTAAAGTACGCTGACAACTGTGAGAATCAGTTGTACTTTATCATTGGCATAGTGATAAGTCTATTGACAACTGTGAGAATCAATAGTACTTACGAGTAGGGTGGGAACGACTATAAGGATAAATAATTGAACTTGGATTGAATAGATTTCAATGATCAAACTCTATCTTTGTACTGTGGATTTCGCTCTAATAGGACTACTTTCCCTCATATTATTCTCTCGATTTTACTCAATCTACTTGCTTGCTTGCGTTGTGTCCTCTTGATTATAAACCCCCCAGTTACTTGTTACTTGTCATTTACGATTGCATACTACATCATACCTTCTCTGTGGGATTCGACCCTTACTTGTCTGCTATACTCTATTTAGTAGGTTGGTTAGGATAATTACTTTGATAGGGCTAATCAACGACATTTGCTGTGCATCTTTAGCTTCCGTCAAATTTGGCGCCGTTGCCGGGGAAGGTTTTTGTTTGTTGTGTGTTTTCGTGATTGATTGTTGGTGGAGACCTATCTTATGGTTGACACCCGTAGTACTGAATCTCCCCTTCTAGCTTTGGATCCAGAGATTGAAAGATCCTTTCTTGGAAGCCTGCGCAATCGAAGAGGAGAGGAAGAAGAGGTCGAAACCGCTGAGACCGAGACCGTTGAGACTGCTACCACCCCAGCTGTTGCAATGGCTGGAACTGGAACTCTGAGAGAGCTTACTGAGCCAAACATTGGGGCTCAACCCCTAGCTGTCATCATCCCTGCACTAGGAGAAGGGGTGAACTTTGAATTGAAGTCGGGAGTTGTGGCTTATCTCCCTAAATTCCACGGTCTGAGTGGAGAAGATCCGATTTCTCACCTGGGCAAGTTCCACAATGTCTGCATGACTATGAAGCCTAGGAACGTGACCGAAGACCAAATCAAGATGAGAGCTTTTGGTTTTTCTCTACTCGACTCTGCGAGCGATTGGTATTATCACCTGCCACCAGGAACCATAGATACATGGACGAAGCTTCACAAAGCATTCCTGGACAAATATTTTCCCACGAAGAAGGCAAATGCTTTGAAAAAGGCAATTGCCAACATCGAGCAGGCTGGTGATGAAACACTTTATGATTATTTGGAGAGGTACAAGAGGCTTTGTTCCAGCTGCCCATTCCACGGGTATGCCAAGCAAGATCTTGTTCTCTATTTGCACAATGGTTTACTGGATCAAGAAAGAAGAATGGTTGATGCTGCATGCGGTGGAAGTATTCTGAACCTGACACCGGATGACGTCATGAATAGACTCCAGGAGATGAGTGAGAGCACCCGGAATTTCGGGAAGACATACCAGAGGAAGACGGTCAATGCTGTGACCCTTGTAGGACCAAGCCCGGTGTTGTCTGAGTTGGCCGAGTTGAAGGAGATAGTTATGAAGATAGCAAATCAGAATGCCCCTCAACACGCCAGAGCATGCGGTCTTTGCTCTAATCAGGCCCACCACACCGAGGCTTGTCCTCAGCTACAAGAGGACAGTGTTGCCGAAGTCAATGCTATAGGAGGCTACGTCGCTCCTAGACAACAGTATGGTGGACAGCCGAATTACAACCAGAGAGGCCGTGATCACCCAGGATTCAGATGGAGTGACCCTCAGGGTGGTCAGCAGCCGGCACAATAGCAATATCAGCCGGCTCAGCAACAACAGTACCAACAACGAGCTCAGTACCAACAGAGGCCTCAGGACCAAACTTCTGGAGCCTCTACTGAGGATATGCTGAAGACTTTGACTCAGCACTTTGCCACACATGTGCAAGCCACTGAGTCGAGTATCAAAAACATGGAGAGGCAGATTGGCCAGTTAGCCGATGAGGTGACCAAGATTAACCAAAGGGCCTCAAACTCCCTGCCATCCCAGACCACTGTGAATCCCAGAGAAAACGTGAGTGCTATCACGCTGAGAAGTGGTAAGAAGGTTATTTCTCCCATTGCTGAAGAGGAGAACGAAATTCACGAGAAAAAGGAAATCACCGACATGCCCCGCGGCGACTCTCGCCGCGACCCGACGCCTGTGCCCAGTAATGACACCGCGACCCCGCCGCCCCGCGGTAATGATTTATGCCCCGCGGTGGGCTTGCCGCGACCTGATCCTCGAAAGTCTGCTCCTGTTGAAGACACCTATGTTGATAACTACGTTCGTCCAGTATTCCCTCCTCTAGGTTCAGAGAAGCCCCCATCACCTTTTCCTGAGGCGCTAAAGGCTAGAAGAGTTGTCGACGACAGAGACCTGTTCGAGACATTCTAGAACTGTGAGGTGAACATTCCCCTGCTGAAGCTTATTAAGGCTATCCCGCGATATGCCAAGTTCTTAAAGGAGCTATGCACGGTGAAGAAGGCCCAAAGGCAAAAGACTCAGAAGAAGAGTCCAGTGGGTGAACAAGTATCAGCGGTAGTTCAGAAGCGTCTACCTGCAAAGTGCAAGGATCCAGGTACGTTTACTATTCCTATCACTATAGGTGAGCATGTTTTTGAGAAGGCCCTGCTTGATTTGGATGCCTCAATTAATGTCTTACCTTATTCTCTACTTGAGAAATTGGAATTAGGACCCTTGCGTGAGTCTAACATTGTGATACAACTTGCTGATGGTTCTTGTGTACCCCCTAAGGGTGTTGTAGAAGATGTCCTTGTTAGGATAGGTCCCTTGATATTCCCTGCTGATTTCTTTGTTATGGATATGGATTATGATGAGCACGTTGCCCCGGTCATGCTAGGGCGACCTTTTATGAAAACTTCCATGACTAAGATTGATGTTGATAGTGGTACTCTGACTATGGAATTTGATGGAATAATTTTTAAACATGACATTCATAATGCCAATTCCATTAAATCACCTCCTCTCTGCATTAATGACTTTGATGATTCAGTGCATGCAAATGTAAAAATTGATGCCGTAGAGACCATAGTTGAATATTCCACTATTGACGAACCTATTGAATTGCATGATTTGCCTATTGATGATATTTTGTTAGACGATATAGGAGACCCCATTTCCTCTGCTTTGGGTACTTGCCCCCCTGCACTAACCATACAAGGCTATAAACCTTCATCTAGTGACGTGCAACATATTCAGACTGAGCCGTATCGGCCCCCGCATCGTTCTAAGTATGGGGGATACACTCCAAAGAGAATGAACATGGAGTGGGTGGCGAAGAAGGAACATGGTCTAAGGTTCAAACCTTTCCATGAGAGGTCTCCACAGGAAGAGACGAGTTGAAGGATTCCGAAAGGATCCTATTCGAGATGGTAGTTGATCTGCAGTACGTCGAGCCAACGACGATAACCAAGGCGCTGTCCGGGAGGCAACCCGTGTTAGTTTTTCTTTGAATTTTCTTTTTGTTAGATTATTTTCGCAGTTTATTTTGCTTTGTTTCGTTCGCCTGTTACTCACATTTCAGGTACGAAAGTAAACCGAGAAGAGATGAGGTGCCCAGCCATTCTCACCGCCCCGCGGCGCCTTCCTACCGCCTCGCAGTGGAGCTCACCGCCCCGCGGTGAAGGTCAGGTATCGATTCTCAACTTTAAAAAAAAAAAAGAAGCAAGAATTATGAGCCCCGAAAAAACCTTAAACGGGTGAGTAAAAGCTTTATTCTTAAGAGGTCACTAAGGTTTTGACGGATTGGGCTTCTTTATGGGCCAAGATTTCTCTTATGGGCCATGGTACATGACCGGCCCATCATCCCTTTCTTTTCACCTTACCCTTCCTTGACCTAGCCCCACTTTTCCGCACACTTATAATTCCCAGCACCCCCTCAAACTCCTATTCTACTTTCCCCTCTCGACCTTGAGCATACTCTAGCCCCAAATCCCCCATTTGGAGTCTAGCCTCACAAACAAGCCCAAACACAACCCCACCGCGCCGCTGTAGTCCCGCCTCGCTTTAGCTCCGCCTTGCGCTGCCACCGCTTCGCGTTCCTGTTTCTACCGCCCTGCGCCGACCTCGCCGCGACCCGGTGCCTGTTCTCAGTTTCTCACCGCGACGCCGCCGCCCCGCGCTGAGTCTCTCTAGAACATTGTGTTTGCTTGATTGTGAGTATTCTTTGCTGCCTTTTGATTTGAGCATTCCCATTCTTCAATTATGGATTCGAAAGGCAAGAAGAAAGCGTCGACGAGTAGGGATGAGAGTGAGCTGTACGACATTGTGAAGGAGATGAGGGTGGTGGCTTCCAAATTTTTCCACAAGCCGACTCTGGAGCAGATGGGATTGCTTGCTTGTGTGACGCTGTGTTTGACACAGTGTGGGCTGGGGAATTTCATGAACAAGGCAGCCCCCGCGTATCCTGAGCTGTGCTTCCAATTCATTGCCTCGTTCAGGTGGTTCACCCGCGAGGAGTCTGATGACAAAATTCTGCGCAAGATCACGTTCACCTACAATGGGCGTGATTATTCTTTGTCGCGGAAGGTGATCCACGAGGCCCTGGGCATTACAAAGAACCCCACCGCTGGGTGGGCGAATGGGCTTAATGAGGCCGAGATGATGGATTTCTGGCGGGCTGCCACAGGGAGGGCATTCAAGAAGGGTCATGAGGTGAACTCCAAGTTGGTGAATCCGTATCTGCGGTTGATCCACAAGGTGATGATGAGGGATTTCTTTGGCCATGCTGACGATGGGAAGGTGCCCATGAAGGACTTCTAGTGGTTTATGAGCATCCTGGGGACGGTAGAGCTTACACCGTGTTGGGCAACTCTTTTCTTGAGTTCCCTGCGGAGGATTCGTGATGGCGAGCCGAGAGATATTTGTGAGGGTGGTCTTATTACACTCCTCTGTGCCAGCGTGATTGATTGCGATCAGATTCCTCGGCCGGTCCCCTGCGCCGTATATGATTTAGCACACATGAGGGTGTGCTCCATGATGAAGCCACTGGGGCAGGATGGTGATTTGGTTTAGGCGTCTTATGAGGGCCATATTTTGGTTGTTCCGCGAGAGTTCGCTTACTCGCCTTCATACGCGGGTTGGTGGATTGATAGCGATAGCCGGATGCCGACCGATGATGCCCCTGCCATTACCCCTTCGGGTCCGTATGGAGAGGGCCCTAGTGGTGGTTTTGCTATTGATCTTGTAGAGGGGGACGACCCCGGTTCTTCACAGTTTGAGGAGTCTTCGTCTGTGTACGGACCTGTCGCACCTTGGCAGGAGATGTACTCTAGATGGGATACTTTCTCTACGCGCCAGGATCAGTGGACTTCCAGAGTAGAGACCGGTCTGCAGACTTGGCAGACCCAGCTTCATTCAGAGATAGATGAGCGTCTGGACACTATAGACACTCATATGAGGGACTACTTTGGGTTGTATCCACCACCACCTTCCAGTCCACAATGAGTTTATTTCTCTCTTCCCCTATCATTTGATGTTCTCTTTTCCACATTGAGGACAATGTTCGGTTTAAGTATGGGGGAGAGATATAGACTTGCTATTCTTGCTAGCTAGTGTACATAGCTTTATTTCTGCATTTGTTCTGCATTGTTGTTTCCATTCTGTTTTTTTTTTAAAATAAAATAAAAAATAATCGAAAAAGCCAAAAAGAAGTAAAAAGGCAATCAAAATCCTGGGATGGACTGAAAACCCGAAAGGGCGGTTCAGGTAAAAAGCAGGTAGTCCAGCTGGTATTAGACCAGGGCAAGATTGGACTGGAGTGATGTGAGTATTTGTGAGATATCTAGCAAAATGAAATGAGTGGCTAGGTGAAAACCCGAAAGGGCGCCTAGGCAAGATGAGCGTAAAAGAATAAGAGTGATTCTAGGATTTCTCTTTATATCTTGGTGGAGGCGTCATAAGAAGGGAGTCATAGAAGGACTGTCGGGTAGGCCACTCATGGAGCGATAAGGAGCTAGATTGGAGTTAGGTTAGATTATTTTTGCATCACTTGTTTTGGTTGTCTTGGGCGTATTGTTGATATGTTGTAGTTTGCTGGTGTCACGTTTTCTTGTACTTCCTGAGGCCTTGGTGTTGATTGAGAGGGTGAGCTTTTCTTTAGTTTACTCGGGACGAGTAAAGGTCTAAGTATGGGGGAATTTGATAGGTGTTATTTCATACACCTTTTCTAGCATCTATTAGCATGATTTGGAGGAGTTTTGGATGTGTTTTGGTGCTAAGTCTGCGATCCAGATGTTATGGAGAGAAGTGAAGAAATCCAAGGATTTGCAGCTTAGATGGAGTTTAGAGATGAAGATGGAGCTGCTGGAGTATTTATGGAGAAGGCTACCAACACTTGGTAGTATTTGGAGAGCAGCAGAAGAAGAGAAGAAGACGAGAGCTGAAGTCTGGAGTCCGCCGCCCCGCGTCAGCAATGCCGCGGCCCGGCGATGACTCCTAATGAAGGATGGAGCCCGCGTGAGAGGAGACCACCGCCCAGCGGTGGAGAGCTGAAGCCCCGCAGTGGATCTTCACCGCCCCGCGGTGGATGTGTTTATTGCCTCGTGCCAGATTATATTTATTTCCTATTTTGTTTATGACTTTGCTTTATTAGTTTATTCGGTTTCCTTATTTATTTGTTTTAGTTTAACCTAGTTTCCTAAGACTATTTAAGCCTCTTTTTCTAGGTTAAGAGAGAGACGTAGACACTTCGTTATTGAAACTTAACTTTGATCGTTATTTGATATTAGAGTTTTTCATCCCCGCTGATGGAGAACTAACTTCCCTTTGTTCTGTTAGACGATTGAAGCAGTGCGTTGATGTGTTTGTGAGATTTCTATTCCTTGTTCTTATCCTTATAAGTGTTGGATTGACTCTCTTGATTATATCGAACTTGATTTCTTGTTGTTCTTCTTAGCCTGATCACCTAGGTTGAATGCTTATTATCAATTGCTAGGATTGCATATAGGGGTTCCGAGTGCATATCTAGTGGCAAATACAATTGTGCGTATAGGGGTTTCGAGCGTACAATTGTGTGTGAGAATCAATTGCGTGTTAAGTAGGGGAGTGAGTACTTGTACGTCTTTCTACTTGCATGTATCCTATATCCTTGTGTGCATTGCTATTGCTGTGTTGGTGCTAAAGTACGCTGACAACTGTGAGAATCAATTGTACTTTATGATTGGCATAGTGATAAGTCTATTGACAACTGTGAGAATCAAGAGTACTTACGAGCAGGGTGGGAACGACTATAAGGATAAATAATTGAACTTGGATTGAATAGATTTCAGTGATCAAACTCTATCTTTGTACTGTGGATTTCGCTCTAATAGGACTACTTTCCCTCATATTATTCTCTCGATTTTACTCAATCTACTTGCTTGCTTGCGTTGTGTCCTCTTGATTACAAACCCCCCAGTTACTTGTTACTTGTCATTTACGATTGCATACTACATCATACCTTCTCTGTGGGATTCGACCCTTACTTGTCTGCTATACTCTATTTAGTAGGTTGGTTAGGATAATTACTTTGATAGGGCTAATCAATGACATTTGCTGTGCATCTTTAGCCTCCGTCAGTTGACCTGTAATTGTAATCTGTTTAAGTATGACATGTTGTGTAATTCCAAGGAAGAGTATTATAATGTCTGGATAAGACATATACCTTTTTGAGGAAATGTCATGTAAAAAATTGTATTTGGTTTTCGTGTCTATATTCCTTGTGTACCGATCGATCGTGTAATGTGTAAGCGCTTTATTGTATGATAATGTCCGTTGATCAACTTCGACTTTGTCTTGAGGGCTCTCGTTGTGTTTCTGTTCAAAATGCTTGGAAAATACTTAGAAATGGTCAGGAAGTGACCGTTGGGTGTAAGCCCAACGGCCCTCCGATGCTTAAGTTAGTCAATGGTTGGTAAAATATAATTGAATGGACTTGAATTGAATGTAAAGACGCATGAAATTTTAAAAGTGATACAGTTCTACGTGGGTCGCGTTCCAGCTTCTTGGGAGCGGTTGACCATCCTTCGTCTTGAGTCGATATGCCCCTTGTCCGATAACTTCTTTGATTAGATATGGTCCTTCCTATTGGGGTGCTAGCTTGCAGTCGAATGGGTCTCTAGTGTTTTGGAATACCTTTCTTAGGACCCAGTCTCCTATCTTGAAAACTTTGACGCAGACGTTCTTGTTGTAGCTCCTTGCGACCTATTGTTTATACCTTACCATTCTTGCCTTGGCTTTTTCTCTGACCTCATCTACGGTGTCCATGTTATGAGCTAACTCGACGTCGTTCTGCTCCGGGGTTTTTAGCCCAAATTTGGCCGTCGGGATAAGGAGTTCGACATGTATGAGTGCTTTACTTCCGTAGACCAATGAAAAGGGGGTCTGCCCGGTCGAGTTCTTTGGAGTGGTCCTGTCGGACCATAATTTTAAGGGAAGCTCGTCTGCCCATTTTCCTTTTGCCCATGTGAGGCATTTCTTGAGGTTGTTTATGATGATTTTATTGCTGGACTCGGCCTGTGATAGGTGTTATTTCATACACCTTTACTAGCAATTATTAGCATGATTTGGAGGAATTTATGAGTGGTTTTTAGGCTAAGTCTGTGATCCAGAAGTTATGGAGAGAAGTGAATATATTCCTGGATTTACAACTTAGATGGAGACATGAGGATGGAGATGGAGCTGCTGGAGCATGCATAGAGACGACTACCAACACTGGGTAGTAATGAAGAACAGCAGAAGAAGAGAGTGAGCTAGCTCACCGCCCCGCGCCAATAGCCATCGCGACACGGCGGTGGATCTCAAAGGAGAATGATGCCCCGCGGTGGAAAGCCTGACGTCCCGCGGTGGATCTCACCGCCCCACGGTGGCCGTGTTAAGTGCCGCGCGTCTGAAGACTTTTATTTCCTTTTATTGTTTTTAGATTTTGTTATTTTATTGTTTTGTTTCCTTTATTATTTTCATTAGTTTAACCTAGTTTTCTGAAGAACTATTTAAGCCCTCTTTCTAGGTTAAGAGGGAGACACTTAGAACACAACTCGTGACTGCTTTATTTCAGACGTTATTTCCCTTAGTTTTCATTCTCGTTTGAATGGAGAACTAACTTCCCTCTGTTCTACTAGACGATTGAAGCAATACAGTTGATGTGTTTGTGAGATTTCTATTCCTTGTTCTTATCCTTATAAATGTTGGTTTGATTCTCTTGGTTATATTGAATATTGATTTCTTGTTGTTCTTCTTAGCCTGATCAACTAGGTTGAATACTTTTTATCAATTGCTGGGATTGCATATAGGGGTTCCGAGTGCATATCTAGTGGCATACACAATTGTGCGTATAGGGGTTCCGAGCGTACAATTGTGAGTGAGAGTCAGTTGCATGCGAGTATTAATACGTCTTTCTATTTGCATGTATCCTATATCCTTGTGTGCATTGCTATTGTTGCGTTAGTGGTAAAGTATACCGATAACTGTGAGAATCGAAGGTACTTTACCAGTGACATAGTGATAAGTCTATCGACAATTGTGAGAATTGATAGTACTTAAGATCAGGGTGGAAACAACTATAAGGATAGTAAAAGAACTTGGATTACATAGATTTCTGTGATCAAATTATATCTCTGTATTGTGGATCTCGCTCTAGTAGGACTACTTTCCCATTATATTTTCTCAACTCAACCAAACTTGTTTACTTTGCTTTGTTTTGCTTTGCTTTCTCGTGATAACTAAACCCCCTCTTGCTTGTTACTTGTCAATCACAATTACATACTGCATCAGACCTTCCCTGTGGGTTCGACCCTTGCTTGCTTACTATACATCTGTTTAGTAGGTCTGTTAGGACTTTTTACTTTGATAAGGCTAATCAACGATATTTACATTGCGCATCTTTAGCCCCGTCAAATTTGGCGCCGTTGCCGGGGAAGTTTTCTGTTTTTTTGTGTGTTTTTTGTGATTGATTTTTGGTGGAGACCTGTCTTATGGTCGACACTCATTCTACTGACTCTCCCCTCGTAGCTTTTGATCCAAAAGTCGACAGATCGTTCCGTGCGAACCTATGCGATCAAGGAGAAGAAGAAGTCGAGGTTGAGGTCGTTGAGCCGACTGAGCTAATTAACATCCCTACTGTCGCAATGGCTGAGACTCTGAGAGAATTGACTGAGCCGAATATTGGAGCATAACCCCTGGCTGTCGTCATCCCTGCACTTGGCGAAGGGGTGAATTTTGAGCTGAAATCTGGAGTTGTTGCTTATCTCCCAAAGTTCCACGGTTTGAGTGGAGAAGACCCGATCTCTCACCTGGGCAAGTTCCACAATGTCTGCATGACTATGAAGCCCAGGAACGTGACGGAAGACCAAATCAAGATGAGAGCTTTTGGTTTCACCCCGCTAGACTCTGCAAGCGACTGGTACTATCACTTGCCACCAGGAACCATAGATACCTGGAATAAACTGCACAAGGCATTCCTGGACAAGTACTTTCCAACGGATAAGGCAAATGCCTTGAAAAAGGCAATTGGCAATATTGAGCAGGTTGGTGATGAGACGCTATATGATTATCTTGAGAGGTACAAGAGGCTTTGCTCTAGCTGCCCATTCCACGGATATGCCAAGCAGGACCTTGTCCTCTATTTACACAATGGTCTGTTAGACCAAGAGAGAAGGATGGTTGACGCTGCTTGCGGTGGCAGCATTCTGAATCTGACACCGGATGCAGCCATGAAGAGATTCCAGGAGATGAGTGAGAGCACCAAGAGTTTTGGGAAGACATACCAAAGGTAGGCGGTCAATGTTGTGACCCCTGCAGGACCAAGCCCAGTGTTGACTGAGCTAGCTGAGCTGAAAGAGATGGTGAAGAGGATGGCGAATCAGAACGCCCCTCAATAAGTTAAAGCATGTGGGCTTTGCTCTGATCAATACCACCCCACCGACACTTGTCCTCAGCTGCAGGAGGAGGGTGTTGTTGAAGTTAATGCTATAGGAGGTTATGGACCCCCTAGACCACAGTTTGGTGGACAACCCAATTATAATCCGAGAGGGCGAGACCACCCAGGTTTTAGATGGAGTAACACTCAAGGTGGTCAACAACCTGCACAACAGCAGTACCCGTAGAGAGTCCCATACCAACAGAGGCCTCAAGGCCAAAGCTCTGGTGCTTCTACCGAAGAGATGCTAAAGACTCTGACTCAGCATTTTGCCACGCATGTGCAAGCTACTGAGTCAAGTATTTAGAACATGGAGAGACAGATTGGCCAGCTTGCTGATGTTATGACCAAACTTTACCATAGGACATCTAATTCCTTGCCATCTCATACTACTGTGAACCCAAGGGAGAATGTGAGCTCTATTACCCTCAGATGTGGTAAAAAGTTGGACGTTGCTCCTACAGCTTAGATGGAGACATGAGGATGGAGATGGAGCTGCTGGAGCATGCATGGAGACGACTACCAACACTGGGTAGTAATGAAGAACAACATAAGAAGAGAGTGAGCTAGCCCACCGCTCCGCGCCAGAGTCACCGCGGCCCGACGGTGACTCTCAGAGAAGAATGACGCCCCGCGGTGGAAAGCTTGACGCCCCGCGGTGGATCTCACCGCCCCGCGGTGGCCGTGTTAAGTGCCGCGCGTCTGAAGACTTTTATTTCCTTTTATTGTTTTCAGATTTTGTTATTTTATTATTTTGTTTCCTTTATTATTTTCATTAGTTTAACCTAGTTTTCTGAAGAACTATTTAAGACCTCTTTCAAGGTTAAGAGGGAGACAGTTAGAACACAACTCGTGACTGCTTTATTTCAGACGTTATTTCCCTTAGTTTTCATTCTCGTTTGAATGGAGAACTAACTTCCCTCTGTTCTACTAGACGATTGAAGCAATACAGTTGATGTGTTTGTGAGATTTCTATTCCTTGTTCTTATCCTTATAAATGTTGGTTTGATTCTCTTGGTTATATTGAATATTGATTTCTTATTGTTCTTCTTAGCCTGATCAACTAGGTTGAATACGTTTTATCAATTGCTAGGATTGCATATAGGGGTTCCGAGTGCATATCTAGTGGCATACACAATTGTTCGTATAGGGGTTCCGAGCGTACAATTGTGAGTGAGAGTCAGTTGCATGCGAGTATTAATACGTCTTTCTATTTGCATGTATCCTATATCCTTGTGTGCATTGCTATTGCTGCGTCAGTGGTAAAGTATACTGACAACTGTGAGAATCGAAGGTACTTTACCAGTGACATAGTGATAAGTCTATCGACAACTGTGAGAATCTATAGTACTTAAGATCAGGGTGGGAACAACTATAAGGATAGTAAAAGAACTTGGATTACATAGATTTATGTGATCAAATTATATCTCTGTATTGTGGATCTCGCTCTAGTAGGACTACTTTCCCATTATATTTTCTCAACTCAACCAAACTTGTTTGCTTTGCTTTGCTTTGCTTTCTCGTGATAACTAAACCCCCCCTTGCTTGTTACTTGTCAATCACAATTGCATACTGCATCAGACCTTCCCTGTGGGTTCGACCCTTGCTTGCTTACTATACATCTGTTTAGTAGGTCTGTTAGGACTTTTTACTTTGATAAGGCTAATCAACGATATTTGCATTGCGCATCTTTAGCCCCGTCAAATTTGGCGCCGTTGTCGGGGAAGTTTTCTGTTTTGTTGTGTGTTTTTTGTGATTGATTTTTGGTGGAGACCTGTCTTATGGTCGACACTCGTTCTACTGACTCTCCCCTCATAGCTTTTGATCCAGAAGTCGACAGATCGTTCCGTGCGAACCTACACGATCAAGGAGAAGAAGAAGTCGAGGTTGAGGTCGTTGAGCCGACTGAGCCCATTAACATCCCTACTGTCGCAATGGCTGAGACTCTGAGAGAATTGACTGAGCCGAATATTGGAGCACAACCCCTAGCTGTCGTCATCCCTGCACTTGGCGAAGGGGTGAATTTTGAGCTGAAATCTGGAGTTGTTGCTTATCTCCCAAAGTTCCACGGTTTGAGTGGAGAAGACCCGATCTCTCACCTGGGCAAGTTCCACAATGTCTGCATGACTATGAAGCCCAGGAACGTGATGGAAGACCAAATCAAGATGAGAGCTTTTGGTTTCACCCTGCTAGACTCTGCAAGCGACTGGTACTATCACTTGCCACCAGGAACCATAGATACCTAGAATAAACTGCACAAGGCATTCCTGGACAAGTACTTTCCAACGAAGAAGGCGAATGCCTTGAAAAAGGCAATTGCCAGTATTGAGCAGGCTGGTGATGAGACGCTATATGATTATCTTGAGAGGTACAAGAGGCTTTGCTCTAGCTGCCCATTCCACGGATACGCCAAGCAGGACCTTGTCCTCTATTTACACAATGGTCTACTGGACCAAGAGAGAAGGATGGTTGACGCTGCTTGCGGTGGCAGCATTCTGAATCTGACACCGGATGCAGCCATGAAGAGATTCCAGGAGATGAATGAGAGCACCAAGAGTTTTGGGAAGACATACCAAAGGAAGGCGGTCAATGCTGTGACCCCTGCAGGACCAAGCCAAGTGTTGACTGAGCTAGCTGAGCTGAAAGATATGGTGAAGAGGATGGCGAATCAGAACGCCCCTCAATAAGTTAAAGCATGTGGGCTTTGCTCTGATCAATACCACCCCACCGACACTTGTCCTCAGCTGTAGGAGGAGGGTGTTGCTGAAGTTAATGCTATAGGAGGTTATGGACCCCCTAGACCACAGTTTGGTGGACAACCCAATTATAATCCGAGAGGGCGAGACCACCCAGGTTTTAGATGGAGTGACCCTCAAGGTGGTCAACAACCTGCACAACAGCAGTACCCGCAGAGAGTCCCATACCAACAGAGGCCTCAAGGCCAAAGCTCTGGTGCTTCTACCGAAGAGATGCTAAAGACTCTGACTCAGCATTTCGCCACGCATGTGCAGGCTACTGAGTCAAGTATTAAGAACATGGAGAGACAGATTGGCCAGCTTGCTGATGTTGTGACCAAACTTTACCATAGGACATCTAATTCCTTGCCATCTCAGACTACTGTGAACCCAAGGGAGAATGTGATCTCTATTACCCTCAGAAGTGGTAAAAAGTTGGACGTTGCTCCTACAGCTTATATGGGTAGTAATGAAGAACAACAGAAGAAGAGAGTGAGCTAGCTCACCGCCCCACGCCAGAGTCACCGCGGCCCGACGGTGACTCTCAGAGAAGAATGACGCCCCGTGGTGGAAAGCCTGACGCCCCGCGGTGGATCTCACCGCCCCGCGGTGGCCGTGTTAAGTGCCGCGCGTCTGAAGACTTTTATTTCCTTTTATTGTTTTTAGATTTTGTTATTTTATTATTTTGTTTCCTTTATTATTTTCATTAGTTTAACCTAGTTTTCTGAAGAACTATTTAAGACCTCTTTCTAGGTTAAGAGGGAGACACTTAGAACACAACTCGTGACTGCTTTATTTCAGACGTTATTTCCCTTAGTTTTCATTCTCGTTTGAATGGAGAACTAACTTCCCTCTGTTCTACTAGACGATTGAAGCAATACAGTTGATGTGTTTGTGAGATTTATATTCCTTGTTCTTATCCTTATAAATGTTGGTTTGATTCTCTTGGTTATATTGAATATTGATTTCTTGTTGTTCTTCTTAGCCTGATCAACTAGGTTGAATACTTTTTATCAATTGCTAGGATTGCATATAGGGGTTCCGAGTGCATATCTAGTGGCATACACAATTGTGCGTATAGGGGTTCCGAGCATACAATTGTGAGTGAGAGTCAGTTGCATGCGAGTATTAATACGTCTTTCTATTTGCATGTATCATATATCCTTGTGTGCATTGCTATTGTTGTGTCAGTGGTAAAGTATACCGACAACTGTGAGAATCGGAGGTACTTTACCAGTGACATAGTGAAAAGTCTATCGACAACTGTGAGAATCGATAGTACTTAAGATCAGGGTGAGAACAACTATAAGAATAGTAAAAGAACTTGGATTATATAGATTTCTGTGATCAAATTATATCTCTGTATTGTGGATCTCGCTCTAGTAGGACTACTTTCCCATTATATTTTCTCAACTCAACCAAACTTGTTTACTTTACTTTGGTTTGCTTTGCTTTGCTTTCTCGTGATAACTAAACCCCCCTTGCTTGTTACTTGTCAATCACAATTGCATACTGCATCAGACCTTCCTTGTGGGTTCGACCCTTGCTTGCTTACTATACATCTGTTTAGTAGGTCTGTTAGGACTTTTTACTTTGATAAGGCTAATCAACGATATAGTGACATAGTGATAAGTCTATCGACAACTGTGAGAATCAGAGGTACTTTACCAGTGACATAGTGATAAGTCTATCGACAACTGTGAGAATCGATAGTACTTAAGATCAGGGTGGGAACAACTATAAGGATAGTAAAAGAACTTGGATTACATAGATTTCTGTGATCAAATTATATCTTTGTATTATGGATCTCGCTCTAGTAGGAATACTTTCCCATTATATTTTCTCAACTCAACCAAACTTGTTTGCTTTGCTTTGCTTTGCTTTCTCGTGATAACTAAACCCCCCCCTTGCTTGTTACTTGTCAATCATAATTGCATACTGCATCAGACCTTCCATGTGGGTTCGACCCTTGCTTGCTTACTATACATCTGTTTAGTAGGTCTGTTAGGACTTTTTACTTTGATAAGGCTAATCAACGATATTTGCATTGCGCATCTTTAGCCCCGTCAAATTTGGCGTCGTTGCCGGGGATGTTTTCTATTTTGTTGTGTGTTTTTTGTGATTGATTTTTGGTGGAGACCTGTCTTATGGTCGACACTCGTTCTACTGACTCTCCCCTCGTATCTTTTGATCCAGAAGTCGACAGATCGTTCCGTGCGAACCTTTGCGATCAAGGAGAAAAAGAAGTCGAGGTAGAGGTCGTTGAGCCGACTGAGCCAATTAAAATCCCTACTGTCGCAATGGCTGAGACTCTGAGAGAATTGACTGAGCCGAATATTGGAGCACAACCCCTGGCTGTCGTCATCCCTACACTTGGCGAATGGGTGAATTTTGAGTTGAAATCTGGAGTTGTTGCTTATCTCCCAAAGTTCCACGGTTTGAGTGGAGAAGACCCGATCTCTCACCTGGGCAAGTTCCACAATGTTTGCATGACTATGAAGCCCAGGAACGTGACGGAAGACCAAATCAAGATGAGAGCTTTTGGTTTCTCCCTGCTAGACTCTGCAAGCGACTGGTACTATCACTTGCCACCAGGAACCATAGATACCTGGAATAAACTGCACAAGGCATTCTTGGACAAGTACTTTCCAACGAAGAAGGCGAATGCCATGAAAAAGGCAATTGCCAATGTTGAGCAGGCTGGTGATGAGACGCTATATGATTATCTTGAGAGGTACAAGAGGCTTTGCTCTAGCTACCCATTCCACGGATATGCCAAGCAGGTCCTTGTCCTATATTTACACAATGGTCTGCTGGACCAAGAGAGAAGGATGGTTGACGCTGCTTGCGGTGGCAGCATTCTGAATCTGACACCGGATGTAGCCATGAAGAGAATCCAGGAGATGAGTGAGAGCACCAGGAGTTTTGGGAAGACATACCAACGGAAGGCGGTCAATGCTGTGACCCCTGCAGGACCAAGCCCAGTGTTGACTGAGCTAGCTGAGATGAAAGAGATGGTGAAGAGGATGGCGAATCAGAACGCCCCTCAACAAGTTAAAGCATGTGGGCTTTGCTCTGATCAATACCACCCCACCGACACTTGTCCTCAGCTGTAGGAGGAGGGTGTTGCTGAAGTTAATGCTATAGGAGGTTATGGACCCCCTAGACCAAAGTTTGGTGGACAGCCCAATTATAATCCGAGAGGGCGAGACCACCCAGGTTTTAGATGGAGTGACCATCAAGTTGGTCAACAACCTGCACAACAGCAGTACCCGCAGAGAGTCCCATATCAACAGAGGCCTCAAGGCCAAAGCTCTGGTGCTTCTACCGAAGAGATGCTAAAGACTATGACTCAGCATTTCGCCACGCATGTGCAGGCTACTGAGTCAAGTATTAAGAACATGGAGAGACAGATTGGCCAGCTTGCTGATGTTGTTACCAAACTTGACCAGAGGACATCTAATTCCTTGCCATCTCAGACTATTGTGAACCCAAGGGAGAATGTGAGCTCTATTACCCTCAGAAGTGGTAAAAAGTTGGACGTTGCTCCTACAGCTTAGATAGAGACATGAGGATGGAGATGGAGCTGCTAGAGCATGCATGGAGACGACTACCAACACTGGGTAGTAATTAAGAACAATAGAAGAAGAGAGTGAGCTAGCTCACCGCCCCGCGCCAATAGCCACCGCGACCCGGCGGTGGATCTCAGAGGAAAATGACGCCCCACGGTGGAAAGCCTAACACCCCGCGGTGGATCTCACCGCCCCGCGGTGGCCGTGTTAAGTGCCGCGCGTCTGAAGACTTTTATTTCCTTTTATTTTTTTTCAGATTTTGTTATTTTATTATTTTGTTTCCTTTTATATTTTCATTAGTTTAACCTAGTTTTCTGAAGAACTATTTAAGCCCTCTTTCTAGGTTAAGAGGGAGACACTTAGAACACAACTCGTGACTGCTTTATTTCAGACGTTATTTCCCTTAGTTTTCATTCTCGTTTGAATGGAGAACTAACTTCCCTCTGTTCTACTAGACGATTGAAGCAATACAGTTGATGTGTTTGTGAGATTTCTATTCCTTGTTCTTATCCTTATAAATGTTGGTTTGATTCTCTTGGTTATATTGAATATTGATTTCTTGTTGTTCTTCTTAGCCTGATCAACTAGGTTGAATACTTTTTTTTATCAATTGCTAGGATTGCATATAGGGGTTCCGAGTGCATATCTAGTGGCATACACAATTGTGCGTATAGGGGTTCCGAGCGTATAATTGTGAGTGAGAGTCAGTTGCATGCGAGTATTAATACGTCTTTCTATTTGCATGTATCATATATCCTTGTGTGCATTGCTATTGTTGCATCAGTGGTAAAGTATACCGACAACTGTGAGAATCGGAGGTACTTTACCAGTGACATAGTGATAAGTCTATCGACAACTGTGAGAATCGATAGTACTTAAGATCAGGGTGGGAACAACTATAAGGATAGTAAAAGAACTTGGATTACATAGATTTCTGTGATCAAATTATATCTCTGTATTGTGGATCTCGCTCTAGTAGGACTACTTTCCCATTATATTTTCTCAACTCAACCAAACTTGTTTGCTTTGCTTTGCTTTGCTTTGCAGACGTCTTTCTCTCTGGCTCGCTTGGCCTCCACCTCAGCTTCGCTCCTTAGCGTCATGGCACATACGCTCTCCCTTTGGATCACCACCGTTTGAGATGGTATTTGCCTGGACTCCCTAGCCTCCAACTTGCTCAACACTTGAGCGACGACTTGTCCAAACTGATTCTCCAAGGTCTGAATACTAGAACTCGTCTCGTGCTGATGTTGGACCACTATTTTAATTTTTGCCCCCATCGAGGTTACAGTGCTAGCCATGGTTGCTATACTCTGCATGATAGTGTTGAGTATGTCAGCATCAGGCATAGGCGAGCTTGCATTTTGACCTTGGAATCTATGCGCATATGGTTGGCCGTACTATTGCGGGGCGCTCTGCTGATAGAAATCTTGTGGCCCCGGGTAAGACTCCTGGTAGTCATGGCCATATGGAGGGTATTGATGGTCCCCATAACTCGAATCGGGGCGATCCCTCCACCCTGGGTTGTAGGTGTTTGAGTGTGGGGCATAACTTGGCATTGGCGGATCAAAACCTCTTGTAGCGTTTACTGTAGCTGCATATTCAGGAAGTCTTGGGCACTCGTCAGTGGGGTGCAGGGGATCATGACAGATTCTGCAGGGCTTAATTGGCCTTGCTGCACTGAAAGTTGGGTAATATCCCCTCTCTGGAGAAAATGCGTAGGAGAATGGCTCATGTTTCGGTTCCTGCTCGAATTGCGGAAATCTCTCCATCTATGTATCAAAAAATCAAAAAGGGCAGAAAATCAATAGCACGGGTGTGGACCGTAAGATAGGTCCACACAAAAATTTGCACACAAAGAAAAAACAAAACTTGCCTCCCCGGCAACGGCGCCAATTTGATAGGCGTTGTCGAGGCGCCTAAACAAAATAATCCTAAACAAACCTAAACTAGTAGCAAAGGCAAGTAAGGGTCGAATCCCACAGGGAGTAAGTAATATTTCTAAGTACATAATTGTATGTCAAAGGTAACAAAGGGGGGTTTTGGTTGGTTGGTTTGCAAATAACAAAATAAAGTGAAATAAATTAAAGCAAAGATGAAATCAATTAGGGAAAAAGTACTTAGCCAGACAAATATCCACCATTCATTCGATTGGTTGATCCTAGATTCTCTCTAATTCCTTCCTATGAATGTTCCTATTCCTTTTCGTGAGTTATAAACAAGACAAACAGACCCTGAGAATACTAACTATTAAATAACTATGAAAACCTCACGCGTCAATTCAATAGCAGCAATGAGCACAGGAATTTCGATAGATACATGCAAGAGTAGCAAACAATCATACTATTGCATGTAATTAATTCTCCCTACAATAAACTAGTCCCAAACAGTTCTTAGAATATTGCAGTTGTTACTCATGAATTAGGTAACTCAAACAGTAATTACCAAACCCTAGCAATAGACAATTATCAATAACAACTAGTTGCGTCCAACAAGCGAAATCAATAATAATCAATGGGATGAAGAACAAGAGAATCAATACATTCAAAGGAAAAGAAATAGAAATAGAATCTCACAACCGTATATCAAATGAAGGCTTCAATCGTCGGACTAAGCAAAAGTTGCTTAGTTCTTCATAGTTCAAAGGAAAAACAATACTCAATGGAAAATAGTACATAATAGCGAATGTCGATGATGGATGATGAATGGAGGCTGTGGAATTTAGGTTAAATAGACTTAACCTAAAGCCCAAGATCACAAACCTCATCTAAAAGGAAATAAAGTATAAAGTTCGAAATAATAAAAAATAAAGAAAAGTCGGAAAAAGGAAAAAATTAACAAAGTTCGGAAATCAAAGCCGGGACGCCTCTGTGTGCTTCCGCGGTCGCGGAAATTAAATATGTGCTCTCGACCTGTGCAGTTCTGGAATTTTCCGCGGTCGCGGTGGAGAATCCGCACCCGCGGAAATGGCATGTCTCGCTCCGCGCTTCGCCTCTCGCCACGGCTGCATCGTGACTTCCTTCTTGGTCGCGGTTGGTCACGGCTAGTGTCTTCTCCTCCTTGGCGTGGCTTATTCCTTCCGTCTTCCTTGGTCTCCTCGGGTGGTTTACTCCTCGTCTTCTGGATGTCTTCAATTAGCTCCTCCAAACCACCATATCCACACTTCTTTTCTCCAACTCCATACTCCACAGTTGTGCTCTAAATCCCTACAAATGGCACCCTAAACCCCGGTAACAACTCCTAGATAAGCACTACAAAGTAGTGCTGATCACATGGGCATCGGGATTTCCCGATTCATGTTGAGACGTGCTTGGAGGCCTTTAATGTTGACTACGCGTCTTGATCCCCCTGGGACCGATGCGGCCGAATTCACCTGCGACTTCAAAAGTTCATTTTCTCGGATTAGTCTTGTAATTTCAACTCTAGATTGGATGCTTAGGGTTTCGGTTATTAGGCGTTGCTGAGCCAGTTCTCTTTGGAGGATGCTCATGCTCTTTGCTAATTCTTGGATTCGGGTGTCCAAGATGAGCGGATTGACGATGTCATCGGTTTGATTTCCGACCAGGGCGTCGGTTCGGACTTGGTCTTCAGCGATGATCATGGGGTCCCCGGAACCGGCCATGATTGGATGCGGGCTGGATCGTTGATTGGCTAGATGCCCCACGGTGGGCGCCAAATTGTTTTGGGCGAAAAAGATCGAACCGACCTGAATCGCTTAAAGAAGGGCAACTAGACAACGATTAGATCAATAATATCTAAATAATCCAAATCAACTTAACAATCAAGAGAATGAGATTAAGCAGATGTAATATAAACTCATCTCCCTGGAATAAGAGACTAATCAAATACAGAAATTTAGCCGTCGGTCGCTTCAATATTGGAATAACGGACTAAGCACAAGAATGATCTCTTATTTTGAGTAGAACAATGATAGAAAGCTGCATGAATTGAGTAAGAATGATTATCTCCGTTTACGAGTAGAAGGCAAGACCTATATATAGCTAGAAAGTATCCTAGGAATATTCTAAATATTCCCTTCCTTGATGCCCAAGTTGTGGATATAGTTGTTGAAGACAAATCCCTTGAGTTTCTCCAGGGAGTTAATGCTTCCTTGATTTCCGCCATTGATTTCCTTGATTCTCTTTGTGGCAATAATGATTCACATCATTTATACATTTAATGGAATGATATGCAATTAGTGACGTTTTTGTCAGACGTCGCCTCTTGAACCGACGGTCACCTCTCGAGTGTTATCCCAAGGGTGTCGTCCCGAGATTTCTGGAGACTGAACGGACCGGACCTTCTAGAAAGCAGCTTTGGTTCAAGTTATTGGGCCGATCCAATTGGCCGAAAAAACGAGGCCCAACAATTTGCTATCCCTATACCTATTTGTAATGTGTATGGAATGACTCTCTCACTTAACTCAGACCGAGGTCAAAGCGGGTTGTTGGATGCCTATAACGATTAGGAACATTCAATTATCGCATCTGTTTTTTTTTCGGCAAAAAACCGCATACTCCACGTTTTTTAACCGCGCACTCCTTTTTGTGCTACACCAGGTCCAGCACAGAAAATTCGCCAAAAATCCGGTTCAAGGTGTGGACGGCACATCGTGCAGCACAGAAAAGATGGTATTTCAAAAACCCGGTTCAGATCTTGTCTTGCACGTAATGCCGCACAAACAATCCTGTTTTTAAATTTTTTTGCGAACCCGGTTTACTAAAAAAAAAAAAATTATATTAAAAATTGTTTTTTTGAACCCGGTTTACATTCTGGACGACACCTAGTGCATCACAGATTTTTTTAAAAAAAAATAATTAATTGTGGATGGCACCCCGTGCAACACAAAAATAAAAAAATAATAAATAATAAAAATGTTGGACGGCACAGCGTGCAACACAAGCTTTGTGTGGTACTTTTTGTCGTCGAAGGCTTCGTCTTTCCCATTCGAAACAAAAACGAAACCCTAAAAATCTTACCTTGGCGGCGGCGCAAATGGAGAATTCCAACGAGAATGCACACCCGACGGCTCAGACGGTGGAGGCGTTATCGGAGACGATGACGCAGGACAACCCCCTCCAACACGACTCGCTTGACGACGACATTCACTCTTAAATTTGAGATTTGTAATTCAGTGATGGTTCAACTACTAATACATATCCCATATATATAGCCGCCCACATTGCCGGAAATTAAACGGTCAAATTGTGTTGCATATAGTGTCGCACAAAATGACCGTTTAATTTAAAGGCCGTTCGGTTTTGCACCACCCTTTTTTGTTTTCGTAACACAAGTTAAACGCTATGAGATAGCGTTTAACTTTCTTTTTTTAAATGCCATATCGTGGCATGAGAGTTTTAGGGTTTGAAGATGATGAGAATGGAAGATGTGTTATGGGAGGGAAAGGGAAAAGTGATGGAGAGGTTTAGGGTTTAATTTTGGACGTAATATTGATGAGATTTGACGGGGTAGTTAATGTAGTTAGGTGGGGACAAGTAACATTCAATTTTCTGGTTTAGAGGTTCGTCCGTCACGTACCATATGAATCCGTCTATGACGGACCAAGTTGATCCGTGCGTCACGTATGAATTCATTTGGTCCGTCACGGACGGATGCATATGGTACGTGACCGACGAACCAGTGCGTGAAATAGGAATTTTGTCGGTGTGTGAAATAAAAATCGTGTATATTTATACACTATAATTATATATTATGGTTCTAATGTATAGTTATATACTATAGTTATATACTATTGTTATATCGTATAGTTATATACTATGGTTATCAATTATAATTATATACTACTGTTATATCGTATAGTTATATAATATTGTTATATCATATAGTTATATACTATTGTTATATCGTTCATTTATATACTATAGCTATATACTATGGTTATATTGTATAGTTATATACTATAATTATATATTATGGTTCTATCGTATAGTTATATACTATAGCTATATACTATTGTTATATTGTATAGTTACATACTATGGTTATATCGTACAGTTATATACTATTGTTATATTGTTTAGTTATATACTATAGATATATACTATGGTTATATCGTATAGTTATATACTATAATTATATATTATGGTTCTATCGTATAGTTATATACTATTGTTATATTGTTTAGTTATATACTATAGATATATACTATGGTTATATCGTATAGTTATATACTATTGTTATATTGTTTAATATATATAATATAGATATATACTATGATTATATCGTATATTTATATACTATAATTATATATTATGGTTCTATCGTATAGTTATATAATATGGTGCTGATGTATGTGGACCAATGAGCACAGAAGCTAGAGGTGGTTACAGATACTTCATAACCTTTACCGATGATTTAAGTAGATATGGCTACATATACTAAATGAAGCATAAGTCTGAATCTTTTGAAAAGCTCAAAGAGTTTCAGAATAAAGTTAAAAATCAACTTGGCAAGAAAATTAAAGCACTACGATCTGATCATGGTAGCGAATATTTGAGTCAAGAATTTGATCATCATTTAAGAAGTTGTGGGATCCTCTCACAACTAACTCCACCAAGAACACCACAGTTGAATGGTGTGTCTGAAAGGAAAAATAGGACCTTGTTGGACATGGTTCGATCTATGATGAGTTTTGCTGATCTTCCAATATCTTTATGGGGATATGCTCTCACAACTGCAATGTTCACACTAAACAAGACTTTGTCCAAAGCTGTAGATAAGCCACCATATGAGTTATGCATTGGAAGAGTTCCAAGTTTGTCTTTTCTAAAGATCTGGGGATGTGAAGCTTATGTAAAACATTCACTAGCAGATAAGCTTGTACCCAAATCAGATAAGTGCTTCTTTATAGGGTATCCTAAGGAAACTAAAGGATACTACTTCCATAATCCCAATGAGCACAAAGTGTTTGTTGCTAGGGATAGTATCTTTATGGAAAAGAATTTGTTTCCAAAAAGTCAAGTGGGAGAAATGTTGATCTCGAAGAAGTTCGAGAAGAGCAACAAGATGACATGGATTGCACTATGTCAGAGACGGCGGTATTTGGGAACCTAATCCCGCAAGGGGAGGGAACTCATACACTGGAAGAAGTGGAGTCGCAAGACCCCATTCTTATCGTTCCTCTAGAATATGATTCCAATGAGGTTCCACATAATGTTATGACAGATCCTCCCGTTGTTCAGCCCACACGTAGATCAGATAGGCCCAGAACGTAGCCAAAGAGATATGTTGATTTCATATTGACTGCGAGTTTGGACATCCTACTTTTAGAAAGCGATGAGCCTACTACATACAAGCAAGTTGTGGTCAGTCCAGACTCTGAGAAATGACATATAGACATGAAGTCTAAAATGGATTCCATGTCCGAAAATCAAGTATGAGACTTGATAGATTTGCCAGATGGGGTAGTACCCATAGGGTGCAAATGGGTTTACAAACTTAAAACAAACAATGATAGAAATGTAACAGTTTTCAAAGTGATACTAGTTAAAAAAGGCTTTAAACAGATTCATTGTATTGACTATGATGAAACCTTCTCTACAATCATCATGATCAGATCCATTCAGATACTCTTAGCACTTGCAGCTCATTGTGATTATGACATCTGGCAAATGGATGTCAAGACCGCTTTTCTAAATGGGTATTTAGAAGTGGGTGTGTACATGACACAACCAGGGGGTTTTGAAGATCCACAGAATCCTAGGAAAGTATGCAAGCTTAAGAAGTCCATTTGTGGACTTAAGCAAGCATCAAGGAGTTGGAACCTTCGATTTGATGAAGTGGTCAAACAGTTTGACTTCATCAGATGTGAAGAAGAACCTTGTGTTTACAAGAAGTTTAGTGGGAGCCTAGTGGTCTTCATAGTCTTGTATGTGGATGACATACTACTCATTGGAAATGACATTCCTATTCTAGAGTTCGTTAAGGACTGGCTTAAGAAGTATTTCTCAATGAATGGCTTAGGGGAGACCGAGTACATATTAGGCATTAAGATCTATAGAGATAGGTCTAAGAGACTTATTGGACTAAGTCAAGGAACTTATGTGGATAAGGTTCTTGATAGGTTCAATATGAAGAATTCCAAGAAGGGATTCTTGCCTATACAACATGGCTTACATCTCAGTAAGAAGCAATGCCCAGTGGCACTTGCTGAGTTAGAGAGAATGAGTAGGATTCCGTATGCATCTACAGTATGATCAATCATGTATGCCATGGTTTGTACTCGCCCGGATGTTGCAATTTCTTTGAGCATGTGCAGCAAATACCATTCCAGTCTAGGTAAAGCACACTGGAATACAACTAAAAACATCCTAAAGTACTTAAGAAGCACTAAAGATGATCTCTTGGTGTATGGAGGAGATGATGAGTTAGTCATTAAGGAGATGTGAATTCTTGCAAAATACATGCGGAGACAACATTGTAGATCCGTTAACTAAACCCTTACCTAAGCCCAAGCGTAATAGTCACTAGGGCTAAGGGACTCAAGCACATTGGAGAATGGATTTGAGATTGTATTGTTTTGAGATCATAGATGTTGTTTTCATGATTGTTGAAACATTGCATCATGTTTGTTTTTGAAATAAAGTTTCATGATTACTTAATTGTGGTTTAGAATTAAATAAAATGTCCTAATAATTTATAATCTTCAAATAGGATCATCATAAAAGTTATGGTGGATGAAACCCTATTAAGTGAACTGATATTATGTGTTGAATTTCTTAGGTTTTGATGGTTATAAACACTCAACTAATATGTGTACCAAGTGTTTCAGGGACAAGAAGAGCTTTCCCAGGGAGCGTTGCAGCAGAGGATCTCAAAGGGAACAAAGACTTAGCAAGTGCTTTGTTACCTCTCCAGGAACTGAAGTGACAGACCAAGATCGAGGCTGCAAAAGGAAAGAAGTCATACAGCGTGCAGAATTAAGAAAACAAATCAAGAAGCCACGCGGTAGAGGATGAAGACTTCGGCTCCAAGGATCAAGCCGGATTGCGCGAAGATATGGAAAGAGAGAAAAGACCCGATCGTGTTATCCTAGGAATCTTTCCTAAGATAAGGCGATTGGAGAGAGAAGAATAATATCCAATCGGTTGGATTAATTAGGGAACTCCTTCCTTAATTAATATAATCGGTTGTGATATCTTATCTTCCAAACAAAATCATATCTTTGTAATCCGATTCTAGTATTTCCTAATTTGTGTCAATTAGGGTTTCTGCCGAGTTGTATTTAAGTGAAGTGAGGATTCATTTCTTAGGTACGACTTCACGGCTTAGAACGACTTTGAACGAAAAAAAGAAGAGAAAGAGAGTGAGGTGCGTGTGAGTCTTTGAGAGTTGAGTTTGATTCATCGTTGTAGAAGAGGTTTCGAGTCTACCTGGTTGTTTAGAGGTCGAAGTCCAGGATACAAGTGTAATCAAGCAAGAAACTAATAAGACAAGTACGCAGTTCAAAATCCTCTCAAGCGGAAGCTTGAAGGTAGTGGTTTTTCCTTGAGAAGCTAGTTTTGCTAATCAGGGTTTCCACTATATATCGTGAGTTCGTTCTTTTATCTTTCTTGCTATTTAAATCCGATGTGCCTTCTGTGGGAACAAAGCTTTTGTTCCCTCAGACGTAACTCTAACGATCCAACAATTGGTATCAGAGCCTAGTGCTCTATATTGTTTTCGTTACAGAATTTGCAGGAAAGTAGTCATCGTCAAGCAATGCAATCGGTGATTCGTTATGGAAAACCACCAACTCTTAAGTCTGGTGAGTATAGCTGGTGGGTGGAGCAAATTGAGTCCCATATATGTTCCCTTGATGGAAAGCTCTGGAAAGTTATTGAAGTCGGACCTTTTGTGATCAAGAACGAGACAGATGAGACAAAGCCAAAACCAAAGGTCGACTACACCGATGAGGATTGGAAGAAACTGGAGAAAAACAGCAGGGCTAAGAAGATCCTTCACATGGCCCTTCTTCCCTCTGATCTCAAGAAAGTCATGAGCTATAAGACTGCCAAGGAGATCTGGGATGCCCTGAAACGTCTTCATCAAGGAAATGAAGACTCGAAGAAGAACAAGATCCTTTCCCTATTCAAGGAGTACGACCAAATTTCTCAAGGGAAAGATGAACACATTCAAGAGTACTACTCCAGGTTTCATGGGCTAGTTGGTCAACTTCAGCACCTTGGTGAAATATTGCCAGACTGGAAGCTGACTCACCACTTCATGCAAGGCCTCAACACTCAGTGGGACGCCATCGCTCTTGCTCTATACTCTCAGACAGATGTTAAGACTCTTTCAATGGAAGAGGTGGTTGCTAAACTAGAGAGTAATGCCTCTGTCTACAATCATAAGGTAAACAAGAAGGGAGAGGAGAGGGCGAAGAGCATTGCCTTAAAGGTGGAAAGGGCGTTCGATTTGTCCCAAATGGGTGATGAAGATGAGGATGGCGATGAAGATGTTGCTCTTATCACAATGGCAATGAGGAAGATATGGTCTCGAAACATGGACTCGCCCAGTTCCTCGGAAGGGAACAGAGACATGAAGGATGTGGTTTGTTACCACTGTCAGAACAAGGGACACATGGCCAGGAACTGCTTCAAAAAGAGGGCAGGAATGCCTCTAGCAAATGAAGGAAAGCAAGCCATGGTTGCCACCTGGGGAGAATCAGAATCAGATGACGAAGACTCGTCACACTCCAGGGATGTCTGCTTGATGGCCGTAGAAGCTCCAAACGAGACGAATGGTGAGGTAATCGACGACGAGGTAACTGAATCTGAACTCGTGTCTAGTTTAAAATGCAAATCTAAAGAAAGCTTGATTGCTCTCATTAAGAATCTTGTTCGAGAGAACTGTCTTTTCTTTGAGCAAATCGAAGAGAAAGATGAATCGATCTCAGGTCTGATCGAAGAAAATCAAGGTTGGGCTGAAAAAGTGCTCAAGCTTGAGAAAGGTTCATCTTCCTCTCCAAACACGTGCTCTGAGTGTCCAAAACTCACTGAAAAGATTGAGTCTCTAGAGTCCACTGTTTCCTCACTCGAGGCTGAGTCTTTAATGTTGAAACTAGGAAATGCAAAACTTTCTAGTGATCTAACCAAACTCAGTGAGGAACAGAAGGACAAGCCAAAATGTATTGTCTTTGTTGCAGCCAAGAATGAAAAGAAGACTGAGTCAAAGGAAGTGCATCGCTTTGAGATCGGCTATCAACCCAAACTTCCTGTTGATGATACCAAGAAAAAGGGCTCCAAAGTCGAAGGAAAACAGTCTGTAAAAGAAAAGGGGAAATGTTCCTCTGGAGGGAACAAAGAAAAAAACTGTTCAAACTCGACTGAGGAGGGCAAAGCTTGGTATCATGGATAGAAGGCTCATACAATTTGGCTAAAGCAATCCCAAAGCAGTAAGTCCAATAACATTGATTTTCATTCAAGGATTGCTAACAAAACGATTTGGCCTGGACAGAGCAAATATGTAGATCTGAAGTGTCACAGGGTCTGTTGGTATTGCGGGCATTCTGGTCATTACAAGCATGAGTGCCTTTTGAAGCAACACAATGAGGAGATTGCCCACACTACAAGAGAGCATATAGAAGCTGAACCTCCCAAGATTAGATATGTTGCCCCTAAACCCAGAAAGCATAAGCTTGTCTGGGTTCGCAAAAACTAACTCTTTCTGTGCAGGACAAAGTGGGGAATGTTCCCAGTGTGCCATTCATACAAGGGTCATCTACGTGACAGGGAACAAAGCGAGTCTCACCTCACTTCTGCATGGAATACTTGAGACTCAAAGACCTGGTGTCAGAGGTAAAGGTGATGTGGACAAGGACTTAATGACTAATCTGTACCTTGTGTGAAAATTTCAGGTACCATGTACATCTAGGAAGGACATACCCCCCTCTAAACAAATTTATATTTTATAAATAAAGAAATTATATATTTCAATAAAGATATTTTTTTGGGCCAACTTTTGTTTACACTTTGAAATTCGAAATGCACATATAGTAAATTCGAAATGCACATATAGTATAATTCAAAATGCATGTGCAGTAACATTGTGTCATTTCTAAATACAGTACAATTCGAGTTCATATAGTACGTACAATTCAATGCACATATAGTACATTTTGAAATGCATATAGAATACAATTCATACGCAAAAATGCATATCTAGTATACTCAAATGCAAGTATAGTTTATAAATGCACATCAAGTCATAGCCAAATGTCAATCCAATGAAATCTAAACGCACATATAGTTATATATAAATGCACATCCAATTATATCCACTTACACATCCTATAAAATCCAAATGCATATCACGTTATAGCCAAATTCTCATACACAATAACTCCAAATGCATATATAGTTAAAAATGCACATCTAGCATAAAATGCATGTATAACCCAAATGTGCTTTTATATTGTATACTATGTGCATTTGGAGTGTACCGTATGTGTCTTTCTAAGATAAACACAAGTTGGTCGGGGGTAAAAGTCTTGGTTGAACTATTTGTGCATTTGTATTGTATACCATGTGCATTTGGAGAATACACCATGTGCATTTGGAGTGTAGCATATGTGCATTTCAAAGACAAACACAAGTTGGTCAGGGGTAAAAGTCTATGTTGAACTATATGTGCTTTTGTATTGTACAATATGTGCATTTGGAGTGTACACTATGTGCATTTCTACGACAAACAAAAGTTGAGTGTATCGTATGTGCATTTTGAACTTCTAAGATAAACACAAGTTGTGCGGGGGTAAAAGTCTCAAATGAACTATATGTGTATTTGTATCGTAAACTATGTGCAATTGGAGTGTACACAATGTGAATTTGGAGCATACATTATTTGCATCCTAAGACAAAAACAAGTTGGTCGGGGTTGAAAGTATCGGTTGAACTATTTGTGCGTTTGTATTGTACTCTATGTGCATTTGGAGTGTATACTATGTGAATTTTGAATTTCTAAGACAAACAAAAGTTGGTCTATGGATAAAAGTCTTGGTTGAAATATATGTGCAATTGGATTGTACACTATGTGCATTGGATTGTACAATATGTGCATTTTGAATTTCTAATGCAAACACAAGTTGGTTGGTGGGAAAATAATCTCATATGAACTATATGTGCATTTGGAGTATATAGCATGTACATTTGGAGTGTAGGCGTGTAGCCTATGTGCATTTTGAATTTCTTATATATGTGTATAAATTGATTCATGATTTAAGGTCAAAACAATTATATTAGAAATTTATAACCAATTTCGTAGCTACTTTGAATTATAATAAAAATATTCGGGTTAAAAATGCAATTAATGCACTATTATGTACATTTGAATAATTTACAAAGATAAATGAAAATTTTAAATAATTTCAAGAAGGTAGGAGCATAAAATAATTAATTTATAAAAAAAATAAATAAAAAACAAAATTCTTGATGTGAGTGCAATTAAAAGCGTGTTGGAGAGAATAGTCGTATAAAACAAATGGCCCTCCCTTCTAAAACATTAAAGATTGGGTGAGAGTAAAGTAATAAAAAAAAACAAGTGGTCCTCCTTTAAAAAATGAAAACGGGAGAGTGATAATAAAAAGAACGGTTTTTTCGCCCGGTATCCCTGAGGTAAGGCGAAATTCGTGAGGTGTCCCAAAATTTTACCTATTTTGCGCGGTATCCCCGAATTTTATTTTTTTGCTAAATGCCCATCTATTAATTTTTTTAACAAATCCCTTAAATAAACCCCATAAACAAAATTGAAAACCCCCCAAAAAAACCGTCTTCTTCTTGGACGGCGGCACTCTTTTGTTAGTGTTGGTGACGGTGGAGGAAGAGATCTGATATGAATATGCTCATGGCCAGTGGGGTGCATACCATGCAAGAGGAGCCAATGTCCAAGACCAAGGCGAAGGCCACCCGGCCAAACCCTAAAAGTGTGCCGGCAAACCCTAATGGCCCGCCAAGCCACATGGAGGTTCCTCTCGGCACATGTCCAATTCTCTCGGCCACCAAGACTCCCACAGCTCCTCCAGAGTCACCTCAGACCATTGGAGCCCAAGGAGCCGAGCCAAGTCAAGAAATGCCGAGCCCTAGGTCAAACCCTAGTTTCACGGCCGCGCGTAAGGAGGAGTGTAGGCACGAGCCCACATCTGGCTCAATCACCCGAGCCCGAGTTGACCCACCTCACCACCAGCTCAAGGGAGGTCCTTTGGCTCAGGGAGTACCGAGCCAAACCGCGCCCAGCCTGGGTCCATGCATTGCAACCCCTCCGTAAATCTCGGCGCCGGCCACACCACACCCGGGTTAATAGCTCCTTTGAAGAATTGAAGGCCCAATGGAATTCCGATCCATTTCCGGTTGTTTTTGTTGGTTGTTAAAACATTTTTAGACTTATTTTAATTCCCCTAAATGTCCATTAATTGTGTTTTGATTAGTGGGCACGTGTTAGCCTTAGTGGGGTTAATTTTAGTGATTTTCTTTAATTGCTTTTAGTAACCGGTTGTTAGGGTTATTAGGAAAACTTTTTGGCATTTGTTTTGGTACGTTATTGCAGATTGAAATCAGGAGTTTATCAGTTTCAAAGCTTTTAGTTTAGTTCTTCAACTTGTGAGTTAAATCGAGTTGATTTCCTTGAGAGATTAGAGTGCGTTACATCTCAAATCCCTCTAGGTTGCTTCCTTGTGTTTGGTGCGTCAAATCCACACATAAGAAAGTACTTATCCATCGCAATTCCACCCCCATTCAATCGTTCCACCGATCACCCCCAAAAACCCTAAAAAGAGCCGAAGTTGCCTTGTTCTTCACCTTTGGAGATCGGACCATTTCGCCAACATTTCGAGCAATTCTTGCACAGAGGCTTCATAGATCCGAAGGGCTATCAAGATCTATCGCCTCATTCTCCTCTGAAGTGGTCAACTCTCATAATGGAGAATGTGTTCTTTGTAGAGGCAAATTGTTCGTCTTTCTGGACTCCAGCACCCTTCTTCTTCAGAATTTGGGAATTTGATAATTTAATAATTTTGATTCTAGTTGTTGAAATTTCCCAAATCTATAGGTTGGACTCCATGGCCAAATTCTCTGCCCAGACGTCAATTTGACAAAAGCCCTCATAATCGAGGTTTAATTGGATTCTTAAATATCAATACCTATTATTCACCTGCAATGTTATTTTTTTGTCCATGTGTAAATTTGTATGCTTAATGCTTATCTTCCAATTTCCTTGTACAAACCCTTTCATATTTTTAGCATTATGTGAAGAAGGGCGGCTGATAAGAGCTTTTAGTCGTATCGCCTGATCAAAATAATCCTAACAAACCTAAACTAGTAAAATAGGGAAGTAAGGGTCGAATCCCACAGAGAATCAAATACTATTCCAACGATGTAATTGTATACCAACAAGTAACCAAGGGGGTTTCGGTTTAAAAACAAACAAAATAAATAAAAGCAAAGACTTGAAATCAAATCGGGAAAATAGCTCAGCCAAACAAATATCCACACTTCAGATTGATAGATCGATCATTGATTATTCCTAGTCCTCAATACTCATGGATGTCCTAATCCCTGTTCTGATATAGTTATCAGTCCAACCAGTCCTGATAACCCTAACTATCAAATAACCTAGAAGACCTTCTAGATTGAATCTAACAGCAGTAATGAATTCAGGAATAGATAGGTACATGCAAGTGTAGCAAACAGTCATACAATTGCATGCAATTAATTCTCTACGCAAACTAAGGGATCAAGATTCTCAAACAGTCTCCTCTAATCCTTAATAGTATGATCAATAACAATCTCAACAGGTTGTATAGAAAAGGGGAACCAATAGCGTAATACTAATCTTCTCTAGATTGTCAGGCTAGAGGGAACTACTATTATCAATCTATTTGATATCCTAATCAACAAATCAAGGTGAATCGATATACGATCAATGAGATTAAGCACGAGAGAGAATTAAAACAATCATAGAAATAGTAAAGAAATAACCTCACAATCAAATCAACCAAAGGCTTCAATTGTCTTCCTGAGCAAAAGGTGCGAAAAACAACAATGAAAACTGAATCTCAATGCTAAAACGTGATAATGAACAATGAAAGGAAAACTAGGTTAAATAACCTAACCCTAAAACTCAAGTGGAAAGATAATGAAAGTAGTCTAAAAGGAAATAATAGTATAAAGTTCGAAATAATATAATAAAATAAAGTCGGAAAAGGCAAAAGAAAGAAAACTTCGGAAATCTTCGCGGGCTTCGCTCCGTGTCATTCCGTGGCCGCGGAAAGAAATCCGCGGTCGTGGAAATTAGACTTTCTCTCTCGACTTGTGCAGCGCTGGAGGATTTTCCGTGGTCGCGACAGCAAATCCGCGGTCGTGGAAAATGGCAATTCTGACTCCGCGCTCTCGACTTCTCCGCGATCATGTGTCCTCTTCGCCCGCGGTCGCAGCATGCTCGCGGTTTAGCCTTCTTCTCCTTCGTGTGGCTTCTTCCTTCTATCTTCCTTGGTCTCCTCAAGTGGTCTACTCCTCGTCTTCTGGATGTCTTCGTTTAAGCTCCTCCAAACCACCATATCCACACTTCTTCTACCCAACTCCATATTCCACAGTTGTGCTCTAAATCCATACAAATGGCACCCTAAACACCGGTAACAACTCCTAGATAAGCACTACAAAGTAGAGCTGATCAGCGGCTGAGTTCATCTGGGAATAATTCGGCCTTGGTTGTAATACGTATTCGATTAATGGATCATGGTATTATTTTGTTTTCTTTTATTTTTCAAATTAAACTTAACGTAAAAGGTTAAAAATAATATTTTTTTCTTTTTTTGGGGGGTTTTTTAAGGGATTTGTTACAAAAAATTAATAGATGGGCATTTGGCGAAAAAAAAAAAACTTGGGGGTACCGTGCAAAATAGGTAAACCTTTGGGGTACCTCGCGAATTTCGCCTTACCTCAGGGGTACCAGGCGAAAAAACCGTAAAAAGAATGTGGTTCACTCTCTCTAATTATTCATGAGAGACGCATGTCAAAGCGGGAATAATTTGGACCACAAAAAACAATTAAATCGTACGGTCGAAAAACATTATCACGTAATGCTCATTCTTGCCTGGAAACGCATTTTCACCATAAGCGTTTCCTATATATATATATATGGAAATACTCATGTGAGTAGCACCCTTAGGGTGATATGTTAGGAGCATTCTAGACCAATCATTTTAATATTATCATACACTCTACCAAACTCAATCTCGGTGACCGGTCAGCGTTGATCGATCAGCGTTGATCGATCAGCGTTGACTAGAGTTGTCAAAAAAAGATCGAACCCGTTTTACCGACCTGACCGACCCGCTTTTGGACCCAACCTGACCGGAATATTTGGTAACCCAAATTTACCGAGACCGAACCCGACCCGATTAACGACTAAATGTGGAGTATTAATAAAATAGAACATAAAATATATATGATAAATGATATATAAATAACGGTAATATGATCAATTATCCTAATAAAAGAACATTGTTTTACTTATATAATTATTTTTAATGCAGAAATTTACAATCTAATATAAATTAAATTAAAAACAAAAATAAAATATGATTTTGGTATACTAGAATCAATTATAATAAAATAATAAAATAATTAATAATATATAATTATTATTTTAATTCATATCAACTTTTTTTTACATAATTAAATTAGTTTTTAACTATTTAATAATATTTAAATAGTGAACAAAATATTTAAAATATGACGCTCTTGACCCGTTGGTCAACCTGAACTGCCTGCTGACCTGTAATGACCCGACCCGACTTGACCTGTTATCCGAAATGACCCGACCCGTTCTCAACTCGAACCCGAAATAACCGAACCGAACCCGACTTGACCGACCCGACTGACAAGTCTAGCGTTGACCGGTTAGGTTTTTTTTTGGTCAAATTATTTTCCGGCATTTTATTCTTGGTTTCCTACACGTTTTTATTAAAAAAAACAATGGTTTTTGAACAATTACCTCTTAATGTTGAACAACCGTATATAAATATTGAACACTTATATTTGAACAATTATATAAGTTGAAAAATTGTACCATTAAAGTTGAGCAATTGTACCTTAAAGTTGAATAATTTCATTTTAATAGTTAGACAATTTTTTCCACTATGTATATAAATTTGAACAATTGTATCTTAACATTAAAAAAATTCAATTTTAATTTATTTTTTAGGGGGTGGTCAATTTTTCCGGTTTTACTATTCTTGGCTTCCTACATATTAAGGCTTTAGAGTTTAGGATTTAGGGTTTAAGTTTTAGGATTATGTTTTGAACATTTTGAGCTGTAATTAATAAGTTTATATTACCTCATAAACAAAAGTTCAAGTTTATTGCGCAATTGTTCAAATTTTAATGAAGTATTGTTCAACTCTATCTTTGTTATAAATTTGAATTTTAATGCAATAAATTTGAACATTTTTCTGATATGTTTGAACAAATCAAATTATCAAAAAGTGTTGCATATTGTTCAATTTTTTAGAAATTAAAATGTGTTTTCGACAAGTAAAAAAAAGGAAAAATTAGTTTAAAGAACAAAAAAACTTGTTTGGAGGGAGAGAGGAAGTTGTTTGAATAAATAATTGAAATTGTTTAACATTAGGATACAATTGTTCAACTTTATATACATAATAAAAACAATTGTCTAGCTATAAAAAATGAAATTGTTCAACTTGTAGATACAATTGTTTAACTTTACCTGTGTAACACCCTCGACTTACGTCTATAGTGCCACACGCCAGTGACCTCAGACTGTAAAGTCCAAAGTCACCCAAGGCTTTAATCGAAACAATTATGCTTAAATAATTAAATAAACATTAAATTATAACAGAGTAAATAACGGAAGACTTTTCATACAAATACTTAAACCTTTATTAAAATCTTTCCTCGTAAATTGAGGAGATAAGTTTTACAATCGAAATTACAATACAGCGGAAGACTTGTTAAATAAACCCTAACACATGACTAACTTAACTAGGTCTTACATTTATTTAAGAAGATTAAGTCAACACTAGACAACGTGAAAAAATAATATTACTTAAAATCTTCAACTGCAAGCCTTCGCCTTCGATTTGTTACTTCAAGGCGTCTGAGATCAACCACTGGTGTGCCGTACAGGACGAATAACACCAGCCAACCATGCAAGGAAAGAGAAAGGTTGGTCAGTCTAATGAAAGACTACGCAAGGGTGCAAACAGAGTGGTTCTTTGTGATTATATCCAGTTACTATCATTGTCTCTCGAATAATAGTCGATAGACGATATATAACTCGGACACTCTCACTGAAACTGACTACTTAAATATTTGGGTCCTCGACCAACCTCAACGCATAATGCGAATCCAGATTGGAAAGGGGACTTACTTTAGACAAGAATTCGAGCGGGTTCCACGTTGTACTTCTCGCCCGAGGGTATATTAATTATGTGCAAAACGACACTTATCTTATTTAATTCCAAAACGTGCATTTACATTAAAGCTTTTAATCCACACCAATCTCGCAATGAGATATAGATCATGGAACGAATCCCGAATTTCGGCACTAGCTAAGTGCACCACCACTTATATTCGAATAAGGGTAGGTCATGACCAAAAGTATTAGGGCAATAATCCTCCTAATACCAAGTTATAAAGAAACATCTAAGCCTCGCAAGGTAAATAGCGTTCCTACGAATACTCGTGCTAACTAACATATAAGTGCACATCAATGCACAACAATCCACACCAAAGTTCATATAGAACCCTATAATAATAACATATATATATATATATATAAGAGTCGTCGCTAGCAAAATATACAACCTAATAATAAGGTTCATTTACACACCAGTTTAACACACATGTTCCCAAACAAAAAAATTAGAATATTTATCTCAACTTAATAGCACAATCGATTCATTGTCAATTAAGATGAATATGGAATAAATTGTAAGAGCGAACCGCCACTTGCCTTGAATCACGAAGAAGGTTGAACGACGTATTAGAGATGGTTGCTTTCGAAAAGCAAATTGGCTCCCTGCTTTATTTCCGTTCTGGAAGGAATTATGAGACGTACCCAAATCACACACAACAAATAATTTATAATTAGGTAATTTATTCAATATCCAAATTTGAAGGGTATAATGTCTCGGTTCCTAATTGAATTTATTATACCCATAAATAAATCAATTTCAAGGCTTTTTCATAAAACGATTATTTATACGATCCTAACAATTATTAGTCGTATATTCTAATTAATCATGTCATAAATAAATTGATCCAATAATTTATTTTTAATCCTAAAAATTCCAACTCAAAATATTATTTAGATGAAAAGTTATAATTTTAACCATTCATAATATAAGATCATACCCAAAACAAATATAATTAATTTAATTTTAATATTATAAAATTAAATTAATCTCAACTAATCTCCCAGTAATGTGGATTAATTTAACTAATCAAGATTAAGACAGATAAAATAAAAAAATAACGAAATCAAAACCGGACTAACCGGCAGTTGAGTTCCGTACACAGCAAGCTAGGGCTTCCACCCGGCTTCTCGGCGGTGTTCGGTGGTGATGTCCTCGCCGGAGGCTCCGAGAGGACGTGGGGTGACGACTAGGTCCACTAGTAGAGGAGGTGGTCGGAATTATGGGAGGAAAGGGAATCGAGGGAGAGGAATCCCTCGATTAGTGGATCCGTTGGAAGAGGCTGAGAAGGATGATGAGAATGTGATGGAGAAGATAGATCTGGATACGAATGAAGGTGTTAAGTCTCCTGCGATCTCATCGGAGAACATGGAGAAATCATCGGGGCCAGATCTTGTGAGAGGTGAGCCGGAAATAGAGAAAATCACTGTTCCATTGGAGCAAGCTGCGAAGGAGCGTGTTCGATCTTTTGCAGATGTGGTTCAGAACAAAGGGATTCGACCAGGTATGGAGAAATTGGAGTTCATTCCAGGCATTGACAAGGAGAAGTACAAATTTAGTAAGGATTAGGTTAGAGAGAAGGAGCTTGAGTGGGAAGCGACTCTGATCGGAGTTATTGTGGGGGATGGATGGTCTTTCTCATCTGCTCTAGCCTTCATAAGGGCCCAGTGGAAGGTTGAGGAACCAAAGCTTCACCTCAAAGGGAATGGAGTATGGTTGATTCAATTTAAGAGAAAATTGGACATGGAATGGGTGCTGGAAAATGGTCCATGGATGCTTGCTGGAGCTAAAGCATTTGTTCTGAAACAGTGGATTCCTGGAATGAAGGTGGATTGGGAGAGCTTTGATTCTCTTCCTGTCTGGGTAAGAATACATGACATTGCTCCCATTCTCTTCTCTAATCATATGCTAAGTGTTATGGGAAGTATGATAGGAAGACCACTATGCTTAGATGAAATTTCTAGTTCGCAGAAGAGAATGACCTATGCTAGAATGTTTGTGGATGTTTCAGTTATGGATACTAGAAGGAAGGATGTGGTTCTTGAAGGGTATGATGGGAAAGAGTATGTGCAGAAAGTTGAGTATGAATGGTTACCAAGGAGATGCTTCAAGTGCAAAGTCTTTGGTCATCCCTATGAGAATTGTGGTGAGAATAATCAAAAAAGGGATAAGAAAGTGAAAGGAGGCCAGGAAAAGAAGGAAGATAACAGGGGAGAGGAGGGCCAAGAAATGGTTAAGAAAGGTGATGATGGAATCATAGGGAAAGAGCCAAAGGATGACAAGCCAGGGAAGAAGAAGGATGTGATTGGGAAGGGGAAAGAGATTATGCATGGAAATAGATATGAGTGGAGGCAAATTTTGCACAGGAAAAGCAGGTCTGCATCTCCAAACAGCTTGAAAGGCCAGGGTGAGAAGGGGAATGATAAGGAGGAACCATGTATTGTCTCTCCAAATCAGTTTCAGTTGCTTGATGGGGAAATTGGGAGTTATAGCAACTCTGAAAAGGGGAATCATGGATAATTTCAAAGTTTGTGCATGGAACTCCAGAGGGTGTAATGGAGTTCAAGCTATTAGGAGGATTAATAATTATGTTGCTAGGATGAGAGTTGGTGTGATTGGTTTACTTGAGACCAAAATTGAGAAGAATAAGGAGAAGTTAATTTCTGAGAAGTTGTTGAATAAATGGGAGTTTAACACTAATGCTACCTCTTCTAAGAGGGGAAGAATATGGGTGAGCTGGAATCCTAGCATTGTTCAGGTGTCTTGTGTGGAGTGGGATGAGCAATTTATGCATTGTGAGATGGAAGTTTGTGGTTTGTCTCAACCTTTTGCTGTCACCTTTGTGTATGCTAGTAACAAGAGAAGGGATAGAGAGAAATTATGGCTGAAGCTTGTTGAAATTGGAGGGAGATGCTCTATCCCATGGGTTGTTATGGGCGATTTTAATTGTGTGCTTGATGAATCTGAGAGGGTGTCTATGCACAGGATTCCTGAATCCAGTTTTGAAGAACTTGAAAAGCTGTTGAACAATTGTTGTTTGTCTGATCTTGAGTTTGCTGGAGCTCTTTTCACTTGGGATAATCAAAGGAAGGGAGATGATAGAGTTGCTTGTAAACTTGATAGAGTCTTGGTCAGTGACAACTGGAGGAGTTTAATGGGAGGCTCCAATGCATTGTTTGATAGTCCAGATGAATCTGACCACTCACCAGGGCTACTATTGATCAAACTCAGTGTTCCCATTAGGAGAATGCCCTTCAGGTTTAGGAATGCTTGGTGTTTGGATGAGGAATTTAAGGAGATTGTAAGTGGAGTTTGGAATAGCAGAATTGAGGGAACCTTGCAATATCAGCTTGTTTAGAGGTTAAGAAGGGTGAAGATTAGACTCAAAGAGTGGAGTAAATGCAAGTATGGGGATATGGAGGGTCTGATTGCACAGAGTGAAGCTTTGTTTGAGTAGAAATATAAGGAGTTGCAGGCTGATTACTTCTGTGTTAGGAAGCAGGAAGCAGTTAAGGAAGCTAAGGATCAAATGATCACTCGAAGGAAACAAAAGGAGGAAATGCTCCTGTAGCAATCTAAGATTGATTGGGTTACCCTGGGGGAAGAGACTTCTTCCTTATTTTACAGGAGCATTAAAGCTAGAAGATCTATTAATGCTATTCATTTGCTTCATTCTGCACAGGGTGAGATTCTTGAAGGGCAGGAGGAGATTGCAAATGAGATTGTTGGATTCTATATGAATCTTTTTGGAAAGGATGTGCCTTCAGCCATTCCAAATTTCTGCAGTTATGAGGGTGAGATTGTGTGCAATGATCAACATGAAGAACTATGCAGAATTCCTACAGATGCAGATATTAGGAAAGCTCTGAATGGAATACATTGCTCAAAGTCACCTGGGCCTGATGGATTTGGAAGTAGGTTCTTCAAGGCAGCTTGGGAGATTGTATCAGGGAATTTGTGTGGAGCTATAAGAGATTTTTTCCTTTCTGGTAAGCTGCTAAGACAATTGAATACCACCTTTGTCTCAATTATACCTAAGGTTGAGAAGCCTTTGTTGGTTAAGGATTTTAGGCCAATATCTTGTTGCAATGTGGTGTTCAAGATGATTACCAAGATCTTGCCTGACAGAATTAGAGGACAGATGGATAAGGTGATTTCTTTGGGGCAGGGTGCTTTTGTGCTAGGGAGGAATTTGGTGCATAATTTTGTTGTTGCTCAAGACCTTGTGAATAGCTATCTGTAGGTTGGAATCTCTCCCCGATGCATGATTAAAGTTGATGTGATGAAAGCCTATGACTGTGTCAGCTGAGAATTCCTTGAATATACTTTGATTTATCTCAACTTTCCTGCAAAATTGATTTACTGGATTATGAGCTGTGTTAGAACTCCAAAGTTTTCTGTCTTAGTGAATGGTGAGCCAAAGGGCTTCTTTGAAGGCAAGAGAGGGCTGAGACAGGGTGACCCTATGTCTCCTTTTTTGTTTGTTTTGGTTATGGAGATGTTAAGTAGGAAACTTAAAAGGGAGAGCAAAAAATCAGGATTCAAGTATCATCCAAAATGCAAGAAGATGGGCTTGGTGGATCTTGCTTTTGCTGATGACTTGTTGATCTTTTGTAAAGCTGATACTGCATCTGTTTGTATGATTGGAAGAGTTCTTGAAGAGTTTGGGGAGGAGTCTGGACTTAGGATCAATGCACAGAAGAGTGAGGTCTTTTTTGGAGGAGTCTCTGATGCAGTAAAAACTGAGCTCAAAGGTGTTCTTGGATTTAATCAAGGGACCTTTCCTGTCAAATATCTGGGGCTTCCTCTACATACAAAGAAAGTGCAGATTGGTGACTATGCTGACATGATTAAGAAGGTGGTTGGTAGGGTACAAAGTTGGATCTGTAAAGCCCTCTCCTATGCAGGCAGATTACAGATAATTAAGTCTGTCCTTGGTGGGATGCTTAGCTTCTGGTCTCAAGCATTGCTATTCCCTGATGAAGTTGTGAATAGACTGAATGCTGTGTGCAGAGCTTTCCTATGGTCAGGTAAATGTGAGGGGAGAAGGAACCTAGTAGCCTGGAGTAAAGTGTGTAAGCCTTTTGAAGAAGGAGGTGTTGGAATTAAAGAAGTTTTGGCTTGGAATAAAACTTTGCTTTTTAAACTGATCTATGAGATTCAAGAAGGAAAATGTAATCTCTGGACTACCTGGGTAAGGAAGGTTCTCCTTAAAGGTAGTGATTTGTGGCAAAGGGAGGAGAAACAAGAAGACTCCTGGATTTGGAGAGTCATTCTTAGACTCAAAGAGATGACTAAAATGTCTTGGCTGAGGCCTAATATTCCTCCTCTAAGCTTTGTAGAAGACCATATGGATATGTCTAGAATCAGGAAGAGGTGTGGAAGGATGAATTATAAGGAAGTTTATGGCATGTTTAGATCTTGTGATGCAGTAGAGGGCAAATGGAAGTTGCTTTGGAGAGGTATTCAACCAAGACGATGGTCTTTCATTGTATGGCTTGCTATGCTGGGTAGACTCCCCATGAGAGATAGGCTGCACAGGTGGGGTTTGATTAGTGCTCCCACTTGTGTTTTGTGTGATGAAGTTCCAGAAAGTGTGGATCATTTATGGTGGCAATGCAGCTTCTCAAAGGAGGTGATGAGCAGAGTCATGGCTTGGCAGAAGATCATAAGCTGGAAGCATTCAGTGACTGAATGGATGGATTGGCTCTCTAGAGGGAGGAACCATAAATCCCTAAGACTGCAAGGCGTGATCCTGGCGACTATTGCAGTAGTTTATACTACTTGGAAGCATAGAAATGAGGTGATTTTTAAGCATAAGAGGACTGATGTAAATGGGTGTGTTGAGGAGATCATTACAAACTGCAAGCTTAGGCTTAAGATTAAGTGTAAAGGGGTGAGTAGAAGGGAAAGGGATCTTAGTAGGCTTCTCATGTTATAGTTTGTGATGTTTTGTGGTGAGTATAGGGTGGTGAGGTTCTCGGTTTGCTTGAGAAGTTCGGTTGAACTTGCTCTTTGGGTGTAATTCTCCCTTTTTGTTAATATACTTATCATTAACAAAAAAAAAAATGGACCAACCGATTTTCCTCCAAAACAGTACGCGGAGGCACTGGTGTTTCCCAGCTCAAATTGGGCTTCAACGGTGGAGGTCCGGCGGCGGGATGAAAGGGGTTTTGAAGAGGACTCAAAGGCGGTTCCACGGGTGGTGGTAATTGCGACAAAGAAGCACGGTGGTGGTCGAATTGTTTCGATGAACAACCGCGGCCGATAGCTAGGGTTCATGAGATTTTAGTGAAACTTTAACGATTGAACCCCTATTCATAGGGGTTGGAAAGAGCTCAGAAAGATTTTCAAAACCGTATAAAATATCGAAGAAAACGATATCAAATTGTCCCCGATTTTGTCAAATTACCAAACACGTTTTCGGATTATACACTTGCCTTTAATAACCAAATTCAATATCGTCTTTGGCTCAATCCTTCCTATTCCACCAAGATCTTGCGCGTTTTAATCCCTCCTAAAAAGCCCATGGGTTGATTGGACGAATGGAGGCGAAAAACGGCCCAATTCCGCCATTGAAGAGGAAGCTCCAAGCTTGTGAAAATGGTGGTTGATGGCTGGGGAAGAAGAAGCTTAATTTCAGTAATTACACACGGCCTTCCTTATTTGGCTTATTTGCACATTTGTGCCCAATTTTCTAAAGTTGTGGCAAAAGTGCCCTTATTTTAACTTTTCAAATTTTCAAAATTTACCCAAACTTATTTAATTTTATAAATCTAAGTTTCTAATATTATTTTAATCCAATATTATTATGTAGAAATTTATCTTTGAATAAAATTAAGCTTAAGTCACATCTCTTTATAAAATTAACCATATTCAAAGCTTGATTAACACTTTGTTAATCTTAACCCAAATATTATAGGTAAAGATTGATGAGTTTTCAAATTATAATTAACATAAGGTTAATCATAATTTAGACCATTCATAACTTACAGAATTAACATACTTAGGGTATTTATTATTTTATCCCTTCATGGATAAACATAATAATTCTTATAACTTTTATTATTATATTTAAATTTTAAAACTACATTCATTGTTATACTTATTTATTTATTTCTACACCATACTATTATAACCCATTTGATAATTTGTACCAAAAATTATCATAGCACAACCTTTGAACTTAAGTTAATGAAAATTTAAATTACTCCTATAAAGAAATAAAATAATTTCATAATATTTATTTTTATCAAATTAAAATTACCATTTTACCCTTCTAATTTAAGTGAGATATTACAATAGGTACAATTGTTCAACTTATATAATTGTTCAAATATAGTTGTTCAACTTTAAGATACAATTGTTCTACTTTAAGAGGAAATTGTTCAACTTTTTTTATTTTATTTATGATGAAAACGTATAGGAAACCAAGAATAAAAAACCGAAAAACACATTGGCCCGAAAAAAAACTAACCGTTGATCGGTCAACGATCAGATCTTGACCATGGGAGTGGTTGGGTGTAGTTGTGCTGGGATGGCCTTCCATCTTTGCCTTTCATTGCCCCAAAATGCATGACTTACATTCCTCCTCACATTTCATTATAAGCATACGTTTCGTCGGAGTCTATCCCTATATATATACATATTTATAATAACTATCAACCTAGATAATAAATTCATTTAAAGTACACATTTATTCCAAAACATTAATTATGTTACATAATTACCCAATTAATTTTAATATCAATTACCATCAAAAGACAGACTAAAATGACAAGAGTAAACCACCACTTGCTTTATTTGCAAAGAACATTCACACACGTCAACCACCATGGATCCTTTTTAGCACACCACACTCACGTCAAAAACGACCATCATAGTGATGATTGTCGACCATCGAGCGCGCGAGACAAAGAGACTGCTTGGTTGTTGAGCGTGCGCCGAGGCAACACCAACGCTCCACCCACCCTCACGAAACCAAACAAGGTTTTGTGGTATAATACCAACATAATCGTAGATTGAACTACACTCTAACAATTGAATTAACAAAAACAACTAAAGCTAAAAATAATGAACTCAGAAACCTACATGACTTGAAGAGGACAAGTGAGCTTCGTTTCCTACCCTATGAGACATAACGCTGAAGATTAATGGGGAACTACAGGATCGCAAAATTTTTGCAGTTTCACTTTTATGGTACTGTCAAAAAGACTGGACCCCATAGTGAAGAATTTCCTAATTTGAAGAATTCTGTTGGTGTGGACCCTCCAAGAGGATCGATCCGCTAGTAGCGAAATATCTTACAAATTATAAACTTTGGATGAATGGTACGAAGTATATAGACCTCTATTTATAGTTGTTTCCCAACTCTTCTTTTTCTTTTTGGTCGATGTGGGATAGGGTTTTATTATAAATTTCTAAGATGAGCAATGTAGGATAGAAATTATTATTGACCCATATTAGCGCATAATTTTTCCCCGTCCTGTTGGAATCAAGTCCTGATGTAAACTAGAGGGTTGTAGATCTCTAAATCTAGTTTCCAACGCATATTGAATCATAAAAAAAAACCGAGCTTTGTGGAGAAAGTTGTGCCCTTTATTGGGAGTTGCTTGGAACATCACAATTCCTACGAGAACTCCAACGAAAATTCTAAACTTAAATCCTATTGGTCCATCATTAATCAAAATACTAAGTTTTGATCCAAAACTTGTCACTTTTATTTCTTTCCTCTATAGTCAAACGAAGGCTTATTTGGATAAGTCTTGAAGATTCCATAAATGTTTTTATCTTGTCGACATCATACACCAAGAGTCTAAGTTATCATATCTCTCTTTCATACTCCAAATGGTCATTACCCGATTAAAGATCGACTTTTCCTTTTTTTTAAAAACATACTAGAGATAGAGTTACTATTTTTTGTAAGCCCTTCATCATGAACCATACTATTTATAATATCTTTTTATTTTATATTCCAACATCCGAAATTCTCAAGCATTTACGCTTTGACCCCGGGTTTTTGTTTTGACGTAAAATGTCCTTTACAAAAGCTCAAATATTGTAAGGTTACAACACAAGGTTTGTAATATCCCTCAATTTTTAGTAAGGATATTCGGGTAATTTTTCCCAACCTTCACTAATTAATTATTTCGCTTTCAGTGGAGTTTGGATTTTCTGAAATATCCATGATATCCGAAATAATTCCATGAGTGGTATAATATACATTCAATTTATTTTCGGAATTTAGAATATTTGTTTGGAGACAAACAGATAATTTCTGGGGTTAAATACCAATCCCCATTTTTATATTCTAAACCTTGTCTCCCCTACGCTTTTCTCGAGCCTTTCCCCGGCATAGCCTTCCTCGAGCTCCTCCCTGCATGCTTACCTCGAGCCCCTCCCGGCCATGCTTGCCCGCGTGCTGAGCTTGGAAGCTGTCGGAGGCCATGAGGCTATTTAAGGCTGATCCCGTCTCGCCCCGATCTCCCTCCTTCCTCTCACTCCCCAGCTCCCCTCTCGGTTGCCTTCTCCTCCGGCGAGCTGCGACCAAGTCGACGTTGCTGCTACCGCTGTCGTGAGCTGCGTGGTGCTGTGCGTCGCCACTTCTGGCTGCTCATCCTCCCCGACGAGAAGGAGTGCCACTTCCTTCCCGCCGACAAGACCGATCGAAAGCCGAAGTCGACGAGCTCCTCCCCGGAGAAAACAGAGCCGTTGCTCCGACGACGAAGGGGCGAAGATGTCGCCGCTGTCGTAGCACCGTGCTGCTGCTCCTCCCTGTCGCCGCCGCTGGTTGCTGTCTCCCTGGCGTCGAGAAGCCCCGGCGAAGCCCCCGCGTGGTCGTCGTTGTGGTTGTGCCATGTTGCTGTGCTGTTGTTGTTCGAACAGGGAAGAAGGAGGAACAGTACTGGTGGGGCCCCCTCCTCTATCTTGTTGTTGTTAGGCCGAGAGGCCCATAATTCGTTTCCAGTCCAAATTCAACCCGAAATTATTCGAGCGGTATAATTTCGATCCCATTTCGTCCGTATTTTTTCTTAGAAAAATTTAATAAATATTTTATGATTTAATATCATAGAAATTTATTAAATATAATTCCTTAAATTCGTCCAGTCAAATTAATTGATAGATAATTAATTTATCAGTTAGAACGTGATCGGCTGGATTGCGTGTGGACTCGTACTCTGGTAGAAATATTCTGAAGCTTAAGCCATATCATCGGAAAGGATATTTTCGGTAGTCGTCTCGTCCAGATTCATCGCCGAATCTATTCCAGGCAAGTGGCAGTTCGCTCTTGCTCATCGTTCCATATTTACATTAATTATCAGTTGTTTATCTGAGTAATTAATTTGGAATGATTATTGTGTTCATCTGGAAACGGTTTTGTTAACTGCTTTGGAAAACTAAAATATGATATTATAATAGGTTGTATATCTGTTAGAACAACGCTATTATATATATGTGTGAATTAATACAGATATTATAATAGGTTGTATATTGTTAGAACAACGCTATTTTATCTGTAACGGGCCTTGAGGGCATTGTTATGAGTTATTGTTGTGTTGAATTGTTTAGTTAGCACGAGTATTTGTAGGAACGCTACTGTGTATCTCATTGCGAGTGCTAGTCGTTTCTTGATAACCTGGTGGTTAGGATTTAGTTCCTACCATCCTTCTCTAATGCCGTTTGTAGGGATTTAGTTCCCGACTCCGCCTTGAGGGATTTAGTTCCCGCGGGATTTAGTTCCCGATTCGACTCTTGGGATTTAGTTCCCGAGTCAACTCCGCTCCTAGGGATTTAGTTCCCGTGAGACTTAGTTCTCGATTCGACTCTTGGGATTTAGTTCCCGAGTCAACTCCGTCCATGGATTTAGTTCCCGACGGTATCTCTTTATCCCGATGGATGAGATGATTTAAAAGCCTATAACGTGATGTGCGTTTTGGAATTAAATAAGATAAAGTGCCCGAGTGCACATAATTAATATACCTTTGGCGAGTAGTGCAGCTAAGTTATAGTGCAGCTAGGAAAACTCGTCTCGACTTTGATCATAGTACGTTCTCTTTCCAATCTGGATTCGCTGTATGCGATGAGGTTGGTCGTGAACCGAAGCATCTCAGTCAACTTTTAAATCATTATTGTATGATGCTGTAAACATTCCAGATTTGTCATATTTCCTTAAAGACTCAATCTCTTGGAGTCTCTTTTCGAGTCGATTTCTGTGAAGATGAAGTCTTCCAGAATCTTCTCTCATGCATACCTCTTGTTGTTATTCCGTGAAAGTGCCGGGTTATGTATCGTCCCTTCGGTTATTATTCGAGGGACAATGATAGTAAACGGTTACGATCACTCGAACCACTATGCTTTTTACCCTTGCTAGTCTATTCAAGTAGACTAACCCACGAACATTGTTCTCCGCATGTGGGCTGGTGTCATCCGTTCGATTCGGCACTTCAGATAGAGCGAAGATGAGGAGACTAGATTGACTATGAAGACGACGGTTGTTTTTGTATGTTTTAATAATTACTTTTAATCAGGTTGAGATCCTTGGGCAGGTGATCATTACGATCACAACCCTTTTTGTAATATCTTTTATAAGTCTTCCGCTGTACTTTGTTTAAACTCTGTGTTTGGCCTATTCGGGATTGGGTTGTAATCCCGTAACTCATGTTTCATTTGATTGAGGTTTTGTTTTGGATACTTTGATCATTATGTATCATTGTATGCCTTAAATTGTATTTAAACCGGTAAAGCCTTGCGTGATCTCGGTAAGGAACACTGGGGTCACTGGCGGTAATACCTTTCCAAATGGGTTAAGATTTGGAGGTGTTATAGTTGTGGTATCAGAGCCAAAGGTTTTAAAACGGGTTTGAGATTTTATAAATCATTTATCCATTTTTGAAAATGCTTTAAAAAGGGCTCTGAATTTTCAAAGTGAAAAGATTTTCAAAACACCGTTCATAGTCATGTCTTCTGTACAGTCTGATATAGTAAGCTTGCTTCTATGTCTAGAAAGACTAATTCCTTTCCCGTTGCCCCATTAGATATGGGTGCATTCTGTTCTCTTCAGAGGAACCCGGGAGAAGCCGAGGTGGTTTCGCCATCTCCAGTTAGGCTTGATTCCCAGTTCGCTCGTTGTGAGTTGAGGTTGTAGAACCTAGTAACTCGGTTTGAGTCCATCAATAGAAATTACCAAGTTGATCTATTCTAAGTTGATTTTATTACGATAAATATATCAGAATGATATTAATGTGATAAAATCCTTGGAATTTTATCGGTAAACGGATGGTGAACACAAGGAACGTTATCCGTGCTGGTGCTGGGCCGAGTAATGACCCCAGACCAAACCCGAGGAATGTTGCAGACCCATCAGGAGAGCGTGAGTCTGTCTTCAATAATAATTCAGGAGGCAATGGCCAAGCTCAGGCCGACGCTCCAGTAGTGCTCGATGCAGCGACAGTCGCAGCAATTCGGGGGATTGTTCTGCAAGCAATCACCGAGATAATGAGGCCAATTGCACCTCAGGCACAAAGAGTGCCAGTACCTCCAGAAGTTCCGAGGTTTGAGGAACAAGAGAACCAGGTACTACAAGGAGGCGTGATCAGGGCTAGAGGAGAGTATGGCCGAGCGCTGAAGGCCATTAACTCTATGAGACCTGACAGCTATGATGGAAAGGGAGAGCCAGTCAGGGTGGCTCATTGGTTCTCACATATGGAACGGTTGTTTCGTAATGTTGAGTGCACTGAAGCAGAGAAAGTGCACATAGCTTCTCTACAGTTGAAGGAAGAAGCCAGTGAATGGTGGGAGAGTACCGGCTTAGCTGATAGCCCGGTGTTGACCTGGTCAATGTTTAAGACCAAGATGACGGACCGTTTCTTCTCTCGTGCTATGAGGGAGGAGAAACACAAGGAGTTCCTATACCCTAAGACTGATGGATTGAAGGTGACAGAGCTCGCCACCAAGTTCAATCATTTACTACAGTATGCTAGACCTGAGATATCCAGTGAGGCACAGAAAATCTGGTATTTCCATGAGTGGATGGACCCAGATATTAAGCCACTGATGGTGCGTCACGGATGCTCGACTTTGGAGCAGTACGTGGATGCAGCCTACAAGTTAGAGGTGACTCTGGAAGAGTCGACCAAGAAACGTGATAGCCAGAGGCAAGGGGAGAACCAGCCTAAGGCAAGTGGGTTTAAACGTCCCGCTCCACCATCTGATTTTGCCAAATCTGGCCGAGCAAAAACGAATATGACTCAGGATGGGTCTACGCAACGTTCGGGTCAGGGCAATAGCCTGATCCAGTGCTACAACTGTGGTACCTACGGGCACAAGAGTAATGTGTGTCCGAAGGAGGAGAAAATGTGCTATGCCTGTGGAAAGGAAGGACACTTGCAGTTATTTTGTCCGCAGAGGAGACAGAAAGGGGCTGAGTCATAGCAGAGATTGGTTAATCAGAACAACCAACCCAGGTTCAGTCCGGTGGAAGCCCCTAGTCCTTCAATGCAGACAATTGCGAGGAACAAAGGGAAAGCCCCGGTGACTTCAGGAAGCCAAGGTCAACGCCTATACGTGATGCGTGAGGCGGATGGACCTGATGCTCCATTTGCTTAAAGTATTTTTGTACTACTTTTGTTAATGTGTTGTTGATGTGGGTGCTACCCAGACTTTCATTTTTGGATGGTTGTAAGTTAAGTTGTGTGTGCAACGAGGTTGTGAACCTTTTGTTGTAACTCTTCTTATAAATGAACCTTTGGTTTATACCAAGTTAATGTTTCGTTGCTTGGTATGGGGTAAGGTCTCGTGTTCGAGACTCACCAACAACCTCTTAGGAGATGGATACCTATTAATTAGGTGGAGCTACCAAGGATGGGTTGAGATGTATGGACAGCGGCTCATGGCAACAGTGGACGCTAGTAATGGCTAGGCCTGGGCTCGGAGCCACTAGTGAGTCATCTGTGAACCATGTAGTGGGCTGGTCCAAGATGGTGACCATTTAGTGGGAACCAATCGTCTGTCGGATTGTCGATTACCATCAAGGGTAAGAAATTCAAAGCGATTTGACCTAAATAACCATGGTCCCATACGATAATTATTCTCGATATGGAGTGACGGAAGCGTCATAAGGCAGTGATAGACTTCAGTTTTGATATTCCTGTGGTTAGAGGATTTACGGGTGTCTTTCCAAAAGATATTCCTGGATACCCCGAATCGTGTCGTGGAGTTTGCAATTGATCTCGAGCCGAGTACCACGCCGATCTCTGAGGCACCGTACCGGATGGCTCCTGTTGAGATGCAAGAGTTGAAGAAGCAACTCAAGAATCTTCCTGACAAAAGCTATATAAAGCTGAGTGCATCACCTTGAGTAGGAGTGCCCTAGTTTTATTTGTCAAAAAAGAAAGATGGACCGTTTCGACTTTATTTTGACTTTCGAGAGTTGAATAAAGTCACGATCAAGAGCAAGTATCTGTTGCCAAAGAGTGATGATCTGTTGGAGCAACTACAGGGAGCAAAAGTTTTCTCCAAGATCGACCGGAGATCTGGTTTTCATCAGCTCAGGATTCGTGAGGATGATATTCCAAGGATTGCATTTCGGACAAGAGATAGTCACTACGAGTTTGTAGTCATGTCATCTGGATCTACGAATGCTCCAGGAGTTTTCATGAACCTAGTGCATCGATGTTTTAGACCAGTACTTGAATAAGTTCATAGTGGTCTTCATCAATGGCATTTTGATTTTTCCCGAGCAAGGAAGCTCACATGGAACATCTGCGGATTGCTTTATCGGTCCTTAGACCAAGTCGGTTGTACGCAAAGTGGGCTAAGTGTGATTGTTGGATCTAGAAGTGGCTTTCTTAGGCCATGTGATCAATAAGAATGAGGTTATGGTTATTCCCCAGAAGAGTGAATCGGTAGTTGTTTGGAAGCGGCCTTAGAGGGTGAGCGAGGTGCGCAGTTTCCTAGAGGTTGCAGGACATTATAGACGGTTCATGGAAGGATTTTTTTTTCTAAGATCTCTCCACCTATGACCAGTCTGTCCACAAGGTTCACCAGAATTTTGTCTGGGATGACAAGTACAAGACCAGTTTTTAAGAAGTTGAACCAGTATCTGACTTATGCACCAGTTTTGGCATTGTCGGAAGGAATGATGGCTATATGGTCTATAGTAATGCTTCGAGAAATGGGTTGGGATGTGACTTTGATGCAGAAGGGCAAGGTTATTGCATACGCATCTAGACAATTGAAAACCTATGAAGCAAACTAACCAACACATGACCTAGAACTTGCATCAATAGTATTTGCATTGGAAACTGAGGTTACTTGGGTGACCCAGAGGTCAGCAGAAGTTTTTCTCCAGAAGATTGTTCGTTTATATGGCATTCCTAAGACCATTGTATCGGATCGAGATGGCCGATTCATGTCAAGTTTATAGCAAGAACTTCACAAGTCCATGGGAATTGAATTAAGATTCAGCAGCGTTTCATCCTCAGACAGATGGTCAGTCTGAAAAGACCATCTAGACCCTAGAGGATATGCTAAGAAGCATACATACTCGATCATCCGACTAGCTGGGAAGACAGTCTAGGTCTGATTGAGTTCACGTACGATAATAGCTGGCATGCTACGATCAAGATGGCTCAGTTCGAAGCTTTGTATGGTCTCAGATGCAGATCTCCGAATTGTTGGGTTGAGTACGCCGACAAGATTCTACTTGGACCAGAGTTGGTCGAAAGGACAACTTTGAACATTGCTTTGATTAGACAAAGGTTGTTGACCGCTCAGAGTCGACAAAAGTCTTACGCATATTAGAAGCGTTAAAGTGTTGAGTTCGAGGTTGGTGGCAAGGTACTTGTCAGAGTATCGGCACCCAAAGATGTTTTCAGGTTTGGTAAGCGTGGGAAGCTTAACCCTCGCTACGTGTTACCATTCGAGATTCTGGATAGAGTAAGATCTCCAACGTATCGTTTGGCGTTGTCGCCATCAACACACCCAGTGCATAATGTGTTCCACGTATCCTTGCTAAGGAAATTCGTGCCAAGATGAGTCTCATGTGCTAAGATTTAAGGACATCGAGATTCAGATAATGATGCTTGAGAGGAGATGCCAGTGTGCATTCTCGAACGCCGTGTGTAACAACTGCGCAACGAGATCGTACTGTTGGTACGAATTTTGTGGTCCAAGTCTGGGATAAAAGAAGTTACTTGGGAAACCTGAGAAACTGATGCGGATATGCTTAGACGCTTTCCCGAGTTGTTTTCGGCCAAGTTTCGGGGTCGAAACTTCTTTTAAGGGGGAGGTGATGTAATATCCCTCAATTTTTAGTAAGGATATTCGGGTAATTTTTCCAAACATTCACTAATTAATTATTTCGCTTTCAGTGGAGTTTGGATTTTCTGAAATATCCATGATATCCGAAATAATTCCATGAGTGGTATAATATACATTCAATTTATTTTCGGAATTTAGAATATTTTTTTGGAGACAAACAGATAATTTCCGGGGTTAAATACCCATCCCCATTTTTATATTCTAAACCTTGTCTCCCATACGCTTTTCTCGAGCCTTTCCCCGGCATAGCCTTCCTCGAGCTCCTCCCTGCATGCTCACCTCGAGCCCCTCCCGGCCATGCTTGCCCGCGTGCTGAGCTTGGAAGCTGTCGGAGGCCATGCTTGCCCGTCTCGCCCCGATCTCCCTCCTTCCTCTCACTCCCCAGCTCCCCTCTCGGTTGCCTTCTCCTCCAGCGAGCCGCGACCAAGTCGACGTTGCTGCTTCCGCTGTCGTGAGCTGCGTGGTGCTGTGCGTCGCCACTGCTGGCTGCTCATCCTCCCCGACGAGAAGGAGAGCCACTTCCTTCCCGCCGGCGAGACCGATCGAAAGCCGAAGTCGACAAGCTCCTCCCCGGAGAAAACAGAGCCGCTGCTCGGACGACGAAGGGGCGAAGATGTCGCCGCTGTCGTAGCACCGTGTTGCTGCTCCTCCCTGCCGCCGCCGCTGGTTGCTGCCTCCCTGGCGTCAAGAAGCCCCGGCGAAGCCCCCGCGTGGTCGTCGTTGTGGTTGTGCCCTGTTGCTGTGCTGTTGTTGTTCGAACAGGGAAGAAGGAGGAACAGTGCTGGTGGGGCCCCCTCCTCTATCTTGTTGTTGTTAGGCCGAGAGGCCCATAGTTCGTTTCCAGTCCAAATTCAACCCGAAATTATTCGAGCGGTATAATTTCGATCCCCTTTCGTCCGTATTTTTTCTTAGAAAAATTTAATAAATATTTTATGATTTAATATCATAGAAATTTATTAAATATAATTCCTTAAATTCGTCCAGTCAAATTAATTGATAGATAATTAATTTGTCAATTAGAACGTGATCGGCTGGATTGCGTGTGGACTCGTACTCTGGTAGAAGTATTCTGAAGCTTAAGCCATATCCTCGGAAAGGATATTTTCGGTAGTCGTCTCGTCCAGATTCATCGCCGAATCTATTCCAGGCAAGTGGTGGTTCGCTCTTGCTCATCGTTCCATATTTACATTAATTATCAGTTGTTTATCTGAGTAATTAATTTGGAATGATTATTGTGTTCATCTGGAAACGGTTTTGTTAACTGTTTTGGAAAACTAAAATATGATATTATAATAGGTTGTATATCTGTTAGAACAACGCTATTATATATATATGTGTGAATTAATACAGATATTATAATAGGTTGTATATTGTTAGAACAACGCTATTTTATCTGTAACGGGCCTTGAGGGCATTGTTATGAGTTATTGTTGTGTTGAACTGTTTAGTTAGCACGAGTATTCGTAGGAACGCTACTGTGTATCTCATTGCGAGTGCTAGTCGTTTCTTGATAACCTGGTGGTTAGGATTTAGTTCCTACCATCCTTCTCTAATGCCGTTTGTAGGGATTTAGTTCCCGACTCCGCCTTGAGGGATTTAGTTCCTGCGGGATTTAGTTCCTGATTCGACTCTTGGGATTTAGTTCCCGAGTCAACTCCGCTCCTAGGGATTTAGTTCCCGTGAGACTTAGTTCTCGATTCGACTCTTGGGATTTAGTTCCCGAGTCAACTCCGTCCATGGATTTAGTTCCCGACGGTATCTCTTTATCCCGATGGATGAGATGATTTAAAAGCCTATAACGTGATGTGCGTTTTGGAATTAAATAAGATAAAGTGTCCGAGTGCACATAATTAATATACCTTTGGCGAGTAGTGCAGCTAAGTTATAGTGCAGCTAGGAAAACTCGTCTCGACTTTGATCATAGTACGTTCTCTTTCCAATCTGGATTCGCTGTATGCGATGAGGTTGGTCGTGAACCGAAGCATCCCAGTCAACTTTTAAATCATTGTTGTATGATGCTGTAAACGTTCCAGATTTGCCATATTTCCTTAAAGACTCAATCTCTTGGAGTCTCTTTTCGAGTCGATTTCTGTGAAGATGAAGTCTTCCAGAATCTTCTCTCATGCATACCTCTTGTTGTTATTCCGTGAAAGTGTCGGGTTATGTATCGTCCCTTCGGTTATTATTCGAGGGACAATGATAGTAAACGGTTACGATCACTCGAACCACTCTGCTTTTTACCCTTGCTAGTCTATTCAAGTAGACTAACCCACGAACATTGTTCTCCGCATGTGGGCTGGTGTCATCCGTTCGATTCGGCACATCAGATAGAGCGAAGATGAGGAGACTAGATTGACTATGAAGACGACGGTTGTTTTTGGATGTTTTAATAATTACTTTTAATCAGGTTGAGATCCTTGGGCAGGTGATCATTACGATCACAACCCTTTTTGTAATATCTTTTATAAGTCTTCCGCTGTACTTTGTTTAAACTCTGTGTTTGGCCTATTCGGGATTGGGTTGTAATCCCGTAACTCATGTTTCATTTGATTGAGGTTTTGTTTTGGATACTTTGATCATTATGTATCATTGTATGCCTTAAATTGTATTTAAACCGGTAAAGCCTTGGGTGATCTCGGTAAGGAACACTGGGGTCACTAGCGGTAATACCTTTCCAAATGGGTTAAGATTTGGGGGTGTTACAAGGTTTTCGCAAATTACTTCAGTGTTCCCGTGACATGTGGAAAATGATAATGGACCGTTACCAATTTATGCTTGATAAGATTTTGTTGGAATATAGCGTCCCACATCTAAAGTTGGGACATAAATTGCCTAGTATATAAGCTTGATGGGCTACTCCTCTTATTGTCAATTGATTTTAGGATGGAACCTCATTGGGCTTATGTACTGGGCTTATCTGCGCCTATGCGCTCGTGTCCGCACGTCCCCAGTCTATGGGCCCACGGACTTTCACAGATTTTCACTAAGCTACAGGGGTGGCAAGCAAAAACTTTATCAATGCTTGATAAGATTTTCGCAAAAAACTTTATCTTGGGCATATTTGGAAAATTCTCAATGAGTTGGTATTTAGCTGATGTAATTTTGAGCTATACATCACAGGTTGTAAACCAAGCGACCACTTTCAAGACCTTGTTATCAGCGTTCGCTATTTTTCATTGTCACGACTATAACTTTGCATGATATTGGGCCCATATTGTGGTGTCCTCCATCTATGGGATATGTGAAGCTAAATTTAGATGTTGTGTCCAAAGGGAATCTGGGTGAAGCTAGTGGGGGTGGAATCTTTTGCAACATGGATGGGGCTTGCTTGGGCGAGTATGTGTTGGACAGTCCCACATCGATATATGTGGCTTCCCTTGCCTTGTATATAAGACAGATGACTACTCTCCCTATTGCCAATTGGTTTTAGGATGAAACCCATTTGGACTTATATCTGGGCCCCCATCTAGGCCCATTGTCGATCTTGACATGGTATCAGAGCCTGGTTGTTGGGCCAAGTGTGACTTGTTGTCGTGTATGGCACGTCACACTTGTGGGGATGTGTTGGACAGTCCCACATCGATATATGTGGCCTCCCTTGCCTTGTATATAAGACAGAGGACTACTCCCCCTATTGTCAATTGATTTTAGGGTGAAATCCCTTTGGGCTTATATCTGGGCCCCCATCTAGACCCATTGTCGATCTTGACAGTATATGATAAAATTTATGGGTCTATAGATAGGTAGGTCAACTGGGGATTGTGCACATACAATCGCATTTACGATACAAGCCAAGTACAAAAGACCAGTTGGGTTTCATCTTAAGAGGAGGCAGGGGCGGTGCGACCAGTTCTACGAAACAGGACCCCGAATTTATGAGGCCTCTTTATTATATTAAAGTACACTAAGAGTTATTGTTGTTCTTGTTGTCTAGTTGGCAAGCGGCCAGACAGAAATCATGTTGTAGGAGTTCGATACTTAGTAATAACTATCTACCTTTTTAATGTTTATCACTTTTTTAGTATGGGTCCACATTTAATTGTTAAATTTGTAAAAATTTCTTTGTTGCACTTTTTTTTTTCTCTTTCTTCTATTTTAAAAGTTTTTTATTTTTCTTTTTTCTTTATATAACTAATTAAGGATTTTTTTAATAATATATTTATAAAGACATTATTATTTATAATACTTATTTCTCACATTGTACATTTTTTCATATTTCTCAAAATTTAATATTTTAAAAATAGTTTTTTACAAAAAAATATATTATAAATATAAAAACATCTTTATAAATAGACCTTATCATACAAAGCCAAAAGGATATTTTTCATTTTCCACTATTAATATTAGGGAAATTCCTGTTGGTATCCCTGAGTTTAGGGTTATTCATGTTGGTGTCCCACGTTTAAGTTTTTTCCTGTTGGTATCCATAAGGTTTGGATTTGTTTGTTTCGTAACCAAACGTTTTCATGTTTGTACCATTCTAGTTCAAACTGATTAAATCCAAGTCTATCATTGTGTTCCTCACCCTCAAATTAGTAAGATTTGACTCCAAAAATACCCAAATCCATGTCCGAACCATGTCGATTTGAATTTCGAAGCAACAACCCGTTTCGACCTTAAGAATTCAAATCGGAATGGTTCGGGTATGGATTTGATTGTTTTAGGAGTCGAATCCTACTAAGTTGATGTCAATAAACATAATGATGAGCTTCGATTTGATCAATTTGAACCGAAATGATACGGATATGAAAAATTTCAGTTATAAAGCGAACAAACCAAAACCTTAGGGGTACCAACAGGAAAAAACTTAATCGTGGGACACCAACAGGAATAACCCTAAACTCAGGGGCACCAACATGAATTTCCCTTAATATTATTTCAATGTTTTCTTCTTGTGGTCCTTTTAGTTAAATTTTAGTAGCTGCATTCAAAAGAGATATGATAATTTTTTCAATCTTCCTTTTACTTGTATGAATGTTTCAACTTTCATAGATTACTAGATTGTTGAACCTGTGCTTCACATGGGGATTTTTTTTTATATAATATATGAAATAATAAATTTATATTAATTCCTGTGTATTTTTTGTTTTGTAAGAGACCGTGTGTTTTTTTCTTAGAATTTAGGGTTTATTTTATTAACGATTTGTGATTGAGTAATTTAGTTTGTAATTTTTTAGTTATAGAGTAACATAGGCCAAAACATCATTTTTTAAAATAAATTTATTTAATTAAATATATTTTATATCATTAAATTGGACCAACTGTTATATTTCTTCGTTAAAAGGCTGGATGAAGTGAGGAATGATTGTTGGAAGGGTAATGACACGTCGGCGAATTGAACGTGATGATGACACGTAGAATTTAGGCCTTTATTTTATTCTTCAATATCATTAATGTTTCATTTTTCCTGAATGTTTTGACTTTCTAAGAAAAATAAACTATAGAATTGTAGTTTGATTTAGCGTGGTGTCCGTGACTCTTCGAACACTTGCCTAATCCACATCTGGCTGCACTTAGAGCCTGCACGAGGAGACTTTCACTCACACCTTGCGGTGAGACAAAGTGGAATTAGGGTCTGTTTGGCCCTAGTTTATAAACACATTATAAACAAAACTTACCTTTTTCCCTCCTTTCACAATTTCCCTATATCACCCATATTCAAATTTTAAATACTACTTTTTTTTATAAAAAAACTCTTTATAAACAAAAAACACTTTATAAACACACCTACCAAACAAACCTTTATTGTCGTGCGTTATTCGATTGCTTGACTACCGCCGATGATATATTAAGGGTGTTTATTTTAAACCGGACTGGACTAGAAATTATGGTTCAGTCTTGGACCGTGTATGTAACGGTCTGGTCTACGGTTCAAGGGTTTCATAGTTTATGAGTTACGATCCGGTCCGGTCCAAGACCGTAAATTTACGGCTCGGACCGAAATGGACCATAATGTATTTTCATTATAACAAATATATCTCATTTAACTATAAGTATATCTATTGTTACCAAAAATATCTGAAATATATAAAAGTACGAGTGTAGGCTCCAAATGTAAAATATGGCAAAATTAATTATAAAACACATAAAATATGCATGAAAATGATCTAATCTAATATGCAACTAGACCCCTAAAATATGTATAAATAGGTGTAATCACCGAGTATGACCAAAATTTCTCAAAAGCAAAGCCAACCGCAAGAAGCTCTTTCTCGGTTGTGGCATAGTTCAGTTGAGCATCATCCAAAGTTCTTCTTGCATAGTAGATTGCATGCACCTTTTTGTCCTTTTTTCCCCAAAACGGCTCCAACAGCCAAATCACTAGCATCACACATCACCTCGAATGGGAGATCCCAATCCGGGGCTTGCATTATTGGACCATAAATTAGTGCATCCTTCAACCTACAAAATGAAGAAAGACAATCATCATTGAGGTCTAAGGGGGCATCTTTCACGAGCAAATGAGTCAAGGGTTTAGCAACCTTGGAGTAATCCTTAACAAACCGCTGAAAGGTAGAGGGAGCATTACAAAGACCAAAAGGCATTCTTCTATTGACAAAGGTACCATAAGGGCATGTACAAGTGGTCTTTTCTTGGTCACTAGGATGAACAAGAATTTGAAAAAATCCACTATAACCATCTAAGTAACATAAGTGAGAATGTCAAGTTAGCCTCTCAAGCATTTGATCAATGAAGGAAAGCGGAAAGTGATCTTTTTGGGTTGCTTTGTTCAACTTTCTATAGTCAATTCACATTTTCCATCTCGTGACCGTTCTAGTGGGAATCAATTCATTTTTGCCATTTCTTTCAACGGTCATGCCCCCTCCCCCCTCTTTAGGTACCACTTAAACCGGGTTAACCCACTTAAAGCACTTCTTTTTTCACTACTTCCTTCTTTGATGTTCATAGGAGGGTTTATGATCATCTTCTAGAAAATTCTATGCATGCAAGTGCATAGACTAATGCCTTTCAAATCATCAATTGTATACCCTATTGTGATCGTCCGGTTTTCCGTGAGGAGTAGTTGGTGGTCCACACAGACCCAACTCCGGTTCATCTATCCCGGAGGCCTCTCTCCCCATTCCCCGCCGGCTGCGTCCAGTCACGTCAGACGTCGTCCGGTCCCGAGCTCCGACCTGAAAAAGAAGAGGGGCCCGAGGGCGGCATCGGGCTTGCCACTCCAACGCTCAAGTCAGTGCTCAACTCGCGAATGGGGCATAAAGAAAAGTAAAGCTAAGGGTACAGTGGAGCAACAATGGCAGAGAGTAAGAGAGTGGGAGTTTCGGTGTTTAACTCATGGGGTGGGAGAGAGAGACCAACCAGAGAAAGGGTCGATAATCCCTTTTCCAGTCACAGCCCCCCCCCCCCCTCCCCCCTTATATACCTGAGGCCAAAAGACTCTTTTGTCGCACAGCCGGTCTAGGCTGGGAGGACAGTTCTCGAGTTGCGTAGCTGGGCCAGGCCAGGAGGAGTCGACAGTGTAAAACGGGAAGAGGACCTGCGGACCGTGTAGCCGGATTGAGTGAAGGTGGAGCTATTATGGCCTTGCTTCGAATTGGGCCGTATTGCTAAATGGGCTTTTCTCCTGTTTGGGCCACACATTTGGGTTAGGCTAAATCCGGCCCCCACACAGTCCCTCAAGCCACACGGTCAATGTCCTATCCGGCTGGACGGCTTGATCTTCAAAGGAGCCATTTAGCTTGGTATGGCCGCGAACCTCCTCAATTGGCCGTGAAGGGGGAAACTATTTTTCTTTCCATTATAGTAGGACAGGCGGTTGGCCCCACATGTCCCCTCTAGAAGGACAACTATAAAAAGGGCATTGTCATTTCATTTCATTTCTAGCTCAGATCTTTTCTCCATCTTTGCTCAGATTGCCTTAAACACTTGCTCCGATACTTGCCTCAAACACTTGCCACGAACGATTGCTCTTATACTTGCTTTGATGCTTCTTCCTTTGCAGTTCCTTACTTGTTCGGGTTCTTCAAATCAAACGCATATCCACTTGCTTCTCCTCTTTCTCTTTGCAGATGGCTAGGCTGTGCAGTGGCCGGAGGGAAGGGATTCCCTCCGAGCCGGGAGGATATCGTTACTTGGCGTCCGCGAATTGCGATGTCAGGTTATGCCGGCAACAGTGTGTGAAGTCTGTATGAATGTGTCTCTGAGCGCTTGCGGGTCATTGCCTATGATTCTCCTCCTTAATCCCTCCTCCAAGAGGGATGAGAGCCCCTTAGGTAGAGGTGCTTCAAGGGAGGTGGGATGTGGCTGACGTTCCTCAGGATGCTCTTGCCTTTGGAGTGCCGCGGATGCCTGGATGAGAAGAAGAAATCGCCTTCCATTCCAAGGGATGTAGGGCGAAGTGGAGCAGGGGTCGTGAGGGCAGCATTTTGCTTCCCTGTGAATGGAGGGGCCCTTGTTCGCCTTGCCGACTTCCAGGTTGTGGTGCATAGGGTGGTTGTGGCGCTTGAGGGCGTGGATGGGGGCGTGCCCTGGTGATGCCGTGCGGCTGGGGAAGAGAAGATGCTCCTCGGAGACTCTCGAGTCAGAAGGAGTCAAGGTAGCCTGCTTCTCCTTCTCCATGGGATCCCTTTGCATCTTTCCCTCCGTGGGTTTTGTTAACTCTTCGGGCTTGGGATGGAGCCAGAGGGTATGTGAGTCATGATCACGTTCACCTCGAATCCCCAGGCTTGTAGCTTCCGTGGGGTTTTTCTTTTCTGCATCCCGCGATGGTGCTCGCTATCCTTCTTATCTTCATTCTCCTCTTTTGCTAGATTCCTTTTTGTATACTCGCGGCCGAAATGGGCTTGCTACTTGTAATCTCTCCTTGTAATGCTATTTGACGTTAATAAAGAATACAATTTTTTTGCTCACTGCTTGCTCCTTTGCTTATTGCTTGCCTTCTTTTGTTCGTGGTTGTGATGTTTCTTTCTTTTCTTGCGCTTTGTTACGGGCCTCGGGATGTGCTCGCGGGCTTCACGAATCTGTTTGGTGTAATAACTTTGCTCTTGTCTTTCTTTTGCTATATTACCCGCGGACAAACCAATGGTTCTGAAAGGTTGCCCTAGACCCCCTCGATTTGTGCTTGCCCATGTCTCGCCGGCCTTCTCATCGTTCGCGGACCGACTGCCGGGTCTACAATGGCAGTTTGAACGTCGCCTGAACGGTTTCCGAAGCGGTTGACTTGTGACAGTTTCCCTGCCCCAGTAATCATAATCGTCCCGTCACATCTCCGGAATAAAAAGGGGGCTTCCGGCTTCTGTACGGCGTCTTGCTACTTCTTCTTCCTATTTCCTCCTTACTTAACCATTGTTGTTCCTTTCGTCGAGCTTCTTCGTGGAAGGAACTAGGTGGACCAGGGCTTCTTGTCTTTAATTGGGTAGGTAAGCAGCCCTCTTTTGCCTTTTCTTCCCTTCTTTTCTGCATTTTTTCTTTGCTTGTTAGTCGAGAGAAAACCCTTGCTTAGGGCGAAGTGATCTTGTTTCTAGCGTTCCGCTGTCATTGCCTCTCTTCCTTTAGCTTTGCGGCGATTCCCTTTGTTCCTCACCCTAACACTGGCGAGCTTGATTCGGCAGAGGCAGGTTGTCATTTCTCATTTTTTCTTCTTCTTGTGCGCTTCCTTCTGAGCAGGTTTCATCTTCCTCCCAAAAGTCCCAATCTCGAAAAAATATGTCTCCGAGTTCCAGCGACAGAGACGACCTCTCGATCGGGCCCGATAGTCGGAGGGTCTCGGTGGTTAATGTGGGGCCGTCAAGGGCGGAGCCCAACGCGATGGAACCCCAGGCCGCGGAGCCTCGAGTGGCGAACCCCCGGGCGGAAGTGTCTCAGGCGGAGCCCCAAGTGAAAGTTGGACGAGATGCCGGCAGCGGGTCCAACACTCCTTCGGGGTCGCCGTCAGGCGACTCTACTTCGGGTGGGATGACCGGGAGCCCCAGTGGTAGGGTCGTTTGTAGGATCGTGATTGTTAAATAAAAGCTTAAGGAACTCAGAATAACGATTCTCAGTTCCTTTCGCAGCGGAAGATAAACAATCAAACAAATGACAAGTTCCTTATAGTGGAAACCTTTGATTGTCAACTAGCAATCCAGGATAAAAACCACTACCTTTCTTTCGAAAGGATTTCAAAGTCTACTTCTTGATTTCTTATCTCTTTTGGTTACAGCTTATCCTAGGAACAAACACACAGTTCCTTTGCCTTACACACAGTTAGACAATCCTAGATAACTTAACACAATCAATAATCAATCTAAGAAACAGACTTTCGCACCTAGGAGCTATCACTTACAGTCACAGGAACTTAGCACTCAGCTCTTCTTCCTTGACTGGTTCCTCTTGATCTCGGTTTGCTTTGATGATCTTTGTTTTGAGTTTCACACTAGATATTTGCTAATGAGTGTGAGTTCTTGTTTTAGTGCATGAAGATAACCCTTGGGTTAGTCTTCCTTTTATAGAGGATTCTTCGCAGCTCGATCCTCTCTTGGTTCCCACGGATTGAGCTTGCCCTAGGATTAGTGGTTCTCCTTGATCCACGTTGTTCTTGGCATGTACAAACAACCTAGGCAGCTCAGAATCTCTCTTGGTTGGTCAACTACCTCAGACGAGCCTTGTGGTGTCGTTGTCAAAACGCTTTCGTCTGAGGTTGAGTAAGCTGGCCGCTTGGGAACCGTCTGTTGGACAACGACGTCTTCATGTGCTGTCGCTTTCATCGTCTCTGTCCGAGGTAGAGGTTCTCTAGGCATCTTGTTCTTTAGCTCTTGGACCTTGGCAGACTTTTGGAAGCTTCGGACAAGTCGTTTTCGACACCTTTTGTCCGAGGTTGTGTGTCCCCAGATTTCTCGGGAATCGCAATGTCGCAAGCTCCATTTCTGGGCACACCTGGGTTCCTCTGGATTCCTTCAGCTGTCTTGTTCCTTTGGTTCCCTTGTTCTGTTTGGCTTTCCTGCCTTAGGTAATTTCCTGTGGTTCCTTAAAACACATCTTTGAGATAAAACATTAGTATCATAATATTTGTCATCTTCAAAAGTAGAGAAACTGAGGAACGAAACTCTCAGGGGAACCTAAGTTCCAGAGTTCCGTTTCCTAACAATTTCCCCCTTTTTGATGATGACAAATACAAGGAACCTGACAACATAATAGGACTTTGAATCTTATGAGACCATATTGAGATGACGGGATTTACAACATTACAGATTAGTGATAGAACATTCAATGGTTGCGAATTCCCCCTAAGCAAGTGAACAAGTTTATTTCAAATTCCCCCTTAGAAATAGAACTAGTTCAGAGTTCCTATTAATTCAGTAGTCTCCAAAGTTCAAGGTTCCTATCCTTTTCTTCCCCCTTTTGACATCATCGAAAAGATTAAGTACAAGTTAAGAACATGATATCCAAGTGAATATGCAATTGCATCAAGCCTAAAAAAAAGTCATAATGAGAACGTTAAGGCAAAGACAAATTGATCATTGGAACGATTCCAAATATAGTCATTAAAGCTTCATTGATCATTGTTCAAAACACTTATACCACAACATAACAACTGACAACCGACAACACAAACAGCAAATAGCAAGGAAGACAACAAAAGCAATCTTAAGAAAGACAACAAAAGGGATAGAAGAGGGGAGTAGGATCCTAAGGAAAACTACTAGCTCGCTGTGGCGTTGCAGCACTGGGAACCTAGAACAAGCGTTCCTATGGCGTAGTAGCGGCCTCCTCTTCTGCATCCTTGTCGTCGGTTCCTACATTTTGGCCCGCGGCCTGATGAGCACTGATTGCACCTTGCCAATCCTTCTGCAGAACTTCCACCAGACTCTCGACAGCAGAACTGATACGCCCCAACTCTCTTACTTGATCATGGATGGAGACCGTGTTGGCAGTCGAGCCTTCCAAGATAGCTTTTTCAATACGATCCAACGCAAGGAGGATCGCAGAGGAGTCTGAAGAGGGGGGTTGCTGAGGGTGGGAACTAGAACGGCCCTGGGAACTCGCCTTTTCCTTAGGCGGGATTTCTTCTGTTTCAGCAGGGTTGGGTTGTTGTTCCTTAGATTTTAGCTTCCGAACTGTGTGCATGGTAAGACATTTGCTGTAGGCAGTCTCGGGTGAGTCTTTGGGTACTGATTGAGGTTGGAGAGTAGCTTCTTGATGATGTGAGGGAAGGGTAAAGCATGGGAGTCATGGGATGCACATAATTGCATGTGAGCCAGCACAATACGGGGAAGATCCAACTGAACACCGGAGAGCACCTTGTCCATGTAGACGGCGTCGGTGATGAGGACTTCGTTCATGTGCTCTTGCCTGGGAACCAAGTTGCGAGTGATCCAGAAATGTAGTAGCCGGTTTGCGATGGAGAGATCCTTCGTCTCCAAATATGAGGGGGATGCGCCATCATAAATTTTCTTCACTATTGCTCCTTTGGACTTGAACCCTTTTCCTTTAGGCCATCCCTTCTTTTGAGGCAGAATGCCAAACCCAGACCTTGGCTCGAGCCTTAGAGCAGACGCGATCAAGTTGGCAGACAAGGGATAGCTAGTTCCCTTCCAGATAAGAATGGCGTCGTGACAGGGAGAGTTCTCCTTCTGGGGAACCAAGAGGATTGCTGTGTGAAGAGAAAGAGAGGTAGAAGATCAGAGAGATAGAGAGCTTGTGTGATCAACTCGGAGCAACTGAGCACCTCTTTAAGGGCGTTGAAGATCTGGGATGGCCAAGAGCTGAGGTGACCGTTGAAGCAAATCTAGTCGTTGAGAAGATCAAGGCAAATCCGAAGCATTGAAGAAAGTTGTAGCTTTTCGGAACGGCTAACTTAAATTCAAAATTTGACCCTTCAGAGAAGAGGGAGGTATGCCACTGATGAGACATGCCTTATCCCTGCCAATATGCCATAAATAGCGTCTGGGAGAGCCAAGCGAGTCGTTGGAGAGATGCTACGTTCTGGTTCCTTTCTGGCGACATTTTCAGCGAGCTAGAGGAATGTATGGGAACCTTTGGTGTGGGTTAAAACAAAGGAACCAAAAACAGTACGTTCCCATACTAGGAATCAGGGTAGGCTATTTATCGCATTGCACAATAATTCTCAGAGAGGGTTTAGAGATGGATCATAGAGAATTAAATTGAGCAATGAGGCAAGGGTAGGTCTTAGTACACAATCATCATTTCAGCTTCTAATGTTGGGTTTAGAAATATGATCAGATAGTGACTTTTTGGGCCATCAAAGAAATTTGAACAATGAGGAGTTGAAGAATAATGAGGATCAAAAGGAAACGAACCAGAAAAATTTATCTAAGCCTTTATAAGAAACCATTATGACAAGAAGGGTTTATAACAAAAGATATAACACAAGGACATCAAGACTCAACAAGTAAAAGAAATCGCAAATTAGTCAATCAGGGGAACTGGAAAGAATTCTTGAACTAAGGACACTACTGAGTAATAGAAATCATTCCTAGTTCCAATCTAAGGTTCTCGGAAGGAACTCAATTCAATGCCTTGGTGAATATATCTGCAACCTGATCTTCAGTTCTACAAAATTTCATAATGATGTTTCCCTTCTCAACATGATCCCTAAGGAAATGATGTCTAATGTCAATATGCTTGGTCCTAGTATGATGCACAGGATTCTTAGAAATGTTTATGGCACTAGTGTTATCACAAAGAATAATGAGAGGGCCATAAGACATACCAAAGTCCGCGAGTTGTTGCTTTAGCCAGAGAAGTTGGGAACAACAAGAGGCAGCCGCAATGTACTCGGATTTTGTGGTGGAGAGAGAGACTGAAACTTGTTTCTTTGATCCCCATGACACAAGGCAAGGGCCTAGGAACTGTGCCATTCCAGAAGTGCTCTTCCTATCCACCAAGTATCCGGCATAATCAGCATCAGTGAAACCCATGAGCTCAAAGGGACATTCTTTGGGGTACCAAATGTAGAGATCGTCAGTTCCTTTGAGGTATCGAAGTATTCTCTTCACAGCGGCCAAGTGGGTTTCTCTTGGACAAGATTGGAACCTAGCACACAAGCCAACAGCAAAGACAATGTATGGTCGACTAGCGGTTAGGTACATGAGTGAGCCTATCATACCTCTATAGAGCTTCTCCTCCACTAGAGGACTCGAGTGGTCCTTATCCAGATGGGCAATGGTGGATATGGGAGTGGAGAGAGGCTTGCATGAATCCATTTTGAACTTCTTCAGTAGTTCCCTGACATACTTCTGTTGGTGGATTTGAATACCATCTTCCTTTTGAGTGATTTGTAATCCGAGGAAGAATGTGAGTTCCCCAATTAAACTCATTTCAAATCCACTGCTCATCAAGTCTTTGAACTTGTCTACAAGGGACAGGTTAGTGGAACCAAAAATGATATCATCAACATAGATTTGAACCGCTAAGATGTTACCTTCTTCTTCTAGGATGAAGAGAGTCTTATCAATAACTCCACGCCTGTAGCCATTTGAGAGTAGGAACTGGGCAAGATGATCATACCAAGCTCTAGGAGCTTACTTGAGGCCATAGAGTGCCTTGTCTAGAAAGTAGACATGATCTGGATGATCATCGTCTTCGAAACCAGGAGGTTGCTTGACATAGACTTCTTCTTGAAGAATTCCATTGAGGAAGGTTGTCTTTACATCCATTTGGAACAGCTTGAACCCTTTGTGAGATGCGAAGGCAATCAACAATCTTATCGCTTCGATCCTTGCCACTGGAGCATAGGTTTCATCATAGTTAATTCCTTCTTGTTGATTATATCCTTGAGCCACAAGTCTTGCTTTGTTCCTTATCACAGTTCCTGTATCATCTAGCTTGTTTCTGAAAACCCATCTGGTTCCTATGATGTGCTTATCCTTGGGGCGAGGAACCAGATGCCAGACTTTGTTCCTTTTAAATTGATGAAGCTCTTCTTACATGGCTTGGATCTAGTCCGCATCCTTCAGTGCCTCACCTATGTTCTTTGGTTCCACAATAGACAAAAAGGCATTAAAGGCAAAGAAAGTTAGATGTTCGTACCTGACTGGAGGCTTGACGACTCTTCTTTCTCTGTTGGAAGCCAAAGTATTTGATGTGGAGACATTCTGAGTTGAGCATTCAGCTTCCTGGTTGGGGTCACCTTCTCCATTGAAGAACATATGGGAAGATGAATCATTGAGGTCTCCACAGATGTTGTCGTCATGCTCATGGTTCCTAGAAATGGATTGTTGTTCATTATCTATTGGAACTGGTGGAGAAGCCATTGGAGGGTTCCGTTCAGCAGGGCAGGAACTGGGAGGGGTGACATCTTCATCTGGATCTGTATGAGATAACTTGGGAAATGGGTCTTCGAAGGAACTGGTGGTGTTCTGCACAATCTTTCCAAGTGATTTTTCATTAAAAATAACATGAACACTTTCTTCTACCTTTTTGGTCCTTTTGTTGAGGACCTTGTATGCCTTGCTGCCTGAGGCATATCCAATGAAGATTTCTTCATCACTTCTTGGGTCGAACTTGCCAAGATTGTCCTTCCCATTGTTGTTCACAAAGCACTTGCATCCGAACACCCTTAGATGAGAAATGTTGGGAACTCTTCCTCTTAGGAGTTCATAGGGTGTCTTCTTTGTGATAGGGCAAAGCATGGCTCTATTGATGATGTAGCATGCTGTGTTGATCACCTCAGCCCAAAAGGATTGGGAGAGTCCACTTGAGATCAACATAGTTCGAGTCATGTCTTCCAAGGTCCTATTCTTTCTCTCCACTACTCCATTCTGTTGAGGAGTGTATGGTGCAGAGAAGTTGTGATCAATGTCATGCTCACTGCAAAAGGTTAGAAATTCTCCATTTTCGAATTCGGTACCATGGTCAGACCGAATAGCATTAAGTGAACAATCAAGGGATTTTTCTAACAAGGGAACCAGGTCTTTAAAGCGATCAATGACTTCACTTTTAGATTTAATGAAAATGGTCCAAGTAAAGCGAGAGAAGTCATCGACAATAACAAAAATATACATGTTCCCTCCTAGGCTTTGAACTCTCATGGGTCCACAAAGATCCATGTGGATGAGCTCAAGAGGCCTTGAGGTGCTTACCATGTTTTTGGATTTAAAGGAACTACGAGCCTGTTTTCCTTTTACACAGTCAGAGCATGGTTCCTTAGATGTGCCACTCAGCTTTGGCAATCCTCTGACTAGTTCCTTTGAGTGTAGCTTTTGAATCAGCTTAGTGCTAGCATGACCGAGGCGTTGGTGCCACAACTCAGCTTGGTCATTCACGGTTGAGAGACACAGTTTCTCCTTGGGGACGAAGGATGGATCAACAATGTAAACATTGTTGAATCTCTTTCCTTTTAGGATGATTTGTCCCGAGGAGTCAAGAACTGAGCATTCGTTTGATCTAAATCTGACTTCATTGTCTCCTTGATCACACAGCTGTGACACACTTATTAGATCAAAACCAAGACTATCAACAAGGTGAACTTTGCTTACCTGAATGTGATCGTTGAGTTTCACAGTTCCTATTCCACAGATTTTCCCTTTGCTTTTGTCTCCAAAGGATATGTTCCCTCCTTGGAGAGGTTGAAGAGAGGTCATTTGATTTCTTTTTCCGGTCATATGGCATGAGCAACCACTGTCAATGTACCATAGTTGGGGTTGCCTCTCTTCTTTCTGCACATAAGGGAACTAAGATTTCTGAACCCAGCGAAGCTTGGCTTTACTGGGGGGATTAGCATTTCGAGTCTGTGAATAATTAGGGAGTTGGTTCATTTCCTGGTGATAAGCACTTTTCTCCCTTTCAAAGTTCCTTTTCTTAGCACAATCAGTGTTGTAATGACCATTCTTACCACAGTAGGTACATAAGCGGTTGTAGACAACATGACCATACTTTCCTTTCCCTGGCCTAAAAGGTTTTTCATTTATTTTGTTGAAATCAACATTGTTTTTAACCTTACTATTGGCCATGTCAACATACTTTTTGTGAGCAAAAGAATTGGTGAACCATTGATTTTCAGGAGTCATTTTTTCTTTTCCTTTTGGTTCCCTCTTAGGGCTTTGAGAACCTTCATTGAGATGTTTGGCAACCTCAGCCTTGTTCTCAAGCACCATGATCTTCTCTGATAGGAACTGATTCCTGTCACGAGAGGTGGCAAGAGCAATGTTGAGGTTCTTATTCATCTCAACAAGTTCTCGTATGGCCTTTTCATTTTCAGCATCATTGTTATCCTTGTTGTTGACATATCCTATTCCATGACGTTGCCTCACAAAGACAGTTTGATTTATCATTTTTTCATTAATGGAATCAGTGAGATTGTCTAACCTATCAATAATGGACTGAAGCATTTCATTTCCAATAGAGTTAGCATGCAAAGGAACTTTAACAGAATCTATGCCAGATTCATCGCAAGATTTGCAGATTTTAAGGTGACTAGCATGCACGTTCCTAATATCAATCAGCTTGGAGTGAGTTTCAACTAGGTCTTTTTCAGATTCATTAAGTTTCTTACTCCAAACAGAATTTTCAACAGTTAAGCATGTAATTTCATCTTCGCAGTCATCAAGTTTCTGTTGAAGGGAACTGGTTTCCTTCCCTGGTTTCTTTATGATCTTAAGAAGTTGTTTCTTATCACAATCAACTAGAGATTTTAAGAGATCATCAGAAGTTACCTCAAGGTCTTCTGAATCGCTTGAGTCTCCTTTTGCCATGAGACATCTTCCTCCAGCGAAGCCGCTCAGATCCAGTTCCTCATCTGAGTCTTCTCCCCATGAGGCTACGAGAGCCTTCTTTCTCTGAGGTTTTTCTTCTTCCTTGGAGTCTTCCTTGTTGGGACAGTTCTTAGCGTAGTGTCCCTTCTCTTTGCACTCGTAATAAGAGACTTCCTTTAGATCCCTTCTGGGTCCGTTGTAGGAGGAACTGCCCTTTTGGAACCTTCCCTTCACAAAGAATTTTTTGATATTCTTTGAGAAGAGGGTTGTTAGCTCGTCCTCCTCTTCTTCCAAGTCTGAGTTCTCTTGCTCCATTTCAAGCCTTGAGAAAGCTTTGGAGATCTTTAGGGCGATTCCTTTCTCCAGTTTCTTATCGGCATTGGCTTTGGTGTGCTCTCCTTCTTCAACCTCCAGTTTCCCTATGACTTGGGTCAAGGGAAGAGATTGGATGCCTGGAGTGTTCTTCATAATTCCTTTGAGAAGGGTGAACTTGGAGTTGAGTCCATTGATGATCACTAAGGATTTGGAAACTTCATCAAGATCAACTCCCGCCGCCGTCAACTTTCCAATTAATCTGTTGAAGCGAGAGTAATATTCTGAGATGGTCTCAGTTTCCATCATTTTGAAGGTGTGGTATTCTCCTTCCAAAGCAAACTTTCTGCTTTGCTTTAGTTCCTCACTTCCTTCATGCATCTCTTTGAGAGCTTTCCACATCTCTTTAGCTGTCTTGATGCCTATGACCTTGTCCATATCCTCTCTGTCCAATCCATTGAGGATGAACTGTCTTGCCTTAGCATTCTTCTCCATGATGACATAATGTTCTGGTTTCCAGTCTTCTTCCTTCATGGTAAGATCGACGTGGCCATCTCCATTTTCGACTATCCTCCAGCATTGGTAGTCGTTGGTCTTGATGTGGCTTTCCATGCACTTTTCCCACCATGTTTCTTCTCCTTTCTTGCGAAGGTGTGGCTTATTGGTGGAGATTCTGAGCTCAAACTTGCTTGGTTGAGACATGATCTGCAAACTAATCAAAGATCTAGAGCTTTTCCTGCTCAGATACCAATTGTAGGATCGTGATTGTTAGATAAAAGCTTAAGGAACTCAGAATAACGATTCTCAGTTCCTTTCGCAGCGGAAGATAAACAATCAAACAAATGACAAGTTCCTTATAGTGGAAACTTTTGATTGCCAACTAGCAATCCAGGATAAAAACCACTACCTTTGTTTCGAAAGGATTTCAAAGTCTACTTCTTGATTTCTTATCTCTTTTGGTTACAGCTTATCCTAGGAATGAACACACAGTTCCTTTGCCTTACACACAGTTAGATAATCCTAGATAACTTAACACAATCAATAATCAATATAAGAAACAGACTTTCGCACCTAGGAACTATCACTTACAGTCACAGGAACTTAGCACTCAGCTCTTCTTCCTTGACTGGTTCCTCTTGATCACGGTTTGCTTTGATGATCTTTGTTTTGAGGTTCACACTAGATATTTTCTAATGAGTGTGAGTTCTTATTTTAGTGCATGAAGATAACCCTTGGGTTAGTCTTCCTTTTATAGAGGATTCTTCGCAGCTCGATCCTCTCTTGGTTTCCACGGATTGAGCTTGCCCTAGGATTAGTGGTTCTCCTTGATCCACGTTGTTCTTGGCATGTGCAAACAACCTAAGCGGCTCAGAATCTCTCTTGGTTGGTCAACTACCTCAGACGAGCCTTGTGGTGTCGTTGTCAAAACGCTTTCGTCCGAGGTTGAGTAAGCTGGCCGCTTGGGAACCGTCTGTTGGATAGCGACGTCTTCATGTGCTGTCGCTTTCATCGTCTCTGTCCGAGGTAGAGGTTCTCTAGGCATCTTGTTCTTTAGCTCTTGGACCTTGGAAGACTTTTGGAAGCTTCAGACAAGTCATTTTCGATACCTTTTGTCTGAGGTTGTGTGTCCCCAGATTTCTCGGGAATCGCAATGTCGCAAGCTCCATTTCTGGGCACACATGGGTTCCTCTGGATTCCTTCAGCTGTCTTGTTCCTTTGGTTCCCTTGTTCTGTTTGGCTTTCCTGCCTTAGGTAATTTCCTGTGGTTCCTTAAAACACATCTTTGAGATAAAACATTAGTATCATAATATTTGTCATCTTCAAAAGTAGAGAAACTGAGGAACGGAACTCTCAGGGGAACCTAAGTTCCAGAGTTCCGTTTCCTAACATCGTTCCCCCCATCTTGTCCGAGAGGGTCAAATCGGTCTGAATCGAGAAGGACGACGACTTCAGGAAGTTCGCGCGCCAGTATGGCCATTGCTCCCCCTTGACCTAAGGATGGGCAAAAGTAGATCGGGCCGGATATCAGTCCGGTCCACGGTCCGAGAATTTTACATTTCCGGTCTTACGGTCCGGTCCGGGCTGGACCGTAATTTTTACGGTCCAGACCGGTCGGACCGTAAAAATTTTAAAAAAGGTTTAAAACATTTTTTGGCGTAATTTTTACGGTCCGATCCGGACCGTAATCAAACAATTTAAATGTCGAAAATTATGAAATCCGGTCTTTCTGGTCTGGACCGTGGACCGGACCGTATCGGTCCGGTCCACAGTCCATAAATCAAAATTTTTACGGTCCGCCGGTTCGGACCGTACGTGTCTGGTCCGGTCCGGATCGGATGCCCATCCTTACCTTGACCTACGCGGACCTCCAACCGAACCGGGAGGAATATGACTTTCCTCCCGGCGCCTCGCTTGCATTGCCCCTTCCCTAGGGTCGTTCTATGTATGCGTACCAGGGTGCGGTGGAAATGAATCTGGAGGCCCTGAAGGCCGGCTTGCGCTATCTGGCCCACATCATAGTGCTTGAGTTGTTGAGGGGCTTGGGGGTCGCGCCGATCCAGTTGCACCCAAATGCGTGGAGGTGGGTATTCGCCTTCCTGGTGCGGTGCCACGAGATGGGGGTTCGCCCTACTTTTCGCGATTTGTCACTCTTTTCTTGGCCCAGACTTTTAAGCCTGGCTACTTCACACTGAAGATGGAAGCTGGTAGGAGGATGGTTCTCCCTTCCAAAGTCAAAGGATGGGAGTCCAAGTGGTTCTTGGCCATCTGCGACGACGTTGAGAGCCTTGGTGTGACCAATATTCCCATGAAGGGGTCTAAGTTGAACCGCTCAAATGCTCTACTCACGGACGTTGGGAAAGATTTTGCTGATCAATTCGCGGGCCCTTCCAAGGAGTTGGTTAAGTGTACCGACTTCTTGACGTTCGAGAGAATGGCTGCCACGAGGTTGCTCACTCTGCGGGCTAATCCTGATGGCCGGCGAATGGGTCGGAGCCCCCATGCTACTCTGCGACCCCAGTGATGGCTAGTCGTTGTGCCTCTTCTTCTTTCTTTTCGGTGCTTTAATGCCTCTTGCTTTTCCTCCTTATCGTCTTGCAGGTGATAGGATGGATCCGGGTGACTTTGAGAGCATCAACGAGTCCGGCGGCGGCTTCGAAGGGGTGCCCGGTCAGCAGGTTGATCCGAGGAAGGGGTCGAGCTTTAGTCTGTGGTACGAGGAGGGAGCGGGCGATCATGTCGCTGGGCCGGTGTGGGCCGACCTCCAAGACCCACAGCTTCTGGCAAGCACCCCAGAGAGGAACATTATCGAGGGAGCCACGGGGCAGGTGTTGGCCACGAGGCCGTCTGCGCCACCCGCACAGGATGTAAATCTCGAGGATACTCCGCCGGGGAGAGGGGAAGCCAACTATCGTGACTCGCAGGCTCTAGTCTTGCAGATGGATTGGTTGCCGACCCTCCATGTGCTCCCCATCAGTAAGGTGACCAAGGTCCTTCAGACCCTTGTCGGCTTCCCGATGGGAGCAGCTTACATGAGGGGGCTTTCTCTTACGGACGAGGGCATCAACTCGGTGTTGGACGCGTCCTGGCTGACGGTATGCTTCTCTATTCTTATTTGTCGAGTGGTGTTGGGTGTTTGCAGGGGTAACCGTCCTCCTTGCTTTTGGCTTTTTTGCAGGCGGGGATCATGCTTGGGGTGCGTAACCAGCGTGCCCAGGCCTCGCAGGATGCTATGAGGCGGGCGGAGGAGCGGGCGCGGCAAGCTGAGGAGCAAGCTCACCAGGCCAGGCGGAGAGTCGAGGAAGCGGAGCAAGAGGTTACCATGCTCAACCACCGGCTTGCTAAGGTCTCCGTGGAAGCAAAGGTCGCGAAGGCAGGAGCCAAGGCTACCAATCATCGGGCCAAAGAGGCTAGGAGGGAACTTTCTCGCCTGGGCTAGGAGTGCTCTGGGCTTGTTTCAGAGGTCAAGAGCTTGAGGAGTGTTGTTGCCAATTTCACCGATCAAAGGCAGGCGATTCGGGAAAAGGCAACGAGCGAGTTTGCAAGGGGCTTGCGCTTTAAGTTGAGGTGCATGCATCTTTCGCGTCCCTTGTTTGAGGCCGGGGGGAAAAATGGTGTAAACCAGATGGCTCGTCATGCAGGCATGGCCCCCATTGTGTTCAACCCATGTACGCAACCTATAAAGCCAAAGTGGGCTAACCCTTTTTGGCCCCTTCCTTATGGCCAAGTGGTGGACGACTATCCCGGCGTTGTGGAGGCATGGGGTGTGTCCACTCTCTTTGAGGGGTCTGTTAGGAAACGGAACTCTGGAACTTCGGTTCCCCTGAGAGTTCCTTTCCTCAGTTTCTCTACTTTTGAAGATGACAAATATTTTAATACTAATGTTTTATCTCAAAGATGTGTTTAGAGGAACCACAGGACAGTTACTGAAACTATGGAAGTCAAACAAGATAAAGAAACCAAGCAGGCAAGCCAAAGGAACCCAGGTGTGCCCAGAAATGCAACACGTGACTTTGCATTTCCCGAGAAATCTGGGAACACCAAACCTCGAACAAAAGGAGGTGAAAGTGACTTGAGAGAAGCTTCCAAAAGCCTGCCACCATCCAAGAGCAAGACTCCAAGATGCCTAGAACAATGAACCTCGGACAGAGAAAGGTGAAAGCGACAGGACATGGAACCTGTCGATGTCCAGAAGACAGTTCCCAAGTGACCAGATTGTTGAACCTCGGAAGAAGGAAGCTGGAGAATGACTTGGCTGAAGTAGTTGACTAACCTAGAAGGATTCTGAGCTGCCTAGGTTGTTTGCACATGCCAAGAACAATGTGGACCAAGGAGAACCACTGATCCTAGGGCAAGCTCAATCTGTGGGAACCCAGAGAGGATCAAGCTGCGAAGAATCCTCTATAAAAGGAAGACTAACTCAAGAGTTATCTTCAAGCACTGAAATATGACTCACACACATTAGCAAATATCCAGTGTGAACCTTCAAACAAGATCATCAAAGCAAACCGAGATCAAGAGGAACCAGTCAAGGAATAGAAGAGCTGAGTGCTAAGTTCCTATGACTGTAAGTGATAGTTCCTAGGTGCGAAGGTCTGTTTCTTGGATTGATTATTGATTATGTTAAGTTATCTAGGATTGCCTAACTGTGTGTAAGGCAAAGAAACTGGGTGTTTGTTCCTAGGATAAGCTGTAACCAAAAGAGATAAGAAATCAAGAAGTAGACCTTGAAATTCTTTCGAAAGAAAGGTAGTGGTTTTTATCCTGGATTGCTAGTTGGCAATCAAAGGTTTCCACTATAAGGAACTTGTCATTTATTTGATTGTTTATTTCCGCTGCGAAGGGAACTTAGAATCGATATTCTGAGTTCCTTAAGTTATTATCTAACAATCACGATCCTACAGTAGAGATAATCCATACTAGTCTTCTCATCCTCAATAAGCCAGGATCTTTCAAAAAATGGATTCCTATCCGAAGAGTGCATATCCGCATGGAGAAATTTCACCATTCGACTATGTTCTCATTTTGTCAGAGTCGAAAAGAAGATTCCTCACTTCTTTCTCTATAATTTCGCACGTGAGGGGTTATTTCTTGGCATCACAATTCCTATTGTGTCGGCTTAGGCTGAATGGGTCCCTGCAATATACTCTTCCATCATTTCAATGCGGGCCTTGATGCAGAAATATGTTCTGACGTCGTTGGCGATCTAGGAATCCTTCATTCGAAGCTCCTCAACACTGCCTTCCAACTCCTCAAACCGAGCTTGGACTTCCTGCAGTTTTTTCTCAATAGAGGTCATCTTACTCTCGGCCGCCTTCACACGACTGTTGGCTGTCTTGAGCTGACCTTCAGCTTGGGCAATATGTATGTCCGCGGTCTTGGTGCTTCCACCACTTTCTTGCTTTTTGTTGTATCTGTCTGGCTCTGCGGTCTTGGTGCTTCTGCCACTTTCTTGTGTTGTGTGCTTGTTACCTTGTTGCTTTGCTTCGACTTACATTGTTGTCGGTTATTGCATGGTCCTTCCTCTTTACTCCCACTTGCTTGGCATTGCTCTTGCTTCCTCTGCGGGCTTGGTCCTGCATTTTATTGTTTTTGTTACTTTAATATTGTTCTCGCCCCTTCCTAGGCTCAATGTTGCTTTATAGTTCTTTTGCCCCCTCTTGGGCTCAATGTTGCTCTCGCCCCCTCCCGGGCTCACTATTGCTTTAGTATTGCTCTCGCCCCCCTTCGGGATCAATGTTGATTTAGTATTGCTCATTATTGCTTTATTATTGTTATCGCCCCTTCCCGGGCTCAATATTGCCTTAGTATTGCTCAAACTTGCTTTAGTATTGCTCTTGCCCCTTCCCAGGCTCAATATTGCCTTAGTATTGCTCAAACTTGCTTTAGTATTGCTCTCGCCCCTTCTCGGGTTCAATTTTGCCTTAGTATTGCTCAAGCTTGCATTAAGATTGATCTCGCCTCTTCTCAAACTCAATATTGCCTTACTATTGTTCAAACTTGCTTTAGTATTGCTCTCTCCCCTTCCCGGGCTCAATATTGCCTTAGTATTGCTCAAGCTTGCTTTAATATTGCTCTAGCCCCTTCTCGGGCTCAATATTGCCTTAGTATTGCTCAAGCATGCTTTAATATTGCTCTCGCCCCTTCCTGGGCTCAATATTGCCTTAGTATTGTTCAAACTTTCGTTAGTATTACTCTCGCCCCTTCTCGGGCTCAATAATGCCTTAGTATTGCTCAAGCTTGCTTTCATATTGATCTCGCCCCTTCCCAGGCTAAATATTGCCTTAGTATTGCTCAAACTTGCTTTAGTATTGCTCAAGCTTGCTTTCATATTGCTCTCGCCCCTTCCCAGGCTAAATATTGCCTTAGTATTGCTCAAACTTGCTTTAGTATTGCTCTCGCCCCATCCTAGGCTCAATATTGCCTTAGTATTGTCTTCGCCCCTCACCGGGCTCAATGTTGCTTTGGTATTGCTCTCGCCCCTCACCGGGCTCAATGTTGCTTTGGTATTGCTCTCGCCCCTCACCGGGATCAATGTTGCTTTAGTATTGCTCAATATTGCTTTGGTTTTGCTCTCGCCCCCTCCTAGGGCTCAATGTTGCTTTAGTGTTGCCTTCGCCCCTCACCGGGCTCAATGTTGCTTTGCTTTCGCCCCTTCTCGGGCTCAATGTTGCCTTAGTATTGCTCAATATTGCTTTCTTGACTCGTGCTTTCGGTACTCAATATCCATGGGGCTTTGATAAAAAAAAAAGGTCTAACAACTAACCAGCCTCGCCGGTGCTTACATTGCACATGCTGCTAGGGCTTACATAGGTGTTGCTCTACTTCGGGTGCTTGAGTCACTCTCTTGCTCACGGGAAATACTTCTTCAGACGCAAGACATTCCATGTGTTCGGGACTAGGTTGTCGTCCTATCTCTTCAGCTTGTAGGCCCCTTTAGCAACTTGGTGTGATATGATGTAAGGGCCTTCCCACCTTGGGTCTAGCCTCCGGCCTTTCGTTCTCCTGAGGACCATATCCCCCTTTTTGAAGCATCGGGGGAGTATTTTCTTGTTGTAGTGTGCAGCAATTCATCTCTTGTACTTGGTTTTGCGGATCTTGGCCATTTCTCGCACTTCCTCCCTCAATTGTAGTTTCGCGGACATCCTCTCGTTAATGCTCTCCTCGTCGTAATGCAAAATCCTCTCATTCGAGGTGTTCCACCGAGACAACTGCTTCAACTCCATATGCCAGGCAAAACGGGTCTCGCCGATTCCTTTCCTTGGTGTGGTTAGATTGGCCCAAAGGATGAGCATAAGGACTTCTGCCCACCGCCCTTGCGCTTTGTCTAGCCTTTTCTTTAGGCCGACCAAAATCTGCCCGTTCGTGTTCTCTACCTAGCCGTTTGTCCGCGGGTGAGCTATAGAGGCGAAGCGGAGGCGAATGCCTAGGTCATCGCAGAATGCCTTCAACTTCTCCGTGTTGAATTGGGGCCCTCGGTCGGTGACAATATCACATGGGAGTCCGAAGTGACAAATGACGTTTTGCCATAGAAATTTCTTCACCTTCTCGACTGTGGTAGTCGTCAAGGCCTCCGCTTCGATCCACTTGGTGTAATAATCGATGGCCAAAAGGATGTATTGTAGTTGCCCGGAAGCGCGAGGAAATGGGCCGAGGAGATCCATCCCCCACATGGCGAATGGACATGGGGCGCTTAGTATCTTCATTTCTTGTCCGGGTTGCAGGATGGCGGGAGCGTGAACCTAGAAGGGATTGCATGACTGGGAGACCTCCATTGCGTCTTTCCTCATGGTGGGCCAAAAGTAACCGACTCGTAGGGCTTTATGGGTAAGGGATCTCCACCCGGAATGGTTGCCGCATATACCGTTCTGAATCTCCTCAGTGAGTTGATAGCCTTGCTCCAGAGAGATGCACTTGAGGCCTGATGAGTTATAGCCTTTCTTGTACAGCCCACCTCCTTTCATGTAAAAGCGTGAGGCACGGACCTGTAATCTCCGCATCTCGGCCTTGTTGGAAGGGGAAGCTCCATTCTCCAAGTATTCCTTCAGGGGGGTCATCCAATCAGGAGTATCGCTAATCGACATGACTTGCATATGAATGGCCGAGAACTCTTGCTCTCCACGCGGGCTACACCGGTAGTGCAACCGGATGACCTAGAACCGAGCTTAGCGAGGGCGTCTGTTGTCGGGTTCTTGGACCTTGAGATGGAGTGTATCTCAAACTGGCGCAAGGCCTTGGCCAGCGTTTTCACTCTGTCATAGTACTCGGGCAAAGTTCCTATATTCGCCTCGTAAACTCCTTGCACCTGATTAACCACCACCTCGGAGTCGATGTAACAAGTCAGGCTATGTGCCCCATTCACAAGGGCTAACTCAATTCCCACCAAGAGACCCTCATACTCTGCTTCATTGGTAGTGGCCTCGAATTCCATGGCCAGTGCGTACTCTATTGTTTCTCCTCCCGGAGACGTGAGGACCAGGCCAGCTCCTCGACCTTTCTCATTCACCACACCGTTAGAAAAAAGTACCCAACAAGTCAACGCTCATGTTGCTTCCGCGACGGCCTCATCCCTGAAGCTGACCTCGATAAGGAAGTCGGCGAGAGATTGCGCCTTGATAGCAGGGCGACTCTTGTACGAAATGTAGAACTCGGAGAGCTCGACCACCCACCTTGTCATCCTGCCCGAGAGGATAGGTCGATGGAGTAGGTTCTATAATGGGATGTCGGAAAGGACTTGCACAGGATGACCTTAGAAGTACGGCCTCAACTAACGAGCAATTGTGACTACATCGAGAGCCTGCTTTTCCACGGGTGAGTATCGTGTCTCCGCGGGCAGCATAGTCTTGCTCACAAAGTAGACTGGCACTCGTGCGTCCTTCACAATGACTGCGCTGACTGTGGTATCCCCACAACGATGTAGAGTTGGAGCTCTTATTCGGGTGTGGGTGCCGCCCAGGGTGGGTAATCGCTTCAAGTGGGTCTTCAAGTCTTCAAAGGTCACCGCGCACTCTGGTGTCTACTCAAAGTTGTGAACCTTCCGGAGGGCTTTTAAGAAAGGAAGACTTCTCTCCGATAGGCGAGCACAAAATCTGCCTAAGTAGTTCATTGCGCCTAAGAAGCGTTATACCTCTTTAACATTCTACAGGGCGGTCATTGCCAACATTGCCTCAACTCTCTCCGGGTTGACATCGATTCCTCTGGTGCTGACTAGGAAACCTAAAAACTTGTCTGCTTGTACTCCAAAGACACACTTTTCGGGGTTCAGACTCATTCCATTGCTTATTAGGGTCTTGAAGACTTCGCGGAGATCGGTCGCGTGCTCGGAAGCATATCGACTCTTCACAACGATATCGTCTATATAGGCTTCCACCGTCTTGCCTCTCAGATTGCGGAAAATGTGGTCTATAAAAAGTGGCCCTCGCGCTCCTAAGGCTGAAAGGCATCACGCGATAACAATAGGTTACCGTCTCCGTGATGAAAGTCGTATGCTCCTCGTCCCGGGGAATCATCTTGATCTGGTTGTAACTAGAATATGCATCGAGGAAGCTCAGGGCCTCATGCCCCGCCGTGGAGTCCACCAGGCGGTCAATAGAGGGGAGTGGGTAGCTATCCTTGGGGCAAGCCTGGTTCAGGTCGGTGAAATCCACGCACATTCGCCATTTACCATTGGATTCCTTGACCATGACCACATTGGCCAGCCAGGTCGGGTATTGAACCTCGCGGATGAATCCAGCCGACAGGAGCTTGAGAATCTCTTCGCGGGCTCCTTCGGCCTTGTCGTTGGCATGCTTTCGCTCTTTCTGCCTCACAGGCTTGGTCCCTTGGATGATGTTCATGTTGTGGGTCATCAGCGTCCGGGGGATGCCGATCAAGTCTTTCGGTGTCCAGGCAAACACGTCCTTGGACTTCCCCAACAGCTCCTCGATCTGCTCCTAGTCATTCACACCCAGGCGGGTTCCCAAGAACAACCTCTCATTTTCCTTGCCGAAAGGGTTTATTGCCCTTGTTTCCTCGTTCTCGACTATCGGGTAGACTTGCTCACACACTTCCAAATCGTCTTGCTCTTGGACTCATTCCGAGGATCATGCTTCCGACCCGAGCTCTTGTACTTGCAAGACTTTCTCTGCGAGGCCCTTTCCTTTCAGAATGGTTAAATAGCATGTCCGCCTTTCTGCTTGTCGGCCTTTCGATTCTCCTACGTCTCCGCGGACTAGAAACTTTACCTTGAGGTGGTGTACTGATGCAACAGCCTGGAATTTGTTGAGGTACACTCGCCCTAAAATTGCATTGTATACAGAAGGTATCCTAATGACCAGAAAGTCTACCGACTTGGACCTATGTGGGCTTCCCTCATCCCCCAAGATGAGGTCCAGGGTGACGATGTCAGAGACGACGACCCTCTCTCCTGAGAAACCGACTACTGAGCAATTGGTGGGTCGAAGCTCAATGGGCTGGATCTCAAGTTACAGGAAGGCATCCCAGTATAAAATGTCGGTGGAGCTTCCCGTGTTGATCAGGATCCGCTTGACTAGCTTTGTCCCGAACTGGGCATGTATGACCAAGGGGTCATAGTGAGGGGTTTCTACCGCCTCCGCGTCCGCCTCTGTGAAGGAGAGTTGGTGCCCCACCGGCGAGCTGTTCGCCACGCTAAGTACTGGCATTGTTGGGCGGTGCCTTCATCTATGCGCGTACCTCTGTGTGGCCCTCTAGCTCTCTCCCCAAGGAGTTGTGCCACCTGCGATTGTTTCTATGCACCCGTCCGGGGGAGGGAAGTTGTCCCTCTGCGGAGGGGTCGAGGGAGATCTTCCTTGGTTCTTGCTACTTCCCTTAGTCATTGCCCTGTAGCCTCTGGTGAAAAGAGACCCTAAGGTCAGCTTCTTTGTCGGGGACCGGTATCCCATGCACTTGTGGGTATCATGCGTCTTGGATTGATGGTACGAGTAGAATTTCTGGGGAGGTGGCCCCTGCTGGGGGGTTGCTTGAGATCTGGAGCTGTTGAGAAAGGGATCTTGCTGTTGAGGTGGTGGATTCATCGACACCGTATGTTTTATTGGAGTGCGTTTGGGGGCTTTGCCCTTGTCAATGGCCGCGGTAGGCCTCCTTTGTTCCCACATGCCTTGGTACCTCCCTTTAGGCTCATTCTGAGGCGCACTCAGGGGACCACAGTACAAACTAGCCATCTCTTCAGCTCTGATGTTGGTGTTGGCCTTGTCCTGTAATTTAGAGTAGGTCGTGGGCTCTTTCTTGGTGACCGAGAACTTAAAATCCGAGTTTGCTAGCCCTTGTATGAACGCGATCTTGGCCTTCTCGTCGAAATCTCACACTTGTATTACCTCAGTCGTGAACCTCTTCACGTATGAAGCTAGGCTCTCTGCTTTGCGCTGCCTCGGGGCGATCATTTCTTGCATTCCACGATGTTTCCTCCTTAAGCTACCGAAGTGTGTTAGAAACGACTCCTCCAGTTGGGGGAAGCTGCCAATGCTCCCCGTCGGGAGGTTGATCATCCATGTGAGGGATGCTCCAGTAAGCGAGTTAGGGAACAACTTGCACATAGTTGGCCCGTCCGCCCGGTAGGACAGCATCGCGTACTTGTATTTCAAGATGTGGTCTTGGGGATCTCCTTCGCCGACATAATCTCCCATGGTTGGAATTGCGCTGACATCAAGCTGAGGGATTGCCATCAGTACCTCGTTCGTGAAAGCGATGGAACCGTACAAGGCCGGTAAGTCTGTGAGATTTGGGCGTGCTTCGGGCCTGTCCATGGCTTGATGAGACTCCGCGTGCGAGGAACTATGCCTTCTCTCATGGTTGTGATGTCGACTGGGTCCACTAGCCGCTGGAGCTGACCGGTTGTGGCCAGCTTGCTGTGCGGGTCTGGCCTGCCTCGCTCCTCTTGGGGAGGGAGGGAGGTTCGGTGTAGCTGGTTCAGAAGTTTGCACATATCCGTACTCATAGGGTGGGTATGGCTCTTATGGGAACCCGTATTGAGGTTATGGCTCCGCTGGTGCAGGAGGGGGAGCTCCTTGAGGTGCGTACAGGCCCCAAAATGTCGGGCATGTGTACTGCCACACTTGGAAGCCCTGGAAGTGTTCTTCTTCCACATTCACGAAGAGGTGTTGTGCGCTCGGGGTTTGGAACTCATTAAACCCAATCTGGCCGGTGCGCTTGGTGGACTCGGCGTCTAACATGGTCGGAGGTGTACTAGCTGTGTGAGGAGTCCCCACGGTCGGCGCCAGTGTAATGGTCCGGTTTTCTGTGAGGAAGTAGTTGGTTGTCCACACAGAACCAACTCTGGCTCGTCTCTCCCGGAGGCCTCTCTCCTCGTTCCCCGTCGGTTGCCTCCGATCACATCAGACACCGTCCAGTCCCGAGCTCCAACCTGAAAAAGAAGAAGGGCTCAAGGGTGGCCTCGGGCTTGCCATTCTGACACTCAATTTAGTGCTCAACTCGCGAATGGGGCATATAGAAAAGTAGAGCTAAGGGTGTAGTGGAGCAACAATGGCAGAGAGTAAGAGAGTGGGAGTTTCGGTGTTTAACCGATGGGGTGGGAGAGAGAGACCAACCAGAGAAAGGGTCGAGAATCCCGTTTCCAATCACAACCTCCCCCTTATATACCTGAGGCCAGAAGGCTCTTTTGTCGCATAGCCGGGCCAGACCGGGAGGAGCCGACAGGGTAGAACGGGAAGAGAACCTGCGGACTGTGCAGCCGGATCGAGTTAAGGTGGAGCTATTATGGCCTTGCTCCAAGTTGGGCCGTATTGCTAAATGGGCTTTTCTCCTGTTTGGGCCACACATTTGGGTCGGGCTAAATCCGGCTCCCACACCTATGACTTTTCTATGCAACCTAAGTTCTCTAAGCAATTTTTCCATTTCACACTTAGGTTAGCATTGACTATCACCGGGTTAGTAGAATTAGGTCCAAGAAATTTATTCATTAGGGTGGAAGGGAGAGGTTTCAATTCTACCTCAGGTGCATCTTTCTCCTCAAATGTGGTGGTCTTTGAATCCTTCTCAAGCTTCTCCACCTTAGCCAATCGATGTGGGAGTTTTGGATTTGCTTCAATAAATTGAGCACTAGAAGAGACTTCTAAGTCTTCATTATCAAGGCCTCCGGAGCTCACCAAGCATCTTTCAAGGGAATCCTTCGAGCATTGTCTTACAAAGTCCTTCTTCACTAGGTGGTCAACAAGATCGACTCTACACAAGGAGTGCTCAAAAGAAGGATGTTTAATAGTGTTAGGTAAATTAAATTCAACTCTTTCATCCTCAACATGCAATGAGAGTTTTCCCTTTAGCAAGGAAAGGCCTTCCAGGAATGATGGAGACTTGAGAATCTTCCTCCATTTCAAGAACAACAAAATCGGTCGGAATAAAGAAATTACCAAATTTGATAGGAACATCCTCAAGGATACCCCTTGGGTATAAAATAGAGTGTTCCGCTAAAACCAAAGACATATTGGTGGGTTTCAATTCACCCATGTCCAATCTCTCACAAATTGACAAGGATATTAAACTAACACTAGCACCAAGATCACACAAAACACTTTTAAATCTAGTGTTTCCTATTACACATGGAATAGAGAAGTTACCGGGATACTTAAGCTTTGGAGGTAACTTGTTTTAGAGAATTGCACTACACTCCTCGGTCAAGGCCACGGTTCCGTATTCTTCAAGGCTTCTTTTGTTCTTTCAAGAATTTGGCATATGTGAGCATTTGGGAAAGAGCATCGGTGAAAAGAATGTTGATGCATAATTTCTTCAACACTTCAAGAAACTTCCCAAATTGCTTGTCTAACTTGGCCTTTTGGACTCTTTGAGGGAATGGGATAGGTGGTTTGTAGGGTGATGGTGCCACATACTTAGGTTCTTTCTCACCTTCCTCCCTCTCTTTATTGCTTTTTTTCTCCCCTTTCTTGCTTTCACTTTCATCTTCTAATAGTTGTTCCATGTCAAGATTCTCAACCTCCACAACATCCTTCCTCTTGGGTTCTTCCAACTTTTTCCCACTCCTAAGGTTCACCATCGTACATTCTCTTGGATTAGGCTCGGGTTGACGGAGAATTCTACCTTGAGGTCTAGAAGAGGAGCTCGCAACTTGTTGGACAATTTGAGAGATTTGGGTTTCTAGCATCTTGTTATGAGTGGTCAAAGCATCAAACTTGGATGTAAGTTTCCCAAATTGGTTCCTAAACTCATCATTTTGTTTTGCTTGAGTGGTAATGAAGCTCGCCATCATGACTTCAAGGTTGGACTTTTGAGTAGGCTGGGGTTGGTAAGGACCTTGGTTAAAACCGGGAGGTTGGTTCGGAGGGGGTTGAGGAATGGTATTTTGGTTGTTCCTGTATGAGAAATTGGGATGGATCCTCCAACCGGGTTTGTAGGTATTGGAATATGGGTCATTTTGAGGTCTTGATCTTAGGTGGTTGAGGAAGTCAACATGCTCAATGGGTGGTTTTTGGGAAGAAGAAGAAGGGGAAGTCATATATCGACAATTCAAACCAAGATGACCAACCATACCACAAATTTCACAAGGTCCATTTGAACCAACATTGTTCACCTTGTCATGCACATTCATAGCATCAAATTTCTTGTTGAGGGCATCTAACTTAGCCGACAAGGCATCATTTTTAGCCGCTAAGAGATCATAGGTGTCAATGTCATACCTTCTGGGTGATTTCTTGGCCTCAAACTTTGGATTTGACCACTTTTGGTGGTTCATTGCTTTTTCTTCAATCAGCGTCCAATCCTCGGTTATCCTTTCTCTCATGAGAGCTTCTCCGATGACACTATCAATTCTCATATTTGAAGCGTTGGTTACCCCATTCTAGAATCCTTGAACTATAAATCACTTCTCAAATGCATGATGTGGGCACTTCCTCAAAAGATCCTTGAATCATTTCCAAGCTTCGTAGAAAGATTCCTCTTTGTTCTGGTGGAAAGAGGAGATCTCATTCCTTAGGGCGGTAGTCTTGCTTGGTGGAAAGTATTCGGCCATGAAAGCGGCGTAGAGTTGCTCCGAAGTAGTGATTAAATTTCCGGAATGGTGTACACCCAAGCTCTTGCTTAATACCTTAGTGGAAGTGGGAAAAGCCTTAGTCGAATGGCATCTTTCGTAACTCCATTGTACTTCACTGTGTCATAAATCTCCAAGATGACCGAAAGATAAAGATTTGGGTCCTCTGATGATGATCCCGAAAATTGGTGGTGTTGCACCATGGTAAGAAGGGCCGATTTCTACTCAAATTATTGGCCTCTACATTTGGCCTTGTGATTCTGGAATGAATGCCATAGATGTTCGGCGCAATGTAATCTGTAACGGATCTTCGATCTTCTTGCATGTTTGAAGATGAATGAGAATTCTTTTATTTTCTTTGATTCTTTTGTAGCTTTCTCCTTGCACGGAACAATTTTTCAATCTCGCGGTCTCCTTTTTCAAGATGATCCCTAAGACTTCGAGAAATATGCATACAGTGAAGAAATCACTACAAGAACAAGAAAAAGAGAGTCATTAGAACTTTTTATATATATTTATATATAAATAAAATGACAAAAAGAAAAGATCTAGTCTTAATAGTTAATGCTTAGTCAATTTTCACAAACACTTGGTGTGCAAAATTTTAGTAAACCAAAACTCATCCAACCAAAAAGAAAACTTCGCCAAATCATCACATAATCACCATTGGGTTACTTCCAGTCCTAACATAACAAATTTGTAACTCATGATTTGCAAGAGCGTGACATAAAATATTAATCCAACCATCATAAATATGGGTACAATCAAGGTTACCAGGATCGGGATTCCAGGATCGGATCGTAAGGGGCCTTTCAGATCAGATCGTAAAATCTGATTGAAAGATCGTAAGATTCAATAAATTCAATAAAATATGTGTACATGGCTATAAAGTATTGTTTTTAGTCCTTATACTTCAAAAAAATAGGTAAAGTAGACAAAAACAACAACTTTGTGTCGTCATTCATTCATTTTTCTAAATTTAACAACGGCGTTTGTGTTTTTACTAAGAACATATGTTCAAAATACCGTTGATAGATTGGTAATGGTAAATAATAATATTATAATTAAGTTTATGTTTTGTTGTTGTTTATGTTAAGAAATAAAAATTAATTATAAAATGGATCTTTAGTTTATTAAGAAAAGAAAAAAAGACAACTCTTCTATGATATGAATACACATGATAAACTTTAAATTGGAACTACAAATAATGAATGAATTAGTAAAAAAATAATAATGAGTCTTCCAGTGACGTTGTTTTACATGTATTAAATAAGGACTAAAAGACTCAATTGATTAAAAATAATAAAGATGAGAGCTCGATTAAAATTTGTTAAATTTTATCCAAAATAAATTTGAATTGGTGTGATCGTATTAGGTTAATAGAGTCGTAAGATCCCATGATTTGGATCGTAGGATTGTAAGATCCCACTACGATTTTGTGCTCATATGATTAACTATACCGATTCGGATCGTTGGAGTACATATGGATCGTAGGATCGTAATATCTGGATAGCAATTTTAATAACTTTGGGTACATTGATAAACAAAACAAGAGATAAAAAGAATGACTAAGAAATACTTAACCATCAACCAAATCCTTGCATTTTCATTGAACCATGAGAGAAAAGGTAAAAGTTGTTCCTTTTCCAAGTCTTGAACCACAAGAGAGCTCAACAACCCCAAAAAATGAGACTAGAACTCAATAACAATCATAAATGCATCTAATAATTTGAGTGAGAAATGAAATCTAAAGTTAGATCTAGGGAATGGATGTAGTAAATGCTAACCCTAGAAAATGGAGGCTAAAGTGGGAGAGAGTCCTCCAAAAGTCTCTTGCTTTGGTTTTTATACGTGCCCAAAATGTGTAGGGTTCCCAAAATAAACAATAAAATCTTGAGAGTTGCATTGGTATGCCATTCGGCACGGGGTTGCCATACCAAAATCAGAGAGCAAAGTTTTGGTCTAGGCTTTTGGCGTGATCATGCTGAGCGACACTGACACTTCATGTCATGTCCTAGCAAGGCATTCTTGACATTTTTAGATGGGAATGGGTGTCCCACTTGCTTGTATGGCTTGTGAAACTCCATTTTCTCCATTTAATATTTAATTTGGCATTCTTTGGGCTCTTCTTTGCTCGAACCATAGTTGTTTTGAATCCATTTGTCCTCGAAAGAGATCCAAAATTGCACCTACAAAACCAAAAGCAATAAGAGATTAGATATCTGCACAAACAAGCATAAACATCCTAAAATGATCATGTAAGTGTCATTTATGCACATAAGTGGCAATTAATATGGTCAAAAGGTGTTATAAACACATGCTATCAGCATGTGCGAGGAAGATCATGGACACGTAGGTGAGCAAAAGATTATTGCGCACAACGTGTTCAAGGCTGAATTTCCTGCACACATGGGGGTCCATTGAACTCCTATGAGCATAAGGTTCACCCTGGTCAAGTTTGGCTCAGAATACACGAGTGGATTTCATTTTGGCTCGAGGAGGCTTCTTACACCGCGTCCTCCGAGGGTTACAACGCTGACGTTGAAGCCTAAGCTATCGTTTTTGGGTCTGGTTTTCACTTTTATTGGGCTAGGTTTTAGGCCTATTATGTGAAGCCCACGTGGGTGAGGCCCATTAGTGCTTAGCTACTTAGTATTTAAGCTAGTTTTATCATCATTTTGAAGGTAGCCAAGATTAAGATAAAAAACTTATGTTGTTTAAACTTCTTTTAAGTTTTATTCAGAGCATTTATAGTTCTTCAGTGCTTTTTTCTTCGTTTGATCGTTGAGTTAGTGGAGCCTATCCGACTTATCAATCATTCCCCGAATACAAACGCGTAGGTGAAACCTATCCTTTGATCCTTGGGTTCAAGTCTCGTCTTTCCTTGGTAGTATCTATCCAAGTCAAAACGAGTCTCTCAAACTACTTGGTGGGATCTATCCAGGTGGTGTTGATTTCTTATCCCCTCGGATCATTGAAGTTCACATGGCAACTCATCAAGTTTCAGCAACGAAGCGTCGAGCAAACTTCAGGACGACTAACCTCAATCACTGACGCGCCGAGCAAGCTTCCTGACAACTTAACTCAAGCATTGACGTGATCAAAGGTCCTTGAACTCACATCATTTGGTATAAAAACTTTGCTTGAAGTAAGTAATAAGGTCAAGTCACATTTTGCATTATTGTTGTTGAATTTACGTGCTCAAATTATGAAAAAATTTCTTGTAAACTTGATCGCCATTGTTGCATTGTTTTAGTGCTAATCTTCCCCTTCAACCCATCACCTACATGGCCACAAAACTGAAAATGGGAAACCAAAAGCCAAAAGTGCTTGGGCTCCAAGCTTCAGAAGAGCCTTGGGCTCCAAGCATCACAAAAAAAAATCAAAGGAGAAAATTCAAACTCAATGAAAAGGAAAAAGAAGTTGAGCATCATTTGAAGAGGAGGTGAAAGTCGGACTTCATGCCAAAGAAATAAGAAATGGAGCAACCATCAGGTCTGACCATGGAACGGAGTTTGAGAACTTGATGTTCCTTGATTTCTACAAGGAACATGGTGTTTCTCCTCACTTTTCTGCTCCTAGGACACCACGGCAAAATGCAGTGGTTGAAAGGAAAAATCGAACTCTAAAGGACATGGCTAGAACACTACTTATTGCTAGCAACCTTCATCGATTCTTCTGGGCCGAGGCGATCAACACCTCTTCTTGTATCTTTAATCGTGATATGCTTTGTCCTTTGCTTAATAAGACTGTTTATGAACTAATCATGGATCGCATTCCCAATATTTTCCACTTGCATGCTATTGGTTGTAGGGGTTTTGTTCAATAATGGGAAGGACAACATGGGAAAGTTTGACCCACGAAGTGATGAAGGCATCTTCTTAGGATATGAAAATTCAAACAAGGCCTACAGGGTGTATAAATAGAGAATTAAGAAAATCAAAGAAAGCATCCATGTTATCTTCGATGAAAACTCAAAAGCATTGAGTGATGTGTCCAACCAAGCGTTCCCTGATGAAGCACTTCCATGTATGCAACGTGAAGACTTAGATGATGATGGACATTCCCTTGGTTATCCACGTACAGGGAACGGTGCCTCCAATCCCGGTGGTGGCACTAGTGATTCTCTACGAACACCATACAATATTGACCACGATGATCAACTAATACCACTACAATCTTGACGTTCCAACTACATCAACTCACGTATAAGCAACAACTACTTTGACCATTGTTCCTGCTGAAAGTTCTAGTATTGATGACTCCAATGCTCAAAGGGAACTTGATGCCCAAGCAAATGATGTTGTAGGAACAATCAATGAAGTAGAGTCGACGGGTACTGAAGATGAAACCTTGCCTTCAACTTTAACCTCATTCGTTGTTGTGACTCTACCTCCTCCGACTCCATAATCTCAAAGTATGAGATTGCAAAACATTCATTTAGTTGACAAAGTTCTCTACCCTTTGATCAAAGAGGTACTCGTTCTAACTCAATCTTTTATGTGCTTTCACTGTATTTATCTCTCTTGTAGAGCCGAAGACGATAAAGGAGGCCCTAAAGGAGCCAGATTGGGTCGAAGCTATCCAAGAAAAGCTACACCAATTTGAGAGAAACAAGATGTGGAGACTAGTTCCTAAGCCCAAGCATAAGCATGCTATTGGTATGAGATGGGTGTTTAGGAACAAGCTCGATGATTTTGGAGATGTGACAAGGAACAAAGCCATATTGGTTGCCAAAGGCTACAACCAACAAGAGGGAATTGACTACAATGAGACCTATGCTCCAGTTGCTAGGATTGAAGCTATTCGTCTTCTCATAGCCTACGCCGCTCACAAGGGGTTCAAACTATATCAAATAGATATAAAGATCGCCTTTTTGAATGGGTATATTCAAGAAGAAGTTTATGTTGATCAACCCCTGGTTTTGTAGATGTCGATCGTCCTGATCATGTGTTCTTATTGGATAAGGCATTGTATGGTCATAAACAAGCACCTCGTACTTGGTATGATAGACTTGCACAATTCCTCTTATCCAATGGGCATAGACGTGGTGCTATCGATAAAACATTGTTCCTCCTAGAACATAAATGTGAGATTCTTGTAGTCCAAGTCTATGTTGATTATGTTATATTTGATTCCACTAACCTTGCACTTGTAGAGAAGTTTAAGAATCTAATGAACAGTGAATTCGAGATGAGTATGATAGGGGTACTTTCGTTCTTCTTGGGATTACAAGTCTCACGGAATTCTGAGGGAACTAGATTACATCAACAAAAGTACATCTTGGAATTGTTGAAGAAGTATGGTATGGATAGCTCCAAACCTATTGATACTCCTATTTCTCCTAACACTCGTTTAGATCCATATTTGAATGGTAAAGATGTGGACCAAACAATGTATAGAGGAATGACTGGATCACTTCTCTATCTCACGACAAGAAGGCCAAATATCATGTTTAGTGTGTGCCTATGTACTAGATTTCAGCCAAATCCAAAGGAGTCACACTTTAAGGAAGTGAAGAGAATTCTTAGGTACTTGAAGAGAAACGACAACTGGTGTCTTTGGTACCTAAGGAACAGTGGATTTAAACTTGTTGGCTTCACATACGCGGATTTTGTTGGACACTTGGTGGATAGGAAGAGCACGTCTGGGATGGCACAGTTCCTTGCTCCTTGTTTGGTGTCTTGGGAATCGAAGTAACAAAACATTATTGCCCTTTCCATCGCTAAGGATGTAATAACCCACTTTAAATTACAAAAGTATACTTGTAATATTCTTTTTATATAAAGGTTATAATAATTATTTTTAATTCTTTTGTTTAGGAATAATATAAATCAACATTAACTTAAGCCAAACATTATGTGAGGAATAACTTTTGTACAAAATACTATAAGATTATATTAATTTAGTGTAGGAGTTGTTAAACAATAGGAATTAAGTCTACAAAATGAAGTTTGAGCAACTTTATAATAATTTTGTATTTGAAATTGGGCATTTTTTCTTCACTTTAAAAAGTTGGAAAAATAGTGTAATCAACCCTAAAAGGGGGGTGGGCCGTGTGGCCCGTGTGTAGATATTGAAATTTAGGGTTGAGCTTCAACCTCTTTCTTCCTACATTTTCGCAGTTAGGGTTTAGTGTTCGAATTCGAAATTCGATCAATTGGAGCCAAATTAACCGATTCCAATTAGTGCGGAATACTAACCAACTTGTTATCTTCAAAATCCCTCTACTAACTCATGTAATTATCCACCATATCGTCTAAATTCATCCGAATTCAAAAACGACGCGATATGGCCCTTCAATTCAAATTTGAACGAATTGATTTGATTCGTTTGATGGTTGAAGATTTCGATTGATCTAGGAGATCACACACGCCATGCTCTACATATCCCCTAGAAATTGAGGTCCAATTCATCCCAATTTGGATCCCAAATCGAGCTAAATTACAATTTTTCCCTTCGTCTCCTCTATTTTATCTTGGTTCTGTTATGGTGGTTTCCCGACAACGTTAGCCATACCCAGCTACCACAACTCATCTTAGGTGAAACCTTGTAACCTCAAGAGTCCATAGCTTTTGACCTTGCCCCATTTGGAGATCGTTTGGGCCACCAACGAGCCACTCAAAGTGGGCTCGATGGAAGCTCTATTCTGGAAAGTCTGACCGACCTGCTACTGTAATTGGCATTTTCTGGCTCCATTCTCAAGCTCCGTCGACACAAGACCTACCCGGTGAAAGCTTGCGACGAAATGAACCCAACGACACCGACCCCGCTCGATTCCAAGTCCGAACAAGCTCGTACAAACCGTTCGAACCCGACATGAATTTTTTTTATGAAAAAATGGTTTAAGTTAAAATCGTGATACACGAAAAAAAATAACTTTAAACTCAAAGACAACAACATGAATTTTCCAAATTAGATTTGTCTTTATTACGAATAAATGGTTTAAGTTATAAAAGAAAACAGGCCGTCATTAAGAGACATAACGCCTACATAACCATGACTTCAGACACAAACATGAAAGCCACAAAGTGTGAAAATGATTTATGAAACGAAATCAAACTATTCTGGCGTATTAATTTATCAAAACAGGGATGAAATTTGGAATAAAAAACCAACCGTATGAAACACCGAACACCGAAGATATAATGTCACAAATTTCACACAGCATAATTTCAGAATAGCAAACGCTAATATATCTCTAGTCAAAATCATAATTTCAAAATGGACTCCAAAGTAATAAAAGATAATTCATAAGATGAGTTGCAAGATTGCTCCAATATGTAATTGTAAGCTAACATGGAATTAAACTGCTTCAGAGACAGCAAAATCAGTGATCTGATTGTGTAATTCAAAATAGAATAAGGCCTCAACGACAAATTAAGCAGCTGCTGGTGGCCTTGGAGCACCTGGAGCAGCACCAGGACGGGGAGCGCCTCCTGGAGCACCAGTCTTTGGCATGTCATCCTGTCCAGAGAAGGAATTGTATTTCAGTAATGGTGGATTTTTTATTCCTCATTTGGTCACCAGCATTTAAAACTAATACTTCATATAAGTGAGATGTGCTTATGGATATACCAATCACAAGTTTACCTAAATGAAAAGTGTGTATATATGCATACTAGACAACCTTTTCTAAGGCCAAACATGAAAACCAAACACTTAAATCATAAAAATAAGAAGTAACTGAGGATATTCTTATACACATGTCGAAATATTTAACAAATTTAAGTTTGTTATAGCGCCTCACAGCATTAATCTAATTAATGCATATGACCAAATGACACTCTTTAATCAAGAATAAAGTAATCATTCTGAAGCAGTTAGAATAGGCCAACAACTATCCTCCAAAACAAATTCATGAAATGTGGCCAACTTTAAGAGATTTCATAGCATAGTGATAAGAGGGATCAGATAATCTATCAAAGCTACAAATATGCAAAAGGTAAAAATGCACACATTAGCAAGAAGGATGGTTGTAAGTACCGATTCACATCATTCTATTGGTTGGAACTCATCACCAATGTACTTACTATGAGAAGTAACAATGGAAATCAACTACATCTCATCTCACATTAGAAGGTAAATCATGGATCATTGAAATAGAAGAGGGAAAGAGTTGTTCATACCCTGCGTCTGAAGCGCTGTGGGGGCTCACGGACCTTTCTGGCGGTACGGGAGCGGACCCTAACAACATGAGAGTGGATAGCACATGAAACGCAGTGCTGTATCTTGGTGTAAAGCTTGGGGAGAGTGTATCCTGAACAACAGAAAGGCACATTTCCATCAATCTGTATCATAAACTAAATCCAACAGATTTAATTTAGCAGAGTTGATCAACAATAATAGACCACATAAATGATTTAATTACCATCATACACACAAGCTTCCTGGACATCCCTCACTGCAGCTTGCTCAACAATGTTCCTCACAAGGAACCTCTTGATTGCCTTGTCCTTTAAAGGTAAACCATTTTCAAAAAATCAAGCATTGCAGAACAATATCGTGTAAAGCTCACGCTATATCTAACCACACCAAAATGCAAAATCATTGCTGGCACAGCATTATAATTACATATAACACTCATGTACTAATCCATAGTTGTATTCCATAACTCAAACCGTATCATTAAATATAGATATAAACAACATCAAACAGCAGCTCAGCAAATTACATCCACAAATTGCGAAACCTAGAGTTCTACTTAGAAGTAGATAGTTCAATAAGAGAAGGAAAACGAAAGAAAGAGATTTGACCTTAGGGCAGCATTTGCCACAGTTAGAGCAGCGAATGAATTTGACATGGCCACGGCCATGCTTGTTGCGCCCTCCATTCCTCCTCTTGAAAGTCTACAAGCAATAAACGGAAGAAAGAAAAAGCATTAGCACGAATCGGAGACAATAACGTTGAACGAATTGGGGAAACAAGTGAGAAATTAGGGCAAACCATGTTGATCCTGGGGATTTCACGGCAAACTCTTCTACTCGAACGGCGCGGAAAAGAACTGCGTCTAGTCTAGGGTTTTGCTCAAGGGGGTGAAAACAGAGAGAAGGTTTTATATAAGTAAACATCTATATGGGCCGATATTTGTTCTTATACATCGGCCCGCTCAGATGAATTATTAGGCTTTTAGAATGGGCCAGTTAAAAGATTCCGTATGACGGTATGGTTAATTAAGAAAATTTCAATTATGTGCGTTTATATAAAAGGAAAAAAAAATAAGGTGGGGATGATGGTTTAGGAAAGGAGTGAGGACACTCCAAGAACGTCGGATTAAGAAATAGAACGTTCAGATCAGTCAAGGAAAGATTCGGATACAATTCGACACGGTCCAATTTTCCGCGAAAAAAATGCGTCCCACGTGCACATGTATTTTAGTCTGTATGCACACATACGTTGTTTTGCATGCACACACACGTTGTTTTCATGTGCACACACATGTCATTTCCGTATGCACACGTAGGTTATTTTCGTTGGTTTTCATACGTATACACACATGTTATTTCGTATGTGTTTTGAGTCATTTTCGCATGCAGACATATGTTATTTTCATGTGCACACATGCACACCTACATTGTTTCACATGCACACATGACACATAGTACATTTCGTATGAACAAACAAGTCATTTTCACATGCACAATATAGTATACTTCGCATGCAAACGGTAGTATACTTCGCATGCACACAATCGTGTTTTCATGTGCACACGTTTAGTTCATTCCATATGAATGCACGTGTTTTATGCATGCACACAAAAATGAATTTCACGTGCACACCGTAGTGTATTTGGCATGCACACAACAGTGTATTTGGCATGCACACAAATTTGCACTTCGCGTGCACGCAAATCCGTCTTTTTCGCGAATAATTCGGTCGTGTCGAAATTTTGCCGAAATTTCTAAAAGGATCTGAACACTCAGTTTGCTTCCCATCCGACGGCTCTCATGCGTCCTCATTCCTCTCCTCCCTTCCCATCCTCACCGGATCTCGACCCTATATAAAATGTGTAGGTATGTATAAATGTAGGGTTTGTCTATGTGCACACGAAAATCTGTCTAAATGCACACTATATTGTGTGTTAACATTATCAGTACAGATCTATGCATTAACATTATCAGTACAAGGGGCAAAATCAGAAAAAATCGAAAAAAGCCCAGCAGATCTGTGCGTTAAGACTTAATGCACAAAAGTGTGCGTTTAGTCTAAACGCACAAGCGTATATGCATGGACTAGGCCTGTAATTGGGATGAATAGCCCAATTACAGACGTGTGCGTTTACTGTTAACACACAAATCTGTGCGTTAAAAGTTAACGCACACATCTGTGAAAAAAAATCCGACCGTTTGTGCGTTAATTGTTAATGCACAAACGATCATTTTTTTCTAACGACGGAATTTTCACCCTATATATACACTCGCCCAAATCTTTCTCTTTCATATCCAAACACAACATTCAACATGTATTATCCTAATGATGAAAGTGAGGAAAACAATTGGATACAAAGTCGAGAAGATGAGGAATACGATTGGGTACAAGGTCAAGAAGATGAAGAAGCAGGTGAAGAATTGAACGACGCTTGGATGTCGGGTTGCGAAGACGAAGCAAACGTTTGGGATCCGAGCGGCGATTTCTTCACGGTTAGTGTTGAATTAATTTTCGTTTGAGTAATGATTCTTGTCCTAGTTATACGTATAAATATCGCATATTACTCGATTATTGGTCCTAGTTTCGTGAATAATCATTACTATCGGTCCTAGTTTGGGCAAATTTAGTAGTTTTTGCATTTTTGCCGTATTACTCGATTATTCTCATCTATTGGGCCTTATTGGGCCAATTTCGTAGTTTTTGACCCATTTTTTGAATAATCCTTACTATTAGTCCTACTTTGGGCAAATTTTGTAGTTTTTGCATTTTTGGCGTATTTCTCGATTATTATCATCTATTGGGCCTTATTGGGCCAATTTCGTAGTTTTTAAGTTTTTCATATTTCTTCAATAATCCTTACTATTGAGCCAATTTTGTAGTTTTTGATTTTTTGACCCATTTCTTGAATAATCCTTACTATTGGTTCTAGTTTGGGCAAATTTCGTAGTTTTTGCATTTTTGGCGTATTTCTCGATTATTCTCATCTATTGGGCCTAGTTTGGGCCAATTTCGTAGTTTTTGCATTTTTTATATTATAATCGAGTCATATCAATCAATTCTATAAGTACGAAAGGTACGAAAAGTAAAAAAAAACACATGGCATCATAGAAAATCAATACAAATGTCAATCATACAAAATACATCAGATAGTCCTAATCTCCACCAGGCTAACTCCTACTATCCTCCCCATGCTCGTGTATAGAATCGTGAAAAAATTGTGATGCACGAGGTGGAGGGGGGTCATCGAAGGAGTCTCATCAATGAGCATATGCAGGAAACGACTCATAAGCTCCTCAACCGGAATAGCGCTCTTATCCCTCGTGTCTCTAAATAACCACGGTTCTCAACAACAACCAACTGGTTCCGCCGTATTCGTAATGGTAATACCCATTAGAATTTATATATGACAAAAATAATAAATATTTATTGAATTAAACGAATCAAACATACCGCAAGAGTGTCCACTGAAGGTGTGGGATGGACAGGGCCCGTGGGACGATCCTGTCTGATGGATCTGGAATCCACCATCACATGAGAGTAGTCGTCCAACCAATCCAGATAGTCGTCCATAACGGCCCAATATAAAGTGGCTCGTGGCAGATGAATCTGGATCAGAGGCCTAGGAACCTCATCCCACGCCCCCAATAGATGTCGCTCAAATATGACTGAGTAGTGGGTGAGGTCATTTTGATGGTTGACTAAGCGAGGCTCTGGCGGTAAATCTAGGACCCCCTATACATGTCTGAACTGTCGAAGGACGCGGTCAGGTAGATACGGCTCCTGGATATCCATGATCTGGATTATGCCTCGGAACAGAGAATGAGCATACTCTAGGTTGTCGAATGATACCCTAGGAAATGGGAACCACTGTACCTATAACAAGTAATTAATATTAAATTAGTATTTTGCGTCAATGTATATTATAAAATAAAATATTAATATAACGAAACAGATTACCTCCTCGTATCTGATGTTGTCCAGCATGCGGCGTATACAGACCAAACGAACAGGATCCTTGCCTTGTGGGACCTTCTGACCGTCTTTGATGGATGCAACATCGTCTAGAATGGCAGCATGGTCCATGATATAGTGTCCACGGAAATGGGAAAAATATGCCCATATCCATGATTGTAGAACAAGATTGAACGATACCAATTAAAAAAATAAACATTTATAACATATCTTTTAAATTTATTACTTAAAAGCCCATTTCTTACCCTCAATAGTATGCCACAATTGGCAATGCCCTGCGCCTCTCGTCTCGACGTCTGTCCTAAGTTCTGGTACAGGAACACCAAGATGCCAGCTCCCCATGAATACCGGCATGTGGCCTCGTGGTTGAATAGCAGCGCCATCCACTTGTGCTTGATCCTCGTGGTAGACTTGTCGACCAAGACTATTGTGCCGAGCAACAAGAACAGATGAAATGAAGCGATGACGCTCTCGTTTTTCTCCTCGCTCTGCATCATCCTGGTGAGTGTGTCCTGCATATACTGCAAAGGAATACCGCCATCGTTGTACCACATGTCCACTTGAGTAGTGGAGGTAAATCCAAGAGCCTGGGCGATCCTCCGTCTGACCACTGGATCAGCCATATCCTCTGATGTCGTACATCTCCTCCCGTCAATGGAAACCCTGAGTATCTCATAAATATCATGGAGTGTAATGGTCATCTCGCCCCATGGGAAATGGAACGAGGACGTCTCAAGGTGCCATCTCTCGACAAATGCCGAGATCAGGACGGGATCAACTGCCCCGGTGCCAAGAATGCGTAGATGTGTGAGACCACTATGCTCTGCTAGCTGAAACCATGAATTTGGCCAGTGTCTAATAAACTGCTCCAGCTCAGTGGTCCAGCCGACGTGGAAGTTGACCCTCAAGACCTTACGAGTTTGAAGGTTCGATAATTAAAATTAGTTACGAAATTAACAAATAAAACTTAAACTTCACCTAAAACGGGAGACTGTACTAAAATACATACCAAATCCTGAGTCTATTGGCGCCGCCGAGGTCCTGAACGACGAGGAGCCTGAACAGCATCTGGAGCATCCTCTGGAGCGGCCTCTGTAATTGGGGCGTCCTCTCCTCGACGTCTCCTGTGTCTCTGTCGCGGAAGGGCGGGGAGGGGCGGGACATGGATAGCCAGAGGAGGAGGGGAAATATGGCCCCTCTTGTGTCTCTGTCAGGTCATATATAGCCCTGGCAATATGTGTGATGTAGTTGGGAATGAGGAAATTTATGCGTGGCCCTCCTGACATCCAAGGAGCATGCCTTAGAATTAGGGTTGAGCAAATTCCGGGCCAGACCGAAAATTTGGACCGGACCGGACCAGTTAGAACCGGTCCGGTCTCCGGTCCAGAAATTTAGGATTTCCGGGTCCGGTCTGATCCGGGCTAAATACCGGTCCGGTCCGGTCTGGCCCGATTTATTAAAAAACCCTAAAATTTTATGTGGCACACATAAAGGATATAAATCGGTTTGAGGTTTTTTTTAGATTTGAGATTTAGGGTTTAGGATAAATTATATTTAGATTTGAGGGGGTTTTTTTCATGTTCCTCCAGTGCAAGGATATAAACCGGTCCAAATCGAACCGGTCCGGTCTCCGATCCATCATTTTTCAAGTTCCGGTCCGGGTCGGTCCGGTCTGGTCCGGGTTTAGACCGATGCTCAACCCTACCTAGAATGGGCATAGCAGCTGAAGCTGATGAATGAGAAGGAGCGGGTAGAGGGGAAGGACTTGGTACTAGATCAGAAAGGGGATAAAAATAGACGGTCTGATCCGGGGAGGGAACGGATGAGGGACCATGATCGAAAAAATGAGGGGAACTGGTAGGAATAGTGTCATCCGTCCTCAAATCCTCGATCGGCGGAATCAGATCAAATGAAACCCTAAACTCTCCCTCCTGGTCCTCTGCATCGTCTGACATCTCGTGGGCCTACTCATCAACCCCCATATCGTCACTAGATGTGACGTAGGTGTCCTCTATAGTGACATCCTTTGTCTGAGCAGAAAGTTGTGAAAGTGGGGTCTCTACACCTAAAACATCTGCTCGTATCTCAGCAGCGCGACGATGTACAATATCATAGATGTGCTTCCGAGGCACACCATGTCGGGTCGACTACTGGAGCCGAACATGTAAGTCCCTCAGAACCTCCTAAGGCGTCCCGTACGGTCTAAATTATTTATTTTGTACTTTATTATAGACGTATTTGTTTGACAATCGCATTTGTTTTATATTTCATTATAACAAAATTTAATTCCAATTTAATTTCATTACAAATTTCATTTCTAATTAGATTTAAAGAAATCCAATTAGAATTTAAAAGAAAATCTAAATTCTAATCGAATTTCATTATAAATTTGATTTCATTATTAGAAAATAAATTTCTAATAAAAAAAATCTAATTATATACTAATTTCTATTTCCAAATTCTAATCAAATCTAATTCCTAATAATGAAATCTAAATTCTAATCGTATTTGCAATATAGAATTACATTTTCCAATAATAAAATATTCATTTATACGACAAAATTCTAACAATTTCGTTTCAATTCTAAAATCAAACAAATCTAATGAATCTAAATTCATATAAAAAACTAAAGAATCTAAATTCATATCCAAAATATAAATTATAATTTCATAATATTCGTTCAATTTCGTTTCAATTCTAAAATCTAACGAATCTATATTAATATCCAAAATCTATCGAATCTAGATTCTTATATCCAAAATCTAATTTCTAGATTCATAAATTCTAACAATTTCGTGTGAAACGAATCTAAATTCATATCCAAAATCTAAATTCAAGCTTCATAATATTCGTTTTCATAAATTCGATTCGATTTCATATCCAATTTCGTATCCAATTTTACTAATTCTTAATTAGATATCATAATATTTGTTTTAAACCCTAAACCCTAATTTGATATCAAATACAATAATATTTGTTTCTAACAATCTCGTTTCAATTCTAAATTAACGAATCTAAATTCTAATTCATAATGAAATCTAAGATATTGTGCACTTAAATTTACAATTTAATTTCAAAACGAGATTGTTATTACGAATTTAAAACGCATTACATACCTGGTCGACGTCTATCGATGCAGGTGCGGGAGTCACAAGAACGTCGACCGACACATCTGGAAGGGGTTTCGATCGGGTCACCGGTCGTCTAGCACCACCACTCAACACCATGGCCTCCATCACCTCCTCGTCCTTCACTGCTTGGGTCGGTCATCGAGGTTGACTAAAAACTAACCCCTCCTCCTTCTCCTCCATCATCACCCAAGCCGCCGGACCACCATCACTGACAGTCGGACCACCACACCGACCGCCGGACCACTACCACCCTCACCTCCTCCATGTCGGACCTCCGGACCACCTACCGTTGCAACACCACCATCGATCGTCGGGCCTCCTGTCAATGTAACACCACCACCAGAACCACCGCCGGCCCTATTTTCTACCCCAAAACCACTGGAAGACTCGCCCAAGGGAGAAGAAGATGGATCCATGGCCAATTTTGGGTTTAAGGTTGATACGAATCGCCGTCGAAATTTTAGGGTTTTCGGGTTTGAAATCGTCGTCGCGTCTAGGGGAAGAAGAAGTTGTGCGCGATTTATACGCACACAGCTTTGTGCGTTAAGTGTTAACGCACAACTTAAATGGATTGGGCTTGTTCAAAGCCCAGTCCATTTAAGCCCAACAGAGTTGTGCGTTTAAACTTAACGCACAAACTTGTGCGTTAAGTTTAAACGCACAACTCTGTTGGCCGTATTTTCAGAAACTTCCGATTTTGCCCCTTGTATAGATAATGTTAACGCATAGACCTATACTGCTAATTTTAACGCAGAAAATAGTATGCATAAAGATGAATTTTCGTGTGCATATTGCTTTTTCGTAAATGTAAAATAAATTAGACATAAATTAAGAAATTTCAATTATGTGGACTTATATTTTTTTGTCTTCATCTCCTGGTTGGATCTGCTAGGGTCATTCACGTCCAGACCGGAGTACAATTGGCACACGAAGTGGTAGATCCTTGTCTCTGTACGCGCCTAGCAGGAATTGAACTATAAACCTCTAGATAGAACACTTAAGAGAATTCAACACCAAACCACTGGACCAACTACATGTTGGTAGTTATATGGGATTATATGAAATGTGTGTATGTATAAGTGTAAATAAATAAACTAGACATGATGAAATTTACTGTTCCACTGACTTGAGCATCGGAGTTGCAAGCCCGGGGAAGCCCTTGGGTCTTTTTTCAGGTACAGGCAACGAACAGAGAGGAGGTGTTCCGGCATCGGCGGAGAGGCGGGTGCGGACTCAAGGAGAGATGAAGATGGGATTAGTGGAGTGTTCAACACTAATCATTCCTTCGAGAAAACCGGTCATCACACTAGCGCCGATCGTATGGGCTCTTCACACACTAGCAAGCACTCACACCGCTGCCGAAAAACACCTCCTTGCCAAAAGCATTCACGAAGAAGCTTTACTAGAAGAGAGGAACGAAGAGGCTCATCGCATTCCAACTTCCCCACGGTGCTCCCGCGTGCCCCAAGGCGACTCTGTGGCATGCCCTCCAAGGTGCCCCACGCGCCTTGCACTCCACAACACCCCTTGCGCTCCAAGGTACTCATCCGTGCGCCCCCCAGCGCTCTACGTGCTCCAAGGTACTCTGTTGTGCGCTCCACGCGCTCCAAAGTACTCGTCTGCGCACCCCATGCGGCGCTCCCCGTGCCTCGCGCCTAGCGCTCCCCGACGCTCTGCGCGCCTCGCGCTCCAAGGTACTCGGCCATGCGCCCCATGTGGCGCTCCCCGCGGAGAGGGCGAGAGCAATATTAAGCAACAAAGAGCAATATTAAGCAATCTTAGAGCAACAAAGAGCAACATAAGGAAAAAAAGAGCAACATAAAGCCCGTAAAGGTGCGAAAAGCAACTCAGAAAGTGGCCATGCCCCCCTAAAAGCTAGATGCTGGTGCTCCGCGCCCATCATTCAGTCCCTTAACAGACTCTAAAGCAAGATGTTGGGGCTCCGTGCCCATCATTCAGTCCCTTAGCTCTTTCCATTGTGCAAGCAAGATTGGTTGGATTAGCCCACTTTTCTGTAGGTTATATATTCACTTATGCGGCTTTCTTGATTGCCTCTACATCAGGAAAATTTGGTTAATTTTTTAATGTGGTGTATACTCGATAATCTCATTTCTTTCGATGTAGAAGGGTGTCCCCTTTTTTTAGTTTTTACATCTAGGATCTGACTTGTAGCATTGATGTTAATAGGAACAGAACCTTTATGGCAAGTAAAAGTTTGATTCAGAGGGAAAAGAAGAGGCAAAAATTGAACTCTAAAAGTCAGATGATGGGGCTCCGCGCCCACCATTCAATCCCTTAGCGGACTCTAAAAGCTAAACGCTAGGGCTCCGCGCCCATCATTCAGTCTCTTTGCGAACTCTAAAAGCTAAACGATAGGGCTCTACACCCATCATTCAGTCTCTTAGCGGACTCTAAAAGCTAAACATTAAGGCTCCATCTCCATCATATAGCCCTAACGCAAACTCGAGAATGAATATGGGGCAAAACATGAATTAAAGTCGAGACGGTACGAGAAGCAAGTAAAAACAAAGCATTGCAAAATGCCGGAGGAAAGCGAGAAAGTACCTACAATCTCCAGCGATGCCCTCAGTCATTACGGGCCAACTGGCTCCTTAAGGATCAAGCCCCCGGCCGAAGGGGCTTCAACCGTGAGGCTTGAGGGGCTGTGTAGAAGTCGTATGTAGCCCGACCTAGCTAGGCAACCCAAAGAAGAGGAGAGGACTTTTAGTCTGATAGCCCTGGTATGCCTCACACTCCAAGGCGCCTCCGTGCGCCATAAAGCAACTCCAAGGCGCCTCTGCATGCCTCGCGCTCCGCGGCGCGCCCCATGTCGCGCACTCGAAGTCGCCTCCACGGCGCGTACCCCCTAACCCTTCTTGCGCGCCCAAGACGCCTCCGCGGCGCGCTTCCTCACACTCCCCCGCGATGCCCCCCAGGCGCCTCCGTGGCGCGGCGCGCTTCCTCGCGCTCCCCCAGGCGCCTCCGCGGCGCGCCCCCATGGCACCCATCGGCCTGATAGCCCTATTTGAGTGAAGCCCAAAAAACCCCTCTCCAAGTGAGCCCAACCCATGAGATAAGGGGTATAAATACCCCTTGAAGGTAAGAGGAGGATGATATTTTTCCTTCCTTGAGAAGGCAGCATCTGAATCCCCCCTCCACTCTCTCTAAAGCTTTTACTCTCTACAAAGCCCCGCCCCATGCACTTTTCTTACTGTAAGCCCAGGAACGCCCCACTCTATGTATTTTCTTTATTGTCCCACTAACTTGAGCGTCGGAGTTGCAAGCCCGGGGAAGCGCTCGAGTCTTTTTTCAAGTACAGGCAACAAACGGAGATGAGGTGTTTCGGCGTCGGTGGGAGTCAGTCGACGGGGAGGCGGGTGCTTGCGGACTCAAGGAGGGAGGAAGCCATGATTAGTGGAGTGTTGATCACTAATCATTCCTTCGGAAAAACCTGACTATCAAATTTGATTTTAACCAACCAAACTTCCCAATTTAATGTACGGTATTAGTAAGGTTTTTTATTGTTAAATGTAACAATTTCCATTTAATCTAATATTTATCTGTTATTAAAATAACATAATTCATAGACTCACTATTCTTTTTACCAAATCTCATTTCTAAGAACATGGCAATGTAATCTTATTTCTAAGAACATGACAAATCTTATCATAGTTTCACCTTTCTTTCCGATATAAATCGTAGCATTAGCTACGTTACTACTCCAATGATAATTTTTACACCACAAATTAATTAAGAACATGTTAAATACAAAAACGATTTTTCTAACATATGCTTAAGACATAAGTTAAACACTTAATTTTAGAAGGATTTTGTTAGGTATAATTATATCAGGTATTTTAATATTTTGTAAAAGGTTTAAGTATTCCTTTTTAGGGAGCAGTTTCTAAAACGAGAATTCTTAACATGTGCCCTTAGGGCATAGATTAGAAAACTGATATAAAGTTGTATTAGCATTAACCGTTTAATGTATATTTTAATTATCCAAACATGTTCAATTTAAAAACTTATTTCTTTAAATATAAATACACATCTAAATAAACTCATCATACTAAACAAGAATAACCTTTGGTATATTCAATTATCTCAGACTTTTTTACTTCAAAATTTTTGATGTATTTTAGACTAATGATTTACAATTAGTCATTTAATTGTTTCTATTTTTCATTTTTTCATTTTGAGTTATTATGATTGATATTTTCATATTTTTGAATAATATATATTAAATAATATATTTTTAATAAAACATTTCAACTTATCACTTTTAAAGCTAGAATTTTGTTATAAGTACGCATATTTATGTTAAACTAATATGTGACTTATTATTTTTAATACTAATATATTGACATAATTTGAATACTTTCTATTAATATAATATGGTTTATTGAAAATACACGATAAAATGGTAGTGGAATACGTACGACTTCAACAAAAATATCCCATGTATGAAAATAATTACATAACTAAAAATAAAAAAGGTTACTATACGAGAATAGGTATGAATATAACATAATATATTTATACAAGTTATATAATTAAAAATAAAATGTTGAACATATTTCTTTTAAACAATTTTATGTTATTTCAATCTTCCATTTATATAATTCTTAAACAATATCAATAAGATTTTTCCTTCTTAAAACGATATAAATATAACATAATTTAATTTAATTATAAATTATTATTTATGATTTTATAAATTTAAGTTCACTTGTACAAGGTACGGGTACTGTACTAGTTACTATATATTAAACATCACTCTTTTTGAGCTACCAGAGCGTTTTTAGGCTCAAGTTGTTGTGGTTTGAGATTTTCATTTTTTAATTTATTATTATCTATGAAAAAGGTTCATGTGAGAATGGGCGCTTAGGTGAGAACGTGAGAATGTTAGATGTGCATGGATTTATGATTGTATGTGCATGACTTTGGTAGGTGGAAACTCATGCACATACATGCAAAAATTTATGTAGACCTCAAGATGTGTATGAATTTTTGCCTATATGTGCATAAATTTGTGACTATATGGTGACTATGTGTAAGTGAAAATTCATGCACATACATGCAAAAACTCATACACATCAAAATATGTGCATGAAATTTTGTTTGTATGTGAATATATTTTTACTATGTCTGTGAATATGTGTAAGTTAAAACTCATGTACATACAGTCAAAAATTTATGCACACCTCAAGATGTGCATGGATTTTTACATGTATGTGCATATGTTTTTTTTATATATGTAACTATGTGTAAGTGAAAACTCATGCACATACAGACAAAATTGCATCCACATCTTGTGATGTGCATGGATTTTTGCCTATATGTGCATCATGTTCTCACCTAAGCGCTCTTTCTCACTGGATCCACATCCATTATATATATATATATAGGATTAGCTTCATGTGAGGAGCACCCTTAGGGTGAAAAATGAGGAGCATTCTAGGCCATTCATTTTAATATTACCATATACCCTATCACACCCAATCCTGGTCAACGATCAACATTGACCGGTCAACGTTGACCGACCGTTGACTGGTCAACGATTAGCGTTGACCGACTGTTGAGCAGTCAACACTCAGATTTTTTTATTTATTTTTATTATTTTCCATTATAAACTATTGATGAAAAAAAATGAACAATTAGTTCTTAAAGTTGAACAAATATATGTTAAAAGTTGAACAATTAAAACTTGAACAATATTAAAATTGAACAATCGTATCTGAAAAGTTGAACAATTGTATCTTAAAGTTGAACAATTTCATTTTTATAGTTAGACAACTGTGTTCGCTATGTATATAAATTTGAACAATTGTATCTTAATGTTGAACAATTTCATTTTTTTAATAATTTTTTTGGGCTGGCCGTTTTTTCCGTCTTTACTATTCTTATTTTCCTACACATTTAGGATTTAGGGTTTATGTTTTGAACATTTTGAGTTGTATTATGTTTATAGTACATTATAAACAAAACATCTAATTTATTGGACAATTGTTAAAATTTTAATGAAGTATTGTTCAATCTATCTTTTGTTATAAGTTTGAATTTTCATGCAATTTAAATTGTTCAACTTTATATATTGTTAAAAAGGTTGTTCAACATGTAGGAAAACAAGAATAAAAATATATATTTTATCCTGAAAAGAAAATTGGCTAAAAAAAAACAAAAATGGCCGTTGCATAGTGAAAACAGATGTCTAACTATAAAAATAAAATTGTTCAACTTTAAGATACAATTGTTCAACTTTTTTGGTATAATTGTTCAACTTTATATATTGTTTAAAAAATATTGTTCAAGTTTAATAGGGAATTGTTCAACTTTTTTAATTACAATTTTATGATAAAAATGCATAGGAAAACTAGAAAAAAGGAAGAAAAAATTTGCGAGAATTTACATGAAAAAGGGCGTTTTTGACTTGCATATTACAAAACTACCCATTCTGGCAAGCAATTAGCAAAAACTACCCATTTTGATTTTTTGTCCCCATTTTACCCCTCAGTTGAATTTCCGAAAAAGATATATGTTATTTCATTAACTCTTTTCTTATAATTGACTGAGAATTTTATATTCTAAACAAAATAATAAAATAAACTACATCTTAATTTTCTTATAACTTGTGTCAGTTACTTTTGAAAATAATAATAATTAAAATCTGAAACAAAAAACCCATTAACTTCCCTCCATTAATCTACATCTTCATTTTCTTTCCTACAGAAAACGCAATCAAAGCAGTGCAACTGAAGGTTTCTGCCTCAAACTGCTCAAGCCATTGTTGCAACTGAAGGTTTCTGCCATTGTTGCAACTGAAAGTTTCTTCATCATTGCTTGCTGTTTTCCCTTATTTGATTCTGTTTGAAAACCCTAGAAATGAAGCTAAGATGCGATAAAAGGAAGAGGAAAGACGATGAGGGGCAAAATCAGAATAAGAAAAAGGCTAGGGAAGAGACTCCGGCGAAGGAAGTGAAGAAGAAAAAGGGCGAGAATGCGATTCTAGCGAACGCAGGGAAGAACAAAGCCGTGAAACCCAGTCCGGAGAAGGCTCCATTGAAGGAAAAATTAGGTAAAACCAGTTCGACGAAGGCGGCAGTGAAGGAGAAAAAAGGTAAAGCCAGTCCGACAAAGGCGGGGAAGGTTGTAAAGAAAAAATGTGTAAAACCTAAACCAACAAAGGATTTACCCAATTCAAGTCCGGCGAAGGAGAAACCAGCGAAGGCTGTGAAGGACAGTACTCCAAAGGAAGCGAAGAAGAAAGAATCTGTGAAATTGAAGAAGGATAAAGGGAAGAAGGAGGAACCAGCCAAGGTTGTGAAGGCCAGTCTGGTGAAAGGGGTGAAGAAGAAAGAGTCTGTGAAATTGAAGAAGGGTAAAGGCAAGGAGGAACCAATGGCTTTCAAAAAAAAATGTAAGTTTTCTAATTTCCAGATCCTGGCAATCTTGTGAAATTGTTTCCTTCAGTATCCAAATTAGGGTTTGTTTATTTGTATAGATGATGATCCTGTCAACCATCGCTGGGTGTCCTTATGGTTTAATTGTTCTCGTTATTTGCAGGTTATGTATAATTGTTATAGAGGTGAAGCATTTTATGGAAGAGTGAACATAAACTGTAGGATACAGTTTATTCGTGATATTGAGAATAGTATCACACCTGCTGATTGGCAACGTATATTGGATGGCCCGTTTGGAAATATAATGAGGATGTTCCAGCAGGTATCTTTTTCTTCACAGACATTGCATGCAGTTCTTTTCAAACAACTGAAAACAAAGAAGAAGTGGGAGTCTTGGTATGAGGTGGGTGGAAAAGAGTTGAGGTTTTCAATTCAGGAGTTTGGTATTATCACGAGATTGAATTGTGGAGAATTACCTGATGTTGATTCAAAAGGAGACAGTTTAGTGACTAGAAGATTATTTGGAACTCCAGCAGGCCCTAAAACAAATGTATAAGATTTGTACAATAGATTCAAAGAGCATCGAGTCTTAAATAATTACAAAATGAAGTTGGCTCTTTTATTGATAGTGGAGGACATTCTGCATGGAGGTGACAAGAAGAGGCTAGTTAAGGCTGAGCATGTGAGGCTATTGGAGAACATGGATAGGTTTTGGGAGTATCCATGGGGAAGGGTTGCTTATGAAGAGCTCCACAAGTCTTTGACAACATCATTGGACAGAAGAATGCTAACAGTGGAGAAGGCAAGGGCATTGTCTAACCAACCAAGAATTCCTTATTCAATTCAAGGAATGCCAATTGTCTTTCAGGTACCTGAAGTATTTTTATTATGTTGACTGGTTCTGAATTGTATGTTGCCAGGATATTGTGTAGTTTGTATCTGCAAATTCATGTCGAAACCCTGTATATGCATTTCATTAATAAACCCTAACTAAGAATGATCATGATAAATTTACCTTGGAGGTAGATAAAAATCATGATTGAAAATTGAAATAAACGTGACTTGGATTGTTGTTAGGTTGATTGAAATTCTTTTTGGATGTTTACACTAATTGATATGACAGGATGTAGGATTTAAGTGTGACAGGATGTGTTGTATCTGGATGTATACTAAACATGATTAAAACTCATTTTGGATGTTTAGAGTAAATCTTTTGACATGATGTGTTGTATCTGACTGTATACTCTCATGATTATAAATTGAAATAAACCTTACTTGGATTGTTGTTTAGGTTGATTCCAACTTTTTTTGGATGTTTAGAGTAAATCATTTGACAGGATGTTGTATTGAAGTGTGACAGGATGTATTTTATCTGGATGTATAGTATCATCTGCATAAATTGTTTTGATTTCCCACTTATTTCAAATCTGGATATGGGTGAAATACCCCAAAGATGATAGAATGGCAAAATGGTAAATAAAATGGTAAAGACTTTATAAAATCAGAAAAAGGGGGAAAGTGGATCTGGAAATGGGCAAATTGAAGGGAATAAAAACCCTTGTCTTCGGGAGCAACTCAGCTGGGCAACTCGCGTCTCCTTCTCCAACTCCCTTCCGTGTTCAGCCAATCATCCGCCGGTGAGCTCGACCCGACCACCGCTGTTGCCACCACTTCCTTTCCCTGAGGCGAGAAGAGCCAGCTGCTGAGGCGAGCCGCGAACCACTGTTGTTGTCCGTGAGCTGCTGCTATCCAGTTACTGCTGGTGATGTTGCTCGCTGTTGTGCCACCGATGTGTTGTTGTCGTCTTCGGCGATGAGGTGCTCAATTCCGGCAATGACTGTGTGTCAACGATGAGGTAAGAATGGGTCTTCATTCGATATAATTTTGGGCTTCAGTTGTTGTAGTGTTGATCGATTATTGAGAAGCTGAACTTGGACAGATTTGGATGATTTCAGGGTTATGGGCATGTCGGGAAAACAGTAATTGGAAGAGTGTGTTGTAGGTGTGTAGATCGTGGAGCTGTTGGTGCGTATTGGGTTAATTTTGTGAGGGTTGCTTAATTAATTGGAGGTATAATTTTAGGGTTTGAATTTGGGGGTTTTGTTAGTAGTGGATTGTATGAGTAATTAATGCCAGGGATTTGCTCGGATTGATTTCGCAGGTTCATTCGAGTTGGTTGGAGATCTCTGAGGTCGTGGTTGTCGAGTTTAAGGCAAGATGATTCTTGCTAACCCTTCGTATATTTTTGTAAAAGTACTTTTGTTCCTATCTTGATTCAGTAATTGATTTTATCCTTGTCTGATTATGTTAATTTGGAATATTGATTATGGAGTTACTTGGTTGAATGTGTGTGTGTTAGTATTTGTGATTGTTTGAAGGTGTGTGAATACGTGTGTGTGTGTGTGTGCGTGTGTTCGTATTTGTCTCGGGTTGTGTCTGATTAAATGTTGACGTGGTAGTCAATTATGACTAAGTATGATTGATTGTTGATTGATTGAGTACGGGTGTGATGGTGGATTGTTGTTGGTTAAATTGGATTAATTGACTATATTATTGCTTGGTTGAAATGTGTGTTGATGTGTGCTGATGTGTGATGATATGTGATAATGTGTGATAATGTGTGATTATGTGATTTTGATTGTTGTTTGTGCTATTTGATTGAGTGTCGGTGTGGTGATGGATTGTTGTTGATTGAGAGTCCAAGGGTCAGGTGATGATAGCCTCACCAAACATCGTAGGGACCGAGTGTCGCCTACGTTGTTAAGGGCCAGTGTTAATTCAGAGTCAAAGGGTCAGGTGATGATAGTCTCACCAAACCGCGTAGGGTGTAAGCCTACGTCGTTAAGGGCCAAGGGTTGGATGGTGAAAGTCCCATCCGGAAGAGTGGTGATTCAGGGCCAGGTGATGATAGCCTCACCAAACCGCGTAGGGTATACGCCTACGTCGTTAAGGGCCAAGGATTGGAATTGAATTGGAAGTGTTGGCGGTTGTGTGTGTTGGTTATGTGATGAATATTGGTTGTGTACTTGATTAAGTGGTTGTGTTGATGATAATGGTTGTGTACTGATTAAGTGGTTTTGTGATGAATATTGGTTGTGTACTTGATTAAGTGGTTGTGTTGATGATAATGGTTGTGTACTGATTAAGTGGTTTTGTGATGAATATTGGTTGTGTACTTGATTAAGTGGTTGTGTTGATGATAATGGTTGTGTACTGATTAAGTGGTTTTGTGTACTTGATTAAGTGGTTGTGTTGGTGATATTAATTATGTACTTGATTAAGTGGTTGTGTGCTCGATTTTAGGTTGTGTGCTTGATTATTGGTTGTGTGCTTAGTTAATGGTTTTGTTTGCGGATATTGGTAGGGTGTTTGATTATTGGTTTTGTGTTAGACTTTGGTTGTCGGTTGGTTGTAGTTAGTATTCGTTTGTTGATTGTTGTTAGTGGTGGTTGTGGGCTATTGTTGTCCATTGGTAGTGGTTGTTGGATCTTGGTGTGAATTGTTTGAGAAGGTTGGTTATGTGGATGTTTGTGAAGGTTGGTTTCCCATCTTGAGGGTGTGGGCCAATATGAGTTAGGTTGAGGTGTATGGGTTACGACCCATGTTAACGAACAGGCGGTACCGGAAGGGTGGCTGGCCTGGGTCGTTATTTTGTCATGTTTATATTATGTGATGATTGTCTTGCTGGTGCTTATGTGTTCGTTGATGCGAAGGTTGGTTGGTTGTGTTAGTAAGTTGTTTGGATTGTTCTATTCATTTATACTTGTGGTGATGTTGAGGTTGGATTGAATGAAGTTAGCATAGTGAAGAGTTGGATAAGAGTGGGTAATGATTGGTTATGTGATAGTGTGTGGATATGTTTTGATGTGCGGTTGATATTGGTGGAATAATGATATAGTTATGATATATATGTATATTTTTGTGTGGCATGTTGTCGTTTGGTATTAATTGGTTGTTGTGTTAAATATCTGGATTTTAAACTGTTTTGGCTTGAGGAGTCTTGCCAGTCTTTCGCGAGACTGAACAACTTCGGTTTATGTGTCGTGGTTGGCTGGTGTATCGGGTCCACCAGTCAACTGGTCTTTGCAGGTTAGTAGCAACAAGCGGGTTCTGGATCACAGATTGGTCTTCACAGTTAAAGATTTAGTTTTGCATCAGATTTGAAAATGTTGTATTCGCTTCCGTATTTTTGGATATAAATTGATGCATTAAACTGGATGACAGGTTTAAGTGTTGTTTCAATCTTGAGCAGGGATTTTAAATGTTTATAATTTATGTGTTTTTGGAAGAGTTTTGGATTTCTTTTATTTTAAAAACCGCCTTATAGTCCTTCGGGACTATGGCACTGTAGCACCTCTGGCCCGGGGTGTTATAATGGGAATCTGTGCCAAGTTTAGGCAGGGCATATTCCTCAAAGTTGAGGAAATCTGCAATGCCTCGTGGACTTCGATGGTTTTCAGAGCACCTACCTGAACATGGAATATTGGAGGAGGCATTTGCTGATCCTACAAATAAGATTATTCCCATTCTTATCCCGGATGAAGATGAGGTGGAAATTTCCTATGCTGATGAGGTTGAAGACATGCATTTTGATAAGATTATGAAGCAAGCTTATGAGAAAATCAAAGGAAAGCAGGAGCAGAAGAGCAAAGGTAAGGAGGTGGGAAAAGTTGAAGGTTCTGGTGAGAAATATGAGAAATTGTTTAGAATAATGCAGAGGATGGAGAAAGGCATGTTAGAAATGTTTGATAGGCTGGAAAAGATAGAAGTTAGAGGAGGAAGGAAATTAGAGGTTGCAAAGAGAGAAGTTGGTGGAGGAAGAAAAAATAAGGGGAACCAGAAGAAGAAGAATAAGGTTGAGTCTGAAGAAGAGGAATTTGAGTCTGATGAGGAATCAGAAGAAGAAATGGAAGAAGATGATGTTGTTGATGATGATTCAGATGATGATGCTGAGGATGATGCTGAAGAGGTTGCTGATGACGATGATTGTGATACCCCGTATTTTTGTAAGGTTATTTTGGGAATTTTGGAATTTTCCCGAGTACCCGTTGTGTACGTCGGATTTAATACAGAGAGTTTGAGATATTCTGTAATGTGCTCTGTATCTGTAATATTTTTCTCAGTGAAATAATATACAGACAACATGCCTTGGATTTTAATTGTCATTCGCGTACGATAATTTTTATCCCGGTTTAATGTCATGTTCGTTCAAAGCTGAACGGGCGGGAAAAGCCTGTCACGGCGACCGCCGTACAGTAGCGGCGACCGCCGTACAGTAGCGGCGACCGCCGTAAAGTCACGGCGCCCGCCGTCCCAATGCTCGAGGAGGCAAGGCAGCTGGTGTGCCAGACCGCGGCGACCGCCGTAAATTACGGCGCCCGCCGTAATTGCCACCTTCGTTGTCCGGCAGTCCTTGCCCGATGGTCGCCGGCGCGATTTCTGGTGAGCGCCGAACTAGCTGTAGGCCCATTGTTTTTGAACTCCAGATGCTTGGCTATAAAAGGAGGTGTTGGGGGAGAGATTTGAGCCATCCCAAACACCGAACCTCTGCCAAATTTGCCTCTCGCCGGAGTTTGTGCCTTCGCCGGAAATTCCTAAGCTTTCGTCGGTGTTGTTTGGTGGTGTTTCCAGGAGCCCTTTAGAAGCCTTTTGGTTGCCTTTGGAGGTCAGAAACCAAGCAAGGCGAAAAGGGGTCGAAACGCGCATCGTTTTAGTGAGATTTCTCTCGTCTCTGTCGTTTGTGTTCTTCACGGCGACCGCCGTGTTCTTCACGGCGCCCGCCGTGATGAATGCGGCGACCGCCGCCAAGAACGGCGACCGCCGCCAGTGCCCAGAATGCCTTCGTGGCTTTGGCTTGGTTGGTTGTCGTCGTGGCGTCTTTCCTTTCGTGTTCTTTCGCCGTGTTTAGATTCGTACTGTTTATGTCGGATCTAACTTAGGGTTCCTTTTATGGGTCGACTCGAAGGTTGTTGTGCTGTCGGAGCTATACCCGTGTCGAGCCCGGAATCCAGTTGTCGTCGTTAGACTATTCTGCGGATTAAGGCAAGTGGCGGTTCGCTCTTGCTCATTCGTTCCATATTTACATTAATTATCAGTAGTTTATCTGAGTAATTAATTTGGAATGAATACTCTGTTTGTCTGGAAACGGTTTTGATAAACTGTTTTGAAAATCATATAATAGGTTGTATATCTGTTAGAACAACACTATTATCTGTGATCGCCTTTCGGGCCTTTATGTGGATTTATCCTGTAACTGTTGTTGTGCTGTAACTGTTTAGTTAGCACTGTTAAATAGGAACGTTACCCGGACTCTGTCCAGTCGTTTCTTTATAATCTGGTATCGGGGTGGCTCGTCTCCATCTGGTACTATTCTAAGATCATGATCGGTCTCTTTCACAAGTGTGTAGAGACAAGACACTTAGCTGGTGTCACAAACCTTTCGGTGTACGTTATTCTCGACGAAACGTATACTAAGATGTGTCGTCCCATTGGTGGGGTACACATGTAAAAGTCTATAATGTGATGTGTGTTTTTGAAACATAATCAGATAAGTGCTACCTTGACGCACATAATTAATGAACGCTCAGCGAGTAGGGCAGTTAGGTGATAGTGCCGTTAGGAAGACTCGTATTGACTTGAATGTAGTACGTCTTCTTTCCGATCTGGATTCGCTGAAAGGCGGTGAGGTTGGTCGTTGACTGAAGCATCTCAGTCAGTTTTAAATCATTGTTGTATGATTCTGTAACTTTCCAGAATTGTCATACTTCCTTAAAGACTCATTTCCGTTGGAGTCTTCTTTCGAGTCGATTTCTGTGAAGATTCAGTCTTCTAGAATCTTCTCTTGTGCATACCTCTTGTTTATTCCAATAGGAGTATGGTGGGACGAGGAGTCTAACCTAATACGACTGCTTCGAACCATTCTGCTTTGTACCCTTGCTAGTCTATTCATTTAGACTAACCAACCAATATTTTTTCCCTTGCATGGTTGGCTGGTGTCATCCGTTCGATTCGGCACATCAGATCGAAAGTAGCTCAGAAGATTAAGAGGACTATGGAGTCGACGGTGGTTTTTGAACATTTTAATTATTTCTTTAATCAGGTTGAGATCTTTTGGACAATGACTTTGGTTGTAAGGTATTTTATGAGACTTCCACTGTGTTTGGTTTAAACTCTGTATTATCCTATTCGGGATTGGGTTGTAATCCCGTAACTCTTGTTCCTTGACAATGTTATGTTTTGGAATTGAATGCTTTGATTATTATGCATCATTTGTATTTCATAAATTGTATTTAAACGGTAAAGCCTTGGGTGATCTCAGTAAGGAACACTGGGGTCACTGGCGGTAATACATTTCTAAAAGAGTTAAGTTTTGGGGGTGTTACAATGATGATGATGATGCAGAGGAAGAGGAGGAGGAGGAGGAGGAGGAGGAGGAGGAGGATGATGATGGGGATGATGATGATGATGATGATCATGGTGATGGAGATGGTGATGGTGATGGGGAGCACACTACTGGGAAAATGGATGATCAAGTGGCTACACATGAACAAGAGTTGTCGTCGGAGGAGGATGAGGATGAGGATGCGGATGAGGATGAGGAGGAGGATGAAAAAGAGGAGGAGGGTGAGAAAAAGGAGGAGACTAAGAATGAGGAGGAGACTGAGAATGAGGAGGAGACTGAGGAGGGCAAGATTGATGATAAGGGGAAGACTGTTGTGGAGAATGCTGGTGATGCTGAAGTCAGAGATAATGAGGTTAGAATAATGGCAGGTTTTGTAAAGTTGTCTGTCAGGATAAGTATTGATTTATTGTTTTATAAAATTGTTTATTGTATTTCTTAATTGCAGGAGGAAGGTGTATCACAACATATGACACCCAAAAAAATGATAATTGATGCCCAAGATGATTTGGTCATGGTAGAGAGTGTTGGTGATAAAAAGGGTGGTGATGGAAGAGAAGGTGAACCAAATGGGGCACCTGCACCTAGGAATGCTGATGTTACTGGTGATGGTGAACCTCTCAATGCTGGGGATGTTACTGAGAACCTTGAAGATTGCCCAATGGAGGATGTAACCCAACAGGATACAACAGTAGGTGGACTTGAACTGCTAACATCTACAGTGGCCACATCATCTGATCAGAGAGGCAATAAGAAGGGAAAGAAGGGCAAGGTAAAAGCCGAAAAAGTCACTCCCCTTAAGAGGGTCCTGCCTCCCCGTAACCAGAAGCGTGGTATTCAGTCACCTTATACAGATGGGAAAAAGGGTAAAGAGTTGAAGAAGATAACCCAAAATAAAGCAGTGAAGAAGATGAACGAACTGATGAAATGGCTTGATGATGAAAGGTTAGTATCTCTTGTGTAAACCTCTGTGTTTTGTTCATAATTTGATTAGAATGAATAATGGCTAAGATTTGGTATATATTTTCAACAGTGAATCCCGTGTAGGACTAACCAATTATAATCTGGACAAGGACTAGTTCCGAGCTATACTGGAACTAAAACATTGGCTAACTGACAAGGTAATGTTGATGACGCATGTTGTTAAAAGTTAGTATTTGGGTAATTGTACATTCTATGACAGGATACTTTTTTTGTAGCATATGGATGAGGTTTTATGTTACATACGTAAGGAGCTTGTGGCGCACCCATGTGAGACGCATAAGGCAGCTGTCCTAGATGCTTGGTGGGCTTATGGGAAGTGAAATTAAACTACCTAGTAGATTGATGTTAACTTTGTAATAAATCTATGCCCTCTTGGAGTTACATTAAATGGAGTTAGGTCTGCTCTATTTGGGTAAAAAAATGATATTTGATGCCCAAGATGATTTATAGCATTGAGTGAAATTAAACTACCTAATAGTGCAAGTGAATACTTTAATGGAGTTAGGTCTGCTCTATATGGGAAGAGTTGGGATGATGTGGATTTCCTTTACGCCCCTTTTAACTTGAGTTAGGTCTGCTCTATTTGGGTAAAAAATGATATTTGATGCCCAAGATGATTTATAGCATTGAGTGAAATTAAACGTCTACGACTGATTTATAGCACTGGATTACTCTGCAGATTGATGCCCTATTTGATGCCGAAGATGATTTATGCCCAAGATGATTTATAGCACTGGATTACTCTGCAGATTGATCTCCGGCAATGGGCGATCAACGTCTACGACTGTGCAGTTCATTTGTACAAAGAGACTGAAATATACAAGCTTGTTTACCCAGTCATGACATTACTTCTTGTTTTCATTAGCCAGCACCCATCACTTAGGGAGAAATACAAGGACCGTGGTTATTGTGCGTTCGCAATCAGGAGAAAGACTGCGAAACAAGTGAAGCAAAACAAACGCAGGTAAGAATGAAATTAAACAGTGATGATCTAGTTTTAGTTTATGATTGCGGCATTGCTTCTAACATTCTGATATTATGTGAAACAGTGGTGATTGTGGCATACATGCCCTAAAACACATAGAGATGTTGAGTGCTGGACGGAAGAACGTTGATCTGGTAGCTGACAAATTTATGGATTATTTGAGGATGCAAATGGCTGAGAGTGTGTTTGATGGGGTATGGATATCTAATTGAAGTTTAGTTTTGGAGTAATGTTTTTTAGCGGTTATGGACTTGTAAGTGGTTTGTTAATTTGGATTGATACTAAGTGGTTTTGGTGGTTTAGGAAGGATATTTGACGATGGATATTTGATATTAAGTGGTTTTCTTATTGCACCATTATGACTGGGGTCGCTATTGTGCATGACAGGATAATATGCATCTTAATACAAATTAATTCATTGTATGTCTATTTAATGTAATCCAAATTCAACATCATTAAGATTGAACTCCAATGACTCTGATATGTCACTTATATTGAACACCGAATAATCAGATAGTCACAAATATTGAAGTAAGGTTTAGTCATATTTAACATAGAGAAGGTATGTTTCATATACGTTCTCTATGTTAAATAGGTATGTAAATAATCCATAGTTATAGATTGGTAAGTAAATAATCCGGGGTAATGAAATTGGTCTAAAACTGTAAAGTAGTCAACTAAAGTTAGAAGATTGATGTTAACTTTGTAATAAATCTTATTGTAAGTGGTTTATATAAAATAACAAATATAATACAGTCGGATTTGACACCATATCTATCCATTTGGATAAAACTTTGTAATAAATCTTGCTGACAGGATATTAACTTTGTAATAAATCTTGCTGACATGATATTTTCAGTTAATGCTTGATATGAAAGTACAAATTTGCATTAATTATTGTGAACAACCAACTACATTTTACTCCTACATTTTGCTCATCTCATCTTTATATGTAATACAACCCTTTTCTCACATTACCTATCTTCCACAATGCCAAATTGTATGAGTCACATGGAGCACCAAAAAATGTACTGTGTAGTCCGAGCAGGCGGTAGAATCCTCCCAGCGTCGGGAAGGACGGCTTTGGTGAGCACACATATATACGAGGGTGGTGTTCAGGCTAACTGGTCACCACGCCTAGAAGTTATAACAAACATCTGGCATTTGATTTCACATCTTTGGGAGTACAACAATCGTCAACCGAGCTCTGCCTACTTCTTTGAGATGGTCCACGATCATGGAGGACCCCATACCCTAAGGGCCTTGCAGAACGAGAACGACGCGTCTGCGCTTACAGATCTTGCCACAAGGATTGCATACATCAACATTTACATAGTAACCGGAGAGATAAACGATGAGCTTCCTGCACGTCCCTTGCCAACATCAGCCATGTCATCAGTGGGTTACTAGATCCTCTGTCATTGTAGTGTTTTATCTTTGTTTTCATGTGGCGAATATGTAAGATTGCATTATGTACTGTTTTCTCTTTCTTTTCAAGCGGATAATATGTTGGATGAAGTTATTATGTCCTTTTTATCTATGTTGGATGAAGTTATTATGTCATTTTTATCTATGTTGTTAAAGTAATTTATAATGTTTCAAATTTGATACTATGTTGTAGAAGATGTATTATGACAAGTATTTATGTCATTTATGGCAGGGTATATATTTAGTACATACAAACATGAAATACCTAGTTCACCACATAATTCAAATTGGAAACATATGGAATAAGAACAACACAATTACCATCACGTGACAAAGGCAGATAGCAATTTGATCGACCGAAGCGACCATCATTGCCACAACTTGTAGAGTACATAAATTAGTTAAATAAGGCAACATAGCCTAATGCTAAAACAACAAAAAACAACCCAAGAAAGTAGAAGGATCCTCATCAAAGTCGAACTTTCAGCCTTCAACATACAATTATCAGTCGATAGTGCCTTCACCTCCACATTTAAGGTCTTGTTCTTCTCCATTATCTTATCAACCTTCTTCTCTAATGCCTTCACTTGTGTTTTCAAGTCCTCATACACATTATCCATATTCAGTACACTCACCGATGAAGAAGCATCATTCTCACACCATTTGAAAAATTTACAATCATCCTTCCCCTAAAATCAAAACAATGAAGACGGATAATGAATTAGGTAAAATGCTTCAACAACTATATCACTATCCAAAATTTTATAGAACATGTATAAATACCTGCCACTTAGAGCATCTATAAAAGTATTTTCCGAAATTATGATTTGGCTTCGAAACCTTAAGCACCAAGGTGGGCAATTGGTGAAAACAAAGGATCTTTGTACAATTTTTTTCGTATGTTCCCCAACTTGTTGAAGAATGGTCACTCATGCTACGACAAGAAAAACCACCAAATTCAAGGGCAGGTACAATTATCTAATAACACCTTTATTACAAAGAAATTCAATTGAAATTGAGACCAATTTGGCTAAAATCAAGAATCTCCATAAAACCCCCAAATTTACATGAACCCTAAATTAAAATCACAAAAATCAACTATGTGCTGAAAATTGTACCTGTCCTTGGAGTAGATCCGACGATATTAGAATTGTGAGAAAAAATATGAAATGTATTCGACCTTCAACCCTAGTAGAGGAAATGTGGGAAAATTATAGGAAATGTGAAACCCTTAAACCCTACTACAACCAACTTCAATAAATACCACCTAAAAATCCAACCAACTACCATTTACTCTCTCCCCCGACTTCCCCCGCCTTTAAAAATCCTTCTGTTTGTGTAACGCCTTTTAAATATTACATGTTCAAGTTTCAGTTGTATGGCAGGACATATAACTTCACATGACGGGACAACACAACAAGCTAGCATAAAGTTAACAATATTACAAAACAGAATGCTTCAAATGTTCATCCCTAAAAACATAGACATAATACGATCATAACATCCCTAATTATTACTATCTAAACATAGAATAGTAATACAAAGGGATGTAGTGCTTCAAATGTCAACCAAAATTACAAGTTGTCATCATTAATCTGCACAAAAGTGATATCCTTCAACCAAAAAGTTATCATTCAAGTCAAGTGCTTCAAGTTTGAGCCAAAATGCAAAAGTATAGATCACTTACTCTGAACCTTCATATCAAGTGCTATGCTTCTTAGACTTACCTACATAACAAATCCTATAGGTATGTCCTCTCATCCCTCAAGTTGCACAACGTAATGCATGACTCCTCTCCCAATGGCCCTTAAACCTCTTAAACTTTGGCCTTCCAACGCCCCTTGTCACATGAGGTGGAGCACAAGCATAACTCGCTATTGATAAAGGAACATGTCAATCTGTGACTGGTGGAAGAAGGTGAATTGTCTCCTTGTAAGCTTCCTTAATCGTTTCATTCCTATAAAATGGACTCACCAAAGTACTAGGATCAATTCCCCTATCCTTTGCTACAACTAGGGCATGTGTGCATGGAATCCTGTCAGTTTGGAATATCTTGCACTGGCACGTCATAGCGTCAAGATCTACTTCAAACTTCTTATTTACATCGATAACCTGGGCTTCTGAGTGGCTAAGCCTCACAACCGGCATAGTTAAACATTCCTCGTACCTAAAGTCAATTAGCTCAACAGTTCTTTTCGTAATAATCTCACCCCACTTGTCTGCCTTCTCCCTATGTTTGCACAACCATGCTGTAAATGTTTCTAAAATACCATCAAATAGTGCAATGATAGGCCACCCACGCTCCTCCTTGAACAACCCATTTAAGGATTCAACATTGTTTGTGGTCATTATGTTGTACCTGTTCGCAGGGAAGTGTGCCCTTGACCAAGTAGATAGATCAACACTTAGAACATATTTCGCAACCACTTTTGAATCCTTTTCCAGCTTTTTTAACTCCTTCTGATACTCAGACACTGTGTAAGCCTTGGCTACCTTGTTCTACTATCCCAGTAGATCTTTTCTCCCGAATCTGGCCTTGAAGTTTTGGTAAATGTGAAAGATACAGAAACCATGGTCTGCCAAGGTGTAGTGTTTTCTCAATCCGTTCTGAATGCTCTTATGCTGATCTGAAACAAACACTACTTCTTCTGCATCATCTAAGCCAGCAGCTTTCAACTCCTTGAAAAAAAAGACCAGGAAGCATTATTCTCACTATCAACAATAGCCAAAGCTAGAGGGTAAATGCCTCTGTTTCCATCCTGGGCAGTAGCTAGTAGGAGATGGCCACAGTATCTTCATGTTAAAAATGTTCCATCCACAGATAGCACCTGTCATAGTACACATATACATCCTGTCAGTCAGTCATCCTGTCATTGATGTACAAAGTATTTATATAGTATGTAATCCAAACATAAATATATCCTGTCATACAATGTTATCATGTCATACAATGCTATCCTGTCATACAAATCTATCATGTCATAGAGTTCTATCCTGTCATACAATGCTTCAATGCATATATGTGTTAACAAACATACCTTCATAAGATGTGATAGTCCCTTCATCCAAGCACCAACCGCCCAAAAGCAGTACTTAAAACGATGTTCAGAATCAGTTTGAATAGTTGTATGTGTTCCAGGGTTCAGTTGTTTCAGCATGTACAACCAGGAGTTGAGTTCGAAGTAACTTGCCTGAGGGTTGCCTCTAACTATGACCTCTGCACTCAATCGAGCCCGATTAGCCTTGGCATAACTGGCATTTATGCCAGCTTGTTTCATAACACTCTGAATTTCTCTAGCTCTAGGGGATTGCTTATGACCTTCAAACCTATAAAATTCACATTTCATCAATAAACCATCATATATCAAATATGCATCCAACAAAATTCCTTTACCTTCGAAGTATCTTTTCAGCAATCATGGATACAGTTGCATGTTTGTCGTGGTTGTGTCGATACCGAAGTGTGCAACTATGAGTTCCATTATACTTCTTAACCTGAAACAAACCATCCGTGCCGGTTTTAACCACCGCTGAGCAATGAAATGTGCATTTCTTGTCAACACATTGCACTGCATATCTCTTTTTGTCTGACCTCCTCACAGAAAGCTCGACAAAACCTTTGAAAGCCTTTTCATTTAACACATCTTTTAACTCTTTCTTCGTGCAAAATGTGGCTCCAACTTTAATTTTCACATTCTTTGCCTGACCATCCTCGACATCTGCATCGAAATACTCCTATTCATCATCTTTATCTTCATCATCATGATCATTTTTTTCTCCTGTTTGTCTACAAAAGCGACGACGATAGTTCTCTTCTGCCATATCTAACTCTTTCTAAAATTCGGTATCCATATATTCATCCCCACCAGATGAGTTTTCATCTCTGGCATCATCGTCACCAAGTACAACGAGGTCACGGCCCTTGTGCTTGCTTGCAAACACCTTCACATCTTCATCGCTCTCAATGCTCCCACATAAATCAATGTTTTCATCATCGCTGCTCAAACACACGACATCTTCAGGGGTTGCTGTTTGTGGCCTTGATTTCTTGCAAAACCATTTTCTAACATTTTCTGGGGTCTTCCTTTTCCGCTCCAAATCACCTAACATCGATGTTCCCATTGCATCCCTTCTCCTGTCATACAACATTTCCTCTCCCATTGCCTCCTCATCCTTAGCAATATCATCGTCTATAATTTCATCGATACTCCTTTCATTATTCAACGGATTTCCCACCATCAGATTTTCCAGGCTTCTACTAACCCTTTGTTCTGTACCAGGCTGTGTTGCCTGTGTTGGCTGTGGGGGTGAGCTCATAGTACCATCAATTTCATTCGGTGATACACCACTGTTTCCTACGTTCCCAAAAAACTCAGAATACAGGTTTTTTTCCACCCTTCAATGTCGAGCTTGCATACAGTGATATTGGCCACACACCATCTTCACAACATTTCATATTAAGATACTTGAAAGTAGCAAGATCATCCTCATCATTAACATCCAATGCTGGTATATTTCCCTTGCTCTGTGGTGCAATGTATCTCAAATTTAGTTGATACATTTCAGAATCTATATATACCTTTTCCGAAATTTTCTTCTTCAATTCCTCATATCTTATAGCATCTGAGACAAGGATACCTTGCGCCTTTTTACTGCTTTCATAGAAACCAGTCTTAGACCAATCTCCTCCACTAATCAAAGTCATCACATAGCTTGTTCCACCTAAATAAATATCAAAATACTTAGTTACAAAACGTTAAGCTAAGAAAATGAACAAGAATGACAGTTTTTTATTCATAATGTTTCTGTTTATGTAAGAGACAACTCACCCATTGCAAAGTTGTTTGATTCCCTCTGGTTTTGGAACCCCAGACGGAACTTGGCAGGATGAAGAGTAAGTTTCGAGAGAATAAGATAAGTATTCAAGTCTGTGATGGGATTAAATTCAAACAGAAGGAATAATGTATGCCTTGAGGGAGTGAAAAGGAATGAACATTGAAGAATGAAAATGAATGAACATTGAAGAAGACATAAATTTCCCAGATCCAAAAAAAAATCATTTAATAATATGATTTTATTGTTTAACTATTAAGTTTCCCTTACTTTTAGTGTTACCATTAAAAAAAGACATAAAAGGAGGGGAAAATGACCTTTTTGGAGGGAACTAGTGCACGAATCACACCAAATTTGGAGGGAAAATGGACCAGCTAAGCTAGCTCAACTCTATAAACCCTAGCTTATTTTTCTTTTACCTTCAATATAGTCAACCTAGGAGGGAAAATGTAGTTGCTTTACTACTTTAGTATTTTATCCTTCCATAAACTAAAATAATTCCTAACACAAAAGGAAGCCACCTTTTACCTCAAGTACTACAGAAACCCTTTTTTTATTTGTTGCGTCAGATTCGTGTCAGTTACAAGTACAACCCTTTACACTTCATAGTACAACTCTCGTCAGATTCGTGGCAAAAACCCTTTTCTTGTTTTCTTCTTTTCTCGGACTTCATAGTACAATTCTCTTCTTTTTCCATTGTTTATCATTTTTCCCATTTTCTTTTTTCCCTTTAATTTCGGACTTCATATTTCATTTCAATTCATTTTCTATTTATAAGAAAAGGTAAACAAATTTTGCAAAACTACCCATTGGGTACCCTTGGAAATAAATATACAAAATGGGTATTCTTGTTAGATACTACCCTTAAATGGGTATTCCTGTGAATTCGCCATTTGCCAGGGGAAAAAAAATTGCCCGAAAAATAAAATAAAGTTTGCTTAGTGAAATAGTCGTCTAACATTAAAAATGAAATTGTTCAACTTTAAGTTACAATTGTTCAACTTTTTAGATACAATTGTTCAACTTTATGTATTGTTCAAAAAAATTTGTTCAAATTTTAATATACAATTGTTCAAATTTAATAGGAAATTGTTCATTTTTTAGAAACACTTTTATGATGAAAATGTGTAAAAAAAAAATCTGGACAAAAAATCTGTTTGACCGATCAACAGATGGTCAGATATTGACCATAGGGTGTAATTGAGTGTGAGAGGGTGTATGTTTGCTATGATGGATGTTCCATCATAGCCTTCCATTGTCTCCAAATGGTTGGCTCTTATTCCTCCTCACGTTTCACCGTAAGCATCCGTTTCACCGGAGCCTGACTCTATCTCTCTCTCTCTATATATATATTAAACCTATCTATTTTTAAACCATCAAAATGCTTCTGAATCCACAAATCCTACATGTCATTTTGTAGTTAATCCTCTTTAATAGTTTTGTTTTGTTTTTTTTAATTTAATCAAATTTAAACTCTAAAATTCTATCAAATCTTAACCAAATCTCATCAAATTAACTTTATTCTTATAAAAAATTAGCTTATTTCTTTTAAGAACTAATATAAACCTTATATTTGTTTGTATATTAAATTTCACATTCATTTTCTACCATGAAGATTATTATATTATTATTTCAACTTAATATAAGGGTCTTATAGAGTATTCATAGTCAATATAAAAATAGATGGATTGTTTTTATACAAGAACGATGACACCTAAGCTAAACCGTAAATTATCTATTATATATATTAAATCTCACTTCTTTTGAGCCATTAGAGTGTTTTTAGGATATATTGTTGAGGTATTTTTCCTTTTTTAGTTTGTTATTATATTAGTAATTTAACAAAATATACATCATAATTCTTAACCAAGTCTCAACATATAGATATTGTGGATTTAAATTATTATTTCTAATTCAGGATTCAAACTTATGTAAATTCATTTTGCTGGCAGGAACAAACTTACGTAATTTTAGCATATATAAACTATCACTTTCCGACCCACTAGAACCCTTATGGGCCCCGAGGTGTTATTTTTTGGTTAATCATCTTATAAAAATTTATTTTGTTTTTTAAAATTAATCTAATTTAAATGCTAACATTCTATCAAATCATAATTTTTTTTTATCAAATTAACTATATTCATTTAAGAAAATTAATTGATTTAACAATACCTGTGAACTATTTCAAACCTAGAAATTATTTATATTAATTTTCACATACATTTTTCTACTATAGAGATTGTTATATAAATATTTTAAACTTGATATAAGGGTCTAATTAATTATTCATGATCAATACAATAATAAAATGATTTTTTTTATTACAGGAACAATGAGACTCAAGTCAAATTTAACAATTTATATTTACTATGTTTTTATCTAAATCGTAAGTTATTAATATGATTTCTCTCGATACTCTTAAAAAACTTTTACAATTTGACAAAATTTGTCATAAGGCACTACTACTTTCATTTTGTAGAACAATTCTTACACATAGTGTTTTGTTACGACTAACTAAATCCTACATAAAAAATTTGCAGTTTGGTTTCAATTAATTAAGAAAAGTTAATTTCTTAATTATTTAACCTTATTAATTCCTATTAGATATTCTTAAGAACATCTTATTAATGTTACTTTTATGGAGTCTTTTGCTTAGAAATCTATCAGGTTGTTATGATACACAATTAAATTTCACATATCTTAGTTAATTAATAAATTGTTAACTTATATCTCGCCCATTTTTTTAACGTATATATCATTTTTTTAAATGAATGAGAAATAAGAGCTAAAATAGAAACGAAGTGAAATACTATACGAAAACATTAAAAAATATATTTAACATATTTTAAACCAAATGTAATATACAAACAAGTCAATTATAAAGATAGAAAGATAAGGAAGTGAAACAACTATAAAATCATTTTAAAACTAAGCTGAGTTTTTAGAAATATAAGCAGTTTATTACTTGTCCATATTTGTGGGAGTTGATAATGCAGAAAACAGGAATGGTCAACTTGATGTTGTACTGAATTATGACAGAATTATCTTTCAAATGTCTATTGTTCAATATAATTCATGTTTTATTGTACATTCCAACTTTTATGTCTGGTTTAAGGCTTTGTAGTAGTGGTAGCTCTGTTATTTGTGACTCCGGGTTTCACAATTCGCATCTTCCCGTCCAGCAAAGAAAGTGAAAGGGAGCGGACGTCATTTGGACAAACATGAAATAGAAATGGCAAATATAAAGTGCTTCACATGTTGAGTCAGAAATTAAGAAAGCGAATGTCGCGAGGTTAGAAGAGACTCAATTTTCCAAGCCGGTAGAGAACACTATATACCTTCTGCATGATACTTTGGCACTGAAAAAACGAAGAGAGAAACATACAAGAAAGATATATGCTCTTGTATCCCTTTGCTTTTGGTTGCCTGTAAAAATATGTGTACCTTCTTTACCCTTACACATATAAACATTTACAAAGTCAACCCAAAAAGTTTATCCAGATTCAATGCGTGCTAGATTTGAATATTATCACTGGATCTATTGCCATGATTCTCATCGTGGCTTTTACGTTTTTTGAGTACAAATATTTTCTTAAGTAACTTGAAGAATTCGAATACAAAACGAACGAAATTTGATGCGGAAATAACTAGAAGAAAACAAAATCTTCTATATATGTAAACCAAGATTTAAAACAAAGTGTTTAAGGCTTCAACTAGAAAACTCATGTTCACTAGGTTAGAAATCAAAGGGACAAACTAAAAAAAGCAAAACGAGTGTAAAGAGAAGAGAAGAGGACAAAGGAGTGGAATAAGTGACTTGTAGAGAAACCAATACAGATGTCATCACCAGCTGCTAGCACCAACTCCTTTATGTCATTTTCCCTCCTTCAAGCTTGGATTGAATGAAGCTCTTGAAGAACACTTGAGCATGAGCAAGGGAAACAACCCAAAAGCCATCAACTGTTGCGTTATGATCTTCTCCTCAACAACTAGCAACTAGGGTTATGAGTTGTCTTTTTAAATATCACTCCCAAAAAGCAATGAAACGTTGTTGTTTCTTTAAGTGAAGCAAATGGACATCTCAAGCCTGCGAACTCCATCAGGTGCAAAGGAGGGCCGTCCAGATTTGGGCCTAAAATTTGCCATCATAGATGGGCCCAAAAAAGGCCCAAATGGTTGCAAATTCTTTAGTTGAAAATCTGCCAGCTTAATACCCATACCACTTGTTAGGGATGAGCTTCGGTCCAAAACCGGACCGCGTCGGACCGAAAACCGAATTCGTAAAAATGGTGGACCGAAGACCGGACCGGAAAAAACCGGTCCGGTCCAGTCTCGGTCTCGGTCCAGTCCACCTCGGACCGGTTTTGGACCGAATTTTATATTTTGTTGATAAAAAAAATATTTTTTTAAAATTATTTATTATATATAGTACTATATTAATATAGAAATATATAATTACATTAAAATATATTTATAATATACATATATTTTAAATTATATAAGTAATTTTTTTTAAAAAATATTATTTTAAAAAAATCGGTCCGGACCGGACCTGTTTTCGGATCGGATCGGAACCGAAATCTCAGAATTCTTGGACCGAAGACCGGACCGGTTTTCATTCGGTCCAGTCCGGTCCAGATCGAATCGGTCTGGTCCGGTTCAAAAATTCGGTTTGGACCGAATTATGCTCATCCCTACCACTTGTACAAATCCAAACTTGGAAATTACAGCCGTGACTACAAAATTGATGCTACAAAAAAAGTGCTTGCTCGCTGATCTTGTTAATCCTTCTTATCAATGGATTCTAATAAGTATCAACTACTTTTCTTTTATAATATCATATATAAAGTCGCCTTATTAACAAATATAAGGTACATTTCAATGTAACTTCTCTTGTGCTCCAACGGATACATGGTCCCACATAATATTTCATAAATAACGTATACTTTCATTACAATGTATATAGAAAACCTTGTCTAAAAACTTCTACCTTATGATAAAGACGTCTTTATCTATTATTTAAGAGGCGGAAGAGTATGGTATTTTGCAAGACTAACTAAACTTGTGCACAAAACGAAATAAAACTACATGTTCTCAACATACTTACAATGTTGTTACTACATTTAGCATGTCAACTATAAAAATACTACAATTTTAGAAACTATATTTTTCCCGTGCGAAGCACGTGGCCGACAACCTAGTCAAGATAAAAGGGGTTCATACCTCCCCCAATTTACCTGATTTAATTGCCCAATTAACACAACTCGATCGGATCCTCTGTTTTAGGGCTTGTATCAACAATGAAACAAGTATACTCCAACAAAACCCCCAAAAAAAAACATGCATCAAGCATGGTAACCCCAAACCATATATCAAAACTACAATTTAATAAATAAAACAAAATCTATAAATCCAAGAATTGTCAGACTTTCAAACCTAAACCACTCTCTTTACAGTGGCGTTAAAATCTATTGAAGCCATGATGTTCCCTCTAGTTTTTAATGATTTACATGTTTCGATGAGTTTCAAGTTGATTGAGTGAAGTAAGGAACAGTGAAAACCAAAACAGAGAAGTAAAGGAACGAATAGTTAACAAGGAACAACGATGTTGAGAAGAGTGAATAAATGACACGCGCTCGTTGTGAGAAGAAAGAAAAAGGAAACAGTGCAAGGAACGATACATTTGGTAAAGAGACGCGCATTGGGAACTTCCAAAAGATAACAACTAAATTTGAAGAGAAGATTTTCAAGAATTGTTGGGCTACAAGGAACGAGAAAGATGGATGATGTAGTTAGTTCTAGGATATCTTATCTTTGGAAAAAGATAAAAAAGAGTTGTATTTATGGAAATATATAATATTTGCTTAATTATCTTAGTAGGCATGTTATGGGCCGATCTAGGTTAGTTACTGGACTTTGTCTAGGACTATATATATACGTGACCAGTTATCTAGGAGATGTAACACACCCATAGCTTTCCAAGAGATATCGAGCGAGAGAAGAAGCTACAAGGTATGAACTTTGTGAGTACGTTGTTAGGGTTTTAGTTGTTCTTGTGTTGTTGGATGTTTTCACTTTCTTAAAAGTCTAGAGTTTAGGAACGAGTGTGACTAGATCGAGTCTTGACTTGCTTGATTGAAAACATCGGAATTAATAACACAAGTAGACCATTGAAATCCTACTAGGGTAAAGCCTAGGGGTAGAGGTTTTTCTTAATTAACTAGTTGGTTAATTGAGTTTTCCTCTCTAAAGAACTACGTGATTGTTACTTGTCTGAATTAATTTATTCCGCTACACATGGAACAATGTATCTGTTCCCAGACTAGCACATTGCGATTCAACAATTGGTATCAAAGTTGGTTGCTCTAGATTGTGTGTTTATTTCAGTTAATAGGTAATGATGTCATCAAGTTATGAATTTGGTCTTGGGATCAAGAAACCTCATCTCCTTCTTCCTGGACTGTTTCAACTCTGGAAGCATCTGTTCTCTTAATGGATCAAGAGCAACGACTGCCAAGCTTGAATTGTTATTGCAAATGGAGAAACTATGGTTTCAAAGATATCATTGATGGCAAGTCACCTTAGGGCCCTGGTGACTACAGGTGCATGGAGAAAATCTACAAAGCTTGTATGCTCATCAACAATGCACTTTGTGCTGATGATGTTTCTAAGTTGCAATCATGTGCAACGGCTCAGTTAAAGTGGGCAACTTTAGAGCAGATGTACATTGGAAGTTCTGATCTTCGTGAGATTTCTCGGTTTAAGGCTAAGAAATACTTCAACAACTATGCGATCAAGGAGATAACGAGACTATCTTCACTTATCAAGACTACTATGTAAAAAATTGGAAAACTAAAAAAACCGTGCTTAAAAGAATTAGATTCAAGGATGTTTACATCGTTGACACAAGCTTCAAGCCCAATAAGGAACTATGTTTTGCGTCCATAGTTGATGAGATGAAACTGTGGCATAGGAGGCTTGGACATGCTAACCTTCAACTCATCCACAAACTTCACAAAAAGGAGCTTGTACGTGGTCTCCTAATCATTCAACCTGAGATCAATGGAGTTTGTGATGTGTGTGTAAGAGGGAAGCAAACTCGTACTTATTTCAAGAGCAAACAAAATGTTACCACTTCTCGCCGTCTGAGACTGATCCATATGGATCTTTGTGGTCCCATGAGAGTAAGAATTCATGTTGGGAACACGTACATGTTTGTTATTATCGATGATTTTTCTTGATTCACATGGACAATCTTTCTCTCTTCCAACGATGAAATCTAAATTGTGTTTGAGTCATTCATCAAGAAAGTGGAAACAAGTTTAGGTCACAAGCTAAGCGCCATCAGGTTCGACCATGGAACATAGTTCGAGAACTTGATGTTCCTTGATTTCTGCAAGGAACATGGTGTTTCTCCTCACTTTTCTACTCCTAGGACACCACGGTAGAATGCAGTGGTTGAAAGGAAAAATTGAACTCTTGAGGACATGGCTAGAACACTGCTTATTGCTAGCAACCTTCCTCGAATCATCTGGGCTGAGGCGATCAACACTTCTTGTTGTATTCTTAATCGCGATATTCTTCGTCCTTTGCTTAATACACTGCCTATGAACTAATCATGGATCGCAGACCCAATATTTCCCACTTGCATGCTTTTGGTTGCAAGTGTTTTGTTCACATTAATGGAAAGGACAATATGGGAAAGTTTGACCCACAAAGTGATGAAGGCGTATTCTTTGGATAAGAAAATGCAAGCGAGGCATATAGGGTGTATAATTAGAGGACCAAGAAAATCGAAGAAAACATCCATGTTGTGTTCGATGAAAACTCAAAAGCTTTGAGTGTTGTGTCCAATCAAACGTTCCCTGATGAAGAACTTCCACATATGCAACGTGAACACTCAGATGATGATAGTGATGACGGACATCCCCCTGGTGATCCACGTATAGGGAATGGTGCCTCCAATCCTGGTGGTGGCACTAGTGATTCTCTAGGAACACTAGACAATAGTGACCATGATGATCAACCGATACCACTACGGTTTTTGACGTTTCCATTACATCAACTCAAGTATAAGCAACAACTACTTTGACCATTGTTCCTGCTAGAACTTCTGGTGGTGGTGACTCCAATGCTCAAAGGGAACCTGATACCTAAGCAAATGATGTTGTAGGAACAGTCAATGAAGTAGAGTCGACGAGTACTGAAGATGAAACCTTGCCTTCAACTTTAACCTTTGTTCCCGTTGTTGTACCTCTACCTCCTCCGACTCTAGAATCTCAAAGTACGAGATTGCAAAAGAATCATCCAGTTGACAACGTTCTCACACCCTTTGATCAAATAGGTACTCGTTCTAAACGCAATCTTTATTGTGCTTTCACTGCATTTATCTCTCTTGTAGAGCCGAAGATGATAAAGGAGGCCTAAAGGAGACAAACTAGGTGGTAGCTATCTAAGAAAGCTATACCAATTTGAGAGAAACAAGGTGTGAAGACTAGTTCTTGGGCCCAAGCATAAGCATGATATTGGTACGAGATGGGTGTTTAGGAACAAGCTCGATGATTTTGGAGATGTGACAAGGAACAAAGCCATATTGGTTGCCAAAGGCTACAACAAACAAGAGGGAATAGATTACGATGAGACCAATGCTATAGTTTCTAGGATTGAAGCTATTCGTCTTCTTATAGCCTACACCGCTCATAATGGGTTCAAACTGTATCAAATGGGTATAAAGACCGCCTTTTTGAATGGGTATATTCAAGAAGAAGTTTATGTTGACGAGCCCCCTGGCTTTGAAGTTGTCGATCGTTTTGACCATGTGTTTGTATTGGATAAGACATTGTATAGTCATAAACCAACACCTCATGCTTGGCATGATAGACTTGCACAATTCCTCTTATCCAATGGGCATAGACGCGGTGCTATGGACAAAACATCATTCCTCCTAGAACAGAAATGTGATATTCTTGTAGTCCAAGTCTATGTTGATTACATTATATTTGATTCCACTAACCCTGCACTTGTAGAGAAGTTCAAGAATCTAATGAACAGTGAACTCGAGATGAGTATGATAGGGGAACTTTCATTCTTCATGGGATTACTAGTCTCTTAGAATTACGAGGGAACTAGATTACATCAACAAAAGTACATCTATAAATTGTTGAAGAAGTATGGTCTGAATAGCTCCAAACCTACTGATACTCTTATTTTATCTAACACTCATTTAGATCCAGCATTGGATAGTAAAGATGTGGACCAGACAATGTATAGAGGAATGATTGGATCACTTCTCTATCTCACGACAAGAAGGCCAAATATCATGTTTATTGTCTGCATATGTACTAGATTTCAGCCAAATCCAAAGGAGTCACACTTTAAGAAAGTGAACAGAATTCTTAGGTACTTGAAGGGAAATGACAACTTGTATCTTTGGTACCCAAAGAACAACGGATTCAAACCGGTTGGCTTCACATATGCAGATTTTGTTGGACACTTGGTGGATAGAAAGAGCACGTCTAGGATGACACAAATCCTTGGTCTTTGTTTGGTGTCTTGGGAATCAAAGAAACAAAACATTGTTTACCTTTCCACCGTTGAGGCTGAATACGTGGTTGTCACTTCATGTTGTGAGGTATTATGGCTTAAGCAACAACTTTAGGATTTTTGTATGTCTATTTGCACTGTCCTATTATATGTGATAATACTAGTGCTATTAACATTTTGATGAATCCAATTCATCACTCTCATACTAAGAATATTGACATACATAATCATTTTAACAACGTCGAGAAAGGTAGCATTAGAATGGATCATTATAGGACAGAATATCAAGTTGCAATTATTTTCACCAAAGCACTTGATAAAAAGCCATTCAAACATCTAAGGATGCTCCTTGGCATTCTTTCTGAACTAAGGAATTCTTTGTCCACTATTCCCTCAATGATTGGCTAAATTGATCTTAATTAAACAAGGAACAATCCCTTAGTTGCGTGCTTATTATTTGATAAATCTTGATTTGTGATGTTTTGCTATGTGCTTTGTGTTACTTTATATCATGGATTTGTGCAATATGTTTTTTAAATCATTGATGAATTAGAATAACATTTTTGCATCTTATTTCTGCCTATGCAACCAATTTGATATTTGAACCCGTGTTATAAGCTATTATGATAATGGGTTTCAAGCATTGCCTAAGCCGTGATCCAGGTAAACGTTTTCTATGATCTTACTCTTGTTTACCTTTTTTTACTAGGTTTACTTATATGGATCTTGTTTATTCCCTACCGTGTTACTTGTTTGGATATTTCATCTTATTTGTGTGAACCCTATATTATCCAAACTGGCCTTTTCAATCCACTCATGGTCTTCGGAGAAGGGAAATAGATGCTTCAAATTCAGGCAGAACAATGTATGTAACATTGAGCTTGGGAGTAGAGAATGAAACGTTGAGATTGTGGCAGATGAACGTTCATCTACTCTGTAGAGATAGGAACGTTGGGCGCGAGAATCCGGGTAAAAGTAAAAAGAGGCATTACTAGAGGAGAGAGGGAAAATCTGGTTAGAGAAATTTATGGCAATTCGACTTTGGATTTTTTATAAGTCTTAAACAATGTCTTTTCATCATTATCTTTACCAAATCTCTTCTAACTATAAATACGATCACTACCACTGATTTGCTACTGCTTGATCGATTCCTATACAAGCAAAATATTGATCTTCCGAGGATCATTATTCAGCATATCAGGAACTGCAAAGGCAAGTCCCATTCCCTACCGTATCCGGGTTTGGTGAGACTCATTCTAGAGAAGGAATAGCTTTACAAAGCTGGGAATGAGGTTCCCCTGGTCACAAAACTTGAACTGGCCAACATTCAGAAGATGAAGTATTAGGGTGACAACAAGGGAACATTGCCTCCCTCATGGACCACGAAGAAGGAACCGGGTGAAGGAATATCCAGAGGAACTTCAGTGCACCACCGGATTCTTGTAGAGCTGAAAAGTTGAACATCACCAACAAGCTACTTCTAGATAACTTTCTCAATAAGAATGAGGAGAAGCGTGATCCGGAGATCTGAGTGGATTCCCTTCATTGTTCCATACCCGCATTGACTTTATATTTCTTTCTGTTTATGCTTCTGTGTCTTTTCTCTTGTTTGTCTATGATTTTTATGATCTTTTGCTAAGTTCCTACTGTTATGCAATCAATTCCCTACCAGCCTAATGAATTATCGCTTTGATCCTGATTTGCGACTTATAGCAATTGTTCTTTGTTTAATTTTGATCCTTTGATGATTCCAAAAGGGAAAAGTGTGGAAAATTGTGCGATGAACTCATAACAGAGAGGTAATAAATTACATTGTTTCCAACTTTCAAATCTTCTGAACAATACTAGTGCTAATGGGCAAATTGATGTTACTTGAAGGTATGTCTATGTAATATCTTTCTAAGAGGGAAATTTCACTGATGTTATATACTTATTATGCATATTGGTTGATGTTGATTGACTCATTACTTATCTGTTTTTTATCGAACAATTTTAAATGGGTTTGTCATCACCAAAAGGGAGAAATTGTTAAACGATGACATTCCCTCTAGTTTTGATGATGATAAACACCATTAGGTTTTATTGTTTACATGTTCCTATGAGTTTCAAGTTGATTGAGTGAAGTAAGGAACATTGAAAACCAAAACATAAGCAAAACAAAGAAGTAAAGGAAAAAAGATTCAACAAGCAACAAGTGACGCTAAAAAGAGTGAAGAAATTACACGCGCTCACTGTGAGAAGAAAGAAAGAAGGACACAACACAAGGAACGATACATTTGGTAAAAAGACGTGCGTTGTGAACTTCCAAAAGAGAACAACTAAATTTGGAAAGAAGATTTTCAAGAATTGTTGGGCTACAAGGCACGCGAAAGATAATGATTTACTTAGTTCTAGGATATCTTATCTTTGGAAAAAGATCAAAAAGAGTTGTATATATGGAAATAGATAATATTTTCTTAATTATCTTAGTAGGTATGTTATGAGCCGATCAAGGTTAATTACTGGACTTTGTCTAGGACTATATATATACGTGACTAGTTATCTAGGAGAGGTAATACAATCATAACTTTCCTAGGGATATCGAGAGAGAGAAGAAGTTACAAGGTACGAACTTTGTGAGTACATTGTTAGGCTTTCAGTTGTTCTTGTGATGTTGGATGTTTTCACTTGCATAAAAATCTAAAGTTTAGGAACTGAGTGTGACTAGATTTAGTCTTGACTTGCTTGATTATAAACATTGGAATTAATAACATAAATAGACCATTGAAATCCTAATAGGGTAAAATCTATGGATAGAGATTTTTCTTAATTAACTGGTTAGTTAATTGAGTTTTTTTCTCTAAAAAACACGTAATTATTACTAGTTTGAATTACTTTATTCTGATTGTTCAGAAAATAGTGTAACCGCTTCTTGACTAAAACACCGTGATTCAACAAAATCAATACAAAATCGTCGACGTGAACCACCACCACTAAGTGTGCTGCTAGCGGAACGATATAGTGAAAACACCAAACACCAAATATCATTTTAATATTTTATCAATTAGCTAATCTGTTTAACGCTGATTTGATCATAAGTTCTTTTTATTAATTTAAGAGTTAACACATGGGCCAATATTAATAACCAACTAGTAGTATATGCTCGTGCGAAGCACAAATAATTCGTTTGATTTTGTAATTTTTTTATGAATGATCTAATATTCTATATCAATATTCGTTTGTAGTTATTTTTATTTAATTAAGCAGATTATAAATTATGTTTTTTATTATTTTGGTTATTATTAACTTACAAGTATTTTAGAAGTGTTTGACATTTTATTTGGATTGAACAGAAATTATATAATTGATTTTATTTAATAGACAATATGCCAATAAAAGTAAATAGCATAATATTTAGTTTCATATATATACAATAATTGAATAATGTAAACAACATAACTATCATATATAACCATAATTACATCTTTATTTAATAGAAAAGTTCAAACAAATTGTCTTTCTACCCTTAGCATTTATCATTTAACTATAATTTATTATTTTTTATATTAAAATAGCCTCTTTTTTTTACTTTTGAATGTTTATGACAACTAATTAATGTATGACCATGTATTAGTTGTAACTAGAGCTGTCAATCGGGTCGGTCAAGTCGGGTTCGGTTCGGTTATTTTCGGTTCGGGTTGAGAACGGGTCGGGTCATTTCGGATAATAGGTCAAGCCAATCGGGTCAATACAGATCAGCGGACAGTTCAGGTTAACCAACGGGTCAAGAGCGTCATTTTTTAAATATTTTGTTCACTATTTAAATATTATTAAATAGTTAAAAACTAATTTAAATATGTTGAAATAAGTTGAAATGGATTAAAATAATAATATTATTATTAATTATTTTAATGTAATTGATATTAGTAGACCAAAATCATATTTTATTTTTATTTTTTATTTATTAATTTATAAATTTCTACATTATAAAAAATTATATAAGTACAACAATGTTCTTTTTTTAAGGATATTAAACATATTATCATTATTTATATGTCATTTATCATATTATTTTATGTTATATTTTATTAATACTCCACATTTATTCGTTAATCGGGTCGGGTTCGGGTTGGTCGGGTTCGGTCTCGGTAAATTCGGGTTCGGTAACTTCGGGTTATCAAAAATTCCGATCAGGTCGGGTCGGGTCCAAAAGCGGGTCGGTCAGGTCGGTAAAACGGGTTCGGTAACTTTTTGACAACTCTACTGGACAAGTGACTTAGTTTACCAGTACAAAATGGTCACAAGCTCCGACTAAGGCCACTGCAAGGACGTCTATAGGAGGGCGATAACTTTATTTTGTATTAACGACATAAATTTATACAAACCGATAATTTATTTTGACAACATATCTCACACAAACCCGCTAATCTTATTTTAACGACATAATATATATTTAACACGAACTATTATTCGAACGTGTTAGTTTATATATGTTTCTGACATGGCTTTTGTCGTATGTACCAATCAAATAAACCTCAATAACCCAACTAATGTAGTCTGGCAAGTAAGGGTCGAACCCACATAGAATCAAGCTATCTATCATGTTTGCAGAAATCGTTTACCAATCATTAACAGTAACAAAAGGGGGGGGGGGGTTTGAGTTCTAAAACTACGAAATTAACTAACAGAATTAACAAAGATGTAAACAGATATTGACGAAAGAGCTCATCCAGACAGATATACACACTTTAGGTTGATTGGTTGATCATCGATTATCTCCAGTTCTTTAACCCAATGAATGTTCCAATTCATTTTCTTAAGTTTATTAACAGGACAACCAGACCCTGATAATACTAACTATCAAACAATCAGGAAACTATCGAGATTCAATTCAATAGCAGCAGTACGTTCCAAGAATTTCAGTAGATACATGCAACATAAAACAACCAGTTTTATTTAGCATGCAAATCAATTCTCTTCTACAATAAACTATCACAACTAGTTCTAGAATATCGTAGTTGCTACTCTGAATCAGATATTTCAACTTGAAATAATCCAACTCTAGCATAAGACTATAAGAGTAATACCAATGGCCAATTAGCAAAACTCAAAGGGATTACATTCAAGAGAATCAATAACATTCAAAGAAGTAGAACAAGAATTATAATCTTACAACCAAATCAAACGAAGGCTTCAATCGTCTAACCAAGCAAATGAACTTAGTTCTTCATAGTCTTGCAAAAACTCCAAAAACAATAGAAACGATCGTTCTCTCTAAAACAACCTAATGAAAACTAGGTTTAGCAAAGTATTTATATCCTAGGCTAAAGATAACAGTTTCCATAAAAACGTAATTAAAACAATTAATAAAAACTGATAAAATAACTAAGGAAATCCGAATCAGCAACTAGGTTTTGCTTGTCCTTGACTTCAGCGAATTCTTCCTTGGCCGCGCCCGTGGCTTCCATTCTGCGCCCGTGGCTTGTTCTTCTCAGCTTCCTGACACTCCAAACTCACTAAAATCCACCATTTCCTGTATAAATCTTCCCAACTCCTCAATCATAAATTAACTCCTAAACTAGTACAAACATCCCTCATAGCGTACTAACAATTCCTAGTTACGCACTACAAAGTAGAGCGTATCAAATTCCCCCATGCTTAGACCTTGCTCGTCCTCGAGTAAGCTAATGGAAACCTACTCCTCCAATGAAATACCCAAGGTCTCAGGAAGCACAACAAAATTCTCCACTAAGAATTGCACCAACTACTCATGAATCTCCAGCCAACACCAACACCCAGCAACGCAGCACACCAACATCAAGGAAAGTAGAGTACTTCCTCAAAGCTTAACCCAAACTCCAGTATGTGAATGAGAATTTCTAATCCTAGCTCCAATCTATCTCCTTATAACTCCAGAGTGACCTACCTGAAACCTCCTTATTGCTCCACCACTTATGTCACCACGCCAAAAGAATGAATGAATCCTATTAATCACTCCTTCTTCTTCTTTCACTCATTCTGCCTAGGCGCCCTTTCCGGTTTTCACCTAGCCACTCATTTCATTTTTCATAGATGAGTTCATCAATCCTCACATCACTCTTTAGTCTTTTATTACCCTAGCCTAATGCCGATCCGGGCCCCTGAATTTTGCCTAAGCCTCCCTTTCGGGTTTTCAGCTTAGCCAGGATTTTCTGTTTTTTTTTTCTATTTTTTTTATATAAATAGCAAGTACAAATCCCTCCCCCATGCTTAAATATTGCATTGTCCTCAATGTAATGAAAGGCAAAATTAAAAATCTGGGGAAGAAAGAAAAATACCCACTAGGGCTGCCGAGGCGATCCTTGGCTCGGATGTCGGGGTTGCACGATTCCTCTACAAACACAGATTCGAAGCCCTAGTGCAATTGTGTTACGGGTTCTGTCGCTGGGTGTTGCGGGTTCTGTCGCTATTCCGGCGGTTGTAGCGAGTAGGAAGGAAGTGGCGAGCAACCTTGCAGTGAAGAGAGTGAACAGAGGGGACTTGAGCGACGGCTTGGATCGGAAACGATGGACAATGAGGAGTTCTTAAAGGGAGTTTTGATGTGTGGAAGTGGCGACTTGAACGAAGAAGATGAAGAATGTCGAGCAGGAAGAAATTGAGGGGTATTCTTGCTTCCCAGCAGGGCCGCGATCGCGGTGTGGTGGGCAGCGATCGCGGCTTTCTCTTCAGCATTTTTTTAATGGGTCAAAACCGCACAGGCTGTGCGATGCTTTCGGCAAATCTGCAAAAAAAAAAAAAAAATTTGAACAACTCTGAAACCGCACGGCTGTGCGTTTTACTACACAGCCCGTGCAGTTCTGTATCTGCATGTTAGTCAAGAAAAGAGAAGAACAATAGAACTAACGAACGAAAGGGAAGAAGGAAAAACCGAATTGAAAAACTGCATACCTCGGGTTGCCTCCCGAGAAGCGCCTTGGTTAATGTCGTTGGCTCGACATAGTGTCATGGTGATCAAAATAAGTTACTCACATCAATAGAACACATAGAATCATCATCAGGAGGGTGTTTCTTAGCATCATAAATGTTATACTCTACCCTTTCCCCATCAAATTCCATAGCAAGTGAACCACTACTTACATCAATTCTTGTGTTGGCAGTTTTAAGAAATGGCCTACCTAACAGAATAAGAGTTGCATGCTTGTCATGGTCCATGTCCAACACACAAAAATCAGCAGGAAAAATCACCTTATCCACCTTCACAAGAACATCATTTACCACTCCTTTCAAATAGGCATTGGAACAATCAACTAATTGAATAATTACCCCAGTTTCATGCAATGGTCCAAGTCTCAAAGATTCATATAAAGAATAAGGTAACACAATAATTGATGCACCTAAATCTAACATGGCTCTTTCAAACATTATGTCACCTATCACACAAGGTATGCTGAACATGCCAAGGTCGCCACACTTCTTAGGCATTCGCCTTTGAAGCATAGCAAACACATGCTCACTTACCTTAATCTCTTTCTTGCTTTTCACTTTTTGATTCCTCTTAATTGTACACAATTCTTTAAGAAACTTTGCATAGCGAGGAACACTTTTAATCAATTTAAGCAAGGGAATGTTTACCTCACACTTAATGAAGGTCTCGAAAATCTCCTTGTCATTCTCAAACCTTCTTGTGTCTTTCAACGCCTCAGTAAATGGTGGAACTGGCTTTTGGGAGCCGAGTGGAGGAAAATCCGGCCTGACATACGAATTTCCAGTTCCGGGGCAAGGCCGCGATCGCGGTTCTCAGGCAGCGACCGCGGCTTTGCCTGAATTTCTTATTATACTACAATGTTCATTGGCCGCGCCCGCGGCTCCATTTCCGCGCCCGCGACTTTCTTATTTGCAGCTAGTTCGTCCGTTTCAGCTGAGGGAACTCTGTTGTCCGCTTTGTCATCCAACTGCTTCCCACTCCTCAACATAATTGCACTCACATTCT